>CM055205.1:6541308-7141308 GCA_029224185.1 Karalla daura | reverse complement strand
ACTGTGAGCCACATTCAACCCCCAACTTTCCGAGGACAGTGCGTCTGTTTCGTTTTACTGATTCTGTCTCTGACTGACTGAAAGAGACAAAACATTCATTTCTGTGTGCCGAGCAGATGAAAGTGTAGATACTTGGAAGTTGAGATGGGTAATCCATCACGGCGACATTTAATCAGCCTTATTTTTTTTTCCTTTTTATCAAAGTTACATTATCGTTGCATGGCACTGCAGCTGTGAGCGGGGACTGTTTATCAACTGCCCAGTGTGGTGCGTTCAAGGATGCTCAGACACACAACACTTCACAGCCTAACAACATCATGGACGTGAAGATTTTACCATGAGGCCAATTAATTCCTACCCTTTTAGATATTCAACATTTATAATAAGCTTTTGTAACACCCAGGGAGTCTCACTGGTTCATGCATACATTTTGTCACCTTTAATTTGCCCTTTCGGGAGTTTTCTACATGTAGTTTTCAACCTCTTGATATGCATTGTGAAACTAATGGTGTTTTAATGGGCCATCAGAAGACTCAAGGGATCTGACCATCAGACACTGCATGAGGAAGCATGTGAATATGAGGAAGGATGAAGGGCTGCAACTGTCAGTATTTATTAAATTACTGATTATTTTAAACCCCTCATGGGCAGTTTTCTCTGTGTATTGCAGTTTCTCCCACAGGCCCAATGTTTAGGTCGACTGGAGGCTCTGAAATGCCCGAGGTGCGAGTGTGAGAGTGAATGGTTTGTGTGCCCTGCAGACATATCCTGGGTGTATTCTCTGCCCTGCTGCAAAATAGGCTCCAGTAGACTCCTGGAATGTCATTATGTACTGTACAAAGCAGGTAAGATGATAAATGGATGGGTAATACTTCCACATTGTTTAGGCTCCAAAATGCAAACATATCAATGCAGGTTTATGATTTTGGCAGCAGTATTCTTTTTATCCTATATCTAAAATATGTAAACCTGACTCTGTGGGCATGTTCATGTGAGGTTGCATCAAGCCAGCGATGTCTGTGGTTCCATAAACCTCAGCAGCTCGCTGAGACTGAATACAGCCGACTCACAGCAGAAATAATGAATCTGATTGAATTTTAAAATGACACAGACAAAGAAATTCTATTAGTGTCAGTCGCATCATGGAAAATAAATGTTTCACTCACTGAGGTCAGTATGGGGCCATCTCTGTCTATTACTACCACACAAAACACTGTGAAACAGCATGATGTGATAAATAAAATCACAAACTAAGTAAACAACCATTAGTTTCAGACAGTCCGTTCCTACATGGACTTAAAGATCTGCACCAAAATATTAAACATAACAAAGAGATGATGGTTCAGAGACATGCTAAATGGACTGGTTCTTTTCTGGTGCTTTTCCAGCCTTCGTAACCATTCAAGGCAGAGGCCTTGGTCTGGGCCATCTGCTTAACCAGTAGCTTTACCCATTCATACACTGATCTGCACCAGGGGCGCATCGGAGTTCACTTGCTGGCTGGAGGATAATTCGACATGGAGGCTGGAGCAGACTGCAATCGAACCGTTGAGCTTCCAGTTTAACTCGACAGGTTAAACCATGGATCAACTCTATTACAAAAAATAACAATTTGACCAAAATTATTGATTTTCTGTGTGATAGGGTAGATTCAGAGGTTCACCACGACTGTCAGCAAAGAGCTGCCCAGCACATCCACAACACATGGAGGTCAACAGCCTGGCCCAGAAGCACTTCAGTACGAGCTGGGAGGGCAAAGTGTGATTGTATGCTCATGTTCTTCTCCGATTTTACATGCATGTCCAAAGGCTTTGTATGTATGTGTGTATTCCCTGCCTATCTGGAGAAAAAAAGCCCATTTTACACAAGATAAACAATATTAAAAAACCTCTTTGGTTTCTTCTGTTAGGGATATGCAAAAGCAGTAGTTTAATCTTCTTTTAATCTCTTAGTAGACGAGTAAAAGAAGTCTGGTCAGTGTTCACTCACAGTGTGTAGGCAGACTCTGAATGAAGCATAAGATCTATTTTTTGCAGTCCTGTCAAAGGACAGGACGTTAAATATCTACCCCAGAGTTACAAAACAAGATGTTGGGATTTGGGTTGCTGACATTTTGAAAAATATGACTTAGACAGGAATCAGGGAGAGTGTGTATCTCAGTGTGTATCCAGTTTCTGTGTGTCAGCTCAGCCCCTTCATGGAGATCTATTTCAGTGCCTTGACTGACAAAAAAAGTAATGTCTCGGGCACTGCAGTCATTGGTGTTTTTTTGAAATATCAACTTATAAATATGCTGATAGCTTTTCCTCTTCAAAATGGATTTAAATTACTGGCTGTGTGCAAGCGCATGCATATGTGTATGTGTGTGTGTGTGTTTGTGCCTGTCTGTCTGAGATGAGGAGAGGGTCATCAGCAGTGCTTATGTTTGCCATCCGCCTCCCCAAAGACACACACACAAACTGGCTCTTACACACCCCCGCACACACAAACACACTTTGTCTGCGTGGCCTTTTCCCTTCACAACACTGGTTGCCAGCAGCAACATGCCCCAAGCTGATAAACTTTATCAACCGACACACACCTGTGCTTGGGCACAACCACGTACACACACACACCCCGGTCGCACAAATGCGCACAGATCCACATAGACACACTTCTCGCTCTGCTCTCCCGACAAGCTGGACACCTGCTACGAGCGTGGACACACACGCATGCACATGTGCGTGTGCTCACTCATATGTGTGTAAACCGTATAAATGCTGTCAGAGGACAAGACCATAATCCTGGCTCGAGTACACGACACACATCGCTGCATGCTCACAAACTCCCACAATCGCAAACACTCAAGAAATGAACAAAAACATGAAGACACATGTATGGGCACAAGTACGCTCCAGAAACATTTCCATGCCTCTTTCAGGCTCGTCAGTGTCGCCCTTTTCCTCACTGTGAAAAGAATGTGAATTGGTGTGACTGCATTTGTATGTCGGCCTCCATGCACAGTGGGTAGCACCGTCCCCTCGCACCAGGAGGGTCTTGCGTAGGTTTCCTCTGGCTCCAGTTTTGCCCACCATCAAAAACGTGTACAGTTTGCTTATTTCCACTCAGTTTCCTCACCAAGCCACGTTCGAGCGACCGTGGTTTGGGGGCTGCGTGATCGTTAACTCAGCGGTTCGATCCCAGGTCATACATGCTGAGGTACCGTGGGCAAACGACATAACCCCAAACTGCCTCTGCCATCTGTGTGTGAACAGGTAAATGTGACTTGTGCAAAGCAACTGGAGTGGACATGAAGACCACAGGAACCAGCCTATTTAGCACTTAATAGCTTGTTCCCACAAGATCATCTCACAGGATTTCAGATGCTCACAGCTAAGATATAATGTACAGAATTTGACAAAACAACAAAATGCTGCTTGGTCTCACACAGGATAATTCTTTTGTGCTTGCAAGCAAATAATTTGTGTGTGGTTATTATTATCTCGTAGGCATCTGAAGTCCTCAGAGGATTAAATTTACAGTAGATTACTTTGTGCACACAAAATGCATCACCTTAACTAACTAAAAGCTTTGTATGTTGTAATGTGCATGTGACAATAAACTTGATTAGAGTCAGTGTGTAATGAATAAGAAATCTACACCCTGCTGATCATATTTCTTATGTGAGAAGAAAAAAAGCATGAATGTCTAATACAGTCTGGTTTATCGACGGACTGATTTATGCTGTAAGACTATATTAAAATGTATGTACATACCACATGTCCGCCCTGTCTCTGTACCCAAAGGTGCCAAACTCTGCTGTGATCGCAGTGTGTGTGGACAATCCATCTGTCAGTCTACCAATGTGTGATGCACACAGGAGGACGAGTACAGATGATTGCTTGAAAATAGCTCAATGCATAACAATTTTCTAATTTAGGAGTGAGGTATTCACAGAGCTTAGAAGTGGAGTGTGGGAGAGAAAATGTGTTTAATTTAGCATTGTCTGAAAACATATTGTGACTAACATTAATTACAAATCAACCCTTATTGTGTATGTGCGTGAATGTAGTTATACACATTGTTTAGAAGCCTGGTGCATAAAGCAACACAAAAAAGTTGATTAGCATCACAAAAGAAGATTTGTAGGCATGTTTCTTTTCTTTGCTTTTTGTAACTTTCCAGCAACTGAAGGAGCAATATTTAAACAGGTTGGGGAAGATTATTTTCTTTGAGAGCTGAGACTATGAGACTTTAATTGAAAGTCTTTTAAACTAAAATGATATTTAAACAAAAATGACCGTAATCCATTGGTTCTCAGTACATCTCTGTGACAGAAACGGTGCAGTGATGAACGCCAGCCACTCTGCTTCTGTCACTCTGTCAACCTCTCTGTCAGTCACTCTGTCAGTGTCGACCAGCGAGCTCGGCGTGGAGGGGAAGCCTGCATCAATCAGGCTCAGCCAGCAGAGCGGCCCATTACTTAGAGTGGGATTACGATACTGGTGACGGTGGGCTGGTGCACCAACAGACTGAGAGACAAATAAATGTTGAACTTTGGAAAAAGAGCCTCCATTAAAGGCCTCATCCAGCTCATCTCACTGAGTAAATATTTGCCGTCATAAAGCCTGTTGTTTCCCTCCATCCAAAGTACTTGCACGCTTCAAGAATATCGGGGACCTTGATGGTTTTTGTAAACACACACACACACGCAGAGGTGTGGCCTTTGGGAAGGCAGCATGAGAGAGTATTATAAATTCCAACATAAATGAATTGGAAAATAATGGGATGCCAGCAGAATCTCATTTATCCTGTGTGGACCTGTTAATTCCAGATGATGCCTGTGTGATTGGATCAAGGTACCATCCTCATGCCAGTTCGCAGTCTAACAATGTCATGAAAACACACAAATATACATAGTAATGGGTCTCCTTGCTCACATTCACACACATACAACATGCACACACACACTCACCCTTATATGCATCCCCCTGTGTCTTTCCCTCACAGTGCCACAGTGACCCTGACTGGTCGAAAAGCAGCACTGCAGCCTGTATGTGTGCGTATGCATTCACTCCTGCTTATGTGTGTGTCTGTGTGTGTGTGTGTGTGCTGTAATTACTAGAGAAGATAAATCTTGTTAATGAAACAGACGGAAAGAAGAGGGCTCTAGAGAGGAAAGGGCGGAGCAAGAAGAGAGGCAGCCAGAAGAAGAAGAGAGATGAGGGGAGAAGGGGAAAAGAAGGAGGAGGGGGAGACAGACAACACAGAAAGCAAATGGAGAGG
This sequence comes from Karalla daura, assembly GCA_029224185.1. Lineage (NCBI taxonomy): Eukaryota > Metazoa > Chordata > Actinopteri > Chaetodontiformes > Leiognathidae > Karalla > Karalla daura. The sequence goes on along the minus strand of CM055205.1, from coordinate 7,136,043 downwards.
GGGAGGAAGAAAAAGAGGCAGTCAAGACAGAGGATTAAAGACGATGAAGAAGAGAGGAGAAACAACGGAAGAGAGAGACAGGTCTGCAGGAAGCAGAGTAAGGGGAGAAAGTTGTCCGTCATGTGTGGTCTCATTGCATCATATATCAGTATTGAGAGAGTGACGCAGAGGAAGGGAAGAGGTAGATGAGGGTGGCAGGGTTAGAGAAAGATGGAGAAGTGAGTGCAGACATGGGGGGAGGAGGTAGAGGTGGAGATGGATGAGGAAAGAAAAACAGAACCCAAAGAAGACGCATTTCCTAAAGAAAATGTGTGTGCGTGAGTGTGCTTACTGAGTTGAAGGCATTGGAGTGGAAGTGGTCATGCATATTAATGTGAACAGAAGGTGTTAGACATCCATTGGAAGGACACTGAATAAGCATGTGTAGCCTCCAAGACACATAGTGTATAACAAAGTGTGACAGGCAGATGGGCCAGGGTGGATGGGTAAATTTGTATATAGAGAATGCAAGGACTAAAAGATGGCAGCAAAAGAAGACTGAAGAATCATCATTGTGAACTATGAACTAATGTAAACTTAAGTTACAGGGACTGGGTCTTTTCTGTCCTGGACACCTCAATAGATGAACAGATCCATGTGGCTTCTTTGCATTGACTTGGAACAGAAAATCTTCTAGATTCATATTGTATATCATATTAATTCCATCATGAAAGTAATTTGTGTGGCTTTTATCAAATCGACAGAAGTAAAAAGAAATGCACTGTATGAGCTGTGAGCACACATCATTTAAGACAAGTGCACTTGCTTTCAGATCAGAAGTTCTGCCTGGTCTCACTCAAAATATTTTCATTAACACTGAAAATATACTCTAAAATTTGCATTAATTTGTTTCAGAACTGTCCAATTACCTGTTAATGGTTCCATTATACTGTCAGCGTAAGTGTGGCTGAAAGAATAAAAGCAGGTTTTCCTAATTGACATTGAGGTGGTTTCTCCTTTTATTAATTTATGAGCCTATAAGCAATAGAATTCAAATCAATATGAGGAGAATAAAACCAGTTAAATGCTATTAATGATCCAAATAATGGCAGGCATAATCCTGAGGTATTAAGGTGCAGAGAATCAACTTCTCAGTTTCAATGTGTTTCTCCACCAAAGCAGTTCCACTGCAAGTTCCAGTGCCCCTGAGCCACATCATTATGTCACTGCATACATTAGTTGTGTTAACTTTCTATAAACACACCTAGCCTCAATACAGAAAATATGGGCTGGGCCTTCACCTCAGCTCTCACCAGCAAGAAATGACAACATTGTGGAAAAACGCAGATCTTCCTTCTGAAGGTCTCACATCCTGGGTGGTCATTAAAAAATCATGAATCACAAAGCTGAAAAGTTAGTATCCTACAGGTTTGTGAGCCTAAAAAGTAACAATGACTGCAGAACAGCAATGTTAAAATGGCCAACTCGCCAGCTATGAAGCCTCATGAACGACAGCCACTCGTCTTTTGAGGGCTTGATGTATGACCTGTGTAAACCTCTGTGACTCAAAGGTTGCATGAGCAGAACTAACAAACAAAGCTAACCTAAGTGACATACCTGCCTACGTTCTGATGTAAGAATCATGTTTGTATTGTGAAATGTGTGCAAGTTACAGCAAGCTAAAAACACTATCATCCAAAGTAAAACTGCTCCGACGACATCTCCTCTGAAGCTGTGTACTACACATTCATTGTAAAGTTTAACTTCAACCATTTCCCAATCACTTCAAATGTAAACCTATTTTTCATTTCCATTCTCTATTATCCCATTGTATGAAAGGCAGAAATGAGAATAATGGCACCCATGTCCTTTGAAAGCTGAACATTTTGATAGTTGAATGGCTTCTGTAGCTCTGTTGAAAAGTGTTAAAAAAACAAATGAAAATTATTTTGAATGCTGCTGTGTCAGCAATTAGATCAAATGACGTTGGGCATATTAGTTTAAGCAGAAACAAGTGACCTACAGCAATGTCTCTGAACTGACTGTGACAATGCATGAGCAGCTCGACCGACGGACGTATCTTCAACGAAGACTGCAAATCGAAGCAGTAACTTTGTGGCCTCTTCTGTCCTTTTTTCCCCCATGAAATCTGAAAGTTTCAGGCTCTAGAAGGTCAAAGTCAAATGTACCTTTATAGGAATAATCACGAGTAGATGGTTTGAAATTTGACTTATCCAACTTGTTCAAGCAGAAGCATGCAAAGTCTTCCATCTAGACATAGGGCTCTCTTACAGCATGTACACCCTTTGAAAAGTGTGCTTGCGTGTGTGTGTGTGTTAGTGCACGTGCGCGTGCGTGCAGATGTGTGCGTCTCTCTGTGTGTCTGCCCCGGTAAAATTGAACTGTCATGGCCAGAATGGCCACTTTGATCATTTTGTGTTCACAGGAGAGGAGAGGAGAAGAATCTACAACAGTTGAGGGGAGAGGAGAGGAAAGGAAAGGAAAGGAAAGGAAAGGAAAGGAAAGGAAAGGAAAGGAAAGGAAAGGAAAGGAAAGGAAAGGAAAGGAAAGGAAAGGAAAGGAAAGGAAAGGAAAGGAAAGGAAAGGAAAGGAAAGGAAAGGAAAGGAAAGGAAAGGAAAGGAAAGGAAAGGAAAGGAAAGGAAAGGAAAGGAAATGAGAAGGGTTAAAAGAAAGGAGAGGGGGGAGTAAAATGTAGAGGAAGAAAGGGTGGAGAAAGTTTAGGGAAAGAAAGAAAAGTAAATGAAGGATATGTAAGAGTAGAATGAACCAGGAGGAGAAAACAATGGATGAAATGAAAAGGGAAATTGAAATGGGAATATAAAGAGAGTGAGGAAAAGAACAATGGAAAGAAAAGAGATAGCGGGAGTAGAGGGAAAGAAATTGTATAATGGCAATCTGTAGAAATGATTAACAACATGAGAGGAAAGTAGGAAAAAGAACAAAGTGAGAGTGAAGTAAATGGACATAGAAAAAAGGACAGAAGAGAAAGAGATTGAAACCAGAAAAGAGAGGCAGAAAAGAAATTTAAGGCAACAGAGTTACGAAATTATAAGAGGGGAGAGAGGGGTCTATGAGGGGCCGACAGGGACATTATTCAGAAATACCTTTTACATACACTAGTGAAATCCTCTCATACACACCAGTGAAACTCTCTCATAAACACTATTGAAATCTTCTCATACACGCTAGTGAAAAGCTCTCATACACACTATTGAAATCTTCTCATACACGCTAGTGAAAAGCTCTCATACACACTATTGAAATCTTCTCATACACACTATTGAAATCTTCTCATACACGCTAGTGAAAAGCTCTCATACACACTATTGAAATCTTCTCATACACGCTAGTGAAATGCTCTCATTCACACTAGTGAAATGCTCTCATTCACACTAGTGAAATCCTCTCATACACGCTAGTGAAATGCTCTCATACACGCTAGTGAAACACGCTATAAATTATTTCACGATAATGTGTGAAAGGATTTCACTTAGTTATATGAATGCGTTTCAGTACTGTGTATGAGAGCGTTTCAGTTAAACAGGAAGGCCTTCCTGTCACCTGATGGAAACGGAGGGAGAATGGTTCTTGCTGAGCTGGAGGTACTTCAAGCCTTGCTTTGTCCACAATGTATGTTTTGTTATTCTTCATTTTTCTATCTCAAGCTTTATTTTCTGAAGTGAGGGGCAATGAGGAGGACATTGTCCTCTTTTTTAACAGTGCTCTACAATGCATTGAGAGGCTGCAAAGAGAGGACAACAATTTCTATCAGGAGAGGCTTTACAGAGAGCTTAATGAGCATGCTCACACTGTATCTGCATTTCTTGCTGTGTGTGATGATCGGGATGTCAGTAACCTTCTGGGGTCATTGTATAGATGCTTTCGCAACTTGCTGCATGAACATGAGGCCACACAGAACTCCACTGAAATGACCACAAATTTGACACCTCCAACAACCTTGACTGGCCATCCAGGAAGACCCCGATACAGCATAGAAACAGAACAGATTTCTCACTGTGTGTCCATCGGTATGTCATGGCAGAGAATTGCGTCATGCTTCGGAATTAGTCGAAGAACACTATACAGACACAGAGAGAGACTGGGAGTTGAACCGCTAAGGTATTCTCCATTGTCAAATGAAGACCTGGACAGAGTTGTAACTACAATACTACAGGACACTCCAAATGCAGGTGAAGCATACATTCTTGGAAGCCTGAGATCACGTGGCCTGAGGATTCAGCGCTGGCGGGTCAGACGGAGCCTGCATCAAGTAGATCCTATTGGACGATCATTTAGACGTCGTCTTGCTATACATCGAAGAGTCTATAGCGTTCAGGCCCCTAATCAATTATGGTAAGTAAATGTATAGGAAAAATATATGTACATATATGTCGCATGCATAACATATTCAGTACTGAACAGATTTTTAAGTAATTTTTTCCTCCCCCCCCATAGGCATTTTGATGGCAACCACAAGCTGGTCAGGTGGCGGATAGTCTTTCATGGCTGTGTGGATGGCTTCAGTCGGACAATTATATACTTACGGTGTTCATCCAACAACAGAGCCTCAACCGTCTTGTCATTATTTCTAGAAGGAGTACAGAATTTTGGCTTGCCGTTAAGAGTCAGATGTGATCATGGTATGGAAAATATAAATGTTGCCCGTTTTATGTTGGAAAGAAGAGGATTGAACAGTGTTATTACAGGTGTTTCAGTACACAATCAAAGGATTGAGAGACTATGGGCAGAACTCAATAGAGTTGTATCTGCACACTTTATCAACATCTTTAACTTCATGGAGGAACAGGGTGTACTGGATTCATTGAATGAACTACATTTATTTTGTCTGCATTATGTTTATTTACCAAGAATTGAAAGAGCAGCAACAGAATTCCTCAATCAATGGAATAACCATGGCCTCTCCACTCAAGGAGGGCAGACACCTCTTCAGCTCTGGCATTCAGGTGTCATTAATAGTGCAGGAATCCATCCAGCTATAAATGACATTTTTGATGCCAGTAACTACTATGGTGTTGATGAAGAAGGGCCATTACCTGAACTTCAGACAAATAACAATGTGGTAATTCCAGACATAGACATAACAATTAATGAGACAAGAATGAATTTTATTCAACAGATAAGCCCACTTGAAAATGATGGGAACCATGGAATAGATATTTTTTCTACACTTCTGCACTTTCTTCTGTAAACATGTGAGTTATGTTAAAGGTTAGTTAAAATGTTTCACTCATTTGTGCAGTGTAAAACTTAAGTTCTGTTGAATGTTGAAATAAAGAAAAATCACAACTTGTTAAAAGGGTATAAAGATTGAGAGAGAAAAAAAACTTTTCAGAGCATGTTTATGGCCTGCCAAACCCATATGCGTTTCCTAATGCGAAGTCAAACTTCTCTTTGAACATTTTGTAGGAACTATGGAGTGGCAACTTGATGCAGTTAATGCATGTGTTGGCAAGAGGGAACATTGATGTAGAGAAGCCATCATCTCCTCCTCTGTGAATGAACTGGACAGACGGAGTAGGGGAAAAGCCGACAGGTGGTACCACAGATGCCCCTGTTGTGAAGGCCAATATCTTCTCGAGTTTGGATGGCCCTTCCTCTTCTGTAAAAACAAAATTAGTGATAGTTGGTCCAATTAATGTGTATGTGACATTGGCTGATACTGGACAAACCGTCCAGTAACAGTATGCAACTTCTCAGAACTAAAGCAACCAATATCTGAATCCCTCATTTAACAATTAACAGCGCCATCTTTCAACATCACAGGGTACTTTGCAAAGTCTGACAGCAAACAATCTGTAATGTTTGCTGTACAGAAGTTTTTTTGCAAAAAATAAAATAAAAACAATGCAAAAAATATATATTTGACCATTAAACCACATATTACCTTCTGCATCTTGGAGATAGTCTCTCCAGAAAGTAACAACCATCTCTTCAGCAGCTCTCTTGTTGCTCCCTTCTGGAGAGAGACAAATGTTGAAGAGATCGTCCATCTTGTCAGCAGTTAGTGTGTGCGGCTCATAGCAGAACAGAGATCGAAAGCTGTCTGGGTGTCGTCGTAGTTGTTCCAGAACCCCAAGAGTCTTCAGTCCTTCACAGAATCTGTTCAAACAACAAGGAATAATTGTACAGACCATTTTTCACTTGTACACTTTTTGGTGGTCTTAAATGTGGTTGGTCAGTGTTTAATATTACTCACATTGACAATCTGACACAACTAACACTGAATACCTTTGAAATGGACCTTGAACTCTGTGGATGACCTGAAACATGACAATGTCCTGTACCAGCAGATCCCTGTCTCTTACTGACTGCATAGGCCTCAGACATCCTGCATTGGCCAAGTAGTCTAGCAAAGGTGTCTTTGCCTTCTCAAGGTCCTCAAGGGTTGTACTTTCAGATACCTAGCATCACAAGAAGCAGCAAGGCATGCTTGATTATGGCAGGCACTAGTAGTCTGCATAAAACAGAATGGTAGAGGTCCCCTAACAGTTCATGGCAGTGCAGTTTTTTTTTCCCACACATTGCTACAATATGATAAATAAGAAAAATGTTTTGGTGTCAGCTCTCCCATCTGTTGAATAGTGGTGGATTGCAAAACAACAATGTAAAATAAATCTAATGCAGTACATTTAACAGTCATCAACTTACTTTTTTTACTTTTTCCAAGAGTTCTGTATCAGCTATGTCTTCGACTTTTGGACTTGCTGAGCCACTGACCAGAAGATTAAAAACTGTTGGTGAGAGGAAGTTTGGTGGTGGACCGCCATGTACCAGGCTTACTGCTATGGCTCTGCCAGCAAAGTAGTACCAGTCCTCTCTTAAAGCTGTAAAACAGTAAAACACAGACACACTACTACATGAAACCATGGAATTAACAGTATAATAAATGAATAACCTGTAAAGAAGTTGCATGTCAAAATCACTATCAATTAAAATGGCCCTCCTTATCAATTTTTACAAAAGCCAGGCATTACCAGTACTGTCAAGAGCCACATTCTTGCTGTGCTCTTTTCCCTCAAACATAGGTGACCTGGCAATGTTCTCCATCAGCAACCTTAAGAATTCTCTTCTTGGTCCTCCGACATCAACTCCCTCTTCATTTCTCCCCATGTCATCAGAGAATTTTACACATATCCTCAAGTTGGGGTCATAGGACGCTCTTCTGAAGCCCCTTAAGGCTCCCTCCCAGACAGCTGCACGATTTATATTGAATTTGCACTGTCCATTTGTTCTAATTTTGCTTGACAGGTCCAGCAGTATTGTTTGAATGGGGATCTTTTCTGTGCTATAAACACAAAATCAAAAAAGAATAATCAAAGACACACTATGTCATCATTAACATCTTGTATTTTCTGAAATTGTGGGTGTAAGCAACCACTTAATCCAAAACATGGATGTGATAATGTCAATTATGAGAGATTTATGAGAGATTTATGAGAAACTAAAGCTCACATTGTGTGCATTACTCACATTTCACTCTCCATACTAGCAATTATGGCTTGGTTTAATTCGTCATCATCCGAAGAGTCAGATGGAAGAGTAGAAACGAGTGTCAAATATGAAGCATAGTCATCATCATCACCACTGGTTCCAGGGTTCCCTACACTTCTTCCAGTGTAGCATGCATCATCACCACTGGTACCAGGATTGCCTTCACTTGTTGTGAAGCAGCCTCTGTCATCACCACTTGTTCCAACAACTCCAACACATTTGTCATCATCATCCTTAGCAATAGGCAAATTGTCATTTTCTTCATCGCTGTCAATCTTAAACAGAGAAAGAAAGAAAAAATACAGATACGCACTTTTTAAAAAATATATATACATTTTACGCAATTTTGTGTGACATTTTTAAAAAGTTTAAATTAAAGTAAGTTTTAAAAAACAAAATAGCAAACATACTAGAAGTGTCCTCGATGGTCTCACATACAGGGCTTTGGTTTTAAAAACCTTGTGAATGAGCATCCCATTCAACTCCTGACCACTCTGGAGCTTAGGAGACACCAGCTTATTGCCGCAAGCCATGAGAAACTGGAGGCTAGAAAAAAGATGGAGATATTACAATGACAACAACAAAAGCTTTGGGCTATGAAGCGCAACACAATCATTGTTACTGTGTGAGTGTGTCAAAATAACTGTGTCACTGAATTAGTATATGTTAAAGCAAATAGTGAGCAATGATGACTGAATTTTTAAAAAGTTTTTCAAATGCACTACAATAAAAACAACATTATTAATGTGTGAGAAGAAGCAAGAGGGATTTACCTGACATCAGATGGAATGTGCTCACCAAAGCCATCCCTGATATGTTGTAAAACCATCTGGTGGTCCCAGTTTTTCTGAAATTCGAAGGCACTGAGGATGTGTCCATTTTTGTGCAACCATGTTTTTGGACCTTGTTTGCACACAACTGCCCATGTGTCATTGGGGAGTAATATTACATCCTTGTTGAAGTGCTCGTGATGCTGTACCCTGACTCTGAAATAAGAATGTAACAATTAGACCACATGAAATCAAGTGCAAGGATAAGTAATAATGCTACCAGAAGTATAATACAAAATACTATTCACCACCAGCTGTCCATAGATCTTTAAGCATGTAATAATGTGAATGAAAATATCGAGTCAGTGAACTTCGTCGCTAGCTGTTTAGCTCATTACCCCCCCACACACGCGCATGAACGCGCGCGTGCACACATACACTATAAGGGGAAACCGGGACAGGTGGCAACACTAGCCCCCACTAGAGTGAAGCTTATAGTATCCTCTATATGTTACTACTACATTTCTATGTATTTGAAGCCTACTGTACGTGCGCGGATGCGCCGCTGTTACTACAGGGAGGGTGCGCGCAGATGCGCCGCTGTCAATGGGGCGCGCGTGCGTGCGTGCGTGTGTGTGGGGCGGTTTTTGGTCTGACACAGGTGGCAAGCCTAGCCCCCACATATTATAATTACCTTTTTTTCCTTGTGCCCGATGTCCAAGAGCTGAAGCACTGCGCTTGATAACGCGGGGCACACACTCTTCGCACTGGAGCTGCGGCAGGCGATGTCATGTTTTGCTGTCCGGAGGGGAAAAGCGATGCTATGCGGCTGTCCACTGTATCCCGGCTCATAGTTGAAACGGTCGGGGGCTGCTGCCCGACTGCTGCCGCATTTGATAGTGTACTGATGGTCTCCGCCGAGGCCAATATAGTGTGAAGTAACGCTGCCGCCTCCGTTAGGCCACTTCCAGGCTGCTGGTTTGACATTGGTTTGCGATTATCCATAGACGTCCACTCATGCGCTAAACACGTGCTGTGAAACGCCGGAGAGCCTTCCGGTATAACTGGAACACCTTCCGGTATAAGTGAAACGCCTTCCGTTTTAACTGAAATCCTCTCATTCACACTAGTGAAATGCTCTCATACATGCTAGTGAAATGCTCTCATTCACACTAGTGAAAAGCTCTCATACATGCTAGTGAAATGCTCTCATTCACACTAGTGAAAAGCTCTCATAAATTCAAGTGAAACACTCTCATTCACAATAGTGAAATCCTCTCACACACATAATAGTGAAATAATTTATAGAGCATTTCACTCTTGTGTATGAAAGGATTTCACTAGCATGTATGAGAGGATTTCATTAGTGTTTATGAGAGGATTTCACTAGCATGTATGAGAGGATTTCATTATCGTGTATGAGAGGGTTTCACTATAGTGTATGAGAGGATTTCATTAGTGTGTATGAGAGGATTTCACTAGTATGTATGAGAGGATTTCAGTAGTGTATATGAACAAATATTCTTTTAGTTTTGTGTGCGAGAGGATTTTAATAGTGTTTATGAGAGAATTTCAGTAGTGTATATGAGCAAAAAAATTTTCAGTTTTGTGTGTGAGAGGATTTCAATAGTGTTTATGAGAGTGTTTCAGTAGTCTGTGTAAAGGGTAATTCTGAATAATGTCTCTGACGGCCCCTCATAGGGGTCCATTGAAATGGAGTTGGGAGGAAGGGGAAGGATAGGAAAAGAGGAGAGAAAGGGACTGGAAAGATCTTAGAAGGGAAGCAGACCAAAGGAGAGAAGGCTAGGAGCCGAATAAAAGGGAAAGAGGGAAATAGGTGTGAAAATGAGGAGAAGAAATGAGCAGGAAAGAGAAAAGAAAAGAAAAAAATATAACAATAGAGGAAAAAGATGAAAACTGAAGACGAGGGAGAGAAGAAAGAAATGGGGGCGAGGAGGGAAGACAGAAAGAGGGGATATTGATAGAAGGAACGGATAAGGGATGAAAGCCTTCTTTCACTGAGTGATGAGGATGTACTCACATCACACGCTCCTTACCCAGGATTCATAGCGTGAGATGAGTTCCCAGCATCCCTTTCATCTCCGCAACACCCAGAAGTGGTCTATCAGAAAAAAGCCCGGGGAGACACTCAGCCGCAGACATGTGGACACACCAAAAACACAAACACACACGCACACACACTTTGACAGAGAATTGGGTTGAAGACCCACACAGGCATGGATCATTGTTATGTCGCTGTCTACACAGACACACACAGGAAAACACAACCGTTTTCCCCCCGCAGCTTCGTTCTCCTCCAATTCCTGCAGAGCCCGGTAACAGGGCGCGCAGAACACACAAACTCTATGCAAACGGGCACTACAAAGTGGTCAGCTGTCTCACCATATCTGCCGTGATCACAGAAACCCTTGGTTGCCATGGCGTTTGATTTCTCGGTTGCCTGAACAGTGTGTCAGAGACTCGCAGGAGTGGTATAGAGGGGGGCGAAAAAAGACAAAAGAGGGTGCGTGTGTGTGTGTGCGTGAGCGAGTTTAAAGGAGTGGTCCGACGTTTTGGGGACTGAGTTTATTCCACGTCTGCGGGAGAGTTAGACAACGCAATCGATAGCAGCCCGGTTTGTGTGCAGTGGCCGTGCTGCTTGGTTCTCGCTAGTCTGCAGACCAATCAGGGGCCTAATCAGCAGTGCAGGGCCCATCTGGGCCCAGCTGCAGAGCTCCTCAGACTGAATATTCACTCTTCAACTCTCTGCACTGACAGTTTGTTTACAGACTCCTCCCATCAAGACTTTGTGTTTCATTTGATTACTGCAAAAGAAATGGTTTACTTCCTTGTAGGAGGTAGGACCCAAAAGTCTGTCCATCCATTATCTGACCTACTTGCACCATAATGGTGTTGCAGGTGTCTGCAGGACTGGCAACCTGCCCAGGGTTCCCAGCCTTCACCCGACGTGCTCTGGAGATACGCACAACACTATTTAGGTACAACATGGGTAAGACAATGAATGGATGGATGCATGTATAGATTTATGAATGAATGATGTTTATTAACTTTGCTGTGTTTGGTAGTGAGGTAAGAATAACTGAGAACTATGAATAGTGATCACATTTATACCCGGTATGGAAACCGGTATGGAAAAATCGAATGTTTCTAGAATATGTTACTTATACAGCATACCACTATAGGGTTGGTGTTTTGTAATCTCCAGTGGGAATACTTTTTAGGAGTTACCTCTGCTCATCTATCTGCTGCTGCGTACAAGTGCCAAGAGTTTGCCTCAGTCAACTGCAGAGGGTGCAACAGGGAGACACTTTCAAGCAGTTGTAAAATGTAGGCAGTCTGTTTTTTTGTGTTTTGTAAATTCTGGGTCTGTCTGTTTCTCCACCAGATACAGGGTACCCTGGTGGATTTGTAGCATGGGTAAGTACATGCTGTCTACTGGAGACAAAAGCTTATCGGTCAGGTCGACTTGTTGGGTGTGAGGCTGCAGCACAGACTGCAGTCATTTCAGCTCTGTCAAAAGGCAACATAAGCCACCTACGAAAAAAAGTCCTACCATGTATGGTGTTCACAGCATGTCAGAAACAAAGAGAATTTGTAGTAGGTCGACATTTGGAGTCTCAGGCGGTATCTCTCTCTGGAGTTTTCCAGGCTTGTCAGTCTTAGAAATATCTGTATTAAACCTCCCATGTTTTCGAAGATCTCAAACTATTCTTTTAAAAGTCAAAGTTTGTTTGCTTATTTGCTCGTGTTCATTCTCTTTGTGGCTAAATAAATTACACATATCATTTATATATCATTTATCAAGGGATATACTGTCACATTTACACAGAAAGCAGAATCCAATTTCCTGTTGTGTTAATTTTCTCCGTTTGAGAGGGCACAGATTTCCCCAGTGTTCACTCCCCAACTGTGTGTGTGTGTGTGTGTGTGTGTGTGTGTGTGTGTGTGCGCGCAAGTTTGTCTGTGTGTTTACAGACTGTAACTATACTCATGGCTGCCCCAGCGAGAGAACGTCAGATGTCTCTCCATCTCTCCTCTGCCGTCTCTCGCTCGGTGCATCTGTCCCCTCGGCCCTCCATCTTGTCTTCGCTCCACGATCCGCCCCGTCTCGGCTCCGCCACGGCGCCGAGAGCCTCTCCAACCAAACTGACGCGCATGGTGAGATGAAAAGATTTGGAGCAGGGGGACAGGGGAGGAGGGGTGACAGAGGAAAGAGAAAGGTGAGCAGGAGGAAAAAAAAAAAAAAAAAGAGTAAAGAGACACAGAGGAGAAGGCGGGGAGAGGAAGAGGAGCAGAGACAATCGAAGCTTTACACGCGCACGTAGAAGCGGTATGGAGGACAGCGGGGTGTGAAAGTGTCTGAGTCACACCTGAGTGAAGCCTCGGTGGCGCGAAAGAGCAGCCACATCTAAAAAACAAAAAAACAGAAAAAAAAGATCGAAAGACTGTGAAGAAGCAGAATGCTAGTGAGTTTCCATCCTCCCCATTTTGTTTTTAATGCACATTTTGAATGTGCACCCATATCTCTGCCTCGAAAAACCCCCAAGTTTAAAAAGTTTTTGATGGAAAGGTATAGACAGAGTTCTGATGCGTTAAAATGTGATGAGTAGCAATTTGTTATTGGCCGGACTTTCTTCCACACTTCATACAGTTGAACTTTTCGACTGCCCTCTAGCCACTCTGACACAGTATGAATGCAGAGTGCACAGAAGTGGGTATTTCTTCACTCAAGCGCTTTACCCGGACCTCTGACCCTCCTGCTCATCCTGTACATGTAATCTGAAATCGATTTACTTTCTGGTACACTAAACACCCAAGCTGTCACTGTGCTTAGTCATTTAGCAGACGCTACTGTCCAAAGAGACTTACATGGGTGAAAAGACATTAAAACGACTAAGGTCAAAAGAGACCTTGTGTTGATTCAGCTTTGTTGGCAGTGCATATTCAAGAACACACCATTCACTCTCAAACTCACACCTAGGGGCAATTTAAGTCCAACCACAGGAAGAACAAACCCAGTGTCACCGAGCCCTGGACCTTCCTGCTGTGAGGCAACACTGATCTACCATTTCATCATATGAGTTGTGCAAAAGCAGGGGAGAAAAGCCCGGGACATGAAATAAATGCAGGAAAAATATTGGTCGATGATGAAGAAGGAGACATAACATAGAGAAAATAAACATATAGAGGAACATGTCTATTTTAAGAGTTGTATTTCTGCTATTTTTCCAGGTAATAGAAACATAGCTTCCATCATGCTACAAACCAACTTAACCTGGCAGTAGGTATGTACATATCAAGAGGACGAAGGAGAGAGGAGCAGAATTTTGTAGCACTTTGAAGAGGCCCTGCTTTTGTGCCTGGAGGTGACTGTGTGTGCACGCTTTGGTCTCTCAGATCTCCGCTGGGATAGATGGCTGACAAGTCAAATGAGAGTATGTCCATCCTCTGCTCTCCTCTGCTCTTCCACTTCTCTGCCTCTCCTCCCCTTCCTCTTTCACCCACTCTCATCCTCACTCTGTGTCTGCCGCTCTCTCAGCTGTGTGACAGATAATTGACATATTATCAGCCAATGACCTTGTGTCGCAGGCAAATCCTCACCAATTAAAAATTGGGCCATTTCCTTGTCAACCCCGCATAATGGAAATTCATACGGTCTACAATCTAAATGAACCAGCCACATGCACGCACGCACACACACACACACACACACACACAAACATGCAAACAGTCCTGTGCACTCCCACCTGAATGGTGCTTGGGTGATACCATAATGGATGCTCTCCATACATTAAACCAAGCATGTCAAATACTGGCAGGAGAAGAGAGAGCTATAAGAGCCAATAAAATGGCATACAGGGAGAGGTCAGTGTGTGTGTGTGTGTGTGTGTGTGTGTGTGTGTGTGTGTGTCTGTGTGTTTTTCAGTGTGTCTGTGTGTCTATGGTTAACCTTGGAGGACAGTAGAAGGGTATCCAACTAACTTCTCTGCTCACTCCATCACAGAGAGACAGAGCGAGGGTGGCTGCAGACCGACGCACAGAATGAGGAAGATGGAGCGAGACAGACGGAGAGTGACAGAGAGAGAGAGAGAGAGTCTGTGACAGAGATGGGGATGACACAGAGACAGATTGAAAGAGGTTAAAGATTCAGATAGACGTGAGGGAGTGGGACAAAAAGGGAGAAGTGGGACAAATTAAAAAGGCAAGCGTGGGAGAGTCGCGCTGTTGGAGAGAGAGAGAGAGAGAGAGAGAGAGAGAGAGAGAGACAGAGAGAGAGAGAGAGAGAGACAGAGAGAGAGAGAGAGAGAGAGAGAGAGAGAGAGAGAGAGAGAGAGAGAGAAAGAGAGAGACCATCAGTGTGTCTGTGTGGGAGGAAAGAGAGGGAGGGGGAGAGAGAGAGAGAGAGAGAGAAGCAGGTAGTGTACAAGGGTAGAACACCAGGGAGAAATTAATAGAGAATTTGAACAAATGCAGTAACAAAAACCAAAGGGAAGAGGGGGAAAGGAGAAAAGAAAGGGAGGCAGGCAGGCAGGTAGAAGTGGAGGAACGGGTAATGAGAGAAATGAAGGACCAGAGAAAGCAGTTTGGAGCAGAGGTGTAGAGGGGCAGAAAAAACACAAGAAAAGGCAAGAAAGAAAAAAAGACAAGGCAAGAAGACCAGAACCAAAGAGGAGAAGGAAGAAGAAGCAAAGAGGCAGAGAGGAGGAAAAAGAGAAATGTGGGATGCGTTATGATTGTGGGAAGTAGGAAAGACAGGTGGGATAATAGAAAACATGGGAGATAGTCAATTTTAAGAGGGAGGAAGAAGCCAACCAGAGGGAGGAATACGGGAATGAAATGCGTGTAGGAAAACACAAATGAATAGAAATGCTTTGCGTTGGAGGGAGATGGCTGCGGGGTTGGTGGATGGCTGCTGTGTTACGAAAAAGACTGAAAAGGAAACGCATGTTTTTGTTTTAAGAAAAGAGGGAGACACAAGGAAAAGGGAAACAGTGGGAGAACAAAAACGTGAAGAGAGGAAATAAACGCAAGCTGCACATCAGCTACGCTCTCGTCCCGTCCAACGTAATGGTGAACCGCGCAATCAGTGCACACTGAAAACGCAATCTCACAAATGAGTGTGCAGAGCCGACCATCACATGCGGTACGTGTATCATACACCGAGCATCACAGGAGGACAGGAGGCTCGGAGTCACAATGCAGACTTCCCCACTGTGTGCCGCCGACATGTGACATGCATACGTCCGGCGCTGCCCTACAGAAGCTGTGGATTAATGTCACCTCTGACAGAGAAGGTGCGATTGGAAAGAAAAAAAAAAAGAAAGAAGCATCAGTAATGATTTTCAGTCGTGGCAGCAGTGCGGACCAGTGCTTCCCGTGTATTTATGCTGCTCTGCTGGGGCCACAAAGAGATCCATGAAGGAATAAAAGATTTTTATGGCGAAACGTGGTTGGGAAGCTGTCTTTGTGGCTGATCTATGAGCTCACACACAATATATTCCATATTCCGCCAACCTGTTGCCTTTGTACTGAATCTTCAGCTGAAGACAAATTAGCATTTAAATGAGGCAAGTTATTTTCCTTTTACGCCGCTTTAAATTACTAACGCAATAGCTTTGATTGAGATGAGAGGAGGGAGACTGGTGGCTTTTTTAGTGTTATTGACCCAGAAAAGGTTGAATGAACACGCTCTCTCCGTCTCTCTCCCCCTCTCCCTCTCTGTCTCTCTCTCTCTCTCTCTCTCTCTCTCTCTCTCTCTCTCACACGCGCTCTCTTTATTTCTACTTCAGCAAAAGCATCAGGCTCACAAAGTTACACTCGCTCGCAGCAGAAAGCTGCGGCTCAGCAGCCTACATCCAGAACCTCAAAAGTTTGGCACCGAGCCGCCTGACTGATGCGGGCTGCCTGGCCTAAAGGATGACTCCAATGACTTTTTGGTCTTATCTCAAAGGCCTACGTGCCACAGAGGGATCCTTTAATGCACCGGTACACTTGGCAGGGTTTATGTCTTTTCCTTAAATGGCGCACATGATGATGCGTGCTATCGGGTAACAAGCAGCGAGAAAGGCGCAAAGAAAGCCAAGCCAAGCTTGGGTTTTATCTGGGATATTAATTCAGGCTTCATTATCAAAAGAAGAAAAAGTTTTGTTTTGTTTCTGTGTTGCAGCCTGTGTGGCGGTGGGAATCTGGAAGCAGGAGCAGGTACGGGCTGACATTGAACAAAGGGCGCGTGTACAATTTTACAGGAAGGGGAGTGAAGGAATCGGACTCTGGAGGTTTGTAACATTTTGAAGGAGAGAGATTGCATGTAACGTTTTGAAGGACAGAGTGTGTTGCAGCGTGCCCGGGGTCATCCAAAGTGCACCATATTGTTTTTCTCCCACAGTATCGATGCCCAACTGCTCTCCAGCTGCAGATCCAGAGGCGGGCGCGCGCTTTCCCTCTGTTCAGTCATGTATTATTACGAGCACATTTTAAACCCCATCGCCACCTGTCTACAATCTGTCTCTCATTGTGTATTTACATTTAGCAAGTCTTACATTAGACAGGTACCACAATGTAATTTATTTGTATTTTTAGGCTGTGTTACCACTGTTTGGGAGTGACAGAATACGTTTAATGGAATTAGTTATTAAGAATGTAAGATGATGATATTCAGGGTTATTGCCTGGCATGATCCATTGTTTCTGGTGAGATCTAACAAATCATTACAATAGATGAGTGTCACGTTGTTAGTCATCTAAATGATCTAGAATGTTATTTCCATTGAGTTGTGTGTAGTGTAATACACTGTAGAAGTATGTTTAAGATGCCTCTCTATGTATGTTTAAGATGCAGATTTGACCTTCTTTGACTTTATCAATGCTTCTTCTTCCGTTGTTTTCTTTTCATACCTGGAAGGCATTCAAAGGAAATCTAAGAAATTCATTAACAATTGTTTTACTCTTACAGTTGTGCCTATAACAAGAAAAGCACTCGAGCTCAGTATTTATTGTTATCTCATGAATAAAAAAAATCAGTTTGATAATAACATGTCAAGCACTTTGAAAACCACTGAGGTTTAAACCTGCCTCTGTTTTTCCTACGGTTTGATGCAACACAGCTGCCCTCTGCCATCTCAGCAAATCATGAAGCAATCCGGAAGATTGACGTGATTGCATTTTGTCAGACCTACCCTTCTTTGTACGTGTTGTGTAGTACAATAGGAAGGGAGCCAGACGTACGGGTTAATGCACCCAACATACGACTGTCACACAGCCTGCTCCCCCGCTGCTGTGACTAACCTATGACCACCACCTAAGCTTTAATCAGAGATACAGCAGTTCACGTCGTGACTTATAACCTCCCACTCACTGTGTGAAATTGAAAAAAAAAGAAAGCTTTGCTGAACCTGATGCACCTTTGACTTCATTGTGTATTTTCTTTTATTATTTTGTATCTGGCTCCCCGTGTGTGGGTGGGTTTTCTCCAAGTTGTATGGTTTCCTCCCACGGTACAAAAAGGTGCATTGAAGTTGACTGAATGTTCTAAATTGCCCCAAAGTGAACAGTAAGTGTGAGGGTGAGTGATGTGGGTGTCCTGGGATGGACTGTCCACTGCCTGCCTTAGTGAGCTGGAAATAGGCTTCAGGAGATCCCCAAGACATGAGTAAGTATTAGAGTATTTGATACACCGAGTGTCAAATACTCCAGTTTTAGGCAAATCCAGGAAAACCACAAATGATTAAAAACACCAAATAATTGATTTGTGTTTATTTGCATTTATTTTTTATTTTATTTGCAAGTACTTGATCACCAACCAAGAATTCTAGCTCTCACAGACCTATTAATTTGTCTTTAAGAAGCCATCATACCCTCTACTCGTTACCTGTATTGATTGCACCTGTCCAAACACTGGATCAATCAGACTCTAACCTCTCTACCAAAGTGCTGTCTAAGGACACCAGGAACAAAACTTTTGACCTGCACAAGGCTGGGATGGGCTACAGGACAACAGGCAAGCAGCTTGGTGAAAAGGTAACGACTGTTTTAAATAGAAAATGGAGGGACCTCAAGATGCCTGTCAGTCTTCCTGACAGGAGTATCAGTGATCATGAGAAAGGTGAGGCATCAGCCCAGAACTACACGGGAGGACCTGATCGATGACCTGAAGAGAGCTGGGACCACAGTCTCAAAGGTTACCATTCCAGTCTGTCGAAACTTTGCCCAGTGACCGTCTGCATGATCCAGGGGAGGCATGGGAGAAGGTTATGTGGTCAGATGAGACCAAATTTGAACTTTTTGGTACAGCATCCACATACTGTGTTTGGAGGTAAAAGAATGATGAGTACAACCCCAAGAACACCAGACCAACTGTGAGGCATGGGGGTGAAAACATGCATTGGGTGTGCTTTTCTGCCATGGGAACAGGGCGACTGCACCGTATTGAGGAGAGGATGGATGGGGTCATGTATTGGAGATTCTGGGCAACAACCTCCTTCCCTCAGTAAGAGCATTGACGATGGGTCATGGATGGGTCTTCCAGCATGACAATGACCCCAAACACACAGGCAGGGCATCTGTCGTGAGAAGCATTTCAAGGTCCTAGAGTGGTACAGCCAGACCTGAACCCAACAGGAAATATTTGGAGGGAGGTGAAACTTGTGTTGCCCAGCGACTGCCCCGAATCCTGAGACATCTGGAGAAGATCTATATGGAGGAGTCATACTGCAGGAGGAATCCCTTCTGCAGTGTGTCCAGGCCTGGTCAGGAACTGCAGAAAACATTTGACCTCTGTAATTGCGAACAACAGTTTCTGTACCAAATATTAAGTTATTTTTTCTATTGTATAAAATACTTATATAATGTAATGAAATAATAAAAGTAAGAAAAGAAAAGAGAAAACTGGACATGTGAGAAGTCATTGCACTTGAATGAAATACCTTAATAATTCAAAATTGTACAGGGAAGGGTTTAGTTCAGAGAAAAGGTGACATGTCTCTGGGACAATACTTTTGTGAAAATGCAATTTATTCAAATAACGGGAGCGGGTCAGCAGGGCCCTCCATATCAGGGAGCAAGAGGTGTCCGGTTAATACCTCCAAGACTGACAATTGAAAATGTGTGAACAGGGACACATTTGCTCTATCCGGGAGGTCATTTGAAAATAGAGTGCTGAGTAGCCTTCTCTCTGCCCCTGACTGGAGGGCTGTCTTTTTCTCTCTCTCTTTCGATTTGCCTCCCCTGCGCCTCTGACTGTGAAACTCCATAAAGAGTGATGGATGTTGATGGAGACACACGGAGTGGTGATTATGGATCATCGCGGAGTATTGAGAAAGGACAGAGATAGAGAGACAGACAGAAACTGGGGAAGAGAGAGATGATTGCAGGATCAGAATGGTTAATGAAAGACTGCTTCGGTTTTCTTGTAGATGGAGCTGTTGCGCCACTAAGTGGTGAAATATTAAACTGCCGGTACCTTCTTCTAAAGTCCTACACATTTTCAGAGTATTTAGAAGAAAATGAAACAATTTTTTTTTATTTCATTTAAGTTGTTAAAAAAAACCTTTTGACAACTATTGTTATACATTCACAGGCAAGTCAACTGTGTCAGCTTTTGTGGAGTTAGTTTTATCTCACTCAAGGACTTTTGAGCCAAGAAGATGTTTAATAAAATTGCTTTATCTAATAAGGATAGTGTCGTTGTCTATTTTGGCAATATGAAGTCAAATACGTTGCTTTTTAATGATGGTCCTTGAGCCAGCTGCAAGCCACCACCACACAATAATGTAAAATAGAGATATAAAATAGAATATTCAATAAGTGGTGGACAAAGAGGTTAAAACAGAAAAAGTAAGGCTGCAACTAAAGCAAAACTTTGGCAGCTAAATATAGCCTAAGTATTAAAACTATCAATCCTCATATGCAACAGAATTAGATATGTTTCAGTTATTTAAGTATACAATGTATTATCAGCATATGATTACTTAGGCATGTGAGATGCATTTAAATGCTAATTTAAAACTATAAGTATAAGCAAAACCTTTTGCACAAGAGGGACACACCCCATAAAGTTATATGCAGTCCATATAAATCCCTCAAACACACAGTGCATACATGCAGTTTGACCTGCATCAAATGCATCATGTTGTGTACACTGGTTGCTTGTTTTGTACATGTCTGATGAAATTTAGCTTAAATAATTGCTTTGATTAAATTGAGTCATTATCTCCAAGTACAAATCTCAATGCAAATGTACAAGTTGTGGTACAGCTGTCAAACAATTGGAGATGAAGAGCAAAAGTGCAATACATTTCTGAATACAATTCAGAAATATGGCAAGCACAAGTTTAAAATGTCAGAATATGGTAAAAGTCTAGAGGAAATTGATTAAACACAGGCAGTGAAGCCAAAAGACCCCCAACAAAAGACTCTTACATACATTTAAGTCAGGGGAGAAGTGATTAAAAAAAAATGGAGCCTGCTGGACTGTTCCCTGGTTGGGTGTCTCTGAGTGCCTGGGCCCTGCAAGCAGAAACAGTCCGGTCACCTTTTGTCTCAAACCGGGACCCAGAAACAGCGAGAAGAATCCGCCTGAGGACCTCCGCCCTCTCTCTGGCTCACTCAGGACCTAAATTTCTGCAATTTAGCTAATGTATGTGACTCATGTTTCCTGAGGGAAGGGAACAAGTAGATCACTGGCATGGGATAAGCCGGAGCCCTTTAATCACGTCTGACAAGTAAATGGGCGTGGAATGCATTGGGGGAACGCTCTGCCCTTCTCCTGGTCATATATTTAAAAACAGTGCCATTTTTCCCTCTGCATTTCCCTCCACTTTGCTGGTCTTGACGTACTGTTCCGCCCAAAGGCTCAGAAACACAGACGAGTAGTATTTCATGACTTTGGAGAGCATGGTTTTAATGCGGATCCTGATTTTTCTTCATGTGGTTCAGGTTTCACTCGTTACAATATTGGATTAAGTCTTCAAAATAAACCTCAAAATGTATGAAATATCAAATGACACACCAGTATACATCCATCCATTAGCTTACCAACTTAATACCCACACAGTGTCAACAGTGTGGAGTGGTGGAGTCTATCCCAGCACACACAGGGTAAAAGCAGGGGATACAGAATGGTCAGGTGTCCAGTCCATCGCAGGACACATACACACACCATTCACTTTCACATTCACATCTCGGACCAATGTGGAGACTCCAGTTAATCTAAACATGAAAGGGCTTTGACTTCTTCCCCAATCTACCCTGTCCAACATCCCCCATGCAGGGGGTTCCTACCGATATCAGTTCAATAAACTTAATAAACTTCAATGCCATTAGGAGGTGATAGACTCATTAATTATATGGTTGACCTTCTTGCAGGAGTCTTAAGGTCTTGAAGTAAGCAAAGGCGATCAAGTGATGCTTTTCCCAACACTGCATATTTTCGTACCATTTCCAGCAATCCGGTCTGTTTTTCGTGTTTTGGAACCACAACTTGAAACATTGTTTCCTTCTGCGTTCATGGGGCTAAAAACAGGTTGCGGATGGGAAACTGGAGATACAGTTAATGTTAATGCTGTGCAGGGAGAAGCGTAGTGGACCGAGCAACGTATCTCTCCCAGTGAAGCAGCAAAGACAGGTGGGGTCATGTTAAGGTAGTCTAATAATACCCACCAGCAGATTTATGGAGCTAATTCTAGCTGGGAACTTTGCCCACAGAGCACTACCACGATGATGCGGCTGTATTCACATCTACAGTGTATGCCACATACAATATCCTAATAAAGCCAGCATCGCCTGTCTTTTACGAGAGGGCTCCGGACAAATTATGGGGGTAGCTGCTACAGCAGACGCTTCACCCTATAAGACGACTTGGGACATGTGACATGAGAAAACAGTAAGAGATGCAAGGATTTCATTAAGAATGAGGTAGGTGCCAATCGCCTGAAGGCACAGGCCTCAGCATGTGATTTAAGTAGTTTCAGAGGACATTTGGGGACATACACTGTCTGCTTCAATGTTGCTGATTAAATGTCATTGTGGCTGTCATAGTTTGGCAAATAGTAGCCGTTTCATAGGAGTTATTTATGAAGCAGGTTGTGCAATGGTGTCAAAAAGTCAGTAACGTGCTTTTATATTTTTTAATACCCTGAAAGTTTGAGAGACAATAATGTAATAGCTTTATCAGCTGTGAAATCATTCAGTCCGCACTGACACGTTCATTGTTGAATCACTCACTCTCTTTACAGTAAACACAGTTTTTAGATTGTCATGTTGTGTTTTAAATTACTTCAGGAAAAGGAAAAAATGGTGGGTAGAGCAGGTAAAACTGGCTACAGCTAAAGCTAAAGTGGGTCCTAATTAGAACTAAGAAACTTTCGGCCAGAGTTAGATGACCCTCAATTTGGATTTTACTTCAGCTGATTTAGATGAATGTGAGCAGCAGAAAATGCACACATCACGTCATTTTGTCCAAACGTCGCCACCTTGTGGCTGAGTAGTGTTACTTTGGGGAAGTTACCCTGGGGTTTCACCATTGAACAAGAAAAAACACTACTATCTAATAGAGGTTTCAAATTATAGTCATACTATAGCAGGTAATTAGTATAAAAGACTTACGAGAGATAAAGTATGTAGATAGTATTCGGGAAAAACCTATTCTCCTCTTGCAGTCAAAAGAACCAGTTCTACATTGTTATAATCTATGACTGCATTGCTATTTGTCTGAGGTACTTCCATAAGTGCATTCCCTGGTACCAGTACATGTGTATTTTAGTCTTTATCTTAATTATCTTTTATTTATCATTCAAAGTCAAAATGAAGAGTCACAAAGATTCAGTGAAGAAATACTGTTTAAAAGGCAAAGAAAAATGGACAGTAAAGATTACTTGTATATGCCTGAGACCGACCCCGGAATCAATTGTCTCTCTTTTCAGGTGTCACAAGGTAATCTGGCTTCTTCTTTTTTTTTTTTTTTACATGAAGAGAAACCTGATTTGAACATGAAAGAAAACAAACTGCACTAGTTCAGTACAGTTCAGTCAGGCTGCCTCAAGGGGGAGCAGGTTGTAAAGAAGTGGCTTTAAAACAATTGCTAACAAGAGAAAATAAGGCAAGGGAAGAGAGGTAGGTCAGGAAAGGAAGTGGGGAATTACAAAAAAAAAAAAAAGTGATCCCACTACCTCTGGTTTGCGATTAAAGCGAGTCAATCATTGCCCTGTCTGTGCTCAAATATTCAGGAAGTTCCCAAGATTCCTCTAAAGTTGCTTATTAAAGGCTCTTACTCAATTCTGGATGAAATCCACAATATGTCCAGTTTGATGGTCACGTTGAAAGCAACCACTTTGTTAAAAGAATAGTTAAAACTTAACAGTATTCAAATGAATTATACAGATTGCTACGGAGGTTTGAATCTCAGTTAATCATACAGTTGTGTCTTTGAAATAATGGTGGTAAAATTGTAAGAAATTATCCACCAGACACAAACCCACGTATATCTTGCAAGCAATACTCTACCATATAACACTACCTTTCAACACCACTTATTGCAGTAATATGCCATGGTGCACCAATCCTTGTCAACAATTTGGTAACCCTTTGCTTAGAGCCTTGTATTCCCATGGATATTTGCTCTAGCACTGGCTTTGTGCTTCCACAGAGAAGGCCTGTTTGACATTTAGGATTTACAACTCCACAGACCCCATAGGAGTAGTTCTTCCTGACTCCTGCCTAAGCAGAGGATCCCCACCAGAAAGGATGAAGAGGATGGAGAGGATGAAGAGGAGACTGGAGGCAGTCCCTAACTGGAACAACAAAGACCAGGGGTAGCTCAGCATGGGGTAGCTCAGCGTGGGCTTCTCTGGAAGACTCACCAACACCTGGGAGTTTCATTGCCTTTATCAAAGCTATGGACAAGGTAAGCTTCTCTATCCTGAAATATGGATTCAACGCATGTAAACGAGATGTCACTGTGGAAAGTCTAAACCAATGACTCTGCTCTAAAACTAGAAAATTAATTAAATCTTTTTGGACTGCATCTACTGTGTTAACAAATAGATGCTCTTAAACCCCTTGCACTAATTGACAAACAGTATTCATCATCAGCCCGCCTCCAACTGTCTGACATTGCTCTTATCAGATCAGCTTTGCAGGTTGGAGCCTTTTCAAGTTAAACATTATGCTGTTTAAAAATAACGTCATCATCACCAACAATAATTTCAGTTGAATTAAACAACTGAATTAACATCCTTCAAGAGTGGTGATTACAAAGTTGCACTGATTCTAAAACTTTAAGCCACATTTCACTTATTGATAAATTATGTTGACAATGCATCCAGTGCATCCATATCACTAATAAGAAACTCTATTGTACACTAAATATGTCAGCAGGTATTCGGCTAAATCTGTTCTTTTGCTAAAAACAAACCATTCCGTTACGAGTGAAAAATAATGAAAAAAAAAAACCTTGAGAAATACGTATTGAGCAAACATACTCCATCACTCAAAGTGGCTCTATAAAACTGTGATGCACCACGCTGAAGCTGCACTTAAGGTGATTTAGGTTAAACATTAGCTCACTTATGTGACTTGACACTGTTGTATAAAATTTAAATGTCCATTTTACAGCAACTGACGCATTAAGTTTCCATTTTGCACCCGAAAGTTTTATTTTCCATCTAACAACAGAGATGTGGTCTAAATGTGCGCTTCAGACAGGACGATCAAAACAAACAATGTTTTGATCATCCCAGTGGCTCTTTGAATAACTACAAGTTGTTTGTAGATTCCCTGGACACAAGCTCATTACTGGCTAACATATTTACTTTTAATCTATTAAAATGAATTCATAAAATATCCTCTGGCAATATTTGCTAAATCAGTGTTTTGAACTGTTGATTAATAATGTTTGGGGTTTTTTTTGGTCTTTTTTTCATTGCTCAAAAATCACCATATCTTTCATGATAACAGAAAACTGCATGTTTCTGTAAGTATTGACATTTTATTGGTTTACCCATTACTCATTTCACTTTTGTTCAGATATCAGTAAACTCTACAAGAAATGCTGCTGCTAACTCCTTACACGTATTTTTCCTCATAACAATGTTGAAGTTCTCTTTTGTTGCATTTAAGCAGGATCAGCCTTAAGGTATTCTGGCAAAGGAATTGACTTCACAGTGGTGGTGAGGTTGTAGATCAGCTCTACGTAATACACTCAGTTAGAATACACATCTCTCATTTAAATAAAACATTTTAGTGTTTCCCTGATAAAGATTAGATCAAGCTATTTTAGCATGAGTAGTTTTCCCCACTACGTCAGAGCAGATAAACAGTATCACCCACAGAAGCCAGGGGCAACCAAGCAGAAAATCACAGGGGCTGTCAAAGGATTAAAGTCCTCTTCCTCTACTTCAGCTATAAAAAGAACAACTCTAACACAAACTCCATTTAGCTTTTTTGAAATTCTATAGAATAAGATCAAATAAGTTCGTAAGATCTTCCAATAATGCAGATATCATTTAGTTACTGGAAAATATTTTTTATCGAATAAAAGTAACCACAATAGGATTGAAGTAGCTAAAGCAAGTTATAGTACATACAGAGAGGTTATCTGGTCATCTGATAGACCCTGCATGACCTGAACTCCCTGCGAAGCAGCACACTACAAAGACAGCAACCTCCCGACGGATGGCTGATCTGATTTCTCAACTGCTGAGCTGCTGTTCAGGAGTATGTATATTAATCCAAGGTGGTTAACATTTAGCTTGTGTGTTAGTGCACAGAGGTTAATTGACTCAAGAAACTCTGCAGGTGTCATGCGGACTGTTAACCCCTACAGCATGCCACAACATGCCACCATGCAGATTATTCTGGCAGAATGCAATTTGATGGGCGATTCTCTGGGATCATATCAGATCATTTTGATCTTGGTTATCTAGAGTCAGTTTTGATAGTAGAGTGAACTTTCAGCCCTGAAGCTGTTCCTTTTGCTGTGTCATGCAACATAGCCCCACCAGTATATTCTCTATCATGAGAATATAGATATGTGCTGTGATAAAGATCCCTTTCCAGCATGCCGCACTCTGTGGTACAATTACTGAAAATAATGGAGCATGTATAAGTATATAAGTATTTAACATGCAAATTAAATAGAAAAATCGGACTGATTCATACTGTATATAATGTTTTTCTAGTCTTCATGATTACCCAAAATGTTTTAGCTACACAAGTCATACAAAGTGCTAAAGTCTAAACACTTTTTAGTGGCAGTTCCTTTTGTCAGGTCCAAAGTGACCAATAATAAGGCTAACTCACATATCTTTAACAAAAACTTAACAAGCTGAATGAGCCAATTCATGACAGGGCGGTTTTTGCTCCCTCATGGTCTTGCAGACGAGCTACTAGCCTGTATCCCTCATCCAGTTGAACAAGAATGTTCACTTCTCCCACATACTGACAATTCTAGACAGCGGTCCATGTGGCTCTTGGAAAATTTGTGTTTAACTTTGTCAGAGAGATGTCGCACGTCTGCAACTCTGGTCCTGGTCCACCCAAGAGTTGCTATGGATATGGAGTATCCATCTTGAATGGCGTACATTGCGGCCACCCAAGCATGTATTCTTGTAATACATCCATCTGTATGGAGGCATTATGTAGACACACGCATGCAAGTGCACGCACTCAGAGAATTCATTGAGAGCCCGTTTTTTCGAGAAAAAAAACGATTTTTAAAATATATATTAAGTGAACCGAGCGTCAGTCAATGTGCCGGCTTCAACCAGGTTCAAAACCAAGCCCCAACCCTCCGTGACGTCACCCATTAGTTTGCGAAGGACGCGAATGAAGCCAGGGCTGTGTCCGAAACCGCTCCCTAACCTCTATATAGGGCCCTTAATCGGGTAGACGCCGTTTTAAGTAGTGTCCAAATGTCTAGTGAACGAGGTTAAGGGCACTTAATGTAATGTAGTAGTGATTAGGGGGTTAGGGGTGGTTTCGGACACAGCCCACGAGTTTGAGTCGCGGCCATTCCTCGTAATGGAGCCAGCACACACCAAAAGGCGGGGGTTCGAGTGACGGATATAACTTTTCACCTCCGTCCTCCTTAACACACCCACTGATTCATACGATCCGTACTGGATATCGCGGAATTACACGGCCATACGAATGAGGTAAACACAGAACATTCGTCCAATTAATTGTGACTGACGCTCTCTGTTGTGTGAGGCTCCCCTGTCAGCCAAATGGACCAGCCCATATTCGAGTCGAGTCGATCGTCTTGCCGGTGGAAGGTGGGGGCGTAACTGAACGTCAGACCGGGTGGGTTCCTCTCCCGTTCAAAATTGTGGACAGCTTTAGCTAGGGACCGAGCGGCCAAACCGGGGGCTGTCCCCGAAAATCCGGGATGACTGGTCACCCGACAGTAGACCACCCTATGACATATTCGATACAAAGCTGAAAAGTTAATGGCTCGATCTCTGGCGCCCCTATAATTTACCAGCGTGCCACCAAATCGATGTGTCGTTTGGTGCAGGCTCTCGAGGTTTTTGAAAACTGAAAACAGCTGCGGGGTGTGGATACAAACATATTCCCTCTTATCCTTATCACATTTGAAGCGCTGCTTTATTACTCATGTGATCAACCATATGATTCATTAATTAGGCATGTAAAACTGGGAGTGATGTCGGACCAGCATGATAGATGCTTTAATTTGTTTTGAAAGGTTTGCTTTTGTATTGTATGTTTTCTAAAGTTTCATATAAAACTAATAATTTCATAGTGACTTCTATACAGTGATACATCAGTTAATAAGTACTCTTTTTTTTACTGACAGAGTTGATGCCCACATTGTAAATTGATAAATATAACTTTATGTACTTCCCTATACTAACTGCAGATTTGACTGCTATTTATGTCCAATCTGTAAATGCTGACAGCTTGTCTTTCCTTGGTTAATAATTGTATTAGAGCGGAACACTGATAAGATGTGTATCTAGTTTGCTGTCAGTTGCCTAGCGATTGTACAAAATTTCATGATAGAGGAAAATAAAAATAACTTTTGTATGTGGTTTTCTGATCATTACTCTCAAGATTTATATGATTTTAGAAAAGTTAAATATCTTAAATATCTTATTCTTGTGTCAGAGAGGGAATGGATTTAATTGTGCTCTATGGTCCGAAATGATAAGAGTGTACACCCTTAGACAATAAAGCAATATGATCTTTCAAGGACAGGAATAGGCGTGGTTTAATAGTTGAGATAACAGATGGTGGAAAACGTGTCGTCTCTGACTGTGGAGGGTGTCAGTCTTGTCAAATAAACAGACACAAAATCTGAAATTAATGTATCAGTTTTGCTTGTATCACTAAAATATCCCTGTTTTAGTGAGAGATACAGTAACAGTTAACAGAGTTAAACAATCTCAAAAATTCAAAATCAGTAAGTGGAAATGTATAGAAATAAAAATGTTTAATGCATTTATTTTATTACTTTTATTGTCTCAGGTTACTCTCAATTATTGCTAAGTTGCTCTCAAACTTAGCAATACTAAACTCAGTCTTTTTGTACAGATGCCACCCAATGTAATGTATTAACTATTATCACGGAGGCTGCCTCTTTCAAACTTGCTGACATAACATAATGCCAGACTGATGGTAACAAGCCGAGCTGTGATAACTGCTGTTTAGGTGCCAGAGGTCGCTGTAAATACTTCAACGCCTCTTTCTCGAACACACAGTTGGGGTGAAGGACTCAGAAGGAGACGTTTCACTGAGGAGAGTGTGTGAGAAAAGACACATCCCTGTGGAACGTTTCAAGACAAATAGAAAAAAAACAGTAACTTTTGGTTACAGTTCTGTAACTTTTGGTGACAGAGGGGACACTCAGCCGCATTATTTTTCACTTTGTCCAGTGAAGTTTTCAAGAAGCCGCCATGAAGCTGAAGTTACCAAATCCAGGACTCGATAATCGGATTCCCTCTCATGCAGACCTGGAGAGGATGGAAGTGGAGGAGGCAGGGGACAGGCCTAAATGGGACAACAAAGCCCAGTATTTGCTCACCTGTGTCGGCTTCTGTGTGGGTCTTGGCAATGTATGGAGGTTCCCTTACCTGTGCCAAAGCCACGGAGGAGGTAAGCCTAAGACTGGGCGTCCTCGGTTCGTCCCAACAGATATAAAAATGAAGAGTTTGCATAGGATGAGCAGCATGTGCGTCAGCATTTAAAAGGATTAAAATATGGCTTCATTATGCACTACATTCATAATCCAGTGCATTGCACTGTGACTTACAAACAGACATATTCGTCCGTTTGTCTGACAGTGTCTAAAAAGTTTGGGAAACAGAATTTTGTCAAAATAATTTCTTGTTTCTTTAACAGTGCCATTAACTTTTATCCAACTATAGAGTGTATCTTTTGACTGTTTTAGGGATGATTGTTAATGTAGTGGTTTCACACTGTAAGATAGACTGATAAAAATAGAAAAGGACTTTTAAGGCAAGCATGCAATCAATACATCCCGGGAAGAGAAAAGTTTATAATTTCAAATAATGTCAACTAGTACATTTTGAAACCCTTGTCATTAGTCACTGTTTCTGTGTATTTAAAACACTGTGAGAGTTTGCATGTTGGATTTTATAGTGGCATGGTAATTGAAGTTCTACACTGCATTTAACAGTTTAAAGGTATATTTATTTCATCGGTCATGTTAATCAATTTAACTTCACTGTCATTACAGTGGTAATTTGAGTGAATCAGTCCCTAGATTGTAAACCCATCATGATAATGTGTACCTGCAGGAGCTTTTATGATCCCGTTCCTTATCCTTTTGGTCCTGGAGGGAATTCCACTGCTGCACTTAGAGTTTGCCATTGGTCAGCGTCTGAGGAGAGGCAGTATGGGAGTGTGGAGAACAATCAACCCCCATCTGCTGGGAGTTGGTAGGTAGCAAAAAAAATATCTGTATTATGCTCTGAATTTCGTTTTAAATGGTGCAAGAGACAAGATGACTCCAGGTATAACAGTAAAATCCTTGTAAGCGCGGCTGCCATTTACCTTCTGTCCTGATAAGAGAATTAATAATTGGTGTAACATAAATTTTGTATTAATGACCACCAAGAACCCCACTGTCTGAGCTATTCGATGAATGTAATTGATTGGGTGATCCCATACCTTGTTGTAGAACCACCATCTTGTTGAAAGTTTAAGTTAACAGTTAACGTCAGCTAGCTTGAATTTATCTTTGAAATTGAGTATGTTTGTTTTGAGATTTTGTGATGCATTTGGAAAATCAACTTACTGTTTTATTTTGCTACAGGCATTGCATCCTTGCTTGTCTCATTTTTGGTGGGCATGTACTACAACACCATCATGGCCTGGATCATGTGGTACCTCTTCAACTCTTTTCAGAATCCTCTGCCTTGGAGCCAATGTCCTCTCAATGCCAACAAGACAGGTATGCTTTCACAAACCAAAACAACACTGACCAAGCTCCAAAAAACCCACTCACATCTGTTGTACTGACCATAGAGCAACCTATGATTCTAAATTGTCCCTATGTCTGCCTTTACCTGCCATTTACAGGTCTGGTATCGGAGTGTGCACGCAGCAGCACCGTTGATTACTTCTGGTACAGAGAGACTCTGAACTCTTCAACAGCTATTGATGAGTCTGGAGGTCTGCAGTGGTGGATGGTGTTGGCCCTGCTCTCTGCCTGGACTCTGCTCTATGTCTGCTGCATCCGGGGCATCGAGACCACTGGAAAGGTCAGAAAACTAAATCACATATGAGAGTCTCTGACTTTATAACATTTGTTGAATTTTAACTTTAAAAATCAAAATTTATCTCTATGCATTTCTCAGGCTGTCTACATCACCTCCACTCTGCCGTATTTGGTCCTCACCATCTTCCTCATCAGAGGACTGACTCTGAAAGGATCGGTGGAAGGAATAAAGTACCTTTTCACACCAGATGTAAGCACTAATATGACACACAAAGACAAAACTATTTCAATAAGATGACAACACTGAAAAACACAATTTCCACACTCTTTCAGGTGAATGAGTTAATGAATCCTGCAACCTGGCTGGATGCTGGAGCTCAGGTGTTCTACTCCTTCTCATTGGCTTTCGGAGGTCTCATCTCGTTTTCCAGTTACAACTCCATTCAGTGGGTAACTGCCTGAACTGCAAATAGAACAACTGAGTCTTCACAACAAATGTAACATGACCATATTTTCCTCACAGCAACAACTGTGAGCAGGATGCTGTTCTCATCTCCATCATCAATGGCTGCACCTCGGTGTACTCTGCAACTGTCATCTACTCCATCATTGGCTTCAGGGCCACAGAGAAATTTGACGATTGCATGGGAGAGTGAGTATAAAATGACAAAGAAGCCCTCAGAGGTAGCTGGAATCCAGATGTATGTAGCAGGCCTTACTAATGCCACTTTGCCTTATTTTAGGAACATCTTGAAACTGATGAATGCATTCAACTACCCTGAAGGCAACATCACACAGAGCAATTATGATGAGACTTTGACGCACTTCAATCAAACAAATCCAGAGATCATTTCAGGACTGAATCTTCAGACGTGTGACATGCAGTTTTTCCTCAGTCAGGTCAATATATAACACAGAGATAACTCACCATTATAATTTATTCACCCATGATAAACAGTTTGGCAGTGACTGTCTTGCTGAGAAAAAGTTTCTGTGGTTGATGATCTTTCAGGGCGTAGAGGGCACAGGTCTGGCCTTCATCGTGTTCACAGAAGCCATCATCAAGATGCCTGTTTCCCCTCTCTGGGCTGTCCTCTTCTTCGTCATGCTCTTCTGCCTTGGCCTGTCAACAATGTTTGGAAACATTGAGGGAGTGGTAGTTCCTCTGCAGGATCTCAGAGTGTTGCCCCGAACTTGGCCTAAAGAAATTTTCACTGGTAATTTTCTGTAATTATAACCTTCATATTTGGATCTAAAGAATCTTATCCATGGATATAACTGTAACCATTTATTGATGTTTTTCTTTCAGGACTGACTTGCTTAATATCTTTTGCTTTGGGGCTGATTTTCGCCCAGGGCTCTGGAAACTACTGGCTTGCTCTTTTTGACAGCTTTGCTGGTTCAATCCCCCTTCTGGTCATTGGATTCTGTGAAATGTTCGCTGTTATCTACATCTATGGTATTGATAGGTGAGTCTATCCAGACAGTAAATAATGCTGTAAGTTCTGTACCTGGTACTTGAGTTTATGACTCATGGCTTGGTGATCAGTGGTTATTAAGAAATGTTTAAGTATGTACAAATAGAAAAGGAACCTCATAGCTGCAAACTATGACCCTTTTTCATTAACATAAAGACCATATGACTGTCGCACAGTTCAAAGTTCAAATACACACACACACACACATACAGCATTGTGCTCTGACCTTGGAACAGGGAAAATATGCTCATGTCATCATGCTGACAGATTAAACAATGACTTAGTGAAAAACAGTAAAAATGTTACTCATCCATTAGACAATGTGCAAATGTGCAAGATAAACCCTGATACAAGGTAAGGTTTTAGATGACAGAAGTGTGGACATCAAGAGTAACGTGCTGTACCTACCAGCACTTAGCTGATAAAGAAGCAGGACATCTTGGAATGAAAAGTACTTTTGCTTAGAAATTAAACAAATACATGGTGTAAAACAGTAAAATGATTCAAGATAAACCCTGATACAACATGCTGAACCCACCAGGGCCTCTTTTTTACTTGATATCTTGATACTGTAGTACAAGGCAGTCTTTTATGGTTGCTTCACTACACATTCAACTGACATTACGTTTCTCAATTACTGTCCATGCACAGGTTTAACGAGGACATTGAGTTTATGATTGGCCACAAGCCCAATATATTCTGGCAGGTGACCTGGAGAGTGGTCAGCCCACTCATTATGATCGTCATCCTGATTTTCTACTTTGTCACCCAAGTCACCAAGGAACTCACTTACCTGGTTTGGGACCAAGAGGCTGTAAGTGTGCTTGTTGTGATGCTACATTAACACATTTGATTTGACTGTGTGCTTATTAGGATCTATTTTACTATTGATGACTGAGGCAATTCACTATGAATAATATACAACTGAATGATTTTTCTTCACAGTACTGACATATCATTTTAAGACAGAGTGATGCCATTTTTGATATCATGTGTACTTTGCTGTAACGCTCTCTATGATTCTCACCGTAGGAGAACTTCCCAACCCTCGAACCACGTACTTATCCTTCCTTCGTGTATGTCATCATCTTCATCCTGGCTGGAATTCCCAGTTTATCCATCCCTGGGGTCGCCCTCTTTAAATTCATTCAAGGAAAATGCTGCAAGAAGAGGGACTACAATGACTACACAGTGGACACTATCTCTGCTAAAATGCAAATGAATGAGAAAATGAAGTTTTAGATATATTTTTACTCTTCCTATTTAATAATAAAAATAATGCAGAATTGCTTGTTGTCATTTGTATAATATACTTTTCCCTTTCTTTGGAGATTTGGAGATATTTTGATAAACAGTGTGGGTCTAAAGAAGACTGGCAATTGGTATTGTATTTATTTCATGATGCCATTTGTGCTATTAGTTTTCTTCTTTGTCACAATTTACATGTAGCAGCCTGTTGTTCATCATGTCTGTCTGCTAAATACCAGATAATTGAAATTTTCTGCTGTGGGATGAATAAAGGCATATTCTAATGTGTTCTGTTTTATTCATAGCCCACAGCAGACAAATGCGGCAAACTAGAAGGTTAAAATATTTGTAAATATTGATGCTCTCGTTTGTTTCATTTGGAAAAAAAGTGTTATCTTATTAATACAAAGGCAAACCATCCAGAAGACTTTTGTAAATAGACATATTTAATTTATAGCAGTAAAAGTGGCACCAACTTTATGTAACTCAGCATCCAAAAATGTCAAACTTTTCTTTTAATGTTTCTTTTTTTGTATTAATTTCAAACACACAATTTATTTTTCCTTTTTTCAATACTCTGTAAATTATTTTCAGTAAAGGGAATGAATTCTGTCAGAATTTCTACAGGAATGTCTTGATACATCATGATGCCAGGATATATATAGTGCTGTTTGTAAGGATGAGGGCATAATGCAGGAAACTATTGTAAAGTTCAATTATTAATTCACATTACCTGCCATATTTTTTGTCATGTTAAAAAACCCGTCAAAATAACCCACTCAATTAAATTTCCCCAATGGCAAATGGACTTGTTCTTATGGCACCTTTCTGATTTTCATGACCACACAAAAGTGCTCTCACAGACACGAGTCATATTCACCAGTTCACACCCATTCATCCACTGGTGGCAGAGGCTTCCATACAAGCCGCTTTAACCAATCACACACATTCACACACTGATAAGAAAGCATTAGGGGCAGTTTGGAGTGCAGTGTTTTGCCCAAGCACACTTTGACGTGTAGGCTGTAACAGGCTGGGAAAACAAACCCTCTGATCTGTGGGCAGCTCCGAGCCCTGAGCCACAGCTGAACTCCAATGTTGCTTTTTGTCTTTCTGTTGACTGGCCTCTAAAACATGTCCATTTAATTATTACACTAATTAGATCATAGATACCAAGACATACAGAGGTACAGAGTCTGCACTGCCTAATCTGTTGAAGAAACAATTTAAGGTTAAAGTAACAAAGTGACAGTGAAGTCAAAGGTCATAAATTTCTTTTGTAGTGCTTGACACTTTTATGATGACACACCTGCCCTCAGCTGACACTGATGCTTCAGCTGCAATAGAAACCACTTCTCAGTGCATCTGTGCCCGCCATGAGACTGGTTCTTCCTAACCCGGGTCTGGATCAGCGGATCCCAAACCATGAGGACCTGGAGAGGCTGGAGAAGGAGGAGGCTGGGGACAGACCCAAGTGGGACAACAAAGCCCAGTATATTCTCACTTGTATGGGCTTCTGCGTTGGGCTCGGCAATGTGTGGCGATTTCCTTACTTGTGCCAAAGCCATGGGGGAGGTACGTAAAAAAAAAAAAAGAAAAACTTTTAGCTCAGTTATCATTTATCTGTTTAATTGTCGTTCTAAAGTATTTGCGAACTAATTGAAATAGTCATCAGAAAACATTATCACGTCAAATCAATGATTCTCAAGAAAGTGATTTGGTGCTGAAAGTGAAAATTTTACTACAAAATAAATCTCACATGTAAGTAACTTTTTATTCACTTTATGCACAGATTTTGCTTAACTTTTGCTTAATTTGAGTGTCATTGAGTGTCAAACTTGTTGTATATAAAAAGTCATGAACGTCTAAACATACAAAAAACTAAATATACCATATTTAATTGAAATCAAAATGTAAAATTTAAATCTAAATGCCATGTTTGACACTTACAAGGTTAGATATTTAGTAAATGTACGATCATGAGTCAGCGCTCCTGTCCTCACCCTTTGCAATAGCCTCAGTTCACGTGTCACAGTCAAGCCACAACCCTCTTTTTTATTGCACCTAAATTTGCATATATCAAACTGCCTAGCACCACTTCTGCTCTACATGCAGGAAATTTAGATGCTAAGTACTTTTCTACCCTTTACTGTTATTTTCTATCTATCTATCTATCTATCTATCTATCTATCTATCTATCTATCTATCTATCTATCTATCTATCTATCTATCTATCTATCTATCTATCTATCTATCTATCTATCTATCTATCTATCTATCTATCTATCTATCTATCTATCTATATATCTATCTATCTATATATCTATCTATCTATCTATCTATCTGTCTTGTTCACACATGTAATCTGTCTTGCTGTGTTTAACCTTCATTCCTTTCCTTCCCAGGTTATACAGTAGATGCACCTTACTAGGTTTCCCTTCACCTACTCCCTGCTCCCACTATAGGTCACAATGTCTTCTGCTTCTTCTTCAAAATCACCACCAGCACACTTCTCCTGCATTCCTCAGGCATCTTCTAACTCTCTAAGATCTTGTTGAACAACCTAGTCAAGTACTCTACTGCCACCGCTCCTCGACACCTCCATACCTCCACAGGTATATCATCAGGACCAGCTGCCTTTCTTCTCTTCATCCTGCTCAATGCCCTCCTCACTTTGTGTTTGCTAATTTTTGCATTTCATGGTGTACAACAGTCACCTCTTCAACCCTTTGTTCGATCATTTTATTCATTCATCAGCTCTTCAAAGTACTCTATCCATCATCCATCTTGGTCTGCAGTTCCTCATTCCACCACCAAGTCTGTCTCTACTTTCTTCATTGATGACACACCAAGTGCTCTCCTACCTTTCTGCAGTCTGACTACACTCTACCTATCTACCACTAGTCTGCATTCACTGATCTCCCTCATATTGAACTGTCTATTCAAGATGTAGTTGACCTGTGTGACCACCATACTTCTCTTGTGTACCCTGTGTCCCTGGCTTATCTAGAAGAAATTATTACCTCTGTTGCCTGCACCATCATGTCCATTGAGGTCTGCACCAAATGCAACTCTCTCATCTCTGAGGATACTCTGCATCACCTCATCCAACTCACTACAGATCTTCTCCTTCTCTTTTCACATTCTACCTGTGGAGTATAACCACTAACTTTGAACATCACACCTTCAAATTCTGGCTTCACACTGATCACTCTATCAGATACTTTTCTTTTCCATAATATTCATAACTTTTTCAAGATAACTGCTTTTCAGTTTCTCTTCCCATCAGTGCCATGGTAGAACACCTTAAATCTCACTCATGATCTTATAGCTGTAATACCTTTCCACCTGGCCTCCTGACCCCTCAGTTTATGCACTTTCCACCTCTGCATTCTGTCAGCCAACTCTCCAGCTCTTCTGGTCATACTCCCAAAGTTCAAAGTCCCCTACTCTCAGTCCTTAACTTTAATCTTCTCTCTGTCCTTGCAGACATGCCTTCCTCCTCTCCTTCAATCTACAGCAGGCTGAGTTTCACTGGCACCTTGTAGGTTATTGGCACTGATCATAATTGATTTGATTTTCATTGTTTGGTTTCAGCATAGGTTCTACATTAAATTTCCAGCTTAACACAACACAACAATACAGTGGTATTTACTTTTCCTTTGTGTTTCAAACACTGAATCTTTGCATTTTGGATTTATTAAGAGCATGGTAGTTAAATGAGTATAACGCATTTAACAGCTTAAGGCTGTCTAATGGAGTGGTTTTGTCGATCAAGTTCACTATTTTCACGTATTACAATGGCAATTTTAATTGAATCACTCCCAAGATAATAACCCTGTCATGATAATGTGTACCTGCAGGAGCTTTTATGATCCCGTTCCTTATCCTTTTGGTCCTGGAGGGAATTCCACTGCAGTACATGGAGTTTGCCATTGGTCAGCGCCTGCGGAGAGGAAGTGTGGGGGTGTGGAGAGCAATCAACCCCCACCTACTGGGAATTGGTGGGTAACCCCTGACATTTTTCTTCAGGTGCCACGTTGAGGACGATGAATGTAATTACTTCATCAATAACAGACCTTGTTATCTAGCACAACCATCCGGTCAAAAGTACTGCTTGGACATTATTATATCCCCAAACGCGAAGTGTCTGGGGTATTACGGCTTTGGCCCAACTGCCGCCACTACGCATGTTTTTGTGTTAACGCAATAACTCAAACACTATTTGGATTTGAATTTTGATATTTGGCAGACAGATTCATCACTCATAGAAGAAGAATTGATTTGATTTTCATGCATTTTGGATTGTACTTTTGGCCACAAGGGGCATCAGTTACATTTGTGCTTATATCTCCTTATGACTGACATAATGTTGCTTTTTTGGCTGCTGCTGTCGTTGAAGATGTTGCACATTTTAGTTTGTCATTGCTGCTGCTGATGTTATTATTATTGTCAGAACTGATGTTACTGTTGCATTTGTTATTGCTGCTGTTGATTTTTTTATTGTTGTCTTGACTGCATTACTGTTCAGTTCTTTGTAGTCACTGCTTGTTGTAGCTATCACTGTCCCTTTCTCTTTTTTCTATCTGCTCTCTGTTCCAGTTCAGTTATCCGATCTAGTAATTATGTCAAAAGGGATTTTTCTTTGTATTTCATGAAACAGGTCAGGAATATCAAATTGCATCTCTTATAATAATAGAATAATAGAAAAAGATAGTTGGGTTGATAAAATGCTGTTTTATTTTGGTACAGGTATTATGTAGCAAAATGAAACGTTCTTTTAAGTGCGGCAAGAGCGAGTCTCCCATTCCCCTTCTGTCTTGATAAGAAGATTATTTGATGCAACATAAATTTCACATTGATGACCCCCAAGGATGAACCACACTGTCTTAGCTACTGTATGAATGTAATTGATTGGATGACCCTATACCTCATTGAATATTGAGTTTTATGTTTTTTTCAGGCATTGTGATTTATTTGGAAAAATCAACTTACTGTTTTATTTTGCTACAGGCATTGCATCCATGCTTGTCTCATTTTTGGTGGGCATTTACTACAACACCATCATGGCCTGGATCATGTGGTACCTCTTCAACTCTTTTCAGGATCCTCTGCCTTGGAGCCAATGTCCTCTCAATGCCAACAAGACAGGTATGCTTTCACAAACCAAAACAACACTGACCAAGCTCCAAAAAAACACTCATATCTGTTGTACAGACATCAGAGCAGCCCAAATTGTCCCTATGTCTGCCTTTACCTGCCATTTACAGGTCTTGTATCGGAGTGTGCACGCAGCAGCACCGTTGATTACTTCTGGTACAGAGAGACTCTGAACTCTTCAACAGCTATTGATGAGTCTGGAGGTCTGCAGTGGTGGATGGTGTTGGCCCTGCTCTCTGCCTGGACTCTGCTCTATGTCTGCTGCATCCGGGGCATCGAGACCAGTGGAAAGGTCAGAAAACTCACATATGAAAAAAGAGATCACATATGAGAGGCTCTGCATATGTCTTTTTTTCCATAACTAATGTCTATTGAATCTTAAAATTCACTCTATCTCTATGCATTTCTCAGGCTGTCTACATCACCTCCACTCTGCCGTATTTGGTCCTCACCATCTTCCTCATCAGAGGACTGACTCTGAAAGGATCGGTGGAAGGAATAAAGTACCTTTTCACACCAGATGTAAGCACTAATGTGACACACTAAGGCAGAACTGTTTCATTAGATGAGAAAATTGAAAAACACATTTTCCACACTCTTTCAGGTGAATGAGTTAATGAATCCTGCAACCTGGCTAGATGCAGGAGCTCAGGTGTTCTACTCCTTCGCATTGGGTTCTGGAGGTCTCATCTCGTTTTCCAGTTACAACTCCATTCAGTGGGTAACTGCCTGAACTGCAAATAGAACAACTGAGTCTTCACAACAAATGTAACATGACCATATTTTCCTCACAGCAACAACTGTGAGCAGGATGCTGTTCTCATCTCCATCATCAATGGCTGCACCTCTGTGTACTCTGCAACTGTCATCTACTCCATCATTGGCTTCAGGGCCACAGAGAAATTTGACGATTGCATGGGAGAGTGAGTATAAAATGACAAAGAAGCCCTCAGAGGTAGCTGGAATCCAGATAGCAGGTAGCAGGCCTTACTAATGCCACTTTGCCTTATTTTAGGAACATCTTGAAACTAATGAATGCATTCAACTACCCTGAAGGCAACATCACACAGAGCAACTATGATGAGACTTTGACGCACTTCAATCAAACAAATCCAGAGATCATTTCAGGACTGAATCTTCAGATGTGTGACATGCAGTCTTTCCTCAGTCAGGTCAGTATATAACACAGAGATAACTCACCATTTTAATTTATTCACCCATGATAAACAGTTTGGCAGTGACTGTCTTGCTGAGAAAAAGTTTCTTTGGTTGACGATCTTTCAGGGCGTAGAGGGCACAGGTCTGGCCTTCATCGTGTTCACAGAAGCCATCATCAAGATGCCTGTTTCCCCTCTCTGGGCTGTCCTCTTCTTCATCATGCTCTTCTGCCTTGGGCTGTCATCAATGTTTGGTGGGATGGAGGGAGTGGTAGTTCCACTGCAGGATCTGAGAGTCTTGCCCAAAAGCTGGCCTAAAGAAGTCTTCACTGGTGATTTTCTGTTTGTAACCCTGGGTTAGGATTAGAGAATTTGATCAAGGCAAATCACTATAACCATTTATTGATGTTTTTCTTTCAGGACTGACTTGCTTAATATCTTTTGCTTTGGGGCTGATTTTCACCCAGGGCTCTGGAAACTACTGGCTTGCTCTTTTTGACAACTTTTCTGGTTCAATCCCACTTTTGGTCATTGGATTCTGTGAAATATTCGCTGTCATCTACATCTATGGCGGAGACAGGTGAGTCAACCCATCCATCTTTAACTGTTTATCAGTGACGACTGGTATCAATGTAGTTGGTATCAATCACGTGATGGGCCGATATCATTTAGCCCAACACCACTGTTTACAAGATGTGAGAGAACAAGAGGAAGACACAAGATGCACTCAGTGTCCATTGGAAACTTGGCTGCTGGTGATCGGGCTGCTTCTTGGCATGGGTGATATAGACGATTGCCTATGGCTCCATCTGCTGGAGGGATGCTGCAATGCCACGTGTTTGGCAGTTACACAATCGTACGTGCATGTGTTAAAGGGACGCTGGAGTAATCTCACCTAGGGTACCAAATTGGGTAGACCCGGGCCTGTTGACAATTACGGCAGTTTTTAAACTACGGATTGGGACAAATGATTATGTGCATTTTTATCGTGACATTTTTTGTCAAAGTGTGTGTGTGTGTGTATGGGCCACCACTGATGCTCATTATCAACTGAGTCAGGTTGCAGGGGTCGTGGGTTTAACAAAAAGTCCCAAATTTACCTTAACTGGCGCTTGGCCTGACCATCCTTTCCAGAGTAAGCTTTGAGAAACATGAGATCATATTTCCATTCTGACCATAGCGCTGAGTTCAAAGCACAATGCTGCAGCATGTCTGTAGGCTCTCTCTACCACGCATGCACATTTACAACATTGCATTCTGACCTTGGAACATAGCTGGTAAAGAATCAGTGCATCCTGTAAAGAAGGTGAGGATTGTGGAAAATGTGTTTTGCTCACAAATTCAACAATCACATGGTGTAAAAGAGTAAAAATGTGCAAGATAAAGCCTGATACAAGGTTAGGTTTTAGACTACAGAAGTGAGGACATCAACACGCTGGACCCACCAGAGCCTATCTATGTAGAAGGCCATCATATATGCTTCACTACACATTCAACTGACATTATGTTTCTCAATTACTGTCCACACACAGGTTTAACGAGGACATTGAGTTTATGATTGGCCACAAGCCCAATATATTCTGGCAGGTGACCTGGAGAGTGGTCAGCCCACTCATTATGATCGTCATCCTGATTTTCTACTTTGTCACCCAAGTCACCAAGGAACTCACTTACCTGGTTTGGGACCAAGAGGCTGTAAGTGTGCTTGTTGTGATGCTACATTAACACATTTGATTTGACTGTGTGCTTATTAGGATCTATTTTACTATTGATGTCTCAAGCAATTCACTATGAATAATACACAACTGAATGACTTTTCTTCACAGTACTGACATATTATTTTAAGACAGAGAGATGCCATTTTTAATATCATGTGTACTTTGCTGTAACGCTCTCTATGATTCTCACCGTAGGAGAACTTTCCAAACCTCGAACCACGTCCTTATCCTTCCTTTGTGTATGTCATCATCTTCATCCTGGCTGGAATTCCCAGTTTATCCATCCCTGGGGTCGCCCTCTTTAAATTCATTCAAGGAAAATGCTGCAAGAAGAGGGACTACAATGACTACACAGTGGACACTATCTCTGCTAAAATGCAAATGGTTGAGAAAATGAAGTTTTAGATATCTTTTTACTTTTCCTATTTAATAATAAAAATAATGCAGA
This sequence comes from Karalla daura, assembly GCA_029224185.1. NCBI lineage: Eukaryota > Metazoa > Chordata > Actinopteri > Chaetodontiformes > Leiognathidae > Karalla > Karalla daura. Next base: position 7,093,835 of record CM055205.1, on the reverse strand, counting down.
ATTGTTTGTTGTTATTTATATAATATACTTTTCCCTTTCTTATTCTCATGAGCTGTTGTGTTCAATGAAAGAGAAGCACACTGATGACAACTGGTATATTTGGAGATATTTTGATAAACAGTGTGGGTAATTGGCATTGTATCTTTCATTTGTACTATAAGTTTGCTTCTTTGTCACAATTTACATGTATCAGCCTGATGTTCATTATATAACTAGTTAGTGGACATTGGGGGAAAGGGGCTTATTCACTCTCTGCCTGGAAGTCAGATGACAAAAAGTGCTGGCAGTCTGTCTGTTTGCTAAATACCAAGTTATTTAAAATTTCCTGCTCTGGGATATTCTCATGTGTTCTGTTTTATTCATAGCCCACAACAGACAAATGCATCAAACTAGAAGGTTAAAGTATTTGTAAAATATTGACGCTCTTATTTCTGTCATTTGGGGGAAAAAAAGTGTGATACTATTAATACAACACATCCAGAAGATTTTTGTAAATAGACATATTTAATTATAGCAGAAAAAGTGGCACCAACTTTATATAAGTCAGTATCCAAAAATGTCAAATTTTTCTTTTAATGTTTCTTTTTTTGTATTAATTTTAAACACACAATTTATTTTTCCTTTTTTCAATACTCTGTAAATTATTTTCAGTAAAGGGAATGAATTCTGTCAGAATTTCTACAGGAATGTCTTGATACATCATGATGCCAGGATATATATAGTGCTGTTTGTAAGGATGAGGGCATAATGCAGGAAACTATTGTAAAGTTCAATTATTAATTCACATTACCTGCCATATTTTTTGTCATGTTAAAATAACCCGTCAAAATAACCCACTCAATTAAATTTCCCCAATGGCAAATGGACTTGTTCTTATGGCACCTTTCTGATTTTCATGACCACACAAAAGTGCTCTCACAGACACGAGTCATATTCACCAGTTCACACCCATTCATCCACTGGTGGCAGAGGCTTCCATACAAGCCGCTTTAACCAATCACACACATTCACACACTGATAAGAAAGCATTAGGGGCAGTTTGGAGTGCAGTGTTTTGCCCAAGCACACTTTGACGTGTAGGCTGTAACAGGCTGGGAAAACAAACCCTCTGATCTGTGGGCAGCTCCGAGCCCTGAGCCACAGCTGAACTCCAATGTTGCTTTTTGTCTTTCTGTTGACTGGCCTTAAAAACATCTCTGTTTAATTATTACACTGAGTGAATAGATACCTAGACACTGAGGTACAGAGTCTGCGCTGCCTAATCTGTTGAAGAAAACACAAGGTTAAAGTAACAAAGTGACAGTAAAGTCAAACGTCATAAATTTGTTTCAACAGTGCTGGTGCTTTTATGATGACACACCTGCCCTCAGCTGACACTGATGCTTCAGCTGCAATAGAAACCACTTCTCTGCCTCAGTGCATCTGTGCTCGCCATGAGACTGGTTCTTCCTAACCCGGGTCTGGATCAGCGGATCCCAAACCATGAGGACCTGGAGAGGCTGGAGAAGGAGGAGGCTGGGGACAGACCCAAGTGGGACAACAAAGCCCAGTATATTCTCACTTGTATGGGCTTCTGCATCGGGCTCGGCAATGTGTGGCGTTTTCCTTACTTGTGCCAAAGCCATGGGGGAGGTACGTAAAAAAAAATTAAAAAATACTGTCTTTCAGTCCAAATTCTTCTGAAAAATATTAAGGCAATTTTCCTCACATGTAGCTCATTTTTCTGTCATTTTTCTCAGATTTTGCTTGTTTTTGAGTGTCATTTGAGACAGAAATTCATGTAAACAACTTGTTATATGTAATTGTCAAAAATGTCTAAACATACAAAGCAAATCTAAACATAATTGTTCCATATTTCATCTCAATCTAAATGTTAAATCACAATCTAATTGCTATGTTTGCCACTTGCAATGTTAAATATTTAGAAAATATGTGATCATGAGTCGGTGCTCCTGTCCTCACCCTTTGAAATAGCAAAGCAGTTGCAGTTTCTCCCAAACCCAACCCTCTGTGAAAATTTTTATAGCATCTACAACTGCATTATTTCAAGCTGTTTAGCACCACTTCTGCTCTACATGCAGAAAATGTAGATGTTAACTAAGTAGTTTACTACCATTTACCATTATATTTTACATATATTATTATTGTTGTTATGACTATTATTATGATTATTATGATTATTATTATGATTGTTGTTATTATTATTACTATTATTATTATTATTATTAGTAGTAGTAGTAGTAGTAGTAGTAGTAGTAGTAGTATTGTTATTATTATTGCTATTATTATTATCGTTATATTATTATTATAGTAGAGCTATCATATCAAATTCATCTTTACTAACTATATTTTTCCTTCAGGTGTGTATATAAACCGGTGGTATAGCTGTTGCTGACCACCCTGCAACCTCACCATTCATTACAAATTATTTGGTCCTTTCAAAATGTAAAAAGTAAAATTGGTTTAGAAGTGTTTGATGATATATCTTTTCTTGTTTGGAGAGACAATTTTGTATTTTAAGGGGTCAATCTTATTTCTTGAAATCTTGAAATCTCTTGAGTACCTTTTTCCTCAGGTTTCATGTTTGTTTCTTGATTCAGACAACCCTGTGCATAAAAATGGTTGGGTCCATCTTGTTCACACATGTAATCTGTCTTGCTGTGTTTAACCTTCATTCCTTTCCTTCCCAGGTTATACGGTAGATCCACCTTACTAGGTTTCTCTTCACCTACTCCCTGCTCCCACTATAGGTCACAATGTCTTCTGCAAACATCAAAATCGCCATCAGCACACATCTCCTGCATTCCTCAGGCATCTTCTAACTCTCCAAGATCTTGTTGAACAACCTAGTCAAGAACTCTAGCTCTCCTATAGCTCTCCTATCTATCTGCAGTCTGACTACACTCTACCTATCTACCACTAGTCTGCATTCACTGATCTCCTTCATATTGAACTGTCTATTCAAGATGTAGTTGACCTGTGTGACCACCATACTTCTTTTGTATACCTTGTGTCCCTGGCTTACCTGGAAGAAAGTACTACCTCTGTTGCCTGCACCATCATGTCCATTGAGGTCTGCACCGATTACAACTCTCTCATCTCTGAGGATACTCTGCATCACCTCATCCAGCTCAAGACAGATCTTCTCCTTCTCTTATAACTCACATTCTACCTTTGGGGCATAACGACTAACAGTGAACATCACACCTTCAATTTCTGGCTTCACATTGATCACTCTATCAGATACTTTTCACTCATAGAATATTCCTGTCTTTTTCAAGATAACCCCTTCCCAGCTTGTCTTCCCATCATCCCCTTAAATCCCAGTCCTGAGCTTCTAGCTGTGATACCTTTCCACCTGGACTCCTGACCACAAAGTATATGCACTTTCCACCTCTGCATTCTGCCAACCAACTCTCCAGCTCATCTTCTGTCTTTGGCTGCAGACATGCCTTCCTCCTCTCCTTCGACCCACAGCAGTGTGATTTCCATTTGCACCTTGTAGGTTATCGGCACTAATCACAGTTGATTTGATTTGCAGTGGTTTCAGCATAGGTTCTACATTGGATGCCCAGCCTGACAAAGCTCTCTTCATTTATCCTCTGGCAGTATTTACTGTTTCTCTGTGCTTCAAACCCTAAGTCTTTGCATGTTAAATTCAATAATAGCATGGTAGTTAATAGTGTATAACACATTCAACAGTTTAAGTGTGTCTTTAATGGAGAAGTTTTGTCAATTAAATTCACTGTTCACATGGATTACCATGGCAATTTTAAGAGGATCACTCCCTTAATAGCCCCATCATGATAATGTGTACCTGCAGGAGCTTTTATGATCCCGTTCCTTATCCTTTTGGTCCTGGAGGGAATTCCACTGTTGTACATGGAGTTTGCCATCGGTCAGCGCCTGAGGAGAGGAAGTGTGGGGGTGTGGAGAGCAATCAACCCCCACCTACTGGGAGTTGGTGGGTAACAAAATGATAAAAATACGATTACTTTATGTCACAAATTCACATTGATGACTCACAAGGATGGAATCCACCATCTAAGCTTTTCCCCTGACTCTTTTCTTCAGGTGCCACCTTGAGGACATTGAATGTAAAAACGTGACAACACACATTGCTATCTAGGACCACCATCTGGTCAAAATTACTGCTCGGCCATTATTTTAGTTTTAATCAGCTAAGGTGTGTTAACATAGCAGATACAAAATATTAACATATTATGCACATGAGTGTAAAATATACATTTTACCATGTTATAGGTCAGATTGTTGCTGCTGACATCATTTTTTCTATCTGCTCTCTGTCCTCTAATCTTGTCCAGTTCATTCAACTGACAATGCTACAGACACTTTGAAATGAATAATATCAAGAGGGCTTTTTCTTTGTGTCATGAAACAAGTCAAGAATATTGAACTGCATCTCTTAGAATAATAGAAAATATAGTTGGGTTAAAAAAACACTATTTCATTTTGCTACAGGCATTGCATCCTTGCTTGTCTCATTTTTGGTGGGCATGTACTACAACACCATCATGGCCTGGATCATGTGGTACCTCTTCAACTCTTTTCAGGATCCTCTGCCTTGGAGCCAATGTCCTCTCAATGCCAACAAGACAGGTATGCTTTCACAAACCAAAACAACACTGACCAAGCTCCAAAAAACCCACTCACATCTGTTGTACTGACCTTAGAGCAACCTATGATTCTAAATTGTCCCTATGTCTGCCTTTACCTGCCATTTACAGGTCTTGTATCGGAGTGTGCACGCAGCAGCACTGTTGATTACTTCTGGTACAGAGAGACTCTGAACTCTTCAACAGCTATTGATGAGTCTGGAGGTCTGCAGTGGTGGATGGTGTTGGCCCTGCTCTGTGCCTGGACTCTGCTCTATGTCTGCTGCATCCGGGGCATCGAGACCACTGGAAAGGTCAGAAAACTAAATCACATATGAGAGTCTCTGACTTTATAACATTTGTTGAATTTTAACTTTAAAAATCTAAATTTATCTCTATGCATTTCTCAGGCTGTCTACATCACCTCCACTCTGCCGTATTTGGTCCTCACCATCTTCCTCATCAGAGGACTGACTCTGAAAGGATCGGTGGAAGGAATAAAATACCTTTTCACACCAGATGTAAGCACTAATATGACACACAAAGACAAAACTATTTCAATAAGATGACAACACCGAAAAACACATTTTCCACACTCTTTCAGGTGAATGAGTTAATGAATCCAGCAACCTGGCTGGATGCTGGAGCTCAGGTGTTCTACTCCTTCTCATTGGCTTTCGGAGGTCTCATCTCGTTTTCCAGTTACAACTCCATTCAGTGGGTAACTGCCTGAACTGCAAATAGAACAACTGAGTCTTCACAACAAATGTAACATGACCATATTTTCCTCACAGCAACAACTGTGAGCAGGATGCTGTTCTCATCTCCATCATCAATGGCTGCACCTCTGTGTACTCTGCAACTGTCATCTACTCCATCATTGGCTTCAGGGCCACAGAGAAATTTGACGATTGCATGGGAGAGTGAGTATAAAATGACAAAGAAGCCCTCAGAGGTAGCTGGAATCCAGATGTATGTAGCAGGCCTTACTAATGCCACTTTGCCTTATTTTAGGAACATCTTGAAACTGATGAATGCATTCAACTACCCTGAAGGCAACATCACACAGAGCAACTATAATGAGACTTTGACGCACTTCAATCAAACAAATCCGGAGATCATTTCAGAACTGAATCTTCAGACGTGTGACATGCAGTCTTTCCTCAGTCAGGTCAATATATAACACCTGTATGAGGACAGGCAATTCACTTTGGCAGTGACTGTCTTGCTGAGAAAAAGTTTCTGTGGTTGACGATCTTTCAGGGCGTAGAGGGCACAGGTCTGGCCTTCATCGTGTTCACAGAAGCCATCATCAAGATGCCTGTTTCCCCTCTCTGGGCTGTCCTCTTCTTCATCATGCTCTTCTGCCTTGGATTGTCAACAATGTTTGGTGCTATTGAAGGAGTGGTGGTCCCACTGCAGGATCTGAGAGTCTTGCCCAAAAGCTGGCCTAAAGAAGTCTTCACTGGTGATTTTCTGTTTGTAACCCTGGGTTAGGATTAGAGAATTTGATCAAGGCAAATCACTATAACCATTTATTGATGTTTTTCTTTCAGGACTGACTTGCTTAATATCTTTTGCTTTGGGGCTGATTTTCGCCCAGGGCTCTGGGCACTACTGGCTTGCTCTTTTTGACAGCTTTGCTGGTTCAATCCCCCTTCTGGTCATTGGATTCTGTGAAATGTTCGCTGTTATCTATATTTACGGTGTAGACAGGTGAGTCTATCCATCCATCTTTAACTGTTTAACTGTTTATCTCACAGGAGAGCCAAATGGGACAGGAATGAGAGTGAGGGTCACATTTATTGGACGAATAGACTGTGTTCACCTCAGCGGTATGCCCGTGTTATTCTCGGGTGTTGATCAGTGGGTGTGTTGACGAGGACAGAGGTGAAAAGTTATATCCGTAAACAATAAAAATGTGCAAGATAAAGCCTGATACAAGGTTAGGTTTTAGACTACAGAAGTGAGGACATCAACACGCTGGACCCACCAGGGCCACCAAGGCCATCATTTATGGAAGCCTCCCTTCACATTCAACTGACATTATGTTTCTCAATTACTGTCCATGCACAGGTTTAACGAGGACATTGAATTTATGATTGGCCACAAGCCCAATATATTCTGGCAGGTGACCTGGAGAGTGGTCAGCCCACTCATTATGATCGTCATCCTGATTTTCTACTTTGTCACGCAAGTCACCAAGGAACTCACTTACCTGGTTTGGGACCAAGAGGCTGTAAGTGTGCTTGTTGTGATGCTACATTAACACATTTGATTTGACTGTGTGCTTATTAGGATCTATTTTACTATTGATGACTGAGGCAATTCACTATGAATAATATACAACTGAATGATTTTTCTTCACAGTACTGACATATCATTTTAAGACAGAGTGATGCCATTTTTGATATCATGTGTACTTTGCTGTAACGCTCTCTATGATTCTCACCGTAGGAGAACTTCCCAACCCTCGAACCACGTCCTTATCCTTCCTTCGTGTATGTCATCATCTTCATCCTGGCTGGAATTCCCAGTTTATCCATCCCTGGGGTCGCCCTCTTTAAATTCATTCAAGGAAAATGCTGCAAGAAGAGGGACTCCAATGACTACACAGTGGACACTATCTCTGCTAAAATGCAAATGAATGAGAAAATGAAGTTTTAGATATCTTTTTACTCTTCCTATTTAATAATAAAAAAGAATCACTCTTTTTGTTAACTGAATAATATGCCTTTCACACCCGTGCTGTAATCAAAAAGAATCTTGATGCCAACTGGTATATTTGGAGGTATTTTGCAATGTGGGTCTAAAGAAGAGTGGTAATTGGTATTGTATCTTTCATTTGTTCTGTCAGTTTGATGCTTTGTCACAATTTACATGTACCAGCCTGTTCATTAAAGGAATAGTTGTGGACATGAAATGGGGTTTATTCACTATCTGTTCACTATTAATTGCATCTTTTTTCCCACTTTGCATAAGCTTTATATATATATTTATTCATCTTCAGTGAAGGAATTACTTATCTGACAATGTCTGTAAGAATGTCTTGATTCATCATGATGCAATGTGATATATGGTAGCAGTATTATTGATAAGGTTTGGGGCTGAGGGGGACTGTGAAGTTAAATTATTAAATCATTTACATGAGGCTTTATTTGGAAATACCTGGATTTTTTGGCATGTGAAAATACTCCTTCAAAATAAAGCTCTCAAACAAAACTATGTGTGTTCAATGTGTGTTTTGCCATGTTACCGCTGACTGCCTTTTAAAAGATTTTCTGTTTAATTATTACACTGACTGAATCGGCCTGTAGACACTGAGGTACAGAGTCTGCACTGCCTAATCTGTTGACTATAACAGTAAAAGTAAAAGCAACAAGAGTAACGTCAAAGATCATAAATTTCAGCAGTGCTTGACACTTTTATGATGACGCTCATGCACTCAGCTGACACTGATGCTTCAGCGAGAGTAGAAACCACTTCTCTGTATCAGTGCACATGAGCTCGCCATGAGACTGGTTCTTCCTAACCCGGGTCTGGATCAGCGGATCCCAAACCATGAGGACCTGGAGAGGCTGGAGAAAGAGGAGGCTGGGGACAGACCCAAGTGGGACAACAAAGCCCAGTATATTCTCACCTGTGTGGGATTCTGTATCGGGCTCGGCAATGTGTGGCGATTTCCTTACTTGTGCCAAAGCCATGGGGGAGGTAAGTAAAAAAAAACACCTGTGAATAGGGTATTTGTTTAATGGTCATTGGGATTTCACTGCCATCTAATTCACATTTATGGCATGTAATAGAAAGTTTACTACATGATTAGGGGACAGTGTAGAACTACTGTGGAACTGAGAAGGCTTGAGACCAGGGCTATTGATCACGATTTTGAAATCACTGGCGAAATGTTTCATTTATTTCTGATGAAGTGACAGTGCTGAGAAAATATGAAGCCAGAACAATGATTCTTATGAAAGTGAGAAAGCGAGTTACTTATGGAGTAATGGCTAATCTATTGCTACACAGCCACACTAAAGTGAGTGTACATGTATTACTTCTGCCAACAGAACTGTACACAATGCTAAAGCTAGGTCATTCTCGGCATAAATACTCTCTACATTGTTGAGCAACAAGCGATGGGACAAATTTAATATTTTAGATATTTTACCAATAAGTTGCTTTTCTTTGCCTAATTAACTCAAGGATTTCAGCTCATATGCACATTGTCCATGTTATCACCGACCCACTGAGACACTATGGATCCAAAACAAAAACAAGGTTATATTTTTGTCTTGGAAATGTTAGCGTGTAAAAATGGAAAACACGGACCGTTGCAAGCTCTACATTCTTGCCCGCACACTCACAACGGCATTAACCTGCACACAATGCGCACATTTTATGCATTACCCTTACTTTCACTGATGTTCTTGGGCCATCTATAACACATTTTTTGTACCAAACACCAAAACAAAAGTTGTTTTTAACCACTTGCCAGTAAATATGATTCTGATATGTGATCTCTTAAATGATGAATCACTGCAAAATCTAGCAGATAAATCATCTGCAAATGAATGAAGTAATAAACTTTTCCTGTCGTAACATTGCGATAGGGTGTTACATTACATTACAGTAGTTATTAACTAACTGATATTTATTACTGTTATCAGCAATCTTTCATCTTTATTATGTTTTATGCCATATTGCACTCAACACACTGACATCTTCTGCACAGGCCATGGAGTTATGCCGATCATAATAAAATCCTATACTAGTAAAATCAATGTGTATTAAAAATCTGTTTATATAAGCAGGGCTGAAAGCTGAGCCGTGGTGAAGGTCCAAGACTTACTACTTATTTGGTTCAACTGCATTTCGCTTTGGTCACTTATTGTCCAAGTATACTCATGTTTAGTGGGACTAAACAGCTAGGCTGATGGGAATGTAAATCAATATTCTGGGATATTTTAGTCATAAACTAAAGCACTGGATACACTGGACCAAGCTGAAATTCAAACACAAAGGGTTCATGGTTGCTGGAAACCATCTGCTGTATTGCTTTTCCACTGCTGGGGGAAAGCATGGTGGGTCCATGGCTGCATGGTCAGGGGTTGGACTCACTGGACACTGTACTGGGGAAATGCACACTAACAAAAGGATTGGCTGGGTAAGCCTTTAAAGAGCATCCTCTTCACACCATCTGCCATAAAGAGCAGCCTCTGCTGTGGATAATCTCACAGCGCTACAGATCTGAAAGGTTTAGAGGACCTTTTGCTCCTTCTGCCATTAGGCTTTACAGCCACAATTTATAACCATCTATCGGGGCTGAGCAATAAAACTCTATACACTGTTTTAAAGTCTTGGTGTGCTTCTATTTTTAGATCCATTTATGATTTTATTGTCTTGATTACCTTTATTTATTGTTGTGTTTTGTATATAATGTTTTACGTGTCCACTTTGCAACCAGTGTAAGAGTGTCCCTATCTGTTGTCCTGTTTATCATAAATTTCCAGGTGCCTTTTTGATTCCATACTTGATCCTGCTGGTGTTGGAAGGAATGCCTCTCCTGCTGCTGGAGTTTGCCATTGGCCAGCGTCTCAGAAAAGGCAGTGTTGGAGTATGGAGGGCCATCAACCCTTATTTGACTGGCATTGGCAAGTAAAAAATATACTCTGAAAAACAACAAAACACAAATCAAAATTTGGCACAAAATTGATTGTCACAGTTTCCATGCTTTGCTACAGGTATCGCCTCCATGTTGGTGTCATTTTTGGTTGGACTATATTACAACACCTTAATAGCCTGGATCTTGTGGTATCTTTTCAACTCCTTTCAAGAACCGCTTCCTTGGGCTCAGTGTCCTCTCAATGAGAACAGGACCGGTATGTGTATAAACACGTTTTTTTTATTATAAAATTATAATTTAATCACTGCTTATGTATTTCCGCTGCCTGTTCAGGATTTGTAGCAGAGTGTCAAAGCAGCTCCACTGTGGATTACTTTTTCTACCGAACAACCCTGAATACTACGACCTCTATAGCCGAATCTGGAGGAATCCACTGGCCTATAGTAGTATGCCTGCTAGCTGCTTGGTCTGTAGTCGCCATTTGCTGCATAAGAGGCATCAGCACTTCAGGCAAGGTTTGTTGGAGCACCAGTCAGACAACATGGAGTCATGAATTGCCACAGTTCTTTCATGTTTTCCTTCACTCTCCACGACCACAGGCAGTGTACGTCACAGCGATTCTGCCTTACATCGTGCTGGGAATCTTCCTGATCCGAGGGCTGACTCTGAAAGGCGCTCTGAGTGGAATAGAGTTCCTCTTTGTACCAGATGTACATCTCAAATCACTACGCAAATTTCAATGCTACTCTGAAAAAGAAAAGAAAAGAAAAAACTTTTATGCTTCACTCTTACAGCTGAATGAATTGGTCAAACCAACAACTTGGCTTGATGCAGGCGCCCAGGTCTTCTACGCGTTTGGATTGGCATGGGGAGGCCTCATCTCCTTCTCAAGCTACAACCCTGTTCAGTAAGACCTCTTTAGAACACCTGTGACGTTTCTCACATTCCAATCAAGTGTCTTTTTATTTTATTCATATTACAATAGTCGCGCCTCTCAAAGGAAAAGGCAAGGCAAGGCAACTTTATTTATATAGCACATTTCATACCAAGGCAACTCAATGTGCTTTACATAAAGACAGAACAAAAATAAAATAGAATAAATAAATTGAAATAAGAGAGAATAAAAACAAACAAAAGTTAAACAAAGTTCAAAGCAATGGCAAATAAAAGAGAATAAGAACAAACAAAAGTTAAACAAAGTTAAAAGCAAGGGCAAATAAAAGAGAATAAGAAAAAACAAAAGTTAAACAAAGTTAAAAGCAAGGGCATATAAAAGTAAAAATTAAAAGAAAAAAGATAAGGTTTAAAGTTCAAGAGCTAAAGAGCTCAGCTATAAGCACATGAGAAGAGAAATGTTTTTAACCTGGATTTAAAGGTGCTCACAGTTGGAGCTGATCTCAGTTCTGCTGGTAGTTTGTTCGAGTTGTGTGCAGCATAACAGCTAAATGCTGCTTCACCATGTCTGGTTTGGGCTCTGGGCTCCACTATCTGACCAATAGATCTGAGTCAATAGATCTCAGCATTTGTGTCCATGCTGTTGTCTCTGTGAATGTTAAAATCCCCTGTTATGATAAAAGAGTTGTAGTAAGTGCAGATAGCTGACAGCAGTTCTGCAAACTCATCGAAGAATTTCCCTGGGTACTGTGGTGGTCTGTATATAATTAGGAAGAGAACTTTTGGATCCCCCTTTACTAAAAAACAGAGATATTCAAAAGAGCTAAAACCACCCCAATATAGTTTCCTTGCATTGAAATACAGATTTAAAAATGGCAGCAACTCCCTTTTTAGCACTTCAACACTTATTCATAAAACTGAAATTTGTTGGTGCTGCCTCATTGAGAATGGTAGCACGGCTGCTTTCAGTCAGCCATGTTTCACTAAGAAGTAAGAAGTCTAGGTTATAGGTGATAATGATGTCATTTACTAACAAGGATTTGTTGGCTAGCGATCTGATATTGAGTAGAGCTAACCTTGTAGAGATAACAGGAGATACTGGTGAGTTGTGAGGTTCACAAGCTATACTCACTACATTGGTAGATTTAATCGAACCCTTATTATTTCTCACCAGTTTGATCACTTTTCTGTTACCCGTCACCACAGGGATTGAGAACTGAACTCTCAACCTGTTCCTTTGGAATTTGAATATTTTTCTTCTATTACCAATAACTAACGAAGCTTCCAGTACACTGGGGCCCGACTTTTGCTGGGAATAGTTTGGAGTGACATTTTTAGAGCCTGAACCCAGAACACATCAGCAGTCAGAACAGGGGAGATTTAAGTGTGCTGACTTCTTATCCTTGAGTGGAAGTGGTGGCAGTGGTGCAAGTCTAAACTTTACTGAAGGTTGAGGATGTTGCAGTGCAACAAGTAGAGAGAAAATAGCAGCAGGGCGGGGGGTGAGTTGTGTCCCAGCAATGACCAGCTTGTTCATTTGGTCAGTGAACTCCAAGAGGGGGGACGAGGGTGACAACATGCCCACAGTGGATGATGAATGGTTTGGGGTTTTTTTGGTGTTGAAGGTGGAGAATCCTCTTCTTGTTCGCCCTGACGTCTCTCTTGATTGAAAAGGAAATTCTACGTGTGATATTCTTCTTGTGACCTTTTCATTCCCAAGCAACAACTGTATGCAAGATGCTGTGATCCTGTCTGTTGTGACCGGCCTCACCTCAGTCTATGCTGCTGCTGTCACCTACTCCATCATTGGCTTCAGGGCCACGGAAAAATATGACAACTGCATTAGTGAGTGAGTACAGGTAATTTCAGTATATTTGAAAAATGCCTAAAAGGTTAAATGGGCCTTCCAGGGCGCTACATGAGAAAAAATATTTCAAGAGATACAATAAATAGGATGGAGTCGATGCTGGTTTCTTATCACAGATTGCAAAGTTACAGATACTAACCAGTGGTACATTCCCTTCCCAGAAACATCATGACATTGATAAATGCATTTAACCTTCCTGAAAGTAACATCACCGCCAGCAATTACGAGACAGCGTTAACTCACCTCAACACCTCTCAGCCAGAAGTCATCCTTGGACTGGACATAAAAACCTGTGACATGCATAAACTTCTCAGTGAGGTAAGCAATTCATGTAATTCAGCTTGCAAAATTGTTGTTGAATTGTAATTTCATCTGTTTTTTTAACATGTGTGTTTGGGCAGGGAGTGGAGGGAACCGGCCTGGCCTTCATTGTGTTCACAGAAGCCATCACCAAAATGCCTGGTTCCCCAGTCTGGTCTGTCCTCTTCTTCGTCATGCTTCTCTGCTTGGGGCTCTCAACCCTGTTTGGCAACATTGAGGGAGTGGTGGTCCCACTGAGAGACCTGCGTGTATTCCCTAAAACATGGCCACACGAGGCACTGACTGGTAACTTGATTTTAAAATAAACTCAGTTTTAGATTTTCATCTTTTAGTGAACCATTTCTGCTTTAACACACACTCTTTCATTTTTTGTCTCTCAGGAGTTACGTGCATTGTCGCCTTCCTAATCTGCATGCTGTTTGCGCAGAACTCAGGCCTTTATTGGGTCACTCTGTTCGACAGCTTTGCTGGATCTATTCCACTTCTGACCACTGGGTTGTTTGAGATGATAGCTGTTGTCTACATATATGGCATAGACAGGTTAGTTTGTATATGAAGTCTGTGCGTCATTGTTGTCTTCACGACAGAAAAACTAATTCAAACCGTCTTGTGTGGCAGGTTCAATGAAGACTTTGTGTTCATGATTGGACGTAAGCCCAACATCTTTTGGCAGGTTTCATGGAGGTTCATCAGTCCTCTCATCATTCTGGTTATTTTAGTTTTCTACTTGGTGACACAACTGCAAAAAGAGCTTACTTATTTAGTCTGGGATCCCAGCTCTGTAAGTGCACACACTAATAAACTGTAGATTATAGTCATCACCATCCCTTCTTTATGTTGTCATTTCCATAATCACCAAAAACTGTATGTGATTACAGCAAATTATGTTATACATGAGGCTGACACCAAACAAAATAATCATACTCTGTTTACAATGTGTTACAGGACGGGTTTCCATCTCTAGCATCAGTACAGTACCCTTCATGGATCAACGCAGTCGTCTTTCTTTTGGCGGGAATCCCCAGTCTGGCAGTACCTCTGTACGCATTATGCAGGCTCGCCTTTGTTTGCTGCAAGAAGAAAGTAACATCCTAACAATATGCTAACTGTCCTTAAATTTAAAATGTAGGTACTGCCGGGATTTTCAGCAGTATAATTTCAATCATCTGTTGTGATATCCCTGTACAACTTCTTAAAGCATCACACTGATATTTTATTGAAGCATTTCTGTAATGTGTTTACATTTCCGTTCATGTCCAGCGTGAGAAATCTACATGATATTCTTTTGTCTGACTTGATAAAGAAGTGGCTAAATATGAATGTCATAATTTGTCAATGAACACATCTGAGTGTGATTCAAGAAATGTGACTACAGTTGAATAAGTTACAGCCAGGGAGTCTTCATGTACTGTTCACAAATTATGAAAAGCTGACAGATGAGAGGCAATCTAAAACAACATCAATTAATGACACTTGTCTAGATTAGAAAATGCTAATTTCCCAAAATTGAACCAGTGAGTAAGGTTGTAAATATGTCAGATAACATGCAGTGTAGCCATTTGCACACATACCTTAACAGTAAAAAATGTAAAGCTTAAGATAAGATAGATAAGGTAATCTTTGATGGCCAATGGCAGTTGCTGCCTGCTCTAACTGTTGGTGAATTCGGTTGGACGTATGCACGTATCTCCTCCCTTGGTTGAGGGGACAAACTATTGCTACCTAGCCATCGAAAGGTATGGTGAATGATTGACAAGCAGAAGCATTACCTTGAATTTCCACTTTGAGTAAAGCCTCTGACTACTCTCGTCATTGTCATGTTTATGCAGTGTCTGTTTTTATGCATGTTGGACCCTTGTCGCTCTGAGAAATCATTATGTCCAACAGTAACAGGACTAAAATAAATTAAAGCAAATAAAAAATAATGGGGATATAAAAGCTCATGCCTAGTGAAAATTCTGAGCAACACAGCCAGACAGTTGAAGCCAATATGTTTCCTTAACAAAACACTGGGATCTCAGGCCAGAAAATAAACACCACCTGAAAGAGGCAGAAGCAAGCTGGTAATACAGAATCAGCACTGCTGCAGCTGCACTGCTGCTGAAATCGCCCTAGCAGTGGCACACCACCATAGACACCAATGCAGGCCAATAAAACCTCCAGTTTCCTAGAAAGCCTAAGCAAATATCTTAAACAGCCTACGCTCTGTAAAAAGAATATCCCTTGGGAGCTTTATGACTCCTCTAGAACCATCCGCTATATTGGGAGCAAAACGATAAAGAATATGTGAAGATATTCTGGTTTAAATGGTCAGTCCTTCATGCTACAAGCAACTATAATGTTTGGATGCAGGTTCGGAATGAGCAGCAGGTGAGGGAAAGCATGACTGTACTGCAATATGTCTTGAAATGTTATTTGCTCTAAAATGTCATCTGAGTCACTTAAAAAAAAAGCGCATGCTTGTGTCCCATGGGACACATGTAGCCTCTGTCTCATATTATTCCAACAACAGCTTTCAGGAAAAATGGACTTAGCAGGCCGATTCTTCATAACATGAAAAAAATGAGATTTTAGAATTGTAAAGAGTATAGAGTAGGACAATTTATATCATCTGTTTTTGTTAGGCCAGAAAAGGCCACCCTCTCCACAGCAGAAAAGCAGCTGTGTTGGCAATATGTGAAAGAACATTATTATAACTTCTTGTTGGTTCATCAGGGGAATCACATTCCCTGGAAAATTTCCGTGGAATGTGAGGTGGATGGATGGGCCAAACAAAGGACTTTCACCCAGGAGACAGCTGTATGCCATGCCTCACATGAAACTTGACAGTCAATACTAGGTAACTTTAACTTACATAACATGCTTGAGTTATGTAGATGACAAGTAATTGGAAATGGAGAAGGAATTATGCAGGATCCAGAATGATTGTGACATAAATAGGAAATGTCATATTTCAAAGGCAGTAGACTTTCATCCAAAACATAAATATGAATTAATTTTTACATGGCATTGTCAAGTAAAGAAGAATCAACATCAAAAAGACTGCTGTGCTTTCCCTGTTTCTCCGAAATGATTCAACTTGAGAGGAGAACACTGTAGGAAAAAATATTTGCCTTTAAATGAAAAGTTGATGAACAACATTCTTTTTATGTAGACTATTCAACTAACTTAATGGGATTAAAACATTCTGAATTTAAAATTTCTGTCATTAGTTTTACACAAAACATAGATTATTTCTCAATTCATTCAACACGTAACTGAAGGTTCAAGCCATGAGATTCATTTCTGACAGATTTCAAGCTGTATCCATCTAAAACTGCAAAAAAGTCATCGGAGTTGTGGAAATTTCCTCAACCGTCCTCGAAATACTGTAAAAAGAAAAAAAGAAAAGAAAAGAAAGTTCAAGAGGTCCAAAGTTTGCTCTAGCTAATCTGCACACCAATAAAGTAAAAGATCATAAACGTGCGTCAAGATTACCAGATCCTCACTTCGACTCTCTAGAACAATCAGGTAGCACCTCTGTTTAAGTAGGGTCACCATGAAACTGCTGCTTCCCAACCCAGGACTGGATGACAGGATCCCATCCTATGAGGACCTGGAGAGGATGGAGAAGGAGGAAGCTGGAGACAGACCCAAGTGGGACAACAAAGCCCAGTACATCTTAACCTGTGTGGGATTCTGCATTGGAATTGGCAACGTGTGGCGATTCCCTTACTTGTGTCAAAGCCATGGAGGAGGTATGGTCAGATGAAAATGTCAAAGGGAGATGTTTTGGTTGAGATGTCAACAGAGTGCTGATGCTTAAATCATGAATTCTAGTCCGGCTGGGACACTGGGTTAAGCATAGAATTAGAGTTCTAGGAATTAGTCAAACAGGTTTATTCTAAGGAGGCTAAGCAGCAGAAGAGACACATATAAAAAAGTCAAGTTTACTACTGGACATCCTCATTGTGAACATTTCATTATACCAAATTCTTGTTTTTCTCTTTGTATCTTTTCAGATGTTTCTGTTAATGTATGTATTTGAAATCCTATTTCTGGGGAATCATTAAATGATTTAGTTTTCTTTTGCTAATCTAACAGTTGATATATATTGATATATATTGTTTGAAACCTTAACACCTTCAGAGGCCCAGCACAGAGCTACGAGCTGATGACCCCATATCCAGAGTAAGGGGGAAATACAGTGAAACAATGCATATTTGCATGCATTACTCTCTTGTTCACAGGTGGGGCTCCGTGAGACCGGCTTACAACCCAGATGAGGCTTAATCGTAAACATCAAAGACTTTGGCAGCAATAAACAATGTGCAATTGGGTTTCTATTTCCAGGTGCCTTTTTGATTCCCTATGTCATCCTGCTTATACTGGAAGGAATGCCTCTCCTGCTGCTGGAGTTTGCCATCGGCCAGCGTCTCAGGAAAGGCAGTGTGGGAGTGTGGAGCACCATCAACCCTTATCTGAAAGGCATTGGTATGTAAAATGGCCTCTATAACAATTTGTCTAGAGCCAAAGCTTAATAAACACACAGAATCATCACCACAAGCACACTGAGGTGCTAGTATCTGCCATCTGATAATAGCCTTGTGATAGCAGACAACAATTTGATTAATGATTCTCTCCCACTCAGGTATCGCCTCCATGCTGGTTTCCTTATTGATTGGACTGTATTACAACACCTTAATAGCCTGGATTATGTGGTACTTCTTCAACTCCTTTCAAAGCCCACTGCCATGGACACAATGCCCTCTAAATGAAAACAGGACAGGTATTTGAGATTGAGAGACGCATTGAGCATCCGCACTCTCCTAATGATTGCAGCCTTCGCAGACACATGATTCTCGCTCCTTGCAGAATTTGTCTCAGAGTGTCAACGCAGCTCGCCTGTGGATTACTACTATTACCGAGTGACTCTGAATAGTACAACCTCCATAGAAGACTCTGGGGGAATCCACTGGCCGATGGTCATCTGCCTGCTAGCTGCCTGGGCTGTCATCTGCATCTGCTACATCCGCGGGATCAGCACTTCAGGCAAGGTGTGTTGGGGCAACAGAATCAGACAACATGTTGTCATGACTTGCCACAGGTATTTCATGTTATGTTTTTACCTGCCATGATCACAGGCGGTGTACGTCACAGCTATTCTGCCTTACATCGTGCTGGCCATCTTCCTGATCCGAGGGCTGACTCTTAAGGGTGCCATGAGTGGAGTGCAGTTCCTCTTCACACCTGACGTATGTTTTAAAACCACCACGATAGGTTGCATGCCAGTAAAATGACAAACATTTAATGTAACTACCTGTAAACTACCATCCCACTTAACTCCTAAAGGTGGATGAGTTGATTAACCCAACAACTTGGCTGGATGCTGGGGCCCAGGTCTTCTATGCCTTCAGCTTAGCATGGGGAGGCCTTATCTCTTTCTCGAGCTACAACCCTGTTCAGTAAGACTCATTTAACGGAAGCTCTGCTACGTTACCTAATAGTGTAGCTCTATCACTTTAGTGTCTGTTTAACAACAGACCAGACACTGGTTGATTTTGTTTTTTCTTCTCTCCCCAAGCAACAACTGCTTGTTTGATGCCGTCATGCTGACTGTTATAACTGGCCTCACCTCCATCTACGCCGCCACGGTCACCTACACCATCATTGGCTTCCGAGCCACAGAGAAATACGACAACTGCATCAGCCAGTGAGTAGTCTGTGTGTGGGTTTCACAGATATTACAATTCCTAAAGTTACAATAAACTTTTTTTGACGAGTGTATAAAAGCGTAAATCACAGTGCAAGCACAGATTTTAAGGAATATATTATCTCTAATACCTTTACACAATAATATCTTTTAAGTAGAGCAGTATTTTTTCACAGATTCTAACAACTGATTACATTTGTTAACTAAAATATGAAGTGTGGGTGGAAAAATATTGGACTTCACATTCCAGCCGTTACTAATCAAACATATGTCCTTCCAGAAACATCATGACATTATTAAATGCATTCAACCTTCCTGAAAACAACATCACCGCCAGCGACTACGGGACAGCGTTAAATCACCTCAACACCTCTCACCCAGATGTCATCCTTGGCCTGGACATAAAAACCTGTGATATGCATAAACTCCTCAGTGAGGTAATAGCCAATAGATGTGACTGACTTCCCACATTGTTGTTGCACTGTAATCTTATCTGTTTTATAATGTGTGTGTGTGTGTGTGTGTGTGTGTGTGTGTGTGTGTGTGTGTGTGTGTGTGTGTGTGGGTGCGTGTGTGTGTGTGTCTTCCTGTGTGAATGCAGGGAGTGGAGGGAACCGGCCTGGCCTTCATTGTGTTCACAGAAGCCATCACCAAAATGCCTGGTTCCCCAATCTGGTCTGTCCTCTTCTTCGTCATGCTTCTCTGCTTGGGGCTCTCAACCCTGTTTGGCAACATTGAGGGAGTGGTGGTCCCACTGAGAGACCTCAATGTACTGCCTAAAGCTTGGCCCCAGGAAGCCCTGACCGGTATTGTTTTGATGTTCCAACCGTCTGCCCATGGCTTTGTATCTACAGCTGCACTGATTGCAGAACCGTTTGTTTCTGCTTGTCTTTCAGGAGTAACATGTTTTATCGCCTTCATCGTCTCTCTACTGTTCGCCCAGAACTCAGGCCTCTATTGGGTCACTCTGTTCGACAACTTTGCTGGATCTATTCCACTTCTGACCATCGGGTTGTTTGAGATGATAGCTGTTGTCCACATCTACGGCATAGACAGGTCAGTGCCCAAATCTTTTAAAAAGAGTGAATTGTATATTAATGATTTTGTTTTAATAGGTAATAGGAACTGGAATATGAATAGGGATAATTGTTACACATGACTGAACAGTTTCATGTCTTTCTTTGACTTATGACTTGACTTATTTGAGGTGTAAATCGAACAATGGAAAGATGAGTGTGCAATGTTTGGATGTTGCAAACCTCTCAGTGTCTGAGCTTTCACCCCCTTTGTCTTGTCCACATGAGTTGGCTCATGATATAAAATGTAATGTAACTCCCGGCAAGGTACTTTGTTGTAGTACTTTATACAATATGTTCAACTCATCAAACCTGTCTTGTGTGTTAGGTTCAATGAGGACTTGAAGTTCATGATCGGATATAAACCCTCCATCTTCTGGCAGATTTCATGGAGGTTCATCAGTCCTTTAACCGTTTTGGTTATTTTAATCTTCTACCTGGTGATACAAGCCCAACAGGAGCTCACCTATTTAGTCTGGGATCCCAACTCTGTAAGCATCTGGCTTCATACCCTCTAGTTCTAATCATGCCACCTGAGACACAGTCATAATCTCTCAAACTTTTTTATGGTAGCCACACAACGCAGCATGTGATGTTTCCTTTTTGCGTTTTACAGGAGAATTTCCCAACGATGGCATCGATTCCATACCCATCATGGATCAACGTGGTCATCTTCCTCTTAGCAGGAATCCCCAGTCTGACAGTGCCTCTGTACGGGATATTTCGCCTGATCTTTACTTACTGTAAAAGGAAAACAGCACCCACCGAAAAAGTTAATGAAATCCCTCAAACTGATGATAAAGTTTAATTGTTTTGCAATACAAGGGAATGCAGGCTTAACTAATTCAATGACTAATAACCAATAACCAATTAAAAATCATATAATTGAAATTACATTACAATTAATATGCAAACTGACTTACGCATATTTATATTTTTGAGGCATAACATTATACTTTTATTGATGCACTTTAGTACCTTCTCCATATTTCTTAGACTTACTTTATCTTTATTTACTAGAGACAAAACTAATGGAACATATTATCCCAATCATCTGTGTTGTACACATAAAACAAGTCACATCAAATGTTGATGCTTGAATGTGAATTTTCCCAAATTGTTGTTGAAATTGTTGCCCCCCCCGAAATTGAAACTTTACTGACTTTTATATCAAATGAGCCCTTCAAATGAGCTCTCAAACAAAGTGAAAAATCCATTAGTTTTGATGAAAGCTAACTGTACTGTAATGGTAGACAAGAAAGACAAGAAGCATTTGCCATTTTCGTCAGCACCAGCTCTATGGTATGCACATGTAGCCGTACAAAGGATGTAGTGCACCAAATAGGCCAGGAGGGGGAAATCTTTCACAGGCAGATAGCCAGTAAAAACCATGTGAAGCAAATTTAGATCTGCATCACATTATGGGACATGGAAAATATATGAAATGTGAACGTTTATGGTTTAACCAAACCAGATTTGATGTGTTAATTACTGACAAGGGGGAGAGGTGGTGCAATGGACTTTATACTGAGTTGGGCTCGCTGTTTCTTCTCCTGCTTGCGGTCTTTGTTTTCAATCAGTTAAACTTGTTTCAGTGTCATATTCGACGCAGACATGCTGAGAGATTCATCAGTCAGTTCGCTCCTAATTTCAAACTATTGCTTTGACTAATAGACCCTGGAGATTAACTGAACCATCTGATAAAAAGACACATGGAAATGATTCATAACCCTGAAGCTGGACGGGTCATGAAGCTGTTGTCTCTGAGAGTGCGACCTAACTGGATCCAAGCTAATTAGATGGAAGGTGTAGCTCTTCTTTTTTTCTAGTGTATGTCCTGTAGGTCAGTTTTGGGAAAGAGAGCAGCCAACTTTAACCTCTGCCTTTTGGTGAGGGAGCAGCTGTTTTGGTTACATTATGGATTGTGCCTTTAAGATGACACCCAGACTTTGGCATTTCAGATTTTAACTGCTTATACTTTGAACCAGACACCTATTCAGATCAAAAGTATGGATTTGACCAGTGGTTTCCAGCCACAGACAAAACAAGAGAAACTACTGGGAGTATTAGTGATAATAATACATTCTTCACCTCAGGTGATCAGTGACTTCTACTGCACTTCTACCTGTAGATCAGGACCTACAGATTACCAGGCCTTTGAAAATGAGATGGTGCTGTATGTTTACATGTTTACTGTTAATGGTTTTAGATTTGAGTTTAGTCTGTTTTCTGTTTTATTTTCCCTGTGTGTCGAACTTTTTCTATTTCTCATCTCTGTGTTTGCTAATTGCTTGCCTGCCCTCTTAAATGTATTTAAGTCTGTGTTTTTGTATCTGAATTTTTGTATCCTGGGTCAGGCATTCCAGTCTTTTTCTAACATTTTAAACCTCTAAGTGATTGCTACTAGTGATTTTGCACCTTCTGCAGAACTGTGCTTGAAGTGTCTTTCTTGCCTGCTATAAATTGGGTCTAAATGAACCCCAAATGCCTCAGTATCCTGTGAGTCCTGTGATAAATTGTGTTTATTGTGTGTGTGAATAAATCACTGCATCTGTATTTTGTTTCTATTGCCCATCTGATTTTTCTCCACATTTGGACATCACTTTTTGCAGTTGGACCAACCAAAATTAGTTGTGAAACGAGACATTTGAAGTTTGTGGCTGGTGGTAACAGTGTGGGCTTCTTACACTTAGCAGCGCAGAAAGCCTGTTGGGCAGTAGCCTTGTTGGCCCTCAGTCCCATGTCCATAGCAATCCTAAACTACCTCAAAACTCTGTGGATCCCACCAAGCCTGCCCACCAAGTCCATGGCCCGCACTCTGGGTGACCTCGTGGAACTCCAGTGGGAACATTATGAGGACCCTTATCTCCACTTGTGGTGTTGTTCATAAAGCTCATACAATAGTGACCTGAGGGAATTTATGATTGCAAAGGGGCTAAGGGGCTGAAGAGGCATGTCTAGTCTTCCTCTTTTGGAAATTAGGAGTAAATAGACAAGAATGCAAACAAAAAACATGGGAAACAATTGCAGATGCAGTTATTTATTCACAAAGACATGCCAGTCTGTCACGGAAAAACCAGACTCAACAGTGCAACAGTTTCAGGAACACGCAGACACATTTTGGGAAGGACTTTGCAGAAGCACATTTGTACCAGTAGGCGGCAGACGCAGACTACCCCAGAAACTGAAAGACTGCATCAAACTGAAAACTTTCCATCGTCTCATTTCAGTGTACAGAGTTAATGAGATGTTGAACTTTAAACTGATGTTACTTAGTTGTCAGAGCAACACAGATCATTACTTAAACTTGGTATAATTACAAAATCTTGGTTAACTTTGATTGCCTTGGAAATGAGGGATAATCGCTCCAAAAATGAGAATGACAACAAAACAGCTTGACACATGTAGAAGAACAACACTTAAGATTATGAATACTGTACTGTGGTGTAAACTATTTCATTTTTTCACAATACTGTGTTGCTGAGTCTGGTTGGACTCAATAGTGCAATCGTTTGATAGTAATAATTTCCAATAGTAATTTGATAATAATTCACAGCTTCTCTTGCCGTGTTGGAAGATCAGTGGTTCGATCCCAGCTCCTGTCCCCTACATGTCAAAGCATCCAGGGGAAAGAAACTGAACCCCAAAATGTGTGAATGAGTGTGAATGGTTACACATTCCAGCTGTGCAGTGGTACTGTGTAGAGCACACTCTGCTGCTAGAGTATGAATGGGTGAATGTGACTTGTGCCCGTAATGAAGATGACAAAAGCATTATGTCAAAAACAGTTTATCAAACTATCTACAGTTTATCATTCGTTCACCAAAAAATGTGACAAATGTTCACATAACTACAGAAAAGCACATAATGCAACATTTTATTGCTTACTTGTAGTACGAATCGCTGGTCCAGAAATAGAAATGGGTTGTAGAGATTGAACAACGATCCAGAGCTCACACATGATGGAATGACTGCCACTGCTCTACATTAAGATGACAATAAAGGGGTAAAACCACCTCATGACATGAAACTGCAAGATCAGTCCTTTCCTCCTCTCCCTGTCTGTTCTTCAGATTAAAATATGCAAACATCTACAACAAGGTTGACCACTGGAACATACTGATCCCAGATCTGCTCTGAAAGTCCATTCAACAGTAATAACATGTCTTGTACAGATAACCAGAGGTACAGGTTTAAACATAAGCAAAAAAAACAGCCACTGACTTTTTTTTGCATATTGATTTTGATAATGAAAAGCTTTCACTGTCTCACTCTGGATGACTATAAAGGGATCACACCAAAACGCCGAGCTCCTCAGCACTCTGCTTCAAGTGACATTATTATTTCACTATTGATAATGTTCAATGAAATTATTTAAATACTTGTCTCTACTGTTTTTGTGGTCTGTGTTTATTAGAAGAGTAACTTTATTCACATTCTGCTCTGTGTGCTGTCACTGTTTAATTCAAAACTAGAGAAAATGTGAGTCAACTCCGAATAATGAAATATAGATATATAGATATATATATATAGGCCTTGATTGTTATACAACTCTCATTATGTCTTTTTTATTGACTGCAACCACCCAGTTAACTTGAGCTCAGTGTAACACTGAAACAGCATCACCAGGTTATCTATTATTTGGGGCATGGCACACTCCCTCTTTAAGCAAACAAGAAGGCCTGGCCAGTAAATCCTCAGACTTGTTTTCACTCACTTCCTGCTAGTCTGATTTCTTTATAAAAACCATAAAACTAGCTCCTGATAGGACAGTTAAGGACAGCCCACTGAAAATAAGAAGAGGGGTCGAGACATCACTCAGACTAAACCACTCAAGAGAGTATTTACCTTCGCACATTGAGCTGAGGCGAGGAGGACCGTCCTGATCTAAACAAAAACACACATCACTGCATCTGTCTAAGGTGTGTGTGCGCGAGAGCTGCATCCGAGGAAAAGAACTGGATTTGCGCTAAGCCATTTTGTCTGCTGAGGATGGAGCAAGCTAAAGGTGGTGGTGTGGAGGAGAGACCCAAGTGGGATAACAAGATCCAGTACCTGCTTACATCTATTGGCTTCGCAGTGGGACTTGGAAACATCTGGCGTTTTCCTTACCTGTGCCAAATCTATGGAGGAGGTGAGATGCTATTGTATGATGCTGTTGTGTGATGCTCCAGTCTGACATTGCCTGCACCACCATAGTTTAATTATTTTATATTTTTCTCTATTATTATTATTGCATTAATATTATTATTACTATTATTATAGAAATGATCACCTCTGTCACTTTTCAATAGCTCCTCCATTGAAATAACTCCTTTTTGCTGCAAGTGACACTATCTCATGTCTATCAATATATTTACCATTAGCAAATGAAGTTATCTAGTCATTGTCACTGCTGTCTGAAAGTGGTGAGCCTTATCTGGTCTGATTGATTGTTTCTGCTCAAACTCTCCAGTTCCTCTATTTACTTCTTTCCAGTTCCCAGTGACTAAGATTGAGTCCCAGACCCTCGGAATCTCAGTGGACCTAAGTCAAGGTTACGTTTTGTCAATAAAACATAACAAAACGTAACTTCAAATATTTACTCTGAGATTCCTCCTTTCGCAAGAGGTGTTAAATTCAGCCGTGCCTCTGTTTGACCTCAGCTTTGTGACCCTAGGCATGTGCTGTTTTGAGAGTACCGCTACTCACGTATTGGCTACTTAATAACCACAAGGAAATTCCACTTCTACCAAAAGTCAGTTTCTGGAGGTCTCTGGGTACAGCCATGTGCTTATTTTGAGTGAAATCTTGCTCATGTTAAGCTTTGGTCACATTATAAGCTGTGATCAAATTTTATGTCCTTTCAAATATTTATTGTAGAAAGCCAAGTCTACAAATTAAATCAGCCAGGACATGGATCCCAGCAGCCTCAGGGAATTTATAGATCGCTAACTTATCAACAAATGTGTCAAACAGTCCCGAACAATGTCGACGCTCGTAATGGAGGCGTGATCTTTTATACCCTTATGTCCACATACACACTCATACACACATACACACTCAATCATCATCTTTCCCAGAACTTGTGATACTGTAGTTTCCCGGACCTTGAGTTTGTCGCGCCATATCTAAATATTCTCATTGGATTGCACAACGTTTCATTTTCTGCCACAATCTCTGACCTGCGTTTACAAATGTGCAAATGTTTGTGTCCTCAGGTGCTTTTCTCATCCCCTACCTGATAGCTCTGGTGTTTGAGGGGCTCCCGCTGCTATACCTGGAGCTGGCTATAGGACAGAGGCTCCGCAGGGGCAGCATCGGAGCCTGGAGATCCATTTCACCTCTACTTGCTGGAGTCGGTGGGTTAGCCTGCCATACTAAAAATGCAGACATTTTCATAACAAATTTAACTGGAGGCAGAAATCAAAAAATATCACATAAACATTCATTTTGAATTTGATCCCTGCAGCGCATCGTTGGAAAAGTTAGGGAAGAGCTATGCTAAAAAAGTGACCACTATTCTGTCGTTCATTAGTTTGGGCTTTCCATTGTTGAATTCTGGGTTTTGTTATATGGTACACATTTTCAGTAGCAGGCATGTTTGGAAAGCAGAAGAAGCCCTGCTGCCGTGACACCTACATGACAGTCTGTCATGACAGGAGAAAACTTGTAATTGTGTTTGCCTTCAACCCACAGGACATCAGTATTTCCAAAAGCATTTGAAATGCTCTCATTTTGTGGCAGTCCATCTCAGAAGAGCTCATGTCCTGAAAGTCTTTCCAGATGTTGCGGATATGCTTAAAGTCATTGCCATCCAGTGTTGGTTTTCAGCATTAGGCCTTACATGCAACAGTTTGTAGATAAATGGCTAGCTAAATATCTTGCAGCAGAGAAAGATACATAAGCGTAAAAGTGGTGTTTTTAGGAGATTATGGGAAGTTTTCCAGCCTTTGTAGCCTCTGTTCCGAGTAACGATAAGACATGATGCTTAGGTTAAACATTAAATGAAGTACCTTTATTTGTTTAAGTGATTAACTGTCAAAAAGAGTACAATCCAATTTTGTCTGCTTTTTCTTGCTGTACAGTGCAGTTCTTTCAATCTTTATTTGACACTTTTCCGAGGTATCAAATGTTGTTATAATTTCTTTTAGGAATTTCCTCCATGATTGTGTCATTCCTGATATGCCTTTTCTACAACACCATCATCGCCTGGGTGCTCTGGTACTTCTTTCACTCCTTCCAAAACCCCCTGCCGTGGAGCGAGTGTCCACTCAATGTGAACCGGACAGGTGAGAATGACACCCGCCAGCCCATCCCAGCGGCTCAGCGATTGCCACAAACTGATATCACAGAGACCGTAAAAGCACAAGTATTTGATAGCAGCTCAGTCCTTGGGAGAAAAATCAGTTTGAGGATGTAGCCTATCCAAAACACAGACCATCCCTAAAAGAAGTAGTTAATACCATACCTACTGGATTGTTTTACAGCACGGAATAAAAACAACACGATTTTCATTCAGGGTCAGTTTCACTTGATTACAGGCGGATGGGATCTTACATACCAAGATGTTACAACTTGATACAGAGATAGATAAGTAGATAGATGGAAACTTTATTGTTCTTTTTTCATGCATGTCTGTTTTATCACAAGACCCTTGCACTGAATCTCAAACGTATTTGAACTTTTATGAAATCACATGGTTTCCTGCTTCCGTATGCGTGCAGGCTATGACGAGGAGTGTCAGAAGAGCACTCCAGTGAACTACTTCTGGTTCCGAGAGACCCTGAACATCACGCCTGACATTGAGACCAGCGGCTCCCTGCAGTGGTGGCTCATCGTCTGTCTGGCCAGTGCCTGGGCTATTGTCTACATCTGCTTTATCAAAGGCATTGAGTCCATGGGAAAGGTGAGCTCATCTGGTAAAAAATGATAATAATAATAATATTTCAAAATCAGCCAGTTGTGCTGTGACAGACGTCAGATGCTTGCATTCTTCAGGCGGTGTATGTGACAGCCACCTTCCCTTACCTGGTGCTGACAATTTTCCTGGTCCGTGCCCTCACTCTGCCTGGAGCCACTGACGGACTGTTGTACCTCTTCACCCCTGATGTGAGTTTTTTTTTCCAACCTTAGCCATTTCATTATTGCATCGCGTCCCAGATGCAACAATGGAATTAGTTGTTTTTGCACTTTTTGCAGTGGGAAATACTGAAGAACCCTCAGGTGTGGCTGGATGCTGCCACCCAGATCTTCTTCTCCCTCTCTGTGGCCTTTGGAGGTCTCATAGCTTTCTCCAGCTATAACCCGGAGAAGTAAGGGCCAAAACCCATTAACTCCTTCAACACGATAGAGATGAATGGTGCAATGGCTTACATACACTTTGTCTCTTTCATGTCCATTAGAAACAACTGTGAGAGAGATGCTGTTCTTGTTGGAGTGATAAATAGCGCCACATCTCTCTATGCTTCCATTTCCATCTTCTCCATCCTGGGTTTCAAAGCAAGATCGGCCTTCAATTCCTGCCGAGAAGAGTATGTGTGACCAAGCAGTCTTTGTAATATGAAAGCTTCTTGTTCTCCAGCCAGTGCCAGTGATCAACTTTTTTCTTTTTTTGTTTGCAGAAACATCTTGTCTCTGATCAACGAGTTTGAGATTTCAGACCAGAATGTAACGCTTGATAACTATGACAAGTGGTTTGACTACCTAAACAGCACATCTCCAGATGTCGTGGCCAGTTTGGGCCTGAGGGTCTGTGACCTGCAAAGATTTCTCGATCAGGTAAAACTTTGTAAACACATCTTGCCTTGTACAAGGCATCATTTTTCTAAAGCTGGTTCCTAATGGATCTCCCCTTTTCTTGCATAAGTTTTGTTTCTTTTTGCAACGAGTAAAGTTCATCATGTACAGCTGTGGTGTGCCAAACAGGTACAGCACAGTCAGTTCATGCTCCTTTCATCTTTCTCCCCAGAGTGCATCAGGTACTGGTCTGGCCTTTATCGTGTTTACTGAGGCAGTGATCGAGATGCCAGGCTCGCAGGTGTGGGCCGTACTGTTTTTCATCATGCTCTTCAGTTTGGGCCTCTCTTCCATGTTTGGCAACATGGAAGGAGTCCTGACACCCATCCACGACCTCAATCTAGTGCCCAAGTGGCTCCCTAATGAGGTCCTGACAGGTAAAGGCAAATCAGCGTAAGCTTCTCCCATCTTAAAACAGTCTTAATTTTGTTTTGAAGTCCAACAGACATTTATGTCTCCTCCGTAGGGATCCTCTGCTTGGTCTCCTTCGTGACAGCTCTAATCTTTACCATGGGCTCTGGAAACTACTGGGTGGAGGTTTTCAATGGATATGTGGGCTCTGTGCCTCTGCTCATCATTGCATTATTTGAGATTATAGGAGCCATTTATGTCCGTGGAATGAAAAAGTAAGTCTCCTCCCCTTCTTCAGCACAACACAAATACGACTTTGATACAGCATGTCTGACCAGGAACTTCCGCTGACTTGCCCTCTGACAGTTTCAGCGATGACATCCTTTATATGACCGGGTCCAGGCCAAACATCTACTGGAAGGCATGCTGGATGGTGATCAGTCCTGTACTCCTCTTTGTGGTTCTCGTTGCCTATGTGATCATCCAGGCACAGAAACACCCCACCTATCCTGCATGGAATCCATCATATGTAAGCAATACCTATGCACACACCCACACAGGCTCATTACCAAATTCAGCAGTTCCTCTCACTGATTTCATTGCCTGGTAACTCTACTTGTCAGCATTTTTGTTTTCCAGCTGCTAAATCTACAGCACGCTGCCAGGCCTTCTACAAATGTATACAAAGTTAGTAGCTAGTAGAGGTAGAGGTCGTAAAGGAGCCTCATACCTCTCTCAGGAGTGGGCAGAGAAAAAAACACTAAAATGAAGTTCCCTCTTTAGGCTTGTTTAAATTCAGGGTTTGCAAGAGTTGTTGAAAATCTAATAGGATCTAATCTGATCTAAGTAACCCACAAATGACTTGACATTTTCTGATATACATTCACAAACTTTTATCTCAATACAAAAACTACGAGGCAGCTGGAAATGGAGAGAAATTCTACTTTGTCCAAAAGTAAAAGAATACACCTTCTGACACTGTGAATCTCACCTATTCACGTATTCTTTAGCTGCTGGATGTTAAAGGACAGAAAGTTTTTATTTGTTTTGCACAATCACGCTTAGCTGTGCTAATCGAGATACTGTCTAATGTAATGTCAGTGTTTTATTTCATAAATGACTATTTCCACCTCTGTCTTTTTCTTTAGGAACTATTCCCTGAAATGGAAACAAAGCTCTACCCAGACTGGGTGTTTGCCATAATCGTCCTGCTCTCCTCCGTCCCTGTGCTTCCCATCCCTCTGGTGGCTCTCTACAACCTGATCCGAGGAAGATGCTACAAGTCCTCCGTGCCCGCTAATCCGAAACCCTACAGCAATGACGGCTTTGAGATCGAAGCGCAGGAACAGAACCACAGGACAGCTTGAAAACAGCGGCAAGTCAGCACCGCTGCATTCCTGAACAGAAAGGTCTGTCCTGATGGTTATCAGCGGCTCTGAGGAGTTCATCTTCATTCACCAGTGACCTGTAGCTGGTCACGTCGAACTCACATTCATGCAGTGAGAAGGCTGGCTTTATTCATCAGTGAAACAGTGTTGCATCGTGTACTTTTAATATTCAATATAACACATCAGCCGAAAAACACTCAGCACAGTGATTCCACATTCGCAAAGCTTCCATTGTCACACATCTTCACACAGCTCCTCTGAAAATCACTCGAGGGGGGGGGGGCTTGATTTCTGAGCGTTATCAAATATTGTCTTCAGTGTACCATCTCAAACCTGTGAGCAAACGTTGCACAAAAATGTCCGTGTTTGTGTGCTGGTTCATGAGGCGTTTCTATGAACTTGTATAAAGAGTAAATTATTTTCCAAGTGATGTCATGTCTTCTTTGTGGAAAACTACCACAAGTGTAAATCAAAGTCCACAGAGGCAACCGCGGGCCGAGACGGGGTCTGGTACAGTAGCCGAACGCTTTACGGTTATCCGTCTTTATTGAGCTGGTGCTTGTTGTTTTACAGGGCACCTTTATGACTCAGGTTTATCACATGAGTGTATTTTATCTGTCATCTAAGGACTTTTTCTGTGTTGCCCTCTATAGCCTGCCTACTCGAAACTCTGTCTCAGCGATAGATGGCACTTTCGTGGCACGTTAACAGATCGTGACCGATATCAAAACGCTGCTCATCTCCTTTAAAACTTGATGATAAGAAGGGAAAGAACAGTATCGCACTTTGTCCTGATTTTGCCTGAGGCCCCATTCACGCAGCTGCAATACGGCTATGAAATCAGGAGCTTCATGGCGTCGACCTCCTGTTCACACGCATTCAGACAGTTTGGGGGTGATTTCCCTGCTCACTGAATATGGGTCCCACAGTGGGAAAGTTTGAGGAAGGGTAGAGTTAACTCGACCCCATAATCCCCCATTATATTTCACCTGACAGTGAACTACAACTATCATTCAGGCTTTCATAGTTGCCTCATGTGCTGCAATCGGGGCTTGCTGGTCTATGTCCGAATCGCCAAGAATTCCGGTGGGATCCTCGGGTTCGCGGCCTGTCGGACCCTGAGCAGCCTCAGGTCCCCAAGACGCCTCTCCAGACTGCGCTTACCTGTCAGAGGCAGGAGCAGAGTGGGTGATCTGTTCTCTCCATTTTTGTAGCAAACAAAATACATCTAAACCAAAGGTGTCAATAAATCGACCTGTTTACATTCCAGATAGTCCATCTATGTTTGTTTGCTTGGGTGCAAAGTCCATGTTTTGCGCATTATACCTTCCTGGCACAATGCAATGAGGATGTTCAGTTTATACTTTTATGAAGGGCACCGCCATACTGCAATGACAAAGCAAACTTGCTCGAGTGCAATATTTCTAATTTGCGAGCCAGGAACAATTTCAGTGGTCATATGATTAAACAGGATTCAGCTGCTCAGATTTCTATCTGAGCCTCTTTCAATTTGCTGGACATTTAGCTTCTCGTTACACCTCTCTCAAATTAACACCAAGCAAAGAATAAAGTAAAGGTTAGAGGAGTGGATGAGTTTGGCGGGAAATGCCATTCACGTGTCCTTGTGGCATTCTGCCCAACCACAGGTCCTGACATGTGAGTAGTGAGAGGTAAAATGTTGGATATTTTACATGCAGCTCGCTAAATGTCTCTACATATTACCTGAGAGACAAGCTGCACCCTATTTCTACCCAAATGTCCTCACCTGCAGGGACCCCATTAACTATTAATATACCCTGAGACACAGATAGAATTATTCATCAATCGTCTATTTAGTCCGTTAAGTTATAACAGAATTTCAAACCTAAAAGTAATAGGATGAGTAGTAGAAACGCAGGAGAGCTCTTAATGTTCATCACATCTGCCACTTCTTGTCATCTAGCACAGTCCTATGGTAGCTCCAGTGTGAGTACATACGCTTCTGCAGATGTGGGAGCAAATCCTTATAGAGACGACGATGCTTTGACAGCACCAGCCAGAAGGAGAGGCAGAAAAGCAGCTCCACCGCTTCGTACTGCACCACACCAGTCTGGGTCTGACTGCCTAGAATCATTCCTAAACAAGAGGCAAGAAGAATACACATGGGTTTTGATCTTAATTTGGAAGCTCCCATAATGTTTTTTTTTCCCCGTGTGTACAAAGGAGGAAACGTTGCCTTTGTTGCTGAATCTGATAAGATGATTGGCGTAGTCAGCCATATCCCATATCATCTGCAGGAAGTACGTGGGGTTCTTAGCAACCGTCTGACCAAAGGGCAAATTCTGTGCACACACATGAAACCTAATGAGGAAAACAAAAAGAGAGAAAAAGACACAAAACAGAATTTAGAGACAAGCCCTGTCGATTTAGATATTTACATGAGATAAAAGGTGGTAAATTTGTCCTCTGTTCTCAGCATTGATCGCCAACCACCTGGTGGTGCATTAAAATGGCTGCGTTACCTGTACAGAACTTGTTATCACATCCAGGTCAGTGAACACATAGAGGAGGGAGACCGTGGCACTGCATGCCATGTAACAACAATTGTCTAAGTATGGCTTGGTTAAAAGTATGGACGTTGTCTTTACCTGTATGCGTGAAGCAGCACCAGCTTGTAGATGTTCTTGTAAACTGCCTCTAGAGAATTGGTCTGACAGAAAACAGTTTCAGTGTTTACATGGAGGAAAAAACAACCTGTATCTGTACCTGTAAAAACAACCTGCATGCAAACAATGGTGAGGGTTCTGTTTTATTGAACCTGGACAGAAATTTATTTTATACTTCTTTTTTTTTTATATCCAGACTCCTGAAAATGCTCATTACAGCCAAGACTTGAAGACTATGAACAAACTTTTGATAAAGAATGCTATAAGCCTTTATTCAAAAGAGAAATCTTTACATTTCAAATGAAAACTCAACTGGACTCCGAACTTAGGGTGAAACGATGAACCTAGATCCTGAATCAAGCCAAACCCAAAGAATGAGGCTAATAGTGTTTGGGCTGAGTTTCAGAGCTCTCGATTAACAATCCCCTGGATCCAAAGCAGTGTGTTACAGGTGTGGGGAGCTGTGTGGGAACAGTGGATCCGTGAGGTAAGCTATGACGAAACACTGGTATGCAAATACATTGCTTTTACATACAGGATGTTCTGAGACGTTTCATACGGTGAAAAACTGAGTTTAGTGGGTGGCTTAACTCATGGATACTCATTAGCCACCGGTATTCCTCACATACTAAAGTGGCTTGCAAAATTCCCTTCAGCTATAACAAAGCCACATTCCACACAGCGGAGGCAGGGTGTATGCAGAGTCTGAATTTGAACAGACCATTGACATTTACGATCCTCAGCCACTGCTTCTTTGTTTGCCCATAAGGAGATGAAACAAAACGCAGAAACAGACATGCTAACAACTGCTGCTGGATCCAAGAAGGTCACCTTGTTTGAGACTCGGTTAACGTTACCTGACTGTTTCGTGTGTCACAAAGTGCAGGGGTGAAGAGCTTTCACCTTTGTGCCCCGCAGTGTCATTTGAAGGGAACTAAGTGAGGACTGATTGTGGGGTCGAGAGCCTTGGATGACCTCTGTAGATCCTTGTAAGATCGGCTCACCATCTTCGGCTAGTGTGTCAACATGCTCGCCTCTACTGGTTATCCCTCAGCGCAAACACAGCTGAGGCTGAAGGGGTTGATTTCAGTTATAAGTGCGTGGCCATATAACAGCCAGTAATTATAGAACTGATTAAAAGTGTCATTAAAGTCATTACCCTTCATCCCGAGGGATAACAGCTTTTATGGCATCTAATTTAGTCATTAAGATATTCAATCATGGACCAAATTGGGAAAAATCATTGCCTGCCAAACAGATTCAATGTATACATCTAATCGTCCAATCAGGCGGCTGCTTTCACTTTGTTTGTTAACATTTGTTGTTGCTTGACAGTGACATCGCATCAGAGCGTTCCCAGCCATCGTTCCCCCTCACCTTCAGGTCAAAGAACAAAGTAGGACACTTGAGTCTGAGGACAGCCATCAGTTTCCTCCGCATCTGCTGTCCGGCTGACTGCGAAGAGCCCAACGTGAGGCTCCAGCGCAGAGACAGGCCTGCGTAGCTGCAAGAAACGTACAGTAAGAAATCAAGGCTTTAAAAAAAAAAAGAGAGAGAAACATGACAATAATGTTTACACCAGAAAGAACAGAAACCAGTTATCCAAGCGAGACTGGGAGTTGTCTGCTGTCTCCAGCAATGTTTAAGTATGGGTGCAAAGTGCAAGGAGTGGATCCACCCGGGCGACAAGAAACCATAGCCCCAATACTTCTCACAACGCAATCGATGAACCCGTAGAGTAACTCAGAGGTGAAAAAAACCAGATGCTCCACCTGGAATAGTCTTTGTAGACGTCCAGACAGTGTGTGTCCAGCAGCAGTCCGCACCAGGGGAAGAGACAGTGCGAGGGCAGCACGACAATGTCAGGGCAGGAGGCCACACTCTCTGACACCTGGAAGTTGACGGCCACCTTCTGCGGGTTGACCAGCAGGCCATACTGAGGCACCCCGGCCAGCAAGATCCTGCACACAACATGCAACCGTCACTATAATCTGCTGAAGAGAAAGCTGCATCTCACAAACGCTTGCAGTGTTCAAAGACTGGCCAGCAAACGCCCCAGCACCATTAAACTGGAAAAAGATAGTGGATGTGTCAAAGTGGAAGTGATGGTGACAGATCAGATTCATGAGGGGTAATAATTTAAGATAACAGAGATAGATGGAAAACTATCGCTGTTGATAGTTTGATTACTTGTATTATAGCCAAATTCAAGCAATAGTGTTGTAAAATCTGTTATTGGATCGCAGACTATACGGATTGAAAAAACGTATTGCATCGTGTTTAAAGTCTACTAACACAGCACATAAGGCACAGGCTTTAAATCCCAACTAAGGGGGACACCACAACCAGATTGCAGATTGGCTCCAACTCAGTTTCAAAGGCCCAGACTCAAACTGAGGAGGACAGAGTGTTTCCATGGTCTGAAACACCTGGGAAATCCTTCCTTGAAGCAACTTATCTTGATTATTAACATATTGTTAGTAGGACTGATTATGGTTTCTGATTAAACTAATACAAAAATAATAAATAAAATGATTTTAGACTTTGTTAATGCGTCTAAGTGGTCTTTAAGAGAATATATATTTGTATTTTTATTCGTTTTTATGTGATTTAACTACAGATGTTCAAGTTAAATGTATGTCTACACCACATGTTTAAGAGAAACTCAATTTGACATAAATATACGATAGGTTCTTTATAAAGAGTAATTCATATAGTAGCTTCCTACTACAGCAAACGTTGTGCTGTATGGCTTTGACAGTCATTTCTACTGATAGATAGGTAGATCGCTAATTTATGAATCCCTTTTTTTTCCAGATAGATAGTTACTTTATTAATCCATCTGGGAACTGGATAAACTGCCAAAGATACAAGAATAGCTACTGGTCTCACTGCTAGTCTAGTGAGACCAAAGCCTAGCTAAGGATGTTGGAAATAATCATGGTGTCCGATCGGGACAGAGATGACGAATCTCCAGCAGCCTCATGTTTTGACATTTCTGGGATCAATAAATTACGATCGTATCTCATCTTATCTCGCGCAGGCTGAGAATCCCTGTTCCACATAAAGGTTCGGCGTGCAGAAAAACTAGGCGTGTCGTACCTGAGAAAGGTCTCGGCCTCATGCAGGCTGGGGGTGATTAGCAGGAAGTCATCCACAAGCCTCATCAAACATCTACAGGAGACACAGAGTGGAAAATACCATCTGCAGCAGCCTGAAACAAGCAGGTTTACAGAATCACTGCCCTCTGCTGCTCCAAACGGGCTGCTACACCAAAGGGTGTTGACAGTGCCATACCCTTTCTTTTCAGCGGTGGTTTTGAACAGGGTGTTTTCCATGTGACCGTAGCAGAGGCAGCAGAGCAGACTGGACACGACCGAGCCCTGAGGAACCCCTTGGCTCTGACGGTAGGTTCTGAAACACGGGGAAGTCCCATCAAAATAATACAGAGAAGGACCCAGCCCATGTACGTATGTCACATAGCACAAAGTCTTAGCTGCTGGAGCAACAGCTCAAAGTGAATGATATTCAATCGACTTTGAATTGAATCCTAATTAAAAACGAAGCATTGGGACCTGCTCATCTGCAAGTCTCCTCAGTGCTTACTTCTTCCCAAATTGAATGACGCTGCCCGTCAGCATTTGGGTGAAGAACTGCAGTGCATCTCTGCCACAAAGATCTGAGGAGAAATGCTGGAAGACAGAGAGGAAATCAAAAGGGTTTTTCTTTTTTTAAACAATGAAAAAATATCACCTACAGAGAGGTTGCTGCTCTCACCTGCTCTACCAGGATGGAGTGGTGAACCTTCCCACTTTTCTGCAGTGACATCACAAACCCTTTCATGCTGGTGGCTCCCATGTTATCCTCCAGGAGACCTGCCTGTACCAACCAAACATGACCCAACGGGGTCAGATAAAGTTATCATTTCATGAACTGTCTGTTGTTGTATTACAGACATTGTATGTTTTGTGATACCTGTCTAACAAAGGTTTTTTTCAGGCCCTCGTGGGAGTCCACCCAGACCTTGGCATAACGACGTATGGTAAAGAGTTCGTCCTCGACAGGTGCCAGAGCCTGACCGATCACCTCAAGGAGTTTCTCGTGGGGCAGACTCTCATAGGCTCCACTCACATCCACCTTACAAACGAATAAATGAATATCATTAAATATTTTCATTGTTTTACCGCTGCTAACCCTATCTAACATCCTGCAACAGATCTGACACACTGGATCGAAACAACAAGCAGCCTTCAGAGTAAACAGACTGACAGAACCTGAGCTTTGCTTTGTCTGTCAATACAAAGGATTGCAAAACAAAACAACCTTAACAAAGTGGAGAGGCTGAGGCTTCTCTTTCTGGGCCGGAGCGATGGAGGACAACACCTTATGGATATCCTTCATCCCCCACACTGTGCAGCCCAGTAGGGATGGAGTGGAGCCAACACAGGCCCGCAGTACATCCAACAAGTCCCGGACATGACCATGGTGGAGCTGCAAAGGAAAGGAAATTTCTTCTGCATGCTGCCAACAAAATACCCTATGAATATATGAGACAGTTAATCAAAACGTACCCTCGTTTTTGCATTTGTTCCCATGACTCTTGTGATTGGCCTCATGCCATCAGTCTTGGGAATGAAGCGAAGCCGGGAAATGACGGTGGTTTTGGGGAGCGATGCCACCTCAGCTGGGCTCAGCTCCACCATCTGACCCTTGGTGATGTGACCTCTAAATCAGAAAAGCCGCACGTCTCCTGGTGTCACTGTGACTGTGTTGTATGTGCCTTCACAACTGTGTGTCTGTGTGTGTACCTGAAGGCCAGGTCCTGCAGAGTGCCCCAGACTTCCCGCCTGTAGAACTTGATGGCGTTCTTCTGGCCCACGCTTTCAGTGGCGTAGAAACAGGCGTGAACTAGGCTCACAACAAAACCATCCAGAAGCCAAGCCAAGAACTGCCCCAGGATCTGTGTCCGGTACGCAAGCTCAGAGGGTGGGACCCTGCCTGTGAGTGAGAGGTGTTTGGTCAAATCGGCAAAAGTACAAGAGACGGGAGAAGCCATCCACATCGAACGATTCTTACCTGTCTTACTGATCTTCAACCAGTCGCAGTCGTTCACTTTCATCTTCCACATCAGTTCAGCCAGCGAGAGTCTCTCAAACTTACCACTGTGCAAGAAGTACCTGACCCTGACAAAGAAATTGAGGCGGTTATTATCAGAGCCCCACAGTTCCTGAGGGATCACCGCCAGGAGGCACCCCTTGACAAACAAGTAGACCCGGTGTGGAGAACAGTGCTGGGGCAAGAGGGAGCTTAGCTCCCCTTGTCCTTTGTCTCTCTCCTTCGCCAGTGGACAGATCCTCTGCAGTATTCTGAGGTAGGGACATCTCCTGTGTTGGCGCAACAGCTGACCGAACAGAGGGACCATGTTAAAAAAGCGCTGGGGGAGCCTCTTCAGCTTCCCCTCCACCCGGTTTAAATAAGGAAGTCCCTCAAAAAAGACTGTCCGTACCAAATCGTGTCCGCTGAGCCTTCTGCTTCCATCGCTGCACTTCTTCTTCTTATTGAGAAGGAAGCCACCCATCCCACTTCCCCCATACATGAATCCCACACTGTGGATATAGCACTGCATGGGAGGCAAAGGTGGAAACATCCCTGTTCTCCAGCTGGGTCCTCCTTCCAGGGGAGGGATTGTGGGTTGCACTTCAGGCTGTTTAGAAGTAGAAGCACTGTTATCCACAAAGTTTGTAGATTTCTCTTCATCCCCCTGTTCCATCGTTGATTCAGAGGAAATCTGTTGGACCTCTGTATGATTTTGATGTCCTGCCCGTCTCCTCTTTCCTGAATGGGATATAATCTCCTCCTCATCATCCTGCTCGGTTTCCCTCTTTCTTTTACCTTTATTCACTCCCAGACGGGTTCTGCTCCTCTTCTTGCTGACAACAGTGCTCCCAACTCCCTGTCTCCTTTTCAAAGTCAAAGCATGGCGGCGCTGCCCAAACCGAGCACCCTTGTGTGTCCGTGACTGAGGCTGGAGATGAAACCCCGGGGAAGCAGCGGACGTGGACACCTTGTCGTAGACTGGAACTCCACACACCTGGAAAACACAGGATGGAGGGACTGCCACAAACACGGAGCAGCTCTCCAGCAGGTACCGCGTGATGTCTGTCCCGAGACGCATCGTGATCCTCTTCCACATGTCGCTACCGTGGATATACGCAGCGCTCTGGGTCACATCTCCCTGGAACTTGAAGAGATCTGCATCCCGCTTGTCCTGAGCCACAGAGTGCATATTGTAGCCGTGTGTCAAGACGTTCCTTTTCCTTTTTCTTTTCAGACTGTTAAGAACGAAGGCCAGCAGTTCGGGCAGAGTGCAGATCTGCGGAAAGCATAAGAAAGCCCTTTAAGAAATTCACATTCCAGGTTGCAAATCAAATGTTGCTACATGTTCATTAAGAGAGCCTGGCAGTTCTTCATTAGATCATTTTACCTGGTTGCAGCTTGGCTTTTGCTGGAGCTCCTTGTCATAGCAGACTAATACATCCTTGGTGAAGGATTTGAAGCGGGTGGTGTCGGTTTCTCCCACCAGCACTGCTCTTTTCCCCTCTTTGAACACGATGCGCTCCGCAAACTCCTCCAGCGTCTCCACGTGTTTATACAGAGACCGGAGGACGGACACTGTGGGTGACATATCCGCTACAGACATGGTGACAGCATGTGGAGAAGGACAGAGAGAGCCTGTCAGACTGTCAGCTGATCACTTTCGGCCGTATTCAAAGTCCCGCGTAACCGTCAACCAATGAGAGATTGGGTTGAACACAATTGACCAATCAGAGAGCGTTATGCTGCTACGTCAGATTCTCATATGACCAATGGCCAGCAGAGAGGGAATGTTGTCGTTTCACACAGCTGCATGAATTCAATGACAAAATTGCACTTGTTCTGTGGGTGTTTCATCAAAGTAACTGTATGTGATCAGGCAACAAAAAACACTATTATTAAAGTTAGAAAAGGATCATACACTTTGTTTTGCTGATTTTGTTTTAGAAACCTGGAAAGACAATCTCACATTTACAGTGTTTTACATTATTGTGCTTGTTATTACTAAGATATTTAGGTGTATTACTGGTGCATTAAATGTCAGAGGGAATTAAAATTATGCCAGTACCATATACAAAGCATCTTAGACATGATAACACACAAGTCTATGATAGAACAAATAAGTCTGGCAGTATTGACGGTGTTTGGTTGGGAGACCATTGTGTTTTTTTTTTTTTCATTCTTAATGAATGTGAAAATTACAAGGTTTGGGTTTGAAAATGAGAACTCCACATCAACACCGAGAAGATGAAAGACTTTGTGAATGATTTGTGCAGGAATGCACTACGGCACAATACACCAGTGAACATCAAACTGAACAATAAACTGTAGTGGTCCACTAATGCCTAAGGACTAAGTGTCCTGTGTGTAAGAAGGTCCAAATCTTTTTGTGACGCTGTGGTAGCATCTGCTCTCTTCTTCATTATGGTCTGGTGGAAGTGGTCCAGTGGCAAGCAGTGACTGAGACAGGAAAAGGAGGAGAGGAGAGGAGAAGAGAGGAGAGGAAGGGAGGAGAGGATGACTTTAGCCAAGTTAATCATCATAAGATAAGTGGTTTATTAGTCTTAAATTGCATCTACAGTGAGTGTGTCGATTATTTCATGCAGTCTATGTAATTACCAGCATGAATACGTGGAGGTCTCTGCTGCTTTAAACTCTTTACTGCCACCTGCTGGTACTTATCACCCTGTGCTGGTCTCTACCGCCTCCTACTGGTCACGGTTATCTCTTCCGTGCTCTACTCTCTACCGCCCCCTGCTGCTCTCTACCGCGCCCTGCAGCTGTCTGGCGCTCTGCCGCCCCGGCCCTGTCTCTGATTGGCTGAGGGACGCCCCCCTCGTTCTGAGCGCGGGAACGCGCCTCCGCCTCCTGTATCTCCTCAGTTAGCGGCTAGCAGCTAGCTTAGCATCGTCCGCTCCGTGCTGTAGAACAGAGCAGAGCCTGACATCAGGCTCTTTGTCTCTGCATCCCTGTATAACTCAAGACTCTGCGGTGAACACCTGCGATGGCGGACAAGGAAGGTAAATCAAAGGCTTTTATGTTTTTTGGTGATAGATAACACGGCGATGTGACGTGTTTTCACCGGCTGCCAGGCTAGTTCCAGTAGTAGCGAGCTGCCTGCCATGGTGGCCTTCATCGCTTACAACAAAAGCCGGTCAGGTTTTCACTCTGTGTTGTCGAAAAACACCGGTTTCACTACTGTTATTTGCGTTGCTGTGCTCAGGTGGACATTTGGTACAGGATGAAGTGATCGTAAACGCGCCAGTCTTTATTAAAATGTAATAACTAACGGGAAGCGTGCTAACACGGGGCTGCTAAGCAGGCTAACTGCGATGCACTTCCTTCATTGTGCCGGGAGTTCATTTATCGGGACTTTTCGTATGTAAATGAAACCTTTACTCGACGGAACAGCCCCATAACCTCAATGTCGCCTATAATGTACCCGTTGTAACTCCCGATGTGTTTAAGTCACACCTTCAGTCACGTACTGTTGGAAGTGTTAACCTGAAATTCCTTTGCATGGTCCCTCATCGCTGATCTCTCCCCAAGCTGGTGCATTTGATGATGCCGTCGAGGAGAGGGTGATAAACGAGGAGTACAAGATATGGAAGAAAAACACCCCCTTCCTGTACGACCTGGTTATGACCCACGCATTGGAGTGGCCCAGCCTGACTGCTCAGTGGCTGCCCGATGTCTCCAGGTAAGCGCTCCGAATGTTAATATGCACTGCCTGCTACCATGATGTGCAGCTGCCAGACCGATGAAACATTGATCCGCTCCCCAGGCCGGAGGGGAAAGACTACAGCGTGCACCGGCTGGTGCTGGGCACTCACACGTCGGATGAGCAGAATCACCTGGTCATCGCCAGCGTCCAGCTGCCCAACGACGATGCCCAGTTCGACGCCTCTCACTACGACAGTGAGAAAGGAGGTCAGTAACTTTGTATTGTGTACGTGGACCCAATTACGCATGTTGTCGGACTGCGGGAGGAAACTGAGGAGCCCAGAGTAAAACCAAGTGGCCGCCAGGAGAACTTGCAAACTCTTGCAAACATTACTGCAAAGTAAATGTTGCGTTCTTTTGCGCCTGACTATCGTTAAGCTTTGTCCTTGGTTTTTTCCCCCTACAGAGTTCGGAGGCTTCGGCTCAGTGAGCGGTAAGATTGAGATCGAAATCAAGATCAGCCATGAAGGAGAGGTGAACCGTGCCCGCTACATGCCGCAGAACCCCTGCATCATTGCCACCAAGACCCCCACCTCAGACGTGCTGGTGTTTGACTACACCAAGCACCCCTCCAAGCCAGGTACGGGGCACAGATGTATTCTCCTGAATGTGCCAGTTGATAACATTTTAGAAAGTGACGGGGAAGTCGGGCCCAATCGACCTGTGAGAGCGTGCAAACTGACATTACTTACATAACATTAAATGGTTTATGTCCTTCATTTTTCACAGATGCTTCTGGAGAGTGTCGTCCTGACCTGCGTCTCAGAGGCCACCAGAAAGAAGGCTATGGTCTGTCCTGGAACCCCAACCTGTCTGGCTCTCTGCTCAGTGCTTCAGATGACCACGTAAGAGAAGAGTCTGGTCATATTATTTAAGTGTTATCTTAAATCTACCTCCTGTATAACAGAGCTCGTATGTCTCATTTCGTCCCACCTGTAGACTGTCTGCCTGTGGGACATCAGCGCGGTGCCAAAGGAGGGGAAGATCGTGGATGCTAAGACCATCTTCACTGGCCACACCGCTGTGGTGGAGGATGTCTCCTGGCACTTGCTCCACGAGTCACTCTTTGGATCTGTGGCCGATGACCAGAAGCTGATGATGTAAGAAACTTGAGACTGAATAAAAATGTGTCTCTTAACTGTGATGGATCATCAGAAAAGTTGTGTGATCTAGCACGGGGCATCATTAACATAATTTTTTGTCTCCACACTGGTTTTCCATCATCCTTTCAGTTGGGACACCCGCTCAAACAACACCTCCAAGCCCAGCCATGCAGTAGATGCCCACACGGCCGAGGTCAACTGCTTGTCATTTAACCCATACAGCGAGTTCATCCTCGCCTCTGGCTCTGCAGACAAGGTAATGCACCGTTCCAACACACTTTGTTGTTACAGGGTCAAAAACAGACACACATCTTGTATCTGTGGCTGCTGAAGACCTTTATTTTACTCTGCCAATCATTAAAAAAATGTGATCCTGCAGCTTTGCTTTCACTGTACAGTCTGGACCCCTGTGCAAGATCAGTCGCACTGGATCAGCTAAGATCAATGTCAGATTTTAAGCTGTGTGCACTAATGGCTAATGTTATTGTGTCTTCTAATGTGAGGTGAATGTGAAGCAGTGTGCACCAGTTCAACATCTTGCTGATTATCAAACCTTGATAGTGTAATACGGAAAACTAACTCATTGACTTAATTGATCTTGATAATGTGGTTGCCGGTTTGTTTTAAAATCTGACAACTGTATCTAATATCCTCTCTCTCACCTAAAGACTGTGGCTCTCTGGGACTTGAGAAACCTGAAGCTGAAGTTGCATTCCTTCGAGTCCCACAAAGACGAGATTTTCCAGGTAGGACTTTTGTATTTCATTCAAATATTCTTCAGAGATAGAGGTGGGTTGTATTTAGATGTGTTCAGTAAGCAACATGTTCAGTAATTAGCTTCAGCATTGTTATCCAGGGTAATCAACTCTGCTTCGTTCATCTCCTCTAGGTTCAGTGGTCTCCTCATAACGAGACCATCCTGGCTTCCAGTGGGACGGACCGTCGCCTCAATGTCTGGGACCTCAGGTAAACA
Organism: Karalla daura; assembly: GCA_029224185.1. Lineage (NCBI taxonomy): Eukaryota > Metazoa > Chordata > Actinopteri > Chaetodontiformes > Leiognathidae > Karalla > Karalla daura. The sequence goes on along the minus strand of CM055205.1, from coordinate 7,049,694 downwards.
ACTGAATACCTCACCCCAGTGAGGCGATGATGTTCGAATCAGTGTACCGTCTGCACTTCATAGCTCTTCACACTTTTCTATTATCTGTATGTGCTAAGGTGACTTTGTTTTTCTCCCTTGTTCTTATAGTAAAATCGGAGAGGAGCAGTCACCAGAAGATGCAGAGGACGGCCCACCTGAGCTGCTGGTGAGTGCCATTGAAGTGTATTATACGTTTTAGGAAGAGGAAATACTTTTCATTTTTACTTTGCCGTCTATAATATCATGAGAACGATGGATTTGATTATTTTGTCTTTTCCAGTTCATCCATGGAGGCCACACAGCCAAGATCTCTGACTTCTCCTGGAACCCCAACGAGCCCTGGGTCATCTGCTCCGTGTCTGAGGACAACATAATGCAAGTCTGGCAAATGGTGAGGCAGCAGCTGAGACCTCATTTTACTATTTTACAGTAGTTTCAGACAGATCTAGCATCAACACATCTTTCTGTGGGGAATTATTTCTCCTCAGAAAAAGAAAAACATTTTCTCTATCTGATGGAGTCTTTTCCATTGGAAATAGTACAGATGCTGTGGGACTGAATTACTGATTGCACACTGCTTGTCCTTTCAGGCCGAGAACATCTACAACGATGAGGATCCAGAGGGCTCCGCAGACCCCGAGGCCACAGCATAGCACCCCGGTCTGCTGAGTGTGTGTCAAGCTAGAATCTCATCACAAACTGTCAGACTGCCCCATCAGTAGTCACACGCAGCTACTTCTTCCCATCCCTCTCTCTTTTACTGGTGGGACATGCCGGAGGTCCGTGTAAATACAGCAAAGAGTAATAACATGTAGTCTCGTTCTCTTTTGGACTTGTAGGAGTGAACACGTCACTTTTAACTGGGAAAAATCTATTGCCTGACGAATCTCTAAACATCATTCGCAGAGTATTGAAAAAAGATGTATTTTTTTATAAATGAATTGGCTCGTCATCCTCTCCCGAACATTTTACGCAGCAGTGAGTAAAGTTTCTAGGGTCATTGTCGGTAGCCTGCTGTACGAGCGTGTAAAGGACTCCAGCTGTTGCAGACGTGTTTGGCCGCCGGACACGTTGGCATGGCTGTCAGGTGGCGCATGGCGACCTCTGGTCATCGCCTGGTTCTTCACACCAGCTACTTCAGAGTGACATCGATTGAATTGGCGATTAACAAAAAAACAAAACGACAAAAAAAAAAAGTCCAGTCATAGTCCTACCTCCCCTCCCACCGTAGTCACACATTATTCATTTAAATGTTTTTGTGATATAGATTAGTGGTTGAACTTTTTCTATGTTCAATATTTGTACAGTGCGTGCATTCTTAATAAAAAATGTGTTTCATCAGTCTGCTGTGTGTGGTTTTGTGTATTGTTTCAGTGTAACGACTGGTACAGTTTGTTCTTATAACGATCCTTTCAGTCGGTTGGTGAAACCTTGAGACCGTCGGCTTCAACCTTTTCCTTCGGTCCTTCCCGCCTGCGCAATCTATTACTGCCCCTTTGTTTAGTTCTTCAGCCACGTTGCCCTTATAAGAGCACAAACCCCTGTGCTCCATGTGCAGACATTAAACCGTCACTCTCACTCCAGTTACAATAAACAAAACCTTTATTCATGAAAACCTTTCTACGAGCTGTGGTCTAGTTCATCTCAACAGACTTCTCTGGGAACAGCTCTTACTTTTTTCTAATAACAGCATGTATATTGTGTAAAGTGCTTTTATTGAACGTTCTAGACAAAACAAAAGATCCCTTTAGTTAAATTGCAGAACGTGAAAATCAAGTACAACCAAGCAATCAAGTTTTCTCCTTGACCTCGTTATGGTTCTCAATGGCCGCCCTGTAAGAGAGACGTTTTTCGATTAGATTTGTTCCCAAAAGCATTCAATAAATCGACAAGTCGTACCTGTACAGGAAAAGCTGTTGGGTCAGGCTGTCTCTGAGCTCCTCCATCTCCTTGGTTTTTCTCTTCTGAATCCTCAACTCGTTCTTCAGCTCTCTGCTGCTCTCCTCCAGACAGTACACCGTCTCCTGTAAACGTGTCACAGCCTTGCTCTTTCAGTCTGTTTCTGCGTTTCTCCATTATTTCATTCACATTATCCCACCCCCCGCCTGCCATCTCGCTTACCTTATACTGCCCCACATCCTCTTTCCTCTGCATGTGCACGAGGTTGAGTTTCTCCTCCAAGCAGGCTCTTTGCAGCTTCAGCTTTTGGATCTCCTCCTTCAGGGGTCTCAGCTGGGCCCTCTGCTCCTGGGCCTGCTCTTTGGCTTTCACCAGGGCTGCAGCGGTCACCTCCCTCCGCTTCAACAGTGCCAGCAAAACTGGTTCATACCTGATCGAGAGACGGGAGAATTGGTAGCGACTGTGGTGTTTAACCCATCTGTTGTCTTCATATTCTGCATACACTCCTTTTGGTCAAAAATTAGCCACCCTCGCTAAAGATCTAAAGCACTCATCAAAGGTCTTGAGGGTCTTAAGGTTAGGGTTTGGGTAATTCTCATCCATGCTTTTCTAGCTGTTTCCTTAGTTTTAAAGCCCCCCAAATTTTAAATCTCCAGGATGATTTTTGGTGTTATGAACTGATGAGATACTGAGGCAATGTGCGTGACATGGGGATAGCATATTTCTGCTGGGACCTAGAATCATCTTAAAGGCATTTTGTGCTGCCATCCTGTTCTGGTTGTCATATTGTGACTTGTTGGCAAAAATTGGTTTCTACATCTGTAAATGATCCATCATGCTCTACTTCAGATGGATGAACATCCACTCAATTGCCTGTTTAAGCAGTGAACTGTGCACTCACCAGCACACAGAGAACTGAAGGTCCTGTGGTCTGGGGCACACTATTAGTAAATTAATGGTTGTCTGTTGTGTCCAAATGCTTCATTTTTGTGTCTGAAGTTTTTTTATCTTTGATCTTTGAATGTTCTGTTTGGGGTGATGGTACACCTGCAGGAGGACATTTTAGTTCTGTCAATTGATCAATTGGTTGTCTGGATTCAAAACCGCTAGATCAAAATTGGACAAAAACAATCAATAAGTTAAGATAATATTTTCTTCTTTCCAATGTCGGGGTCTGTTCATTCCAAGTTTAAAAAAACAACATTTAACAGGTCTTCAGGTCATTTGTGGCCTGAAGACAACAGTAGATGGTGTCAGCACCTGTCTTCCAGCACTTTCAGCCCGCTCTGCAGATACTGCTGGATGTCCCCACAGGAGTGTCTCCTGCACTGGCTCAGATCCTCCTGTGTGCTGGATGTCCTGCTGGAGCTCCTGGCCTGAAGCTCTGCTTGCATCTCAACCAGCTTTTGTTGGTGGGTTGTCTTCAGATGGGAGCTCTCCTCTGTCAGCTGAAGTACCAGCGACTGCAGCTTCTCCTGCAAGAAGCAGATTAAAGGTGACCAAGAATGTTTGAGGTGGAGTATTTTACCTTGTTCTCTGGTGTTAATATAGAAGGACCACTGGTTTAATCAGGGGGGTTAAACTGAACCTCACCTCCTCCTTCCTCAGTAGCTCCATCTCACGTTGCTGGGTGTTCAGGGCCAGCTGGCTGTGAGCGCAGTCCTTTGCCACTGTGAACAGCCTCCTCTTCAGCTTGCGGAGCTCCTCCTGCAGCCCCTGCCTCTCCAGATTCACCTTCCACATCCTCTTCTCCTCCTCTGCTCTCTCCTCCCTCAGGCTCTGAATCTCCCTCTTCCTCTCTTCTCTCCTCCCCTCCTCCTCCTTCCTCAGTGCGACCATCAACTCTGCTACAATACCATCGATTGGCTTCTCCCCCTCCTCTGCTTCAAGCGCATCTTTGCTCCCTCTCAGCTTCAGCACCTCAGCCAGTAGCTCCTTCCTCCTCTCCTCCAGACGCTGCACCTCCTCTATGCATGCCTCCATCTGAGTCCCAACTGCGTCCAGGTCATTCACATCAGATCTTTCATCACTGGTGTCCATCTTGGGCACCTGTCCTTCCTCATTGTTATCGACTTCAATCCAAGTCACATCTCCCTTCATGGATGTGCCTTCATGAGTAGCAATACATCCCGTCTTTGTTGGCTCACAACTCATGGGGTCATTTTCCATCCCATCAGATGACCCAGGTTGAGGATCCTGAGCCCACACATCTGTCTCTGGAATCTCATGCTTTCTTATTCTTTCTAATGGGAAGTGACTCCTGTCATCACGTCCAAGCACGGGACTCTGTTGTCTTACATTTGTAGCTGTGGTTTCAACCATCTCACTCCTGCTGTCCTTGGAAACTTCTTCTCCCCAGGACTCTAACTGCATGGGCTGAGTCTCAACCTTGACTGGCCTCTCCAGCCGGATTGGCACCAAAGTTGTGCCCTTACACAGATGCTGATCCTTACTGATGTGTACGTACTCTTGGCTTGCGTCGGTGGTCCATTCTGGGGGCTCAAAGTCCATCCCATCCTCCTCCATGCAGCTCTCCAGCATAGCCAGCATCCCCAGCAGCTGCCCCTCATACTCCACCATGCTTTCACTTAATTTGTTTCCCGCTGAAGTGAGGGGCATTTCTCGTTGTTGGAAAACATCTGTGGTCACGCCACACTTGCTTAAGTCTTGTGACCAACCTTGTGCTTGTTGCTCTCCTGAGGCGGTCCTACCCATGTGTGTGTCGATGTAATTTGTTGAATAATAAGCCTGGGGAGAAACACTTCTTCCACTATATCTATCCTTCCCATCTTCCTCTCTACTATGGCTATGAGTTGATGCTCTCAGGCTGTTTTCGCTGCGACTTTCTGTGAAGTGAGAGGTAAAGGCTATACCAGTGAGCTCCTCGCAGCTTTTCAATAAGTCATCCATCTCCTGCAGGTATGGCTTCATCAGAGCCGATTGGTTCAGTGGTGTTCCTGCGAAGGCGAGTCCAGGTTGGGTCGTAGTGCAGTCGCTCTGTTCCTCCTCTTTAATGAAGAGCGACTCAAACCCAGTCGATGAAATGTTGTCATCCAGGTCATCCATTTCCTCAGCCTAATTTATTTTTCCACTCTTGATGTCACCTTTACAGTTGTCTCATTCCTTGACAAAAGCAGATTCATTAGTTAGTCTGGCTGAAGTATATTAAGCAACACTGCATAGCTTCAGACAGTTGGATGGCATGTGATAACAAATGTTCGGCCTGATCTGCATTGATGACGTGACAACAGAGGACTTAGGTTAATATTTTGCCCAGATGTCTGTGTAAGCTCTTGCTGATGTCATTAGTAGGCATGTAGAGCTGGGCAAGGGGGAAGTTTAGTACAGGGTATGTTACCAGCAGCTGTCCCTCTTGTCTGGATGCCCCAAGTACCAACTGGCTGCCTGGCAATGATGGGACTCACACCTCAAACAAGCCTGTTCATGCATTCATATAAAGACCACAACAGCTTCAATGTAAACAACTACAGACAGCTTTCGTCTGAAGCTGCAGCTTGTGGCATCGCGCGGATTACGTTAGAGAGCAGATTATCATAACATGCCACAGTGGCGATGGATGGGTATTTGCATTCGCCCCTGGTGAATATTGCAGCTGTAATTACACCCTCTGAGGTGTTTGCCAAGACTGCCCAGAGACTCTCAGGGTAAATTGATCAAATCCACCCAGTACTGTCATTGACAGAGATTAGTCATTTAGACAGGGCAAGTGTGACATTCACTTCACAGCTGCTGTTTCCTGGCCAGCATTTTTACAGCACCAACTGCCCACTGTGTGTCCCCGTTGCCCCAGGACTGGACAGTGTTGCACTGTGCATGGCTGAGCAAAGCCCTGGGGCAAACATGACTGTCACCAGCTGTCTGGCTACGATAGGCGTTGGCACAAGTTACATTCTTTAGGAGCTCACCACGCAAAGGCAACACTGGCCTCAGGATTTTGTTTCATACTAATAATCCAAAAACTCCTTGTTAAACCCCTCATAATACACAGTTTGTTTATCTAGTTTGTCACGTAGTTTTCAAATGGAGCGCAATGAATGGTTAATTTCATTTCCAAGTTCCAAATTCAATCAATAACTTCCTCAAGCTTCAAATTTGCTCAGTAAAAATAAAATGCACTTACGTCTTTGTCCATGCTCGTTCTGTCCAGCCTTGTGCGTTTGCTGTCCTGGCGTTGAAGCCGCTCTAAGTGAGTTGTGGTTCAAACGACAAAGCAGAGTGTGCGGCAGAGAGTGAGCGGGAGCAGTGTGTGCAGACAAATTGAGGAGGGGGTGGTGGTAAAGACAGTTGACCCAGCCTCTCTCTCGGTCAGTGTGCTGCTATGTGTGACCATGACTACCCTACTCTGTTTAGGTTTATTAATAAACACTGGAGAATAAGGATCCATGGCAGGCTGGTTCAACCCACGAGAAGTTAAGAATTACAAACCCGGGAGCTGTATATACTTAACAACCAGCTGGCCTGATTTTAGGTTTGTTGGAGGACTTAACAGCAGACAGTCTGAAGCAGACTTTTTTTTCCCCCTCACAAATCTTTCGTTAACCAAAGCACACATTAAGTTTATATGAATCAATTCAGATTCAGTTTGAAGTCAAAACTTGCACCTAAATAATCAAATAATTCACAGATTTGAATGATTTATTAGTTTTAAGAAAATTTAGATAAAAGCATGGCTTGTCTTTCTAGTCGAGCCTACAAAAACACACACAAATTACATCTATAATCCATGGTAGACTGAAGTGGTACAGCTGCATGTGTTTATTGTACTGTTGAAAGGATGTGTGTGTGTATGGGGTTTAGAGTGTGTGTGCGTTTACGATGGGAAAGAACATGGCTCCAGGATTCCAGCCATGCCTCCTCATTATCGAGACATCTTTAAATAGCCCCCTGCACTTTTCTGTCCACTTCCCACAGGAGGATCGGTTTTCGTCTAAACTTCTGACCCTGACAATGGTCCACAGGTGGTCTCCTGTACTCTGAGAGTAGGGCAAGGAGGATGAAAGAGGGTCATAAAAGACACATGTAGATGTGACAGGGATAGAAGACAAGCAAGTCGGTGTAGAGTGGGAGATGATGCATTGTTGTGAAAGCATTTGTTTATGTAACATTTTGAGTGTGTGCATGTATATGTGTATGTATGCGTTTTGCAGTATTTACCATGGGTAATATATCACTAACCTGATAAAACTAAACTTTACATATGTAGTTTTGTATTATTTTCACATTTTTGCTTGCACTATACTGTACTATTTCACCAGCACGTGAACATGAGCTACAGTCAGTCGCCACTAGATGTCCTCGCAATTTCATTTTAACTCCAGTGAGATTGATTGAGTTTATTTAATAGGTTTAATCTCACAATCCTCTCGATAGAATTCCATGAACACAAAAATAAATTCTTTATCATATTTGTAAATGACGTGCTTGTGATATTACATAAGTAATATGATTTTCATTCTCAAAAGACACAAGCTTTTGAGAATGTTTCACCCTCTTTCCATTATGTTTTTTAAACTTAATCTATCATTATTATTTTATTTTAAGTTATTCCCAAAGGCAAATTCCTGCAGTACAAAAGAGATAAAGATAACTATTACGTAACTCGTAGGATTCAAACCGGGGTCTCAGGTTTGGTACACTAATGACTCAGGTGCAGAGATGATGTGAAGCGCAAACAAAGGGGGGTTTATTCCCCAAAACACAAACCCCATAAAAAACTAAAAAGACAGCAAAGACAAAAGCAGAAACATCTCAACCAAGCCCTCCATAAAGGGCAGTCCAGATAATTCAGAAAGAGATCACAGAGCCAAGAGAGTGCAGAGGGCGAGAAACAATGAGACAGAAACAAACGACAAGGTTCAACAAGGGACCTGGTTAAACACAAAAACACAAATACAGTCACAATGCAACACAAGCAAGGTCTACAAGCAAAGTCAGCTGGGATAATAGAGAATAACCACCAGGTGGGGACATATAGTGGCCATTAATAGTCCAGCTTTTGACAGGTTGGGTTCCGTTAAGTCTGTGTGTGCTGTGAAATTAATAAATGTATCCAAGGTTAATTTACTGCAAGCCCCACATCAGAGTGCATGATCCTGTCCACTAAATATGCTTTTATTTTCACTTCACTTGGTATAAAGTCATGGTCAGTCCTCTGACTCACTGTTTCCATGACACGATTACGTCCCTTGTGCTTGAGAAAAGATGTAATGTTTATCTAACCTATCCTTGCTGACCGCTGTGACTGTGTTTTGGCAAGTCTAGGCTTTTGGGAGAGAGAGACAGTAATTTAGATCAAGTGTCCAGGGATTATTATCTCTTTCGACACTGTTTTGCTGATGCACGCCCAAACAGCCACAGGGATCTAGACAGAGAGACAAAAAGAGAAGTATTGAGATTCTTCCTCACGCAACTGCCATTAAAATCACCAAACTTCCAGATCTTCTTTATCTCTTCTTTTCTACCATTTTCCTCATCGAGGATGCAGCAATCATGAGTGTGTGTGGGGGTGTAAGAAGGGGAGAAACCAAATATTTCAGGGGGCGTTGTGGTTGAGGACTGAATGTCTCACTGAGATAGGCCATATGCTGGACGATGACTTGGACCGCTTTGTTACTGTCTGCTCCAATGTGCAGATCTGTCCAAACTCAGCAGAACATCCTGTCAAAGAATCCTCCTCTTCCTCCTGTTTCTCTTTTCCTTCTAACCCTAAAACCATATAACCAACAGCAGAAAGGCATCAATGTCCAGGGAAAGGGGATTTTCTACTGTTTGTTTGTTTCTGTATTGCTGCCTTTACTGAAACAAACCAGGAATCAGTTCATGGTCAAAATCTGCTCTTTGTGGATTTACTGCCACCTGAGTTGAGTGGTGCACACCCCCCCAAAAAAACAAAGCATGTTGTGTGGACATATTGTCCATTGTTTGTTCCAAAAACATTTTCCAAGAATAGTACAGGGAAAGGAACCCTTGTTTTCATCTGAACGCATCCCCGATGGATGGTTTTCCTGTGGTTGTCCTCATGGTTTTATTCAAATTCGGTGGTCTCACCACATTTAGCCTTCAGGGATACAAGAGTTCTCCTCTTGTTGTCATAAAAGTCTTTTAAGACCTTGCTTCTGAATAGTAGCAATGAAAAAATGGTCATAAAATAGCACACATCTGACATCCAACAAAACCATCCTAAATTACACTGCTAACTCCACAAATGCTGCTTTTGGATAAACAAAGAGGAGGTCCACAAGATGATGATAAGTTAGCACTGTCACTTCACTCAAAAGAGGGTCCTGGGTTTGAATCCCAGCTGGTTTTCTTGGACTAAGCTGCCCTGAGGTGTGAGAGTGAATGCTGTGTGGATGGAGAAAAAGAAACATTGCACACATTGTAGCTGGTCTTCTCCTGATGGCTTAAGTGATAAAATACCTTGCTCAAGGGCAGTTTGACAGCTTTTTATTGTGGCCAGAGACAACTTTGCTCATTCAGTTTGCCCAGCCTCATTTTCTGACTCGGTCTGGGGATTTGAAAGTTTACAAACTCTAATTTCTGCTCTACCACTTTATTCCAGTTGGTCATGTTAAGCATCATGAGACGTTGGCCCTGGACAGCTGAGTGTGCTTTAATGACAGTGACCTTATCTGGTGTTTATTTTAAAGAGAGTGCCTCCGCTACATAATTGTCAGCCACCATCTTCTTACTGTCATCTGCCGCCCAGTGTTTGTACCAGTTGGCTCTCATGGTCTTAAGGGATCACTTAATAGAGTGAAGTGGGGGCCTCGTGTACCTTCTTCAGTGTGTTTTTCCACTGTTCTGGATTAAACATATGTCCTTTATTTAAAGATGACAGACACGCTTAACCTTAAAAAGACACAGAGCAGCCATGGCTTGTTCCCACAAAGCTTTGGTTGGCTTTTTATTATTTGCACATAACTTTCCAACATGACTAGTGCTCTGTAAATCATAATGCAGTTTTGATGGTTCCTGCCATACTTCTGCTATGGTTTGGACACCAGCCTTCATTTTGAAATGTTGACACCCTGCCCAGGTGTAACAGAATGGTGTGAACCTTTTTTGCTTTGCAGTCTTTCTTTACACTGTTGCACAGTCACAACCAGTTCCCATGAAGGGGCACTGCAGATGAAAACAGCTGATACGGACAGAGCTGACAGAGATGAGATCACACGCTCAGTTGGTGAGGATCACAGTGTGGACTCAGTCGTGGATAACAGACTTCATCTACAGAGAGATCTGCGCCAACAATGAAAGCGCCGCTGTGTTTGATTCGAGGCCTGACTTTGTGAGAAGAGTTTGCAGCTTTGAGATGTGGACTTCATATCAGGGCGCTGATGTTTGTGTGCAGGCCGAACGGCATGTTCTCACTCGTAAGCGGCGTCTGCAGGGACGGGCTACCCGCACTGTTCCGATGAACAAGGTCGCTGATCCGATAAGTGTTTCTCTCAACCAAAACTGTATCATTGAGTCATTTAAGGGAACATTTATGGATGTGTAACCAAACTTTTAGGATCGTTATTGTCAGCCAGGCGAGACGATTCATCAGTTCTTCCACTGCTCACGTCCAGAATAAAATAACACCTACTCGATGGACTTGCACAAAATCTGCTACAGTCATTCATGAATCCCCTATGCACCTGGTAAAGCTGTTGATCTTCAACTGCTCTAACATCAGGTTGTGGTTTTGCATAAACGTCTTTACAATTATTGAAGGCCATTTAATGGCTCTCAGACAACATTCATGTTGAGTTCATAATTAATTCTCTTAACTTTTTGACTCTGTACATCACTCTTATCACCAAAAGCCAGCATGTAAACTACAAGCCAGCATGTAAACTACAATGTGTGAGGATTTGGTTCAAATCTCAGTACAACAGTATGGCAGAGGTGCCAGTGTGGCTGTAGACTCACAGTAACATGCACAGATTTCAGTTGGATCCATCCTGAGGTGGAGGCAGTGCACCAACATATTATCCACCACACTAACCTGTGTAAATTGTAGCCTTCCTCTGGTCTTCCTAGCCTTTCTCAAGGAGACACTCACCCAGCTCTTACTGGTGCCACTGCTTCACAAACATGTGTCATAATGGCTCTGAAAGGACACTGCGCACCCGAAGCTTGATGTAAACCCAAACATAAGAAGCTTAGTCAGACATCGCTGCTGATTCACTGGCTGCCGTGTACACGTGCTGAACCATGCGTACGAGCGTGTTTTCATCCATTGAATCAGCTTCAATTTGCTGCTTTATAAAGGTTAATGGTGTTATGTAAATGTTAGTCTGAGATACGATTGTAGATATTAAGATGGACGCTCACAATGAATTAATTAGTTTACAATACTTTCTACCACACGTCCAAAAGTCTGCACGAACATGCCCTTACTCTCCATTGTTTCCAGAGGAGAGAATCACAACTCTGTTTCCAGCCCTTATAATTAGACAGTGTGCCAGTGCCAGTGCTGTTATTTTAATAAAGATTCGACAGAGGTCACCTCAGGTTTCCTGAGCGTGACGTCAGTGCCTCATTTAAATGACCCCCCGGAGAGATTGAAAACAGGCAGATAGTTGGAGAGCGAGAGAAAGACAAAGAAAGAATGATAGAAAGAAAGAGAGATGCTTGGATGGATGGATGGAAACTTGTGGCCTGTGTTTTGTCCAGTCCCAAACAACCCAGGAACCACACCCTCTCAGGAATTCCTGCTGCAAAAATATTTCATGTCATGTTTTTAAGGGAGCAGTTCACTCTTACCATAACACAGTCAATGTTTTCTTCTTTCAAAGCATCCGGGCCTAAAAGATGTATATGGGACTTGGCGCAAATGTGTAAGACTGATTGATTTATTGGGACAGTCATATAAACAATATAATTTACATGGAAATTTAGCCAATGAAAATATACATGAGAAAATCAAGATTTGTGATGCATGTTACAATAGAAACTGTAGATTTAGCCATCAGAGATTTATCCATGTGCAAAGTACGGGCCTTGGTTTAAAAGTAAAGTTAAGCAAGGACATTATGCTAACAAGCAATGTTCACAAAAAGGGGCCTAAAAAGTTAGATAAATGCAGATCCTGGTCAAACAAATCATATTAGACAAGCTTGCTCTTAATCAAAAGTCTTGTGGATGTAGGCCTAGATATTTCTGCATGGTATTGCTTGAGTAAATTGTGTCTTTAAGCCCTTGTGTGTATTTTCATGTGTGTACGAGTTGCTGACCAGATGGCTCTGCACACAGCCAGTGTGTTTTGGCTCTGAACGCTCCTGGATTCTAAGAAATACTTCACCGTCCACTGTGCAGACAATTTCACCCAACATCAGGCTCACAGGACGTTGTGTGTTTGTTCTGACCATGCTTTATTTTTCCGTCTTCCTGCAAAAACAGCAGATGCAGTGTAGCCGGTCACGGGTCATTTGAAACATTTATTATTCCCTTTATTTGGCTTCTGTCTACATATGAATGTACATATGGGAAGGGTCGTGTCAACTTACAGACATCGGCAGACCAGCTTCAACTTGTCCAGGCGGAAGCTAACAGCAATTGGCCAATAAATATTGATGGATGACTTGAGGGTCACAAAGATCAACAAAGATCTATGACTGGGTTACGTACACTTTCAGATCACATCTACCTCTTTCTCTCTAGATTGTATCAGGGCAACAGAGCCTCTCATCTGGGGTGAACTTAAAGCACCACAGCTGATAAAAAAGGTGCATTTAGAGCAACTTCAAAGCACTGGAGTTATTAGTGGCAGCAGCTCACAGTAATTCACTGAGCACTCAATTATTCAACTGTATTGTGCCATTTACTTCCAAGAATTTTGCAACGTTTCTGATGAATGGCAATGTAGCAACTGCAAGAGCACGGCGTAACTTTTTCAAACTATTGCTTTGTTTAAGGGTAGAGCCAACAGCTGGTAAGTGAGTAAATGACCCTCCTTCAGCCTTATTGTCTCTGTCATCTGGCTGTGGGACAAAACTGCTCCCCTGAGGCGCCGTAAAACAGACAACCTCCAGCTCCAGCGCCTTCACTTTCAGCAGGTTCAAGCCATATTCTCTCCCTCCCGTCCACCTCATCATCGTTTTATCCCTCTCATCAGAGACATGACTCAACTCTTATTTCCTCCACTTTCTCCCTTGTGTCATGACAGCTATGAAATGGACACCTCCCTCTTCTTACAAGTCTGTCTGTGCTTCCACTGAAGACAGGCAGGTAGGAGGACTGTGGCTGGGACTGACTATCTCCACAAGGCAACAACATGCCTGTGTGAGTAAAACTAGAGTGTACTGTAGTGGGGTCCTTTTTCTTCGCACCCCCATTTTCTTCTTTTTCCCACTTTTCACCCTTTGGTTTATACTCTTGCCCATAACCCCTCTTATCCTCCTCGCTCCGCCATAGCCTCCTGCCAGTAGAGACTGTAACATCTATTCCAGTAGCAGACTGGAGAGACAAAGCTGCCTCTGTTGCACAGAGGAAGACCCTCTGCGTGTTTCACAGCTCAGTGTCAACCTGGAACCTCTCCCTCTTCTCTCTCCCAACTATTATTAAATACCATGATTCTCTCTCTGTCCTCATTTCTCTTGCTCTCTCACCTCCCTTTCCTCTCCTACGCCCTCTTTACTGGTCCATGTTATAAATAGTGGCCTGTGGAATGCAATTTTGTAGACTTTTGTTCTTTTTCAGGGCTTTTGATCACCCAGTGGTCGTTAAAAATGCATTTCTCCCGGTTGAGCATGCATATTATAGCGGTGATGGCACAAAACCAGGGATTAGTGTGGTTGAGAAGTGTTTTGCCAAATTTTGTGTAGTTTCTCTGTTTTGCTTTTGTCTGAGAAAGGGACGGACAGAAGCAGTCGGGGCAGAAAGAATGCCTCTGTTGCGGGACAAAAGCGGGTCGGGAATGATAATGCTGGTCCGAGAGAGCTGAGCTTATCCCAACCGGCTGGATGGATTTCCTGCCCACAACCTCACATCTGACAGACACACACATGCCCAGGTCATCGACGTGAAATTTGTGCTGCTCTTCAAAGTGTGTATGTGACTGTGCTTCTGTGTGGGTGGGGGTCTCAAATCAATCCTGATCTTGCTCCATTTTTGAAGTTGGATAGTGTTTAAACAATAACTGTAACAACAGTATTTCTATGCTCTTTCATATGATGTAGAATACTCCATTACATACTATAAGATAAATAACATGATATACAACTGACATTAATCTGACATAGCAAAAATGATAATCTGACATAGTAATAATGAGATCTATACAGTCTATCTGATATTATCTATGTCTCCACCCAGACCTGTTGGGCTCTATTTATCCTAATGTTTTTGATTTTATATCAGACGATTTGATTTTGGCTGTGTTTATTTCCTGCATGTTGGCATTCATTCACTCTCATCCTACCCACTGATGCTGCAGGGGTCTGCTGGCGCCTATACGAGTGCACATATGGTGAAGGCAGGGAGTACACCATGGACAGGTTGCCAGTCCATTGCAGGAGCACACACAACATTCAGTCTAACATAATTTAGAGTCTCAATTTGATCTAAACATGTATGTTTTGAGACTGTGGGAGGAATCCAGGATACTCCTCCAAAACCCACACAGACATGAGGAAAACATGCAAACTCTGCGCAGGTAGGCCCTCAGCTCCTTTTGAGGAGACAGCTGTTGTTTTTTACTTTGTTTTAGGCTGAAGTTAGTTTCTGCATGTTGCCATGTTTTCTCTAATGACATGTAATTAAGTTTGTTGCATCTGAAAATGATTCCATAAAGACCTGATCTCTCCTGTTACGTTATATAAATAGTCTTTACCACTGCCTTAACTTTTGTGTATGTGTATGTGCTTGGTTCTGCCAAAAAAGTAGAAATGGAGAGAATGACATAGAGAAAAGCAGAATAAGGGAGGGCTGGCAAGAGATTCCCCAGTGGGCTCATACTGTTCTAGCAGTTAATGATTTTGTACCTATTACTGCACATGCACACACGCTCACACACACACACACACACACACACACACACACACACACACACACGCATATGCACATGCACACACGCACACACACACACACAGTTGCACAGAGACTGTACAACTCCCTCGCACATACAGAGGGTGGCTGTTTTCTATTGTATCACCATGGAAACGGTAAAACATTTCAATGTGTTCGGCATGAGTGAACTAAACAATGAGTCATTTTAACCCCTCCCAGCACAGCGAGACACGCAGGCAGTATGGATTCCCCGACCATATGCACACAGACCGAAAAAAAAACATCACACACAGAGAAATAATGAATCATTGCTCATTGCTCAAAAATGTGCAGCAGGTCAGGTTTTTGGGGGGAGAGACAGCAAATTATGCTTTGATGGTTTGTAAGAGAAATCTGCTGCATGTGACATAATATATAGTATGTAATGCAAATCTGCTACATATGTGTGAATGCAGTCATCTGCTGATGATTCTTTATATTTGCTCACACAAGCACAGGGCCTACTATAGTATAATATAACACTGAGGGTAAATGATCTACTTGAGGTGCTGAGGCCATTAAAGTTGCAGTATATGAGCACTTACTGGCAGTGATATCCTCAGGTCATGGGCCAGAATTAGCCCAGGAATCTCAACAGACAGGTAATTTAGCTGCCTCATTTCAGCAGCTAAAAAAGGACCACAGCCCACACAGTTCACTGACAATAGATGAAGAGGACCTTGTCAGCGTGACTGAGACGGTTAACATTTATCACGTGTAATATCAGAAAGATATGACACCTATTTGTTGTCCGAGCAAATGCAATTCCAAATCGAAATGGTTTTCAACCCGCTGCTGATTAGAAGTAGATATTGGCCTCAGCTGAGGGGGCAGAGAAAGAAGACTCTGGACCGGCTGGAAAAGTCAATAGTGAGAAGCAGTTGTTGTTGTTGACACAGGTGATTGGACAGGTTCTTACTGCTTTTGTCCCATTTTGTTTCTGAATCAGGAATGGTTAATGTCAGGAAATAGTTTTATTCACTAAGAATAACATTTTTTCTTCTTCTAAGACTACTTAAATCACATTTATTGGAAAACATAATGGTGTGACACAAGAAAATGATTAATCCTAATTTGAATGAAGATCTGGTTGCTAAAGCAGTGGTCGTGCTGCAGACTGCAGCCGCAGGTGTGTCTCAGTCTGCCTCCCCTGAGGCGGCCATGCCTCCCCCACCTCGTGTCCCCCTGCTCCCCCTTCCTCACCCCTCTGGGTCCAATCCTCATCACAACCAGATGAGCCAGTCCCACCACACACACGCAGGCACTCCACCCTCTTCTGACAAGTGACTCCCTCTTATCATCCTCACACACACACACACACAGACAGACACACACACACACTGATGGTGATGTCAGTTCATCTTGTCCCTGCAATTTGAAACTCACCTCAGAGTGGAGTGACTGAGCTTGTATTTTCAGGGCGGAAACAACTGGACTCGACTTCAGGGTAACAAACCCCTTGTGACTGGCCCTTACCTGTCTGTCTAATTGTGTGTGTGTGTGTGTCTTGTTTAACAAGCGGTGTTCAGTTTCCATCTGGTTGCACAGTGACAGCGAAGAGCCCACTCCCTCTTATCTGGGGAGAAACAGGTGAACCTTTTCACCTTTGCCAGGCCGCCTTCCAACACCGGGCTGCTCTATGCTTCCCAGGAAACTTTGTCATCAGATTTCCTTTTTCAGACCTCAGATAAAACCATGTTTCCTCTTTCAATGCTATAACAAGCTTTCCTCCATGTCAGCATTCTCTTCCCTAGCACCCAAAATGCTTTGTGACCGAGGGACTCCGCTCAGAAGGGAGACTGGAACCGCTGCACCTGATCCTCGCAAAGGAGGCTAGGAAAACGCCTACAGCAGGACAAGTAATTGCGAATGACCCATTCAGGTGAAGAAGACGACTCTGTACTGGATATAAAACGCTGAGCAGCAGCTGCTCAGGACGCGAGGAGAAGTCACCAGCACTGGAATGGTGTGGCGACCTTCTAACAGCTCTGTGAGAGGTGGGAGGAGAGACTGGCTCCCATACGGAGGGAGGGACCCACAGAGCATGGAGCTTCATTCACTCTGCTAAACACACACGCACACACTCACACACACACACACACACACACACACACATACACATACACACATGTGCCTCAAAGCTGTTCTCAGGCTGAAAGAAAAGAAGGGAGCCGAGGGGAGGACAACGCGTTCACTGAGTAAGTTATAAACCATAATGTCTGTCTGTTTTACAGCAAATAGATCGGTTTGGTGATACAGCGACATCAGAGACATCATGCATGAGGTCAGCAGTGCTATTGAAATGCGTCTCTGTGAAGTAGAAAGTATTCATTAGCAGCATTTAAACACTGCTAGTTTTATTGTATTGAGCTTTTTTTTCTCCTCTCTAACTCCATATTAACTTTTTTGATGATGTGAAACACATGTCATACATACACACACACATACACACACACACACACACACACACACACACACACACACGAACACATGCTGCAGAGGTCCAGCTCTCTTCCCTGGGGCTTCTCTATACACACAGAAATGAGAGAATAAAAAAGGCAGAGGGCTGGGGCAGAGGAGCGGAGGAAAACTTTAGTTGGACAATGTGGGAACGCTCCTGATAGATTTGTAACAGTCAGAGTAGTGTATTTTTCATCCTTGCATTGTCAGAATTTCTTCCTCTTTAGTCTGTAATTATTCTGTGTGAGGTTGACATATTCCAGTTAATCTCATTTCTAATGATTCTTGGTCTCACTTTCTCATGTCACTTTGTCTTTCCTCTGACTTTTACTGTTGCCCTATGTATCTGTCTTTCCATTGTGCCCTCTCTCTCTCGCTCTCTCTCTCTTTCATCCTGCTGATCTCGTTGTTGTCCCAGGTGGTGACAGACAGGAAAAACAGAGACACTGAGCGAGGCCAGAGAGGGGCAGAGGGGCTCATCCACCCCTTTAGAGCAGGAAAATTTCAGATCCTGTGGTTTGTTCCCATCAGGAGACGGATCTGGACTGAGGTACCGGGCTTAAGTTCCCAGGTCCTCCATGATGTCCCGGAGGAGGTCTACAGGTGATCTGGTGCCCAGGGACATCACTGAGATCTTAGCCCGCGAGGCAAGGGCTCAGCGTGGGCAGAAGAAGCCGGGAAGCTCCCTGGGACATGCATTTAACTGGTTAAAGGGAAACCGCAAGAAGAAGAACATTGCCAATGGTTTAAACCGAGCAGGTGCAGGAGTGACAGACGTCAAACTAGGACTTCAGAACCATGAGCCTGCAAAAGGTGAGTGTGTGAGGATCTTATTGCTTATTATCTGTCAGACTTGATGCAGCTAGCACAAGTTTCAATGCATCGTCTGTCTGTTAGACCCTGCAGTTTTCCCTCAGCTCAGCTGGGCATCTCACCATCTCTCAGCTCATTGTTTCACTGTTACACTGCAAAAATCACTGTTCTGTTCTCTGAACCGTACAGCAGCAGGCTGAAGTTTTCAGCGATAAATCCATTGTACACAATTCAATCAGCACCAGCCTGACAAAGACCCTCTTTACACCTTGCAATAAATGCGTTTTAGGCAATCACATTGCAATCAGATAGTCCCTAACCTCATGAAAGTCCAGCTGTAAGTGCACTCAAGACAGATTGAGGGTAGATTGCTATCCAATCGGCCCAACAACCTCCAGACACAGGAAGTGACCACATTAATCCAATGTGTGCATGCAATTCAACACTATAGAAGCAACATAGCAACAGGTTTTCTAAAATCTGCTGAACAGTTAGAATTTTACAGGTGGTTGGAAACACAGGTCCAAAGGAGGTATAATCGTAAGGAATGTCTGCCAGTTATATATTCACCATTAGAGTTATAAACATGTTATTTTTTATGTTATGAGAATGTCTGATTGGGCCAGAAAATCAATTACAATTTTGAGTAAAACAATTTTTAGTAAAAAGTGAAAAACATTACAAATCTTGGACATGGATCTCATTAAATGGGGGAGTTGGGGAATATGAAAGTTATTGTTTCTCTGTCAATACACTTGACCCTCATAATGGATTAACAAAGGATCATCTGCAGAATATCATTCTTGTTACTGAGGGCAGACGTTTGCAACTAATTACAGAGACAGAGAAGTTCTGTGAGCCGGGATGTTGCCTGTCACAGATCAGTTCAGCTGAGGATCAGAGTTTTGCTTGTTTGGAAACTGTCCTGTATAATCCTGTCACGTTTGTCCATCATGATCGCAGACTGTGCAGACGTGATGTTTCAGAGGAATGTGTTGACATCTGGATTAAGTTGGAAAGGTGGAAGATGTGGTGTTATCGTCAGGGCATCAGTCTGCACATTTCTGACTTGTCCAGAGTGACTCACACGCCCACCCGTGGCCTGACACAGGGCTCTAATCCTTCTTTCAGTTTACTGATGCGTTTGCTTGGTCGGCAGCGCAGAGATTACCCACAGTCCCCATTTCCTGTTTTTGTTCCACCACCAAAGCCATCCCTTTCTCCTCTGTCATTGTGCATATGTGTGTTACTGTAGTAACAATCCAACAGCTCTTGGAAATCCAGATTCACAGTCTCTCAGACTTTTTTTTTTCTTTTGGTCTTTTGTGGTTTTCATGCTTGTCTCACAAAACAGGGACTTCCTTGGTCCCTTATTATGCCATAGATTGTGGTTTGGTGAGGCCTATTGAGAACTATTAATATCAGGGAGGGTGACAGACAGACTCCATTTGAAAACCAAAGATTAACTAGTTGTAATGCTAATAATTCCCCAACAGAGGATGTGGTCAAAGGCTGATGGCAAGAATGTGTGGGAACCATGTTTTCTGGCCTTTTGTCTCAGTGATTCTAAGATTTTAATACTGGAGTGGACTGATGTCAGACATGTCCAAGAAACAGATCACAGACGAAAGTCAAAGTCCAGCCAAGTAAGAGCTGCAGTTCCAAAAGTAGACTGAGCTGCTACCACATTCACTGTTTAACGGAATTTGAGCTGTATTTATTGCAGGATAACATCTTTTAGTTAAATACATAAGCCTATTGTCTTTTGTGGAAACGATTTTTTAAATAGGAGTTTAATATTGTGCCATGCACCCAATAACATGAAATGTGGAATTCTGCTGGCATCAATATTTGCAATTGATCCCCCCGAAATAGATTAAAGAGAGGTCCGATTCATCCTGGATAGGATTCAGGGGAAACCCTCAGCATCTTGTTTGAGTTTGTGTCGACAGCAGCAGCAGCAGCAGCAGCAGCAGCTGTGAGCAGCTGTGAGCTGTTGTCCTGCGGGTCATGAAGGCCATTGATGCTTTGGGTCAAAATTTCATGTTTTCATACTGATATTCTCATGATCTCTCCCGGTCACAATACTCAGAAATGAGACTCGGGAGTCTCTTCTGATTCTAACAGAAGAAAGGCATGATCACATTCTCACCTGTCTGAACACATTGTCTCGTTTCACATTTTGTTACCTGCACTGAAAGTGCAGCAAACCTGTTTATCAACCAGTTAATGATTATTATTAGACTCCTTTTGCTGCAGTTCATTCCTTCTCAACCTGTGGGCAACTTAACCACCCTGACGAAACAAAGACAGTCGGTTTATGCTATGCACAAAAACTATCCTGTTTCATGATGTGCAATATTATCCAACCTAATGCAATTACTTTCCCAACAGTTTTCCACTCTCTCGTCAGCATCAGAAACAAACACAACCATCTCCATCAATCCTGAATCATTTCTCATCAGCTTCCCCCTCAATTTGTCTGAACTTAACCTGTTCTCTTTCATCTGGAAGAATTACTGAGTTGTCATCAAATGCATAACAAGAAAATCATTTCTTGCGTGCCTACCATTTTTCATAATGTCAGGGTTAATGAGATCCATGTTTAACGCTGCTGTATACAAATGTGCCACACCGTGTTTACATTGAGGAAAGGACTGGTGAATTTCCATCCAAAAATAGACTTTTTTCCTCACTTAATATGGGTGTGGCATGCTAAGGCTAAAAAATTATGCAGTGGCCTTAGGCCTCTACAAATTCCACTTTCAAGTTTCTGCTCTATGCAAGTGAGAGTTCAACATGCACGCAGTGGTTTGGGTCACAGATTGCACTGAACCAATGGAGCATATAAAACTGTATTGTAAAAAAATCAGGATGAGTGCACATACAGAGCACAGTGATTACTCTCCTAACCTGTCATGATCTACTGCAACCTTCCTGTTTCTGTAGCGATGACCTGCAGTTATTCGTGTATCTATCTCTTTTGCTGGCTTTGCATCATCCATGCTCAGCTGGCTCTGATGTGCTGGAGAGCTCAGCAGTCCAGCTCCATCCGCTAGATTTTACAGATTCCTCTCATATAAAAAAAAAAAACACTCTTTGATGTGCTGAATTCCTGGGAGCGGTGCATCAGGGCAGATAGTGTGTGTATGTGTGTGTGTGTGTGTGAGCGTGTGTGTGAGTGTGTCAAGGTCTTTTATCGTGTATCGTGCGTGTGCGCATGCATGGCAGCCTGGATGCCAGATTGGACCTGGAGTTATGCGATGGAGAGGAGAGATTACAGGGAATCACAAAGCCCCATTCAGCCTTGAGAGGACTCTTAGGGAACACTCTCTCAATGCTTTTTTAATTAGGGCGACTTCTCAGGGCGCACACACACACACACGCGCACACTCACATGCACGGCAGCCTCTATCTCTTTTTGCCCATTCATTACTGCATATTACTGTTTTTCAGCTGCTTGCCCGGGTCGCTCGGTGCCCTCGCTGTGGGTCTGTTGTCATCCCTGCTTATTATTGTGTAATCAGTGTGTGTGTGTTCAAAGTTGTGTTGTGTGGACGTGTGCGGCTCGGCGCGGCACGAGGGTGAGATGACGTGTGCTGCCCTGTATCAGAGGGCGTCTCTGTGTTTGTGTGTCAGCAGCATATTGCGGGGCTTAGGGCGGCGCCAGCTCAACACCAGAACTCATTACATCACCACACACACACACACACACACACACACACACACACACACACACACACACACACACACACACACACACACACACACACACACACACACACACACACACAAGGGCGTATAGAGCCCCTGCAATTACCTGCTTTGTCCAGCACAGCCCGTCTTCTGGTGCTGGCTGTTTGAGCGGTGAGGTCATTTTGCACAATCCCCGGGATTCCACGTGTGCGTCAATGTGTGTAGTCATTGTTTTCTACATCTGTGAAGTCATGTGTGTATGTGTCTGTTTGAGAATACTTTTTATTGTGCTGCCCTTGTTTGTAACCCATCCAGTTTCTCTATCCGTGAGGGTTTGTTTGTGCGTTTGTGTGTGTGTGTGTATGTGTGGCTGCCACATCACAACGCACGGTCAGGGTGTGTAGATTGACAAACTGTAATGCAGATTACAGGCCGTGCGGAGTAATTGAAGAGCAAACATTTCATTACACAGAGAGTGTTTTATACAGCCCGAGCTCTATTACAGGCCTCAGCCTGGAGACAGCTTTCATACAGTTTGACAGGAAGAGGCAGCGAGTGGAGGGCAAAGAGAGGGACCCCGCTGAGGGGGAGGAGTGTGAAAGTTTAATGCTGTCGCACAATGTTCGCTGTGAACAACACACCCACACACACACACAACCTTGGATTTCTGTCCTTGCGAGAGTCCTCGCTGACATGATAGATTTCTTAGTGCCTTCCGTTATCTTAACCATCACAACTAAATGCGTCACACTGAGCCTGAGCCTAATTCAAACCTATGCTCTTCAAATGGCACCTTGAAGCTGCAAAGATCATCCACAACGACCTCCCTTCCTCAGTCGGTTTGCACAACAAGCACACACACACACACACACACACACACACACACACACACACACACACACACTCACACTGTGATGGTCGAGGTAATTTTACCTGGGTAAGCAGATACCTCTGAGCCTCATCCATCACCGCTGCTCTGAGGCCGTGCAGGTGAGGTAAACGTCTCCCAGGCGACGGCATTGTGAGGGGCATGTTGCTCCGGCAGCAACACTGCAGGGCATCAAAAGGGTCTCACTGTGATGTGGGCGTGGAACAATCATCGTCTTTCTCCTCACGTTTCGGTGCCAGGATGTACAGTAGCGCAACGTGCAGAGATGTGCTGCAGATAACAGAAAACAGACTGTCATACAAGTGTGTTAAACAGATGTTATTTCACCTACATGTATACCTAAGCGTTCGCATGTGTTTGATTTTGCAGGGAAGGGGTTAATTGGGATTACTTGTGATCAACTTCCAGTGCATTTCTCTGCAGATATGTTTATGGAATTTGAGCTAATGGGTTGTTTTATAGGACGGGGAGTGTGTTTGATGTGGCGGGGAAGCAGCTGGAAGACATCAGTGTGGGGCTGAGGGAGTGGGAGTCCGTGTACACATGGATATACAACTGATTTACCCTCAGGACTGTGTGTGTGACTCTGTGCGTGTGTGTGAGTGTGTGTGGCTCCTGTTGCATAACTTGCTGTAACAGATACACCTGTTGAACAGCGTTTACCTGATCCAGCTGCGTGCTCTCTCTGTCTGACTCTTCTCTCTCCTTTCCAAAGACATGAATAGACCAGACGGTGACGGAGCAGCTGAGGAATGTTGAAGGGATTTGACTTAAGAGTAGGACCATATATGTTCTGATGCTCCATGCCCATCTCATGTCACGTTATCCTAATATATGGGTACAGGATTATAGCTTGCTGTTGATACAATTTGACATGGTGCTTGTGGCCTTACGGCTTCAAGTCGTCATCACAGCATAAAGGATAAAGGATTCAAAACAGTGCAGAAATAGTCAGGGCTCTGCCTCAGAGGTGAAGAAATGCTGCCTTCACGTGCTGGTTGGAAGATCCTGCTTATAATGAGTATATCATGTTCGAGGGCTTTGTTGTTGGAGTGAAATGAAAACTGGTGGATGCCAAGTTCATCCCCGTCTAGCTATTCAGGGAAATTCCACTTTGGAGCATGTGCTGCAAGAGGAAAAGGTTTTACACATTGCAATTGAGAGCTAAGTACACAAGTAACTGTGATCTCCAGTGGTGGATGACAATTAAGTGTCAGCTGCCCTCTCTTCTGCCATATTGAAAGGTTATAACATGGGAACTAAGGTTTAAAAAATCTCTCCTGCTTTCTGACCCAAAATTACGACTTAAGGGGGTGTGTGCAGCTTCCAAGTTGGTGACTCGTATTTAACATGATTCATAGAGTCCATGAAGGCAGGCTAAATCTGGGCTGAGGAGGGTGCGGGCCGAACAGAAGCAGAGCAGAAACAGAGCTGAGGTGAAGCAGAAAGACCAGAGGTGGCACTAATGGTGCATCCTGGAGCTGACACAAGACGGTGCAGGAATCTGTGGCAAATAAAAAACAGACTGGAGATTGGACTCAAACACAGAGTAGTACAGTAGAAGGAAACAAGCTTTGGCTGCTCCAGAGTGCCTCTGGTAGTGAACTGATGAGTTGGAGAGTGGTGGGAGATGTGCTCAGCCTTTATCCAGGTGACACTGATGGATGAAATTCAGAACAGGTGAAAAGAGGCTGTCACCAGTAAGGGCTCATCCTCAGGCTGCCCAGGCATGTCCATGACCAAATGCTGGCAAGCATAGGGAAAGACAACACACACATACACACACAGACACACGCTGACACACACAGACAGCAACACAGGCAGAAACCATCTGCCCAGTCATTTATCGCAAAAGCAAAAGGGAAAGCAGATGTGTAGATGGCAGTGTTTTTAAAGCTGATGTTTCTTAAGTTACACCTATACATCATCATCTCTTCACAGCAAAACCCATCCATCCATTTTCTCAACCCAATTTAAACCTACAGTGGGGATCTCCTGAACCTATCAAAGTGTGCACAGGTTGAAAGCAACAATTATACCCTGGACAGGTCACCAGTCCATCACAGGACACACGGACACACACACACACACACACACACACACACACACCATACCTTCTCGCACCAATCTGCTTCAATATGGCTTTTTTGACTGGGGGGGTGGGGGGGGTGGGGGGGGTGGGGGTGGGGGGGGTGGGGGGGGGGGGGGTGGGGGGGGGGGGGGACTGGCATACCTGGAGAGAGCCCGCACAGACATTAGAAAACGCAAACTTCACAAAGAAAGACCCTCAGTCCAATCCAGGAGATGGATCTTATTGTTGTGAGGCAACAGCACTATCCACCAATTCTATCATGATTCCTCAACTATATACAGTGGGAGTCAAACCATTCAAGTTTAGCTCATGTTCACATTAAAATGGGTGAATATGCTAGAGTTTTCAAAACAGTCCTTTTGGGCACCACCAGTAAAGCAGGTTGAGAAAATTGATGGTTGGAAACGGACCATTTACCAATTACACTAACACTTCTTACTGTCTAGGTGCACTTTGGCATCGTCACACAGGTGTCAGTGTTTCATAGCAGTAGAGCCACAGCAGGTCCATGTCCGAGACTGTCACAGGTCAAGCATGAGTTTTACTGTGGTAGCAGAGCGTTGCCAGCAGATGGGAGTGCTGGGCTGATGCTGGCAGACTGAATGGATGTGGAAATTAAACCGTAAAGTACTGCTCTTGAGAGGAAAAAAAAAATACCACCCATTCCATATAGGTCAGGGTGTAATGACTGCGAGTATTTCATTCTAACTGCTTTGTCGTCCTTATTTAGGTCGCTGCAGTCTCAGAGCTCCCTGGTCTCCAATACACGCTCGTCTATAAAAGCACACACAAACATTTAGAAA
Organism: Karalla daura; assembly: GCA_029224185.1. NCBI lineage: Eukaryota > Metazoa > Chordata > Actinopteri > Chaetodontiformes > Leiognathidae > Karalla > Karalla daura. The sequence goes on along the minus strand of CM055205.1, from coordinate 7,023,965 downwards.
GGTAGTTTCCTTTGATCCTGTCCAGAGAGCCTGGTGACGGTCACCTTGACAACCACTTTCCCTGACAACTATTCCATAACGACGGCATTCCTCCACAGAAATGCCCTTTAATGTAGGCATGTGTACGTGCACACGCACACACGTACCCATGCGCTCAGACCGACTTGCTGTGCTCTCCTTTGAGTTTCATGCAGCTGTCAAATCCCAAAATCTCTCTTGACAATGACACATGCTTTGATCACACTCCATTTAAATGTATCTAGGGCATGTTTGCCGCGACGTATTGCAGCACGTAGGTGATGTAAGGGTTCACGCAGCATCCAATACGCACACATACACGCATGCACACACACAAGCACACTTTGTGAGTGCACTCTTGTAGCTCTATGACAGATGAGATAGTGAGATAGTGAGTGGTCCAAGCACAAATGTACTGGGTGCGGTTTTGGTGGAGCTGCATTAACAGGCAGCATCTCTCTGCGAGAGAGCGTTTTATTGCAGATCATTTTACAGGCTGTTACTGGGAGATATCATGCCCCACATCTGCCTTTTCTCTTTCCCTCTCATACATTTATGAGCAAGGGCTGTAGGAATTCAAATTTCTATTTGGAGATTCCCGGCTAAGTCTTTCTGATCTCCAGGCACCAAATCGATGCCTCCACTAGAAATATGAGGGATGGTGAGTTCCTCCTCCCAGCTCCTGCAGTAAATCTGCTTTTTATTGGGGGCTTTTCTTTATCTTCCAGCAGTTGAAAGATGGGGGGTGGAATGGTGGGAAGAAATGTGATTAGGAAGACCATGGTGTAGACGGTGTGCTTTTATTTTCTTGTGCTTCATCACCATACCTCTCTCTCTCTCCTCCTCATCTTCCTTCACCACCATTTCCTCCCTGAGAGAACTGTCAGTCTACTCGGGCTGCATGTTGATGGTGTCCACGCAGCTCCTCCTCCTCCGTGTCTCTGCCTGACCTCGCTCCCAACCACCGCCATCAATCCAAAAAGCTCTGGCAGCTGTGTCACCACCACTCAGTGACAGCAGAGGTCGTGACATCATCAAACGACGCCATGTCGTCACCATACTGAAAGACATATGGAGGTTTCAAAGGGTGTGGGACACATTCATTTGGAAAGTATCGAGGAAATGGGAGTCAAGAAATGTCAGGCTGAGGGTTGTTTATACTCACGCCATCTTAAGGTTTCTTGAATGTCGTAACACCTTATCAGGCTGTCATCTGTTGAGCATGAGTACTCCCCCTCTTCCTACATTTCCTCTTCACATCGCTGAAAGGTTCTCATCACAAACCAAGCTTTGATCTGTTTGACCGCTTGACCAGTGTGCTCTCACTTCTCACTTCGCTTGTTTCATGTCACCCTGTGCTGTGTGTGTACGTGCGTGTGAAATTTCAAAAGGTGCCAGACGGGAGGGCTGCACCTGTGAACAACACTTGAATTATTGAGCATCTCCATGCTGTTTTTACTTTAAAATCTCACCTGTGTGTCAGCATTCATTCTCTCTTTCTGTTTATACACTGCCCTGTTCCCGCATGCAGCTTTCTGTGTGTATATGTGTGTGTGTGTGTGTGTGTGTGTGTGTGTGTGTGTGTGTGTGTGTGTGTGTGTGTGTGTGTGTGTGTGTGTGTGTGTGTGTGTGTGTCTGAAGTAGAGGAATCTGTGTGTTCTCCATCTCCACACTGTGTTGACAGGATCCGTCAGCTGTGCTGAGAATGGTTTGGAATAAAGACAAGTGATCACTGCTCTCTAAAGGAGAAAATTATGGGGGGGTGCAGAGCTGAAGAGCGCCATTAACCACTAGAGTGAATCATTAAATGATCTATACGCTGGAGATGAGAGTGTGTGTGTGCATGTATGTGTGTGTGTTTGTGTTTTTCACTCCTCTCCGACACTGAAAACGCTCAGCTGTGTGAATGCTCGGCTTGGGAGCTCAGTGATCACAGGCAGAGAGTGGGAGGGGCACTTTCACATACACACACACTCACACACACACACACACTTGGTAGTCAGCTTGTCAGCGTTGGATGCTGCTGTCTCTTCAGCAGCTGCGTGTGCGGGACTGGAAGTGTGGCAACGTCTTGGAGAGGACGACAGATTTATGTGTTTTTGTTGTTTTTTGCACTCGATCTGTGTGTAGAGCAGGAGAGTGTTTGATAGGAATGGTGTCAGTGGGTCTGTAGCACTGTGTGTGCGTGTGTGTGAGTGTGTGTGTAAGCAGGACTGAATCAGCAGGAACTGTCTGACCACAGGGATCCAGGAGTGCTCTATTGACGTGAAGTCAGGGTGTGTTTTCATGCTGGAGAGCGAGGGACTGTTGGAAGGTCTTCAGAGGAGGGCTACGGATGTAACGCAGCAAGACGACAAGATGATAGACCCTCTTTAGGGGCTTCAGGACTGCCCCAAAATGGGCAATAGCATCCAGAAGAAGAAGAAGGTCCAGGCAGAAAAAAACTTCTCTGCACACTCGTCCCCGAGCCTCGGCCGGGAGAGACCCAACGATTTCTGGTCTTTTGGACGTCAAGACAAACCGAAGACAGGTGAGAGTCGGGAGTAGAATCAGGGATGTCAGTCATTCTAAATGAAAGTGACAGTCTTGTTCTTGAAAGACAGGCAGCTAGAAAAGGAGAATAATGCATATTTGTGAAACTGGGTTGTCAGGCTGGGCTTTGCCTGTGAGTGTGTGTGACTGAGTTCCTGCAGTAAGCGGTTTAAATGCGGAGTGACAATATTCCCATGCTGACATTACCTGAGTCAGCGTCGGGGTTTCCTCTTATTGCACATGTGTGCAGAACACAGTTCTATGTGGGGAAGTGTTTGTTTATTTGTTCTCATTTTGCCGATCTGCCCCTGCTGACAGGTGAGTAATCAGACACAGAAGAAATGTAAGAAAGGGACCCCTCAGTGCACACAGTTACTTTATGATTGGACTATTTGTTCTTGCCAGACCGCTATACCTGTAGTGGGAAATGGAGCTTAACTTGTCTCATTGTCTCCGTTCACAGCCCCCGGAGCCACAAAACCTCCCAGACAAACAGGTTTAACACAGGCTCCGTCACTGACACAGACAGATTGTCAGATAATGCCCAGGCGCTGAGATTGTTGACATTTTCTGTTTCTCAGGTGTTCCTTTGTGGTTTCTTGTTTTTCTGTCCTCGCCCAGGACTATTACTTTCCTCTGTCTGTCCGTTTCATGTAATGGCATCCCATCTCTCTTGCTCAAGTTTTGAGTTTTTGGACACAGCAGTACTTGTAAAATCCCAGTCATAGATTTTTACACTGGCCATTTTTGTTGTTGGTTATTGTGGCACAGGGAGAATAGTGGCTGGACTATTCTGAATTTCTAACTTTTCAGAAATGTTTTGATTCAGTCTACTCTCAGCAACCTCATTTCCAGTCAATGCAGGCAGAAAAAACTTATTATTATTAATTATCTGCTACCTTCTAGCACAAAATAGACAACACACATATTGAACTATGGCACTGAACTGTTGCTGCTGTTACTCACAAACAAAGCTGAAGGATTAATGGCTGATTGGGATTTTTACCAGCTCAATGACAATAAACCAATTGGTTTTAAGGTAATAATCATATTGCTACTGTTTTATACATAGAATTAGTTTATTGGCAGTTCTGTGCCTTTTCTGCTTTGTTGTGTTTGCTGTTCCCTTAGCCCTTAGTCTCCTGGGTCATCCATATTCATCAGTAAGAAACCATTTCATAGATTTCATTTTCATAGATGATGGAGGGTTTTTTTCTTCCACATTTATCATTTATTATAATACCAACAGCTGGTGAGAGACAGCGTATATTATCATGAGGTTCAGGCCGGAACTGAACCAGGAATCTTAACACAGTTTAATACAGTGTGATGAAGTGTGTCCAAAGCAGTATAGTAGTAGTTTGTGTCAAAGTGATATTTCTCAAGAACACAAACAGTGGTGTAGCCATTTCATTGAGACTTCTCTTTTGGCCACTTTTGATGAACAGAAGCCAATTTGTCCACCACAAAACTACCACAAATCTGCAGTGCTTCTTTTGTCAGATGGTTGTTGTTGTTGTTAATGGCCATTAGCTGGAGCTGGTGCATTAAGATATGACCATATACATTCATCTGCTCATGTTGAACCGCATGAAATATGGCTAACATTAGCAGGGACCAAGCAGTAAAAACAATCAGAGCAAGGCGAATCAATTCTTGACGTGCTTCCATTTTGCTTGTGGGGTTGTTTTCTTATTGCAGTTAGATCTTCACATGATGAAAAGGAAACTGTTTCATTTTGTGCCTCTATTTCAAAAGGGGAAAGCAGAAGAAAACAAAATATTCACATGAAGTACCTTGACAGTTCAGTTGTGCTTTGAGCACATCTTCTGTTTCATCAATATGCCAGAAATGTTTCTGGTTTCCTTGGCAACAGTTGACCCAAATGAACCCGGACTGTTTGATCAGGCAGTTAAGGAACGTCTCCTATCAAAGCACCAGGATGATGGGTGTTCCTCTATGTGTGCGTGCTTATGGGCAAAAGGATGGACAATGTTTATTTTAGACAACCAACCCGTCTGTAGACAAACCCATCTTGATTTTGTTTTCTCTCCGGGTGGTCGATGTCTATGTGGGTGTGTGTGTGATTGTCGTTTTCAGTTCTCCTGTAGCCACTGCCTCATTCATGGGGAGTTTATTCAGACACTTGGGGTGTGAATGCATTCCTACATTCCAGCTAAATTTCTTCACGCATCGGCACCCACCCGGCGCACAAACACACGACCTCTCTGAGCTTTTGGAAATGAGGCTGAATTCCTGTTTTCGGAGGTGATTGAAGCTGCAATTAGCTACACAATACAACCCCATTAAGCCGAGCTGAGCCAGTGAGAGATATGGGAGAGCGCATTGCATCACATCATGAATTATTTTGCACACATTTGGTTGCAGCAATAATGATGCTTTAGCGCTCAGAGTTGTCTCCAACTTGGTTTTTGAAAAACCATAGCCAACGGGCAGAGCAAAGGAGGAGACGGATGTCTCTGCGCTGCAGTGACACAGTGTCAAGATGGAGCAGAAACATGCAGGAGATGATAGGTTGGTTCTGTGCTCCCTGAAGTATGTGTCATGTCAGAGGGTTTTGGCCTCATTCCAAACCAGAAACCCCGCCAGTGTCCTTCACAACACCTGAGAGGTTGTTTATGGTGGGGAACACAACACTTAACAGACTGGGAAACGACTGGATGTCACACATAGAGCACCTCGGTGTGGCTTTTTCTCTATTTTTGAGCAAGGTGAACCATGGGTGTGTTTTCTTTCCTTCACAATGCAGTTCTTGTTGGCTTCTGCTCCATCGCCGACTCATTTTACAGGTTTATGTTACTGAACGACATTAAAATGATTCCAGTGTGACCTCTTTTTCTAAAAGCTTGGATGATTTGAGCTCAGTGTCCACTGAGGTGACTGCAGTGTGATTCAGAACACCAATCTATTTGTCTGATTTAATTCATCTGTGGCACAACCCTCATTACTTTTCTTTCCAACCAACCGCCCAAACTTGAAAGAAAGAAAAAAAGCAAAAAGAGAAGAGAAATCTGCCATGACATAAAATAGTCACACTGCTTCACTTGCTTCAATTTTGTGGTGTCTGCCAGCTCATTGATTTAAATATTGGTTTCCGATGACTGAATATGTTGGTCTGCACGCACACTGTTGAGAAACTCAGAGTCAGTGTGTGGAGATGAGACGTCGCCAGCTGAGTTTCAAAGTCACAAAGGTGCTTATTCATCGGGCGGCGAGAGCACCCGCGCAGCGGACAAGATTAGCTCGATGTGAATTCACTTTACTGCATCCACAGGTGGTCAGTGACGCAGAGGGAGTCACACACACACACCACACGCACGCACACACACACACACACATACACACACATACGCATACGCACACAACAAATGTGTTCGCACACCAACATGCCCAGTCCGCAGGGAGAACCTCAGCTGGCTCTCATCACAGAGATGACAGGTCAGGATGACTCGTCTAATAACCCTGTGTCGCTAAAGACCAGAAATCGAACCATTAGGACAAATTGTGTGGAAATCACCCGATGGGCCGTTATCGTCCTCCTCTCTACCCTCTGCTTCCTCTCCGTTCTGCTGTAATCTCCTTGACCTTGGATTGTTGGCTGGTTATTTATCTTCAAGCATTCCGTTGGGAGCATATTTGCATGTTCACATAGTAAGATTTACCACAACTTGCTCACCTTTGGATGGGAAAAAAATGCAACTTACGGGAAGATGATGGATTGAGTGGCGAAGTAAATTGAAATCTGATGATAGAATTAGGGAGGCAGAATGGAAAGAAGGTGACTTTAGTGAAGAGAATATAATGAGAGGGACAGAAGAGGGGAACATGTTGTATAGGGCTGTGTGTAATTCGACAACAGGGCTGCCAGCAGATTTCCCCGCCATTTTCATTATGCCTGCCTTGTGCAGGGTGTGATATTCCATATTCCATTATCCTGCCGGGTAAGGCTCGCCTAAGCCTTTTGATTTCTGTAAGCGGGGCTAAGACGCTCTCTTCTTGGTCTTCCTTTGAAGATCCCATTTACTGTGTGCCACTGGCTCCCCACAGAGAGCTTAGGCAAGACACAGTTGGATCAAGAAGTAGATGACTTTTTCGTCTCAGCTATCGACTCCTACGCTTTGCCCCATCTCGTCCTCGAGCCCCATTCTTTCATGTTCTGCTGCTGTTTCCGCCCGTGCACCTCACAACACCCCCCCCCCCCCCCCCCTCCCCTCCCGCCCCCTCTGCTTTCTGTGTAAGCAAGCGATACCTGACTTCTGGTCATACTTTGTGGCCATATTCTCTGTTGGTAGGCAAGAGGAGGAATGGAGGAGAGAATTGGACAACTTTCAATTTTGTTTGTGTGTTTTAATAAAAAGCCATTCCTTCAACGAACTGACGGTGAGTCAGTGAAAAGCCCTGTCATTCATCATCACTGCCCTCCTTCCTGTGCCTTTCTGACCTTAATGGCAGTATTTTCATCGATTTTTCACTAGTAACATCATGTTCTGGCCTGTTCACCAACGTGTCGCCCGAATTGTTTGAAGATGAAGGGAGTTACCTCCTTCGTCTAGCCTCTCTGTCCATGCCCTTTAGCAGTCCTGCGGCCTCGCTCTAAATCAAAGGATGTTTTTGGCAGCATGCTCTTTTGGTTAGTCTGCATACTCTGGTCCTAAATCCACAACCCGTTCTCATCCCAACGCGTCAAATACCGACTATTTGTCACGCCCCTAAGCGTTGCATATGGACGCCAAGGGTACCCTTCCGCGTCTGTTTATTGACGCTCCGGGTTTTCCATTCACTCTCATGCAAACCCCAGCTCGGCAGGACGGGACGCTGAGAGCAGAGGCTCCAGCCAAAGCCCCTAAACGTCAAATAGAACCGCGGGGGGTAGAAATCCGCGTCCGGATTTGACGCTGTGAGTTCTGCATTGACTCTCATGCAGACCCCGGCTCGGCAGGACGGGACGCTGAGAGCAGAGGCTCCAGCCAAAGCCCCTAAACGTCAAATAGAACCGCGGAGGGTAGAAATCCGCGTCCGGATTTGACGCTGCGAGTTCTGCATTGACTCTCATGCAGACCCCGGCTCGGCAGGACGGGACGCTGAGAGCAGAGGCTCCAGCCAAAGCCCCTAAACGTCAAATAGAACCGCGGAGGGTAGAAATCCGCGTCCGGATTTGACGCTGCGAGTTCTGCATTGACTCTCATGCAGACCCCGGCTCGGCAGGACGGGACGCTGAGAGCAGAGGCTCCAGCCGTCCATTCACTCCCATAATAACCCGGTCACGCGAAGCATGACGCTGCTTACTACTGTCTCATTGAAGAACCGAGTATCCTCTGCCCGGAAGTGTTTTTCTCACTATTTTCTCACTATTTGTACACTTTGTCCCGAGAATATATCCACTGACACGTTAAACAAGGCCAAAATGTGAGATACCTGGCTAAATAACTACGTAAATAATGTGAATTTATACTAAAACAACAATGATAACAGTGGATAAATTGGATTTCAACAGACTGTTTACATTTACTTTGGACCCGCCCCCCTCACGTGTGCGGCGTGTTACCATGGAAACGAAAGGACGGCGTTGCTTCAGGTAGTCTCGTCAGGGTTTCCCCAAAAAAATGTATACAGACTTTAAATTATTGTAAAGTAAACGTCAATTAAAATGCATTTAATTTTCAAACTGTAATGGAATTTCTAAACATTATTTTTATTTGATTTTTTATCATCTAAAGTCTATGCCATGAGACCTACAAAAGTCACCGAATTAATTGCAGCTACTGAAAGTGAAATGAGAAAAGTGAAAGTGAAAGTGAGAGAATTGTGTGCAATCAACATTGTCAGCAGTGACTGGATTAAATTATTGATTATGATTATTATTATTATTATTATTTGGTCGTTCTCCGTCTCACAGAGAGAGACAGACAGAGAGAGACAGAAATATGTCATGTTTATACATATTTCTTTGAATATTGACTTGGTATATGAGAATCTCTGAGCTCTGATGAGAAGATTGAAAGATTGATGAGAAGAAGAAATTGTGGTCAGGAACCTTGGAAGCTTATTATAGATTTTGGGGCCTGCTTGAACGGTGTTGCTTCTGACCTCCCCATAAACATTCTAAAATGTCATCCTCATTGCTCAAAAAATCTATGGAGGGCTGGTTCTTGCCATAAGTGTTATGGGCAGTCACATGGAGCGCCATCTGCTGGAGGGGTGCTGTCATGTCACCCTTGGCATGTCCTTCAATTGTGTATGGCCCTCTCAGACACTTTCTGAGGTAGTAGGAGCCTGAAACTCAGCACGATGGATGCTCTTGACCTACTATTGAACATAGTAAAATTTCAGCCATTTAGCTCAAAGTGTTGAGGTGGAGTCCCTGATTGAACAATGAGAGGGTCTAAAAGCTATAGCAAACTAGACCATCAGATTCTGAAGGCCAATCTGGACGAGATCTCTTTCTAAAGGTGCTGTGAATCTGACATTTTAGTATGTTGTAGGGGGCCCCTGGACAAGATGATATGTGTTGGTTTGGTCCTGATTGGAGCCATACTTTTCAAAGGGCGGGGCTTTGAACGTTCGCCATTTCCCACCTTTGAGGACTTGCCACGGTCTCAAAAATACACCAAATGGCCTGAAACTCAGTCTGCAGACCCCATAGCGGACCTGGAACAGATCCTCCGAGCCCTGCCTCCATAGACCCTTGGGGGCCCTTGGGGACGCAAAGTTGCTCTAGGAAGGTGCTATTAACTTGGAGGCAGCAGATCCTAATACAAGACCTTCTGACAAGTAACATAAACAAAAACCAGGAGGAAATTCCAAGGGGAAGGTATTTTTCTCTCCCCTCCTCCCTTTTGACTCAGACACATTAGGACTACAAACAAAATGGCGGAGCACATGAGTGTGTATTGCAATGTAGTTCATTTTTGGTTAAGGCTTCAGGGGGTTCAGAAAACCTCTTTCTAAGAAATATATATAACTACAACATATATATTTATTTAATGTGACACAGTACATTATGAATCATAAACATTTACATTTATTAGAACTAGTGTAGAACTAGTAGACACTGCATAGCCAGCTTATCATGTGCGGCGCGGCTATGACGTCATGAAAAAGTGCGGCGTGGTGGCTGCTGGGAGTTGGAGTTGTGTCAGAGTGAAAACGTAGTAAACCATAATAAACAGTTGTGGGGTTACCTCTCCAATAGTCTCGGTTCCTGAGTTTTTGGCAGTCATAAGAGCAGTTCAAGAAACCCTACACCTCGGACGCTTCATTAGTTTAGTTTCGATTCCTGCCTCAGTCTGCAAATAGTAAACACTCACTTTGTGTCGCAGACTGAAGAGGGTGCATTCAAAGTCAAAATTGCTTCAGCAACGTTTGAAAACCACTTCCTGTGCTTTTTTGTTTATTTGTAAGAACTAACAAACAAAAGATCATATCCACTCACTGAAGGAATAAAAGGAGACTATAAGGAAGCGAATTATGTCGGCACAAATGCGAAGCGAAACAACCCTTTCGTTTCCATGGTAACACGCCGCACACGTGAGGGGGGCGGGTCCAAAGTAAATGTAAACAGTCTGTTGAAATCCAATTTATCCACTGTTATCATTGTTGTTTTAGTATAAATTCACATTATTTACGTAGTTATTTAGCCAGGTATCTCACATTTTGGCCTTGTTTAACGTGTCAGTGGATATATTCTCGGGACAAAGTGTACAAATAGTGAGAAAATAGTGAGAAAAACACTTCCGGGCAGAGGATACTCGGTTCTTCAATGAGACAGTAGTAAGCGGCGTCATGCTTCGCGTGACCGGGTTATTATGGGAGTGAATGGACGGCTGGAGCCTCTGCTCTCAGCGTCCCGTCCTGCCGAGCCGGGGTCTGCATGAGAGTCAATGCAGAACTCGCAGCGTCAAATCCGGACGCGGATTTCTACCCTCCGCGGTTCTATTTGACGTTTAGGGGCTTTGGCTGGAGCCTCTGCTCTCAGCGTCCCGTCCTGCCGAGCCGGGGTCTGCATGAGAGTCAATGCAGAACTCGCAGCGTCAAATCCGGACGCGGATTTTTACCCTCCGCGGTTCTATTTGACGTTTAGGGGCTTTGGCTGGAGCCTCTGCTCTCAGCGTCCCGTCCTGCCGAGCCGGGGTCTGCATGAGAGTTAATGCAGAACTCGCAGCGTCAAATCCGGACGCGGATTTCTACCCTCCGCGTTTCTATTTGACGTTTAGGGGCTTTGGCTGGAGCCTCTGCTCTCAGCGTCCCGTCCTGCCGAGCCGGGGTCTGCATGAGAGTCAATGCAGAACTCGCAGCGTCAAATCCGGACGCGGATTTCTACCCCCCCCGCGTTTCTATTTGACGTTTAGGGGCTTTGGCTGGAGCCTCTGCTCTCAGCGTCCCGTCCTGCCGAGCCGGGGTCTGCATGAGAGTCAATGCAGAACTCGCAGCGTCAAATCCGGACGCGGATTTCTACCCTCCGCGTTTCTATTTGACGTTTAGGGGCTTTGGCTGGAGCCTCTGCTCTCAGCGTCCCGTCCTGCCGAGCTGGGGTTTGCATGAGAGTGAATGGAAAACCCGGAGCGTCAATAAACAGACGCGGAAGGGTACCCTTGGCGTCCATATGCAACGCTTAGGGGCGTGACAAATAGTCGGTATTTGACGCGTTGGGATGAGAACGGGTTGAAATCCAGCATGGGAACTTTTTAACTATTGGATGGTATCCCCAGAGCACTCTAAAGAAACAATAACTCCTTCTACATGGCCCACAAAACCCTCAGTAAGTCTAATGCAAGCAAGAAGAGAGTGCATGAGGTTTTTACTATGTGATCATAAGCCACAAGGTTGGGAGTAGTGTTGTGCTCATTACTCCCCTATTAAACAGATGATGGACTACCTGAGGATATAAAGGCATCAAAACACATATTCCATTAGATTTCCATTTCAGCACTGTGCTGAAAGAACAATGCATTGGTTAACAATTTATGTTCAATAGATCACAACTTGGCATGCTGCTCCTACTACCAAAGCAGCGTGCCAAAGTCTTTCTATCCAGTTCTGTTGTTCTTCCAGTCCCTACAGAGGGTCTTGGTGGCTATTGTTTTGGTTGTCCAGACTTCACACCCCTCTTCTATTTGCAGACTCAGCTACATTCAATGCAAAAAGCTCACAGTGTCCTCATCATTCAGCATCAAACAACAAACAGATTAATCAAACAATTATCTGATAGCCATAGTGGAATCGTCAGGGACTTAAGACAAAGTTGCTTCCCTCCAGACACCAAAGACAGAGCCAGTCACAGAGAAAATATCAGGCTTGTATTATTGTATTGTTATATTAAATGCACTAAATGACAAAGCAGGAGGCAAAGAGCACATTTTTTTAACACGGTGTCACTGTCTTTATGATTGTGCGTCAGCCATGTTGCTGCCGAGATCCTGTAGAGCTCCAGTGTGATCTCACTGTTTCCAGTATGAAGGGACTCAGTGTTCGGATGCTCTGTAATGGGGTCCAGTCCAGTGGCTTCCTGAATCACCACCTAAATTGAATTAAAGCATCAGACCATACCATTAGACAGTGCTCACACACATTGACACAAATACACGCACAAAACTGCCTGGGACCTTGCTTCTCAAAGGTCATTTTTGCGACTGTGGTCATGGTTTGGATATGATGCTTATCATTTTGAGACAAGAACAAAATTGCTTATGTTAAGCCTCGTCCTCCAACATCACTGTGTCCAATCTGTAATTTGAAACTTGTGACAGCCTGAGCTAAGCTGGTCTCATCCTGCTGATGGAGAAGAAAGCGATATCAAACCATTAAAAGTCACAGAAATTAAGTTACACTTCAAACAAAAACCTAAGAGCTCCTTTAGAGTTTTCTTCGAACACTTATGAAAATAAATCTGGTTTGCTAAACTGCAAAAATTATGTATGTCCTGTCTGTGGCTAGATTAAAAATTAGGAAACTTTGACCAATACCAGCTGTTCAGTTACTCCACATGAAAAGAATCAGCGTATTAGAGCACTTCCAATCCCACGCATGTAAAATCTGTAGGTGCATTAGGGACATGATGTGTCGCCAATCAGGAGAATAACTGGGCAAAGACAGAGATAAACATAGAGGTCAGTGAGGGCTTTCAGACAAAATACAATCGAATATGTTCCAAAAGTCAAAACCAATAATCTAGATGATCCAACAGAGCTGCAGAGGATGAAGTCGATTTCTGTACAGAGTCAGGTGTGAAGCAGAGTGAGCACACCGGCCTCTGATTGGCTGACAGATAGGAGAGGGAGCTTGCTCATGCAAGCTGTTGACAACAGCTTGCATGAGAAAAATCCAAGAATGGCTGGATATGAATTGGTACATAAATGTCACATGCACACAAGCATATGCTGCTATGGAATGGTGAGCAGTGATAGATAAATAAGGACTTCATTCCTTTAGAGCCTCCAATTGACCTTACTGCATGTTTTGGACTATGGGAAGAAACTCATGCACACATGGGGAGAACATGTGAACTGTGAGGCAGCAGCACTACGCGCTGTGCCACTGTAATAAATAATGTTTATTTAATATTAATCATGCTGATTTGCAAATGAAGCAGCAAATGAACCAACACACACAAATCTACTTGTTCTACAACTTGTTTGATGAGAAAAGACATTCAACACATTTGTTATACCCAGCGGAGGATATACACAGTGCCTTTTGGTGAGAGGCAACAAATCAACAACAAATCCAAATTTTGCTTGCTTACAAGAAGACTCTGCAGGGATATTTAAATGTGTGCACGTGTGTCAAACACCAGAGTGATGCATAGTCTCCAGCTGTGAGTCTGCACTCTCCATCAAAAGCTTGATACACACTCACGCTGAAGCTATTTTGGCTCAGTGTTTAAATAGTATAAATGATATAGAGGTTCATTTGAGCTCATACCTACAATGTTCTTTTTTGCACATATACACTCTGCCTGTAGGTGTGTACTGTACATACACACAGACAGTCAGTCTAAAATGACAGCGGCTGTAATTAGCCTCCAGGTCTTTAGATGTGTGATCTAAGTAGAGTCAGCAGACGTTGGCCTGATGTCGGTGGCGAGGTCACACTGGGGGGAGCAGCGTCCCTGTGCCAACAGGAGGCGTGGGTCCAGCTCCGATACTTTTCTCACTCCAACATTTGGCAGCAGGTTTCTTCAAACACGCCTTCAAACATCTTTTCACACAGATTTACAAATGTTTTCAGAGCGATTCAGTCAGGATGGTTTGGAGTTGTTTACCAAAGAGGAGCTTAGCTCATTGGCCGTGCATAATGGGATTTCACTGAGGAAGAGTGACGAGGACGAGCGCGTTCCTGCCACCGTGATGGAGAATGAGATGTTGGCAGGAGATGTTGTTTTCAGTGGGCACCCTCATGCTGACACAAATCCCACTCCCTGCGTGTCTCTCTCACTCTCACACATACACACATCATGGCACTCATAATGCTAATGAACAACCTCCTACTTTTCCTGCCTGGGCATGTATGGGTGCGTTACATGTGTGGCCGGTTGTGAACAAGGTGCCTCTGTCCAGGCCTAATGTGTTCAGTGTGATCCGGATGACACACAGTCAAATGAATTTAAAGTTGTCGATCTCCTTACTTCGCCTCACAGCTCAGCACTGAGGACTTATTATGTCAACTCTGCTCCTCTGCAGCGCAGTTTCTCATCAGCGCAGTTTATACCGATGAAAAGCATCAACATTTCCTTAATAATGAATGCTTCAACCTTGAAGGCGTAATTTCCATTTGGCCTTGTTAAACAATGCTCATATCCATTCCCAGCAACGTGTGGCTGGATCACATGAGTTTAATCCATTATAACAGACAGAGAGTCCATGTACAGAAAAGAACAAGGGAGGATTGTCTCGCAGAAAGGTCCACATCTGGAAATCTTTACAATCTTTGTAGCTTCCAGAGGAAAGTTGGAGCATGAAATGATGCAAATGACATTTTGGTAAAATGGAAAGTGAAATGCAGATATACTGTATGTTCTGATTGGCTAATGACACAAAACAGAATGTGACATTTGGGTTTTGTGTCATTACAGAGAAGGTCAAGAAGGTTGAGAGTTTTAGGGCCACTAAATGTGAATGAGATTTTTCCTGTATGAGTAATGTCTTTATCTCAGTGGTGGTCGTCCTCCAATGGCAGTTGGCTATCAAAATTTCAAAAAGTGTGATAAATGGCTGAATAAGTAAATCCATGAAACCGCTAAAAGCACTTAAAGCATTGTTTTTATTGATAGTCAGAAGTCACACGTATGAATTTACGTAGGAGTTATAGTAAAAAAAACAATCCTTGTTTTGCCTAATTTGGAGCAACAATCTGTTAGTGAGGTGTGGTAATTCAATTCCACCAAGCATATCAAAGCGTTTCAAGAATAAATCCTGATTTTCTTCAAAGACAAAGTTTGACTTTTTTAGTAAATACTCCTATTTGTTTCTTAGATGGAAGATAAGATACCACTGTCATGCCGCCAGGAGCTGCTTAGCAAAAAAGAGCAGAGGCAGGGAAAACAGCCACAGATCTTTGTTGTTGTTAACAAATATGTGTTCATTATTTTACTTGCTTGCCACACAACTGTGTCACTTGGGTAAGCTCATACAGGGCACACACTGTAGGGCAAAGTCGGGAAGGCAGTCAGCCCATTTCTGTTTGGGTTAGGGTTAGGGTTAGGGCTAGGGTAATTTTTGTTTAAGGGATGCGGTTTAATGGGTTTTGTTACTTTCAGATCCAACCAGGGTCACTGCTGATTTTCTCATCTGTGAAAATCAGAATCTGAATTTCATTGTTGTGATACAAGTACAAGATTAAAAGCCCAATCCTAAACTGCAAAACCAAGTGAGAGGCACCATACATGTTTTATTAACAAATGCAGTTCTATCATATCTTTGTTTTTTGGTTCCAAACTGCTGGTAAGGTCCTAAGACTTTACTTATGAGTGTTTCAGGTTTTACAAAGCAATCCGACTGGAGGGCGATAGACCAGTCCTGTCCTGTCCTGACCTTTGCTGTCCCATTCACACAAACTCATCTTCCAGCATGAATGTGTGCGGAAGCTGTAGGTCTCTCATTAACTCATCAATCACTTTAAATGAGACCATTCACATTTGAGAGACATGCCCTCAAATAACCCGGAGCACCTGTATCTTTTTTTTCTATTTCCATCTGTTGCATGTGTTTCTAATGAATTTCAGGGCCATGTGCCAACATCCAGAATATGCAAAAAAATTAAGTTTCAGGATCTGTCTCTCAATGTGTATTACACACACATAATTGTGTAACACTTTTACAAGAGTCACAAATTTGTCACTATTCCCTGCACTTGAGTTCTGTCTGTCTTCTTCAGACATTCTTTTCTTTTTTTTTGTCCCTTCATAGCCCCTAATTTTCCAGGGTCATCCAGAAGGCTCTTATCCTCCCTCCCACACCAAATGGCAACAAACAGATTTATTATCGTGTTTCAAGACTGTAGATGGATGAGTGAACAGTGGGTCGACTGTGTCTCCACTGTGAGGCATCCATAACGGTATCTGTGTTTGCAGAGCTTTCAGTTTGGCTCCCAAAAAGCTTTTAGGATGGGACGACGAGGAGCAAAAAAAACGCCCATCCTTAAAGAAAAACACCCACAATCCTCTTATCAAAGCAAAGGGGTTTTTACAAAAGAGTGAAGAGTTTCTGGTTTGGAGTGCAGCACAGCTGCAGGTACGTTTGCATCCTGAACTGCTATCAGTCACCTCAGCTCAGGTGCACAACCTTCAGGTCAGGATTAAAAATGTGGCACAAACAGAGAGTTGATGTTTGCAGAGGAGGTCGGAAGTCCTATCTTGCCCTATTTGCATTACGATGTGCTTCAGTAGACTCCATTCACACTGGTTAGGTATAAAGCTGGACACATGGATGGATGGTTGGATAATCATGCAATGACCTGTTTGAGATTTACTCTGCTAGAGTGAAACTTAATCTCACAGGTGCCACCTCCACATGACACAAGAGTTAACTGGTATTGTCGGTCTTTATATGGTCACATATTCCAATTACTAGTCAAGGAGTATGCATGCTATGCATGGTGCGCTGACAACTAGACAATTTAGGACACATTTCTAAGCAGTATAGTTTTGCTCGGCTGTGACCTTTCTCTTTCTTCCATTCCCCTCTCTGTCCCTTAGATAGACTCCATTTCTAATCAACTCACTGTGTTCCTCCCACTTTGTTCACATTCGCTTTGTGAGCCACCCAAGGGAATTCAGAAATGCAGATGCTTTACAGGTGTGACAAGCGCCCTCCTCTGTGATTTATGGGTGCACCTTGTCCTCTGCCCTCCACTTTCCTCCACCCTTCCTGAACTTCCCCCAGTCAGGTTCTTTCGCTCCACTCTCTCCCCCTCTCCTGCTCTCAGCTTCCCAACGTCTCCAGAGTCCTTTTACATTGTGCATGTCTTGTTTCTCTACTACTATTAGCTCACGTCAGATGGACACGGTAACAAATGAGCCAAATCCCATGGTTCATATTTCATCCCGTGCGGTCCACCTGAACAGACAGTGTGGTGCCAGATATTATCATAAAGAGATATGTGAAAAATTCCACAAGATATATATGTTGAGGACCTAGGTTAGCCTCCCTCACTCTCCCCATGGTTAATATAACACCAGTCACTGTAGGGCAGCTCATAACTCAGGTCCAGCACAGCAGACACAGAATACAAATCAGGTGAGCAGCAATGAGCTGAATAACGATACCTCAGAGTGTATGTGCGCATGTGTGTGTGTGTGTGTGTGTGTGTATGTGTGTATGTGTGTGTGTGTGTGTGAGTGTGTGCGTTTTAGGGGTATTAGAAGTTTATTGCTGGTCACATTTTAACCCTCTCTTCCTGTACTCTGGCAGTTTCATTACTGCCGTCCATAGGGAGGGAGAGAACAAGTGGGGGATAAAGGCATTGCGGCAAATCATGGTGGTCAGGGGATATACACACACTAGTGTGTGCCTCATGCTATCAATAAACGTGCTGTCCAGTGTGAGAGATGTAAAGCCAGAGAGAGTATATTTTACGTCAAACAAATCCCATGAGAAGATTCAAAGAAGTGGTGGTTTGAGGCCACTATTAAGTATAGAGTGTATGCAAAAGCTGTGCCACAGAGGCCACTCCTGTCCAAACATACTTTCATAGCCAACAGGGAGACCAGTTCATTCTAATCAAGCCCACAAACAATGTTCTGCTGGAGTATACAGTCACTCAGGAACCAAGTGTGTTTCATCAACAACTGAAAATATTCCCAGACAGAAATGGAGTATGCTGGAGTTTTGGCGGGCTAGGTAGAACCGACTCGTGTTTATTGCTGTGCTGTTAGTTTTGTTAGAAACAGTAAGGAACCCCTAGAAAAAGGGTAGCTACAGACTTTTACATGCAGTGTTGGGTTTTGTTTCTAGTTATTCTCGGAGCTGCAGAGCCACGAGGGTAATCTGCATAAAAAAGGGAATGAAGAAATAGCAGACCTCACAAGGACAACAAGTTCCTGATGTCCTCACATATTCCACAGCTGTGACGCTGCATGAAGCTATCCAGGCGCTACAGGCGTGCCTCAGACCTCACACTCACAGAGGAACAATTATAAATAGTTTCCTTTTTGCCACTGTCGCTCGTCCACATTTTAATCTGTACTGCTTCATCCTCGGCTTTTTCATTTCTAATGAACCCAGCGTGCACTCTCTGTACTACACACCCCACTGAAAGGCAGGGGCCGTTTTCAAGCTCATCCAGGCATGAAGTGGAAACTCCTCATGGCCGAGTGGCCTGCATGCTCACCCGATACTGGTGCTGAGATCATGACAAAGGTGGAACAGCCATCTCCTTCTATTCAGCCCCTTTCTCTGCCTCTCTGTTTACATCCTTTCTCCTCTGGTGTAGAATGAGGGGGGTGAGCCGAGGACATGGGATGAGCTAATACTCACCATGTGCTCACAGGATTACATGTTAGAATAATTGTGTTTGTGTGTGTGTGTGTATGTATGTGTGTGTGTGTGTGTATGCTAGCATCAGACTTTGGGCACGGACAGTCCACTGGGAGTCATTTATTACTTTTAATTGCTTTTTCATCCGGCTTCAGTACATCCACATGAGATGACGTGCTGATTTTGCAGTCTCATACTTGCAGTCCAGGCAGAGTCCGAGTCGACACAGCACTCTCTAGTGGAGCACAACATGAGTCGTGTGTGGACCTGCAGTGTCAGTGCTGATGTGGAGCAGCTGAGCACTGAGATTTCTCCTCAGAGAGGCAAAAGGTGCATCTGCGCTGAAAAACAAACATTTTGTCCTCTGTTCATTATGTCAGACAGTCCCTGATTATCTATCAGACGTAGTGAAGAATTCACTTGTGTTAAAAGCAATAATTCATTTTTCATTAAACTTTTCTCACATGTTGAATAAGTGTAGCTGTCTATAAATGGAGTCTTACTAAACACTGTATTTAAAGGTCGGCTTTAAACCTAGCATTATTTTTGTTTTACAGCTGTAGTTTATTTAATTGAATAAAGCCATTTTTTGTTTATCTTGCTTTGAGGTTTAGTAACTCAACAGATTCCAACAGAGCAAAGCTGGATTCTAGACACTGAGCTGTAAATCAGATGAAAGAGAGAGGGCCAGCAAATTGTTTTCATTATTATGATTGTGGCTCTTAGGAAGGACGCGTGTTTTTTGCCCTTTGACATTTTAACAGCCCTGTTTTGTTGGCTGCCTGAATTGAGAGTGTCCGCCGACAGGCTGTTGGTCCTGCTAACTGGTCTACAACGGTCTGGTTCGGTTGATTTATGAGGCTATCTTTAGCATTACACATTAAATGCTGTAGAACAGCTTCTGAATTGCCTTTAAAAAGCTAATTGCAGTTTAGAGGAAAGTGAGGTTGACACTGAAAGTATACAGTGATATGAAATGAATTATTTGTAGTTTCTTTCTGTTTACAAACAAAATGAGAGTGCCTGTGAGATCCACATTAGCATGAAGTTAGCATATGTCACTTATCCATTGTAACACATTGTGTCATTTTGCTCATGCTTTGGAATGGCGTGTTGTGTGTGGAGAATCAAAGGCATTTGAAGTCCGTCTCTCCCCTCTGCCCCCATCCCCAAGAGCAGATGGTGTCTCTTTAGGTTTCTAATGAATATTGATATGAGGGGTCTTAGTTAACAACAGGGGGGTAGCCAGGCTGGGCCAAAGACCCCCAAAATTGGCAGGATTGTATTGCGGGTACCGGGTGTGGAAGAGATTAGTGTTGAGGGAAAAGAGGGGTTTTTTGGAACCTAAATGGCAACATATCTGTGTATCAGAGTGGTTTTCATATGCACGTCATGTCCATATTGGCAAACTGTCCCACACACACTAAAATGGATTATAGGTTAATTAGTGATATCATCCTGAGGATTTGTCCAGCTTTGGAGCAAAGCAAAAATATAGATAAAAATAAAGGCTAGGAATTTTAAATAAAACAAAATTAAGCTGAGTGGCAATGAGCAGGATGTGAGGATTGAAGGGGCGTGAGGTGCAAAGTTAGCCAGGTCAAGCCACTGGCAGAGCTAATCCTCTGGCATGACTCCCGTGTCTAAAGCTGCTCTCCTGAAGGCCAGAGCTTATTCTAGCCTCCACTCTGCCCAAGGCTGAACTTCTCCAGCACTACAGGCCAGACCCTGGACAGAGGGCTGGAGATTTCTTTACTGGAGAAACTTATTATCCCTGACCACTTGTCAGTGCCAGGGGTTGTGGTGTTGGTGCACTGGGGAGGGATGTTGGGTGTATGGATAAAGATAATTGCATTACTACCCTCTGGCCTGTCCCTCCAGCTGGTGTGGGTGTGTGGACCAGCTGTAGCCCCCTGTGGTGCCACTTTATTGGGAACAAACATCCATTCAGAGGGCAAGTGGACCAAAGTGCTTCTTCGTAGGAGAATTAATCCTGGAACCCGGCACCGGTTGCTTGTTTGGCTCAGGATCAGCCATTTCCATCAGTTTTCTTTCCCCCCTCATAGCCGTGTTGTATTTCATACCCTCTGCAGTTTGTCAGGAAACATTAGTAGGCGCACAGAGACTCATCCCCACACACACACTCGTGCACACATGCACATACACACAGTTTCGATGATGAACCGGGGCTGTGTCAGCTATTTATAACTCTGACGAGACCTCTGTGGCTATAAGGCACAGGACAGACAGGAGCAGAAAGGAAGAGAGGAGCGAAGATGTGAGAGGGAAGAGATTGGCAAAGACTCAGGGAAGAAAGAGGGCAGTGGAGAGAGTAATGCACTGTTTCAGAAGAGACATTACATTACATTGAAATGGTGGATGTTTAGCTTTTCACTGTGAGGACATAACCTCTACTGTCAAATGCAGCCCCTGTAGTCCTTAGATAATGAGGCAGAGAGTCAGACAGACGCAGTGCTGAAGGCTTTCATTACAGAGGGGACAGTGATGAATGGAACTGTGTAACCTTAAAATATATCAGTAGTTATGATGTGTTTTCAGCTTTTATCACAGCTACAAGTGGATTGATACAATATCAATTAGTTGCCTCTGTTAGCTCCACCCAGTATAAGCAGTGTCACCTGGCAGAGGAGTTTGTTGGTGGGTCTACTGGCATCGCTACAAGATTCTGTGAGGTATTTCTCCTTCCACGATGGGTGGGTCCAAACAAAACAATACAAAACAAAACAAAACAAAACAAAAATGGATGGAAGGAAGGAAGGAAGGAAGGAAGGAAGGAAGGAAGGAAGGAAGGAAGGAAGGAAGGAAGGAAGGAAGGAAGGAAGGAAGGAAGGAAGGATGGAAGGAAGGATGGACTACACTGTGCCTAACAAATGGTATACGGCAACATCATAAGGCATATAATAGTGAGGTGGTGATGTCACACCTTCTTTATACATACCTTATAAAGCCCTATAACTAGAAGTGGTGAAGCATATTTGGCATGATGTCACACACAGCAACCTTAACCTCTTAAGATAATAGTATGTGTACTATAATTCCACTGATGAGAAGTGTATCAATGTGCATAGACACACTGGAGTTAATAATCCTTCGGTTTTTACATAAATGCCCTTTAACATGACCAATGTCTTGCTGCTCAAACATTTTGATCCTTTTTAACTAAATTATTATTACTTCTCTGCTTTATTTCAAGAGTCATATGCCGAGCATGCGTTTGTGCGCGCACACCGTCACACGTGTCACTCTGTGTTGAGTGAAGTGGGGGTGGATGCTTTCTGAAAGCTAGACTTTGACAGCCGTTTTGCTGGTGGGGGGGTTTCTTCTTTTAACAATAGAGAGGGCATTGCAATGGAGAGGGCCAGATAGTGTGTGCGTGTGAGACAGAGAGAGAGAGACAGAGAGAGAGAGACAGAGAGAGAGAGAGAGAGAGAGAGAGAGAGAGAGAGAGAGAGAGAGAGAGAGAGAGGGTGAAGGGGGGAGGGTATCAGACTCAGGGATAAGGCAGCTGGGACAGGCTGCTTGGCTGGAAGCAGATCTCATTGTGTACCAATCCTTCCCAAGTCACTCAGACACTGAAGAGAGTGAGGAAAACCTGCTGTCATGCTTTTTTATCATCTGGCTATCTTCAGAGTTCTTCTGGATTTTCTTAGTAATACTGATTTTTCTCACCGCTAACACAGAGAGGACTTGTTGGATTCTTACTTTGCTTTGCCACTATATTTTGATTTTGTACCTGTGATGGCAGAGGTATAGGCATGGTGATCTACTTGAGGAAGAGCATCCACTCTCTGCTGTCTGTCTTCAAGAAGAAGGGTGAGAGCTGACTCGTGGAAAATCTTGGCAGGCTGTAACTCTGACTTCAGGCTGCTGTCAGAAGTGCATTTTAGTTTATATGAAATTAATACTGTTTAACTTAGCTTTGATTAAGGTTTCTGGAACTAAGACAACCTTTTTCCATGACTTAATATAGTCTGGAGACATTCATTCTGCACACTTTAATTGATAAATGGCTTGTTTATTGTAAAGACAAGATGAATATTACAGATTTTGCACTATGACCTCTCTGTCTCACAAACAGACACACAAGAATTTGGGCTTGAGGCAATTGGGGGTGGGGTGGGGGGGTTCTCTAATGAGATAAAGGGCTTAACTGACTTTTATGGCGATCGTCTTAATCAACCAAAAGCCCTAAACCTCCTGCAGGGGTCCGGCGGAATCTCATGGAGGACTGCTTTTCCAATTATTCACTGCTGTTAGTTAAAGCACAGCGCGGTAAACATGAGCAACATGTACATTGTTGTTGCTGCTTTGTAATGAACTGCATCGGAGAGTCCCTGGTTCTCAGTTCACAGCAGTTCTCAGCCTAAGATTTCTCAGAGACACGCACAGGGGAGACTATTGTGTGTGAATGGGGGCGGTAGGAGAGGGGATGGAGTGTCTGTTACCTCACACACACAAACGTACAGTATGTACATCTGCACTCACAAAGTGTTACCTAACCAGGTGAGACTGAGAGCCACACTGTTGGAAGTGACAAAGCCATGAAAGTGGACACCTCCTGTTGACCTTTGATAAGCTAATAACAGGCAATAGAAAACTATTAGATAGCCTTCACAGCAATGGGGATAAAACTTAAATAATCATTAGTGTGCGCTGAACAGTGTTGTTGGCCCCAACCTTGCTATAGCGGAACTAAAACTTGGCCTACTGTGTATTTACTGCCAGCCAAATAATACTTTTAATATTTAAAGCATCTCTCCAGTCTCCACTGTTTTTGCAGTCTGTTAAATACTAAGTAAAACCATTCTGAAGGTTCCCACACGGGAGGTCCCGCAATAGGGAGCATCTTTATATACGGACAATCCAGATTATCTAATCCTCCATGGACGGGTGAGGAGGAGAGACACTGCACGAGATTAGCCTGGCAGTAGTCTGCTGTTGAGAGTCTGTTGAGGCTGGGACGTCTGCCCAGCGGAGGAGATTTGGAGAAGCATGCTGCGTCAAAGGTGCACATATAAACACGCAGTCGTGCCAGGTGGAGGTGCAGAAGATTCTCTGTAAAGCTTATAAATGCTGTGACAAGGAGACACCTGTTGAAGCTGTTTGCGTGCTTGTTAATCATTGCTTTCCCAGAGGCAAACTGACCCTTATTGCTGCAAAATTGAGTGAATTGACCAAATTAAGTCAGTTGGTTTCAGAATAAAGTGTTTTTTGTTTAACTACCAAAATTAAGAGAAAACAATAGTATTCAGTGGGGCAATGTTTTGGCCAAGGAGGGACAGATCTGCCACCCACAAATGGAAGCCATCTGACAGTAAGGAAGCTATGGCAAGTCATACAGTGAGGAGCAATGTTTCCTCTGCTGTATGCTGCCCAGCATTCATTTAAGGGACCTTCAACAGGTGGATATATCTTACACATTTGATCTATAGCCTGGTGATAGTTTGAGTCTGTGCAGAAAGTTTGTGATCATTATCTGTTCTTCCTGACCTTCTGTTTTCATACTAACAGCGGGCCCAAAGGGAAATGAAGACCAGAAGAGGTTGACCGTCCACTACACCACCTCTCAACACTACCAGGAGAATGTTTTCATCGAGGGCAGTAGACCACAGTACCTGGAGGACCTGCACACTGAGGCCCAGGAAGGCCTCAAGATACTTCAGCAAGAAGGTCAGATAGCTTCACAATTGATACAAAAGCACTTTAGTTCATATTGCATTCACTTCCATTTATTACACTTTAGCTTTTACTGATAATAACACAAATGAAAACTCATAGAAATAAGGCTCTCTGTCACTGTACACTGGACTGCATTCAATCATAAAAATTACTGATAGCGATGTCGCTGATAGCAACAGTTTTCTTCATTCATATATATATATATATATATATATATATGTATATATGTGTGTGTTCTAATCCTGTATTTTCTTCACACAGAACACAAGAACGGACTGAACTTTCCTGATGATGAGAGCATTGCTGTAAGTGTCCCAAAAACCACTGTGGATAACATCATATCGTTTTCCCTTCACTTCCTACAAAATCTAAACTCTACTGTGTGTGTGTGTGTGTGCACGCTGCAGTCCACAGACACTCTACGTCCGGAGCAGGATATCAGCTCCAAGGACGGAGGTGGTTCTCAGGAGTGGAGATCAAACACCGGCAGCACTGATACCACTGTAACCTCTGCTGTGTCCAACAGGCCTGTGCTCACCCGCCAAGGTAAACGACAGCCGTGTGTGTGGTATGCGTGTGTGTGTTTCGATAGAGACTCAGAAAGGAAGCATCCACATCTTGTTCATCTTCAGGAAGTAGAGGCAAATCATAGTCACAGTCCACATTTGTGAAAGCTGTTGAAAGCTGTGAAGCTTTGTTCCTGACTTAGCTTCTTTATGATGAGTTACAAGCGTATACTTAGTTAGCTTGCATATCTCATTCCCAGCTGCTTGGTGTATCTGCATTTATGGTGTGGAATCAAAGGATGAGAAACTTCACATATAGACACACACACACACACACATTCACAAACAGGCAGCTTTTTTTGGTCCAAAAGTTCTAAGCTTTTGAAGACAGCACTGCAGTGACTTCTGCATGTCACAGTTGGAATGGGAAGCATGCTGCTTTCTGTGTGTGTGTGTGTGTATGTGGATGTGTGTGTGCATACACAAAATAAAGACTGATTGGTATTCTAGTCCATATTTCAAACTTTCTTTTGAAAATCCTTTGGAAAAGCAAGTTTATTTCATTTGGTTTAATTGAATTGTTCCCTTTATTTCACCAATTTAGTCTCTTTGCAAAAAGTAACCATCTTCAAATACTGTTACTTTAGTCAGTCTTTGTCTGTCATTTAGGCTCCACATTTAAGCCTCTGAATCCTGTAAAACGAATAGATAAGAGCAGGAAGAGGAGCAGGAGGACCACCATAATGGGTATTCCCAACCAGGTCCAGAAGGAACTCGGTATGTAAATGCAGCATCTTTGCCATCCAACATTGTGTTCGACATCATGCAAAAAGATTATTGACACTGTCTTGCCCTCTTCCCAGCACTGCACAGAAACTCAACCTTTCAGCAGCTCATTTCCACCCAAACCCCTGATCATGATGGACAACCCAGAAACAGCCAATCGGGTGTTGTTGTCATTCCTACAGTTGATGGAGGGACTCCGCTGGCCAACAAGGAGGGTGCAAGAGTTCACCTATCAGAACTGGAGGTAATGCTGCATCAGAAAAGTTCTAATTCATCCAGAAGTATAGGTGTGTATCTAAAGAGGGAGATTTAATTGATAACTTGTTGAGGTACCCTTTGGGAAATTCAGGAATTCAAGAAGGCCCTGTTTTTTTTCACAAGTATGGTCTACACTCTGATCCAAAACAGGCATCAAGAGATGAACAGCTACTGAAGAAGCACTTGCAGGCAATCAATCAAGATGAGTCCTTCAAATATCTCTGCTCTTCAGCTATCAGACCCAAGTCTGTTGCTGTACCTGGCATGACAACATCCTCCTCCTTCTCACCTTCAATCCTGTTTAACTTCCTCCAGGAACCCCAGGTAAGAAAGACAGAAATCAGTCACATTTTCAGTTTTTCTAAATTGAAAAATTCAAGTCATTCTAAAATTTTACTCTAGAGGATCTTATCTTATAGACCCTCAATTACAAATCTATATCACTCTTGCTTTTCCAGGGCCCAGTGATGTCTATATCTCCTCAGGCCACCTATTTGTCTACAATTATCCCTAATGCTGTCCTGCCAGCCTCTGTTGAAGTCATAGAGATTGACCGCAGCAGTTACCGGACACGAGGCAGCAGTGTAAACCATGGCAATGGGGTCCGTGCTTTAAGCAAAAGTAGCCTGGCATCAGGGGATTCATCAGTCAGTCCTTTGTTGTCCAGAAGATCAGACGAGGATGGTATCCAGATAGACAATTCCCACAACTCCACACAGATACCAACGTCAAATTCAGGGTCCAACTGGAGTGAATCTCAGTCTTCGAAGACCGTTATATCGAACTCTTCCCCTGTATCCTCCAAGGCTAGCACACATAGTAGTAACTCACAGAGAGTGCGTTTGAATGGGCAGGAAACCCAAACAGAACAGTCTAGTGGGGACCAAGACCAGGTTAGCCTCCGTAGTTCAGTTAGCATGATCAGCAGCCCAAGCTGTCAAAGTGAGAGTGGTGCGGATCAAAGATCTGAGTCTGGGTTTTTAGGTTCAGTGGCTACTGGCGAAGATGCAAAGACAAAACAGAATATTGCCCGTAGTCTATCGGTTATGAAAACCAAACTACCCCCAGCACCACCACGGAGAACAAACTCTCTACATACTAATAAGATTAGGAACAATGCCAGGGTTCTGGTAGAAAGCAAAGAGCTCAGTGACTCTGTGTCTGGACAGGTGGAAAATGCCACAGAAAATAATGTGGGAAAAGAAGAGATAAAGTCAGTTCCTAAAGTTTCCATTAACATACCTATTACTTTACCAAACCCCCTGGGGTCCACCTCTGTGGATACTTCCTCCAGTTCTCCCACTCAGGATTCTTCCAATGAGGCAGGAGTAGCAATACAATCAAGCAGCTCCTCTCCACGTAAAACTCCCTTGGAAGGGGCTAAATTTGAGAGGACCATGTCCCCTTCCAGTGGCTACTCTAGTCAGAGTGGCACACCAACACTTTCACCAAAAGGCATCTCTCCAAGTTCCCCTGATAAACAGAAGAACAAGCCAGTCAAACCAGAGAGATCCGTGTCTCGGGCCTCATCTTCAGCAGCCTCTCCATCCTCCTCACTAACCTCTTTATCATCTGGAACATCGGAACCTTTAAACCCAGACATCACTTCATGTAGCCATAGTCTGCCTCCGCAGGGATTTCCACCCACTGTTGCTGAGAAAGAACTCACTCAAAACAAAAATTCTTCATCTTTGAGTGCTGAAATCAGAGAGCTGTTAAACATTCCACCACCTCCCAAAGTCAAAGCACCGTGTCCTCCTCCTCCAGAGACATGGGCTCATAACAAACAGTCCTTTGAGCTCTTGTGTGGGCCCTGCCCTAATATTAGCAAAGTAATGCAGAAACCAGCGAAGACCAAGGACAGCATAGTTAAGCAAGCAGAAACCCAGACTGAAGCCAGCAAGGAGATGCAAGTTTTAGTTGAAAACCATTCAACTATGGATGAATCTGTTTCAGAAGTGTCAGAAAGCAAAGACAAACCTGAGGCATTGTTAGCACCAGGTCCAGAAAGTGTTCCGAAAGTGGTAGAGAATAGGGAAAGTTCAGGTACGATACAGGAGAAAAGTGAAACAGGAGAAAGGAATGAAGCAAGTGTGCATATCCAGAAACAAGAGCAGAATAGCAGCCCTGTAGCAAAGAACACTGAAAATCAAGAGGCAACTCCAAAGAAAGACCCTCCTCCTGTCATGAAGAAACCCACAACGGTACCACACAGAGAGGAAGCGGTGTCAACAGAGCCGTCAGTAGAGACAAAGCAAATGAAAACAAGCAGCACAGCCACAGTGGCTCTGCATTTGCCTGTTGAGGACCAAGCAACTTCCTCACATGATGACATTACTGTTGCTAAGACTAATACTTGGACAATGGACACAAGCGGCATCGGATCTTTGCAGACGCTCTCTGTCGAGATCAACAAAAATGATAAAGCCTCACCACCACCTTCCCCTCCCCCAGCATATCATCCTACGCCTCCTCTGTCAAGGAAGACGCCTCCTTCATCAGTGTCCACGCCACCAGATGGATTACAGAGGGAGCAGGAGGAGATCCACGTTGTGGAGTCCTGCTGGCCACCACCTCCTCCTCCTATGGAAGGGGACTCGGTCTTTGAAGGAGAAGATGACGTTGACTTTCCTCCGCCTCCTCCTCCCTTTTTGACAGACAGCGTCCCAATCATGATGGACAGCTGTATCACTGAGCTGGAAGTCTCAGAGAGACCTATGGAGGATGCTTTAGAGACAACTGGGGATTCAAGTGAGGTTGAGACATGCGCACATGACCAAGCTCCCGAAATACCCGATGCTGCCCCACAACCAGTCAGTGAAGCCAAACCTGAGGCTCTCATTCAAGCAAATACCGAAGATGAGATTTCTTCTACAGTTTTGCAAAGCCCAATATCTGTTTCTGACAGTATCCCACCTCCAGAGGAGGCGTCTCATTTTCCTCCTATGACAGAAGCAGAGAGCCAAATATCGGTCTCTGCCTTAGGACATCCCAGCAGCTTCCTGAAAAGAGACTCTTTGAAAATTGAGGAACAGTCTCCCTCTGTGACTCCTGTCAGTGTGCAGCCTTCAACTGCTGTTCCAGTAGCACCACCTTTACCAACAGAGAACTTGACTCAAAGTGTTAATTTCCGCAGGCAGCCCAGCATAGCAAACCGAGATTCCAGGAGCAAGGAGCTCCTCTCCCGCCACAAAAGTGCACCCATGCCCAAAGAGGATGCAAACATACCTCTGGTCACCCCTTCCCTGCTTCAAATGGTTCGTCTCAGATCAGTTAACATGACTGAAGACCAGGTTAAAGCTCCATCAGACGACATGGCAACGAACCAGGAAACACCAGTTCAAGAAAATACCCCTGGTCCGATCACAGGACCTCAAAGCACTCCACAAAAGCCCATCCGCAAGTCCCTGTCACTCAAATCCCCTCCCCAGGCAGTAAAAGCTTCATCTGTGATCTTAAACACCCCTTCCATGCGCTTACAGGAAGCCATACGGATGAAAACTGCAGCCATGTCTTCAAGAGACAGTCTCCCATCCCGACTGGGTATGAGACCATCTGCTTATAGCTGTGTCGGTGAACAGGCTCTTCCCCTAAGACCACCTGAAGGATGTGACGTGCACAAGTCCCCAGCCTCTACCGCCAGCTTCATCTTCTCCAGGAGCACAAAGAAGGTTGTTATAGAGACTTCAGCCGCCTCCTCCCCTGAAGCTCAGGCATGTTTGAAGCAGAGCTTAGCAGCCGAGCTCATGCAGGTGTCTGACCAGTCAAAGGCTGCCATTTCCTCCAACGGCGGAGTAAAGTCTGACAAAGTTCCTCCACCCGTGGCTAAGAAACCGGCTCACGGGAGCATCAGTCCTTCACAGAATCTTCCTGCTTATTCAGCCAAGATGGACTTCACAGTTGAAGGAAACGGCGTTCAACACTTGGCTGGAATAACACCCCCAGACACAAGTAAGAGCATTAGCATTGTTTTTACTGTGTTTTCATTTTGTCTTTATTTTCACGAAAGTCACAAAGGACCCCCCTAGCCTGAGTGTGCTTCAGTGGACTGCAACTCATTGAGGCTGATTCAGTGCCAGCATTAAGCAAAAGCTTACGTGTCACTCCCTTGCCATGAAAAAGCAGAATGCAAATTCTAGCATTACCATGATCTTGAACAGCTAAGCAGCTGAATATTGCTGTAAAACGCAAAATATTTTTTTATGAAAACTGCACACACAAGCCCCCTCTAAACAATGAAGTTGGCTTTCCACCAGCTTGTCCCAGTCAAAGATGCAAGCATGTGCTTCAGTCAGCCATAACCTGAAGCTCATGATCATGTCTCACTAAATATATTAGATTAGGAAAGAACTCTCATTACGTGTCTTCCTGTAACTGTATTATGTCGATGCCATGTCTAACCTCTTCTCATCTTTCCCCCTCAGCTACAAGAGTGACAGCGGACACAATCGAAACACTGTTTTGAAAGGGTTGTGGTCATTCGCTGAAGGCCACGCCAGAGCATCAAGCGAGAACGGCAAGCAAGTAAAGGACAACTCACAGCAAGGACTCATATTACTGAGGGACATATAACCCAACTATCAGAGTGTTGTGCGTGTCAAGTCTTCTCCAAAAGCCTTAGCCTATAATGGCCTTCCTACATATTTATGCAAAAAAAGAGGGTTGCTCCCATTTTCTTATCATAGCTTTATTCTGGAGTATTTTTCTAAGCTGTAGGTTTTCTCTAATTAAGGCCCCTCAGGATAAAATGGTCTACATCGGCTGAACTGTAAATATTTGGCTTGTGCAGGATCGCCTCCTAGAGGCAGAACTAGGTAGACGTCACTACAGCTCAAAGTAAAAGATTTGTCTTGACAAAGCATTTCTGTACAGAGGTTCACTGTCTTTTCTTGTCTTTTCTTTCCCTGTTGTAATATAATCCATAGTTCTCATGGGGATATAAGCAGCGATCAGAAGAGGCTGAAAATCATGTCTCCTCCAGAACAAATCAGTATTGCACCACCATCCTGGTTTCAAAACACACCAGTAAGAGCCAGTTTCAGCTGCTTTTCACTGTGTGGACAGGTAAATCAGTAATAGCATTTGAGAAAAAGGGATGCTGCATACACACATGAATGAAAGATTTTGTCAGTGAGAACAGAGGCACTTTTGTAAAGTTACAGATGTTAATCCATTAACACAGAGAGGCATCCATTTATAGCTACAGCTAAAATGTCGATAAGATAATTCTACGTAATCTGCACAATTTTCTGCCTGGGTTTTTGTAAAGGTCAGCCCAATATAGTCTCAGAAATGTTTTAGGAAAGCAGTAACACAAGTTTCCTATTTATTTATGTGTGGTTGTTTCCACTAGTAGCACTGTCAGTCACCTTTTCCTACCAAATCTGAAATATTTAAGAATCTATTTCATATGAAAACCACTTTTAGGGCTAAGGATATGATGATTAGCCCAGGATGATTGATACACTGGAGTAGATGTAGCGTGAGGTCAGGATGTTTTATTCAATGTTCTGTATCTATAACTCTGGCCCAAGCCTTTTGCTGGAAAGTCCAGCTTATCACTATTTGCACAAAATGCTTTCCCCCAGCAAGGTCATTGGTGAGTGAATTATACTGACCCCTCAGTAGTGGGCTGAAAATCGACATCTTGATGATTATAAAGAATTATGTACAGTTATTACTTCTATAAATAAATCCAAAGTGTATTAAACATGTTGATTCCGGTTTTCTGACTGAAATAAAGCTGCACAAACTAAATTAACTATGATCAGTGAATGCATATACATCTACCACAAAAATGTCATGTCTGCAGACCACAGAGTTCAGTTTATTTCATATTAGAGATGATGCATTATTTGATACAATGACATATCATTGATTTCTGTACAACACCTGCTCCAATGCATGTATCCTCAGTTCTGCAGTACAGGCTATACTGCTTATTATATACATCTAGTGTCTTTTAAACCACTCATTAATTAGGTTGTGGACTGGTACAGTCTGAGTACGGAGAACTGCTGAAACATGAAGTCCCTTTATGAACCCCTGAGATTCCTTATTGGCTACTTCAACAACCAGAACTGCGACATTCAGAGATGTTCAGATTCAGTCTCAGTGGCCTATCCCCTACCACATTGAAGTTTTACATATAAGCTTGTAAGTGTTCAATTCTTGGAACATCGAGCAACCCAAATTAAAAAAGAAAGATACAGTTGTCGGGTGCTAAATTACAGAACCTGTGTGGCAAAAGGCTTTTAATTTGTGATTAAGACGAAGCGACATTGTCCAAGCCAGTCCAAAGCATAGGAGACCATCGGTATCAGCATCCCATAACAAAAACATCCAGATGAAGTTTGGCAGTTGGTTGCCATGGTGACTTGTTGATGAATATTGTTGTTGCATTGTGGCCAGCAGGAAGATCTGTATCTAACTGATGTTGCCACCTTTCAGTGTCTTACATGTGATCTGTCCAAGTTTAGTCATCAGATGTTTGTCCTTCCACTGAGCTGCACACTCACCCGATATCTTGAGGTCCACCTGGGACAGAAACAATACAACCGTGATGCATTTGTCCCACTGACTAAAATCCTACATTTTGGGGAAAGTTTGATATCTGACTGATACGTACCTGTAATTTCTCCCACACCTTCTTCTTTGGGTTGAGTTTCTCATCTGGTTTGCCCGTCTCGTAACCGTCAACAAAGACCCGCTCCCCCGGTGACGACCCTTCTGGTGGGTCCAGAGGCTCCACCCTCTTGGGCTCGCCTTCACTGGAGAGGGAGGAGTGATTTAACAATGATGCAGCTGAGGTGAAGAAAGATGCAATGTGTGGAGGTGCAAAACGGAGGAACGCTCACATCGAGGCACAGAGCAGCATGGCTTGAGACTCAATCCCACGCATCTTCTGGGGCTTGAGATTGCACAGAAGCAACACCATCCTGTCCTGTAGGTCCTCCTGTGAAACGTAGGCCACCAGTCCACTGACGACCGTCCTTGGCTCTGCCTCTCCCACGTCAATCTTCTCCAGGTACAGTGAATCAGCATCTGGATGCTGGGCGTTTCACAAAGCAGAGGAAGAGCGTTCTAATACCAGCGAATCGTCCCGGCCCATGTCAACTTAAGGATCACCTGGCCAGTCACGCATCAGGGGACAATCTTGACTTCCTACCTTCTCCACACTGATGATCTTGCCCACTCTAATGTCCAGCCTGGAGGGGACCAGCTCATCATCATCTCCTCCCCCTCCCCCTCCTCCTCCTCCAGCCTTGCCACCTTTTCCTGCGCCTTCTGCTCACACACAACACAATTGAGGGTGTTGATCAAATGTCATGCATTTACATACCATTTATACCTCTGTATTAGTGTAGAGTGAGAAAAGAACAGCCCACAGAATCATGTTTTAAATTCTTACTCGTCTTAGAGACACTGGGGTAGGCCGAATTGGTAAGTTTGCGGAGCTCAGGAGACTCAAACTTCTTTCTGATTGGCTCCAGTAGCTGGTTTAGAGCTACTTCCACTGAGGCCTTCAGGTCTCCTGGATGGATGGTCTGAAAAGATTACAAGATGGCTACTTCAGAACACAAGGTGAAAATTCAGCTTTCAACAAAGTTTATTCTTCAAGAAAGCAAGAAAGTCTATACTGTACCTCCTCCGCGAAGTCCTTCTCCACCTCTTCAAACACCGTGTAGACTTTGTCTCCACCCCACTTGGCATCTCTTTTGATACAGAACTCTGAAATACAATGATTTCAATTCTTAAGTTATTTTACTTTCTTCATACAAGTGAGGAAAGGGTGTGCGGCCAAGGTAATAGAAGACTGAAGGGAGAGATTTCTACCTCCACGCAGAGGGAAGAGAACATATTTGACAAACGAGAGGACTCCATTGTTCTGGATGTTGCCTGGCTCACAGAAAGCTTTCTTCAGCTTCTTCTTCACATCTTCTTTGGAGTCCAGGAGGTCAATCTTAGACTCCTAGAGCCAAAAAACAATGTTATATCTGAACACAAGTATTAAATGAATATGCTCACACAAATCTGTGCTGTTTATTTAATGTGCCATACCTCCTCTGAGGAGCTCATCTTGGCCCCCGTCAGTCCAGGCACCATGGGGTTCATCAGATGGGCGCGTTTGGCATAACCAAGAGAGGGCAAGTACTGGACACAAATGAGAGGCAACACTTACACTTTGTTCTGGAAACTCTTTCACAAGGTCACTCCACTGTGACAGTTAGAGTTTATCATTTTTATGAATGAGCCTCTTAATTCGTTTTTTGACCCTGTAATTGAATTCACCTTCAGTGAAACAGTCATAGTTGTCATATTATTTCACCAAAAATGAGCCATGTGCCATCAATAAGCTCGCAGCTGCACAGCTACAGCTAAATGAATTAAGGGGCCACATGAGCTGAATGGCTATATTATGTGTTGAGATGAAAGAGAAAAGGTAAGAGGTCAGTAATGTGATGGAGAGGCAACGCGAGGTGAAAGGCTGAAAGGAGGAGGCGAGTGGTACCTTCTCTGCCAGGGTGAAAATCTTCCTCTGGTCCACTCCACCAAACTGAGCATCCACTTTGAGGTACTCCTCATCCAGAGCCTAAGGACGAAGACAAACCCTGTTCGTAAAGCTGGCATATATATTTAATATTCACAGAACCACAAGTTGCTGTCATGATTAGTTTATTCTATTATCGGGATTATATAGAATCCAGTGATGAGTGAGTCCTCCTAAATCAGTGTTATTACCTGCAGGCCGGGGTACAGCAGACCACTCAGCAGCGGGTGTTCCACCTGTTTGACGACCTCCGCTCCAGCCTTCTTGGCATCATGCTCAGTCACCATGGAGGACAGGCGGTAAACATCCAGCGTGTACTCTCTGAAGAATATGATACAGAGACCTAGTTCAGGTATCAGCTATGGCTAAATTGTATTTCACAGAATTGAATTCTTTTAAAGAAATGGATGTTTAGATCCACCACATCAGTCATCTGCTGCATCTGACCTGCTGAGCTGGTAGTCTGTTCCTTTGACAAACTTCAGTTTATCCAGAGGCACGCCGATGCTCTCCAACATGGCCTTGATGACCTGCTCGTAGTATTGCACCCTGAGCTCCAGCAGCTCCCACGGGGCCTTCATGTTGTCCAGGTAGGCGTGCAAGTCCGCAAAGAGAATAGTGACCTAAGGCAAAGAAAAAAAACAAACAAACATGCAAATAATGAGTGTGACACAGGAAATACAGATCAAGTCCAAGTTATCCAGACAAATATCGTTTCTCGCACATATCTACCCACCTCACATCCAGCCTTGAGGAAGTCTGCGATCTTGGACATTGGGACAAAGTAAGCAACGTGGGGTTTGCCAGTGGTGGCTGTGCCCCAGTAGACCTTCAGCTCCCTCTCCTGAAGAACCTGCTTTAGTTTCTCCTCTCCAAGAACCTCCTGCAACACGAACAGTCAAGAACAGATTGACACTGAGTCTCTGGGGGACTTGAGTCACCCTCAATATGCCAACGTGTGTTTGTGTGTCTCACCTGGAGGTTCCTGGTGATGAGTTGGAGCTTCTCATCTGGACTCAACTGATCTGCCATGTTACAGCGCCTTTTGACTAGAAGAGAAGGTGAAAACTCTGTGTCATTTTATCTCTCAAAAAAAGATTATATAATGAAAGTAGGACTGCAATAACCCATTCTGTTTGTAGTCAATTAATCTGTCAATTATTTTGACAGATTAATTGACAGATTACCACCCCGATGATAATGAATGAAACAGTCAGTTTAGGCTATTCGGCTAGCTAGCCTCCAAACCATGTGCAGCTATCGTTAGCTCTCCCTTACGCTGCCTTCTGTTCGAGCTGGGACCCGATCGGTATCGACACAGTCAGGTTATGTGACAGCATAAATAAAGCAATGTTAAGACATATGGTACATTCTATGGACTCACCTCGACGCCTGGCTTTCCTGGAGGGAGACGTGGTGGATAAAAGCCGGTGGGGTGGACCTGTCAGTGGTGTGTTGCATCAGCGGTAGCGTCACCTCTGTGATCGACTCGTCCAGACTCCAGGACAGAGTAATCGAGCGCAGATTGAGAGACGACGTCAAGGGAACCCTGTTTCTTGTTACCTTTTCATTGACACGTTGTCAATGCTTTTGTTTAAAGTCGACATTGAAGCACCGTACAGTACTAGAGAAGACTTTTCTCCACATGATGGATGGAGTTGGCCTTGGAGATAGGGCGAGGCTCAATGCAGACCTGTTGCTTCCTGGAGGGGCCTGCTGAGTCCCTTATAAAAAACATAACATCTTACACAGTTGTTCCTCACATTTACATATCACAGGTGCAGGAATATTTTCCACATTCATCATTCATTGTTTTTGACTAGAAACAAACAAATATAGAGTAAAGGTGGGGCAACTGCAATTCTCAAGCCCCACTTTTGGAAGTTCTGGGTTATAAGGAGTAGCGTTACATTAATTTATTATTAAGTTGTATATTAAGTTATTACACTAATACAACTTTGCATGTAACCTCCAAAATGTGTCAATCCTGGGTTCACACTTCTGCCTCACAAAAATAAAGGACAAATACACAACCATGCATTTTTTCAGCATTTATCTTTAATTGTTTTTGACAAGAAACAAGCAAACAAATGTGTAGAGATACGGAGAGAAAGCTTTGGCTCACAGGCCCCACTTTTGGTAGCTCTAGGTTATCAGTGATATTAGTGAGTTATTACACTAATATATGCTGATAAGGCATAAAATTCTATTTTGTGTGGGTGCATCTTTTGCCGCCATAACAGCCCTTGAGCCGGTGAAGGTGTACTTGGGTATCTGGTACCAAGATGTCAGCTGCAGATCGTTTTATCTTTTTGCAGATCCCAAGTCTTAGTGGAATGGTAATTGGGCCGGGAATCCAAAGTTGTTTAACATGAAATGAACACAACATGAGGGTTCAGTCCTGTAAGTGCCGAGGTAGGGCCTCCATGAATTGGACTTGAATTGCACTTTCTGGACGTAATATCCACATGGACAGCAGGACCCAAAGTTGGCAAATGCACCCACTGCTTGAACCACTTTGTGTTAATCCATAGTACATCCTGGATCCATGTATTACCCAGATAGGCAACACAAATGCACACAGCCATCCACATGACACTATTCACCAGATCAAGTCACCTCCAATTGCTCCATGGTCCAGTTCTCTTTCTCTCATGCCCGTTGTTGGCGCATGTGGTGATGGACAGGACACCCTGTCTTGTCTGTCAACTTCGGCTGGTCGGCTGGTCAACTTTTGAGGACAAAATGTTCACTTACTGCCTGATATATCCCACCCACTAACAAGTGCAACAAAAGATACTCAGCATTATTATGTCAACTGTCAGTGGTCATAATGTTATGGCTGATCACTCGGGTCTAAGAAAATATCAACATACTGAAATGTCACAATATTCCATTTCAGAAAACCGTATCAATATTCGAAAACACTGTATTGACAAATTTATTACATGCACTGTTCACAGCTGTGATTGCATGTTGCATTTCCATCTTAAAAAGCTGGTGTGGACACATTTTAACTTTACAACAGAGGAAGGTAGAAATACATTTGAGATACAAATGCCGCTATTCTGACTCAGTAAGCTGTATTTAACCAGATGCAAAGCATGCAACACCGCGGTGTGCTCGCTATGCTATGACAGTTTTCTTAAAAGTCATTTGAAAATAATTACAATATATCACGACGTATCGTGATATGAATCCTCTCGTCAGATTCTTGCCAGGACACATCTGTTGATTGGTGTGGCTCAACACGTACAGTCACAGGATTGACAACACTGTTGGATGCAACAACAGTGACTGATGACAACTGACATTCATCTCAGCGTGAAGGGTTCATACACCATTAAAAAGCAGACTGTCATCGTATAATGAACAGGGTCCCAGTCTGTATGGCGCGAGGCTTGGAGTCAGAAGTCTGGTTCCAGCCTGGGGAGCACAGGTAGGATGAGGTTCCCAAACGAGGAGTCCTGAGTGATGAAGAATCCCGAGGAGTGGACATGAGCGTGCTGCAGCGCAGCCTTCTGCTGGGCGGCGATGTGCTGCTGCTCGGCGCTGTCCCTCACCTCCTTCAGGCTGGATGGCCGGGAGGACAGAGGGATGTTGGCCCCGGGGCTGTTCATGGACGCACCCTGCATCAGCCGCCTCTTCTCCTTGTCCAGTTCAGCCAGGATGGCCACCCGGGTCTTATTCTGAAAGCCAGCTCCAGGAGGATTGGCAGCCATGACCAGCGAGCAGGGAGCGAAACAATCACAGGTTCATCAAACAGACGGTGTAGAGGGTTTCTGACTCTGAACCCTTGGTAAAATACCGTCGTTGTACGTAACCCTTCGGTTTGACAGGACAGCCGACCAAGTAATCCACGAATAGCTGTTAAGCTAATGCTAGCGCCAGAAAGAATGTAATCACTTCCGGGTTAAGTCGCCCTCAAAATAAAAGTCAAGAATTTATTCGCCCGCGCAAATGCACAAAGCAAGGTGGAAACATGACTATACACTATACATAGTAATTACTAATATGGCAATATACAAGTATACAAATATATGAATTGTAAACCATATACCTACTAATTTCTATCTTGATAGATAAAACACCAAAATATTAAAGGAAGTTCAGTATATGCCTTTTACCAATCCCATAGGAACAAATATTAAATGGTACTATGATGAAAATGTCCCAAATTGTGTGATGAAACATTAGATATCTCAAATGAATATAGAAACACACCTCACACAACTTTATCTAAAAGACCACTCGACACAGCACCATCTAGCATTTAGTGGTCATGTAATGGACAGCAGATGGCAGTAGTTCACCACGAATGCTACGTCTATCGAAGGCTGCTGAAGGACAGCACTATTTGTAAACTTGTACTTTACTTCCCACATGATGGAATAGGATAAAATTTATACTATATGATTTGTGCCTAAAATGAGCATTTTTTATTTCGTGTTTTCAAACCTTATTTCTGGGTCTTCTCAACAAACATTTAAATACGGCTCTAGAGCCAGCTCATTGACTACTTGAAATGCTCCAAGTGCCTTTGTGGTTGCTTTACATGTCATAAAGAGTCATTAAAATTACTTCATTTTTTCAAACGGCTTTACACCTTAATGGTAATTTATTCTGGAAATACACCTTGGATAGAGAGCCAATAAATCACAGACACTGTGGCGAGCCTCCAATCAGCCTGAACTTGCTTTTTTTTTTTTTTTTTCACATTTTAGTGAAGTTTAAAGTCAAGAAAATGCCCACAGGTTGTACCCAGTACACATATCAATTAGTATTTATTAACAATCTTTGAACAATCTCAACATTTTTCTTAAATAACTACAGTACAGTGTACATACAGTCATATCACTTGCAGCCATAAATATCAAAGATATTTACAGGTTTACATACAATATATACAAATATGCACAGGAGGCGTGCACACAAGGTTTCTGTGTGTCCCTGTGAGTTAAAGCTCACGAACTTGGCAACAGCCTCAAAGTTAATGTGTGAAGATCACAGACGGATCAATAAAAGGAAAGACTAAACATAATAAAATGGGGTGATATTTACACGATGTACAATTATTACAGGCTTGGTAAGTGTAAATGGCACCATGTTGACATGGATAGTATAGGGTCTCTTAGGAGGGACAAAAAAAAAAAGTTAATGAAATGAAATATTTTCACATCGGCAGCCTAGTTGTCAGAAACAACAAGTCCAAGATGTAACAGTATGTATAACATATGACAATGTATGTACACATTTCCATATCATTGGATATGAAAAATGCCAATCCACATTTTCATGACGGGGATTGAGATGATCACATCACCCTCGTTGTTCCTTCAATAAACTCACGTATTTACAAAGACAAAATCCAAAAACACACAAAAGGAGATGACAAGTTGACTCCCGATTTTTTTTTTCTCTTTCATAAATATGTGCTTCCCTTTGTAAATGCATACGGAGCAGAGAGAGTAGTGTTAACAACATGCATTAAAAGGCGCGTGAATGCTTTTTTTTTTCTTTCTTTTTTAAAAATTGCCTCCCGACAACTTATTCCCCATTTTGAACCGTCTAACTCTGTTGGAACCTTACAGCCCTTAAATAGCTTTAAATACTGCAAGATGCGTGGCTTTCCAGCAAACATGAGTTCAAAAACAGTAAAATCAAAACTAATAAATATTTAAATAATGATATCACTAAATTTGTACCACTGTATTCACGGCTATGGTCAGTCTAACGGAAATTAAAGCGTTTAGAGGAGCAAAGCTATTCCGGTCTTCAGTGGCGGTCAGTAAGACAGAAACGATGCGTCTGCTGGATAAACGAACTGCTTTCCCTATTGTAGTGGTTTCAATACCATGGTGGAGAACTAAAACCGAGCCCTTTAGAGCACAGCTGATGCTGTTCACTTTAAAAAAAAAAAAGTCACATTATATTGGTTTCTTTCAAAGAAAAAAAAAAAAAAAGTCACCGGGATGGGAATGAGATGGAGCGCACTGAGACAAACTGGCTGTACTGGTTTAAGTGCTGTAAACTATGAGGATCCATTGTAAAGTTACAAAATCACATTTAAACGTGCTCAAAATGCACAGCACGTCAGTGGGTCAAGAGCAAGAGACTGACGCGCACACGAGGGTCAGTTTGTCAGCTTTGAATTCAAGCCCTCAGCGTGGCTAAAATTAAGGCGTTTGTTCAAGTTTCTCGCGATGTTCACGTCTCCCGACTGTCAAGCTGGATCGAAAACCGCTCAGCTCCAGTGAGTAGCACCAGTAACGGTAGTAGCACTGACAAAATAATAATAACAAAAAAAAAAAAAAAAGAACATGCTCCCATCACATTTCATGGCTCTGTGCAATTTCAACTGAAACCGATGTCTGCGCAGCACTCGAACGTGGCAGGTTTTATCAAATGTTGGCTCCTTTACAAAAAGTAAGGCTTTCAGGGTCTGACTGAACAAAAGTGGAAGCGAGTGACTCTCATGCCGGGGAAACACGTTTTCTTTTTTCGTCGTCAAGTTTCGTAGACGTGGAACAGCAGCAGTGTGATTGGACGAGGCAGCGCCTGTCTGATCCGTCAGGCCCAGGTCCGTTGGTCCCGCCCAGTGCAAAATACCAGTTCACCGTCCCATTAGTCTGTGCCAAAACGTGCTAGGCCATGTTGGA
Organism: Karalla daura; assembly: GCA_029224185.1. Classification (NCBI taxonomy): domain Eukaryota; kingdom Metazoa; phylum Chordata; class Actinopteri; order Chaetodontiformes; family Leiognathidae; genus Karalla; species Karalla daura. Next base: position 6,982,963 of record CM055205.1, on the reverse strand, counting down.
GAGCTCTGTCAGGTCCGAGTCTGAGTCCGTCTCGTTGTCCCTGCGGGAGAAGAAGAAGAAGAAGAACGTGAGCTCAGTTGGAGCTTTGATAGGACAAGGCGATCACGAGCAGACATTATGCGCCTGCAGCCTCACCTCTGTTCCTGGAGCAGTTTGCGGTTGCCTTGCCTCCTCTCCTCGTCGATTGGATACGAGTACAGTACGCACAGGCCGATGGCGATGAGAACCAAGGGGGCGGCAGAAATCAGAAGTTTCAAGGTTAAATCCACTTCCTTCGGCTGAGTGCAGCCTCGACTGATATAGCCGGCGAAGCTGTAGAGGAAGGGACATCATTAGGAAGCTGAACGTGAAAAGCTTCACATGGTTAGGAGTCAAACCTGAGCCAGACGTCTACTCTAGTAATCCATCCAGTTTTTTTCTAGCAAAGCCAAGATCTTGATATGAGGGCACCTAATCGCTGATCAAAGGCAAACGCTCTGCTGTAAAGTCACTCATGTGATGCTACACTTCGGCCTTACTGTACTTAATCTAATGAAAGCTAAAGGAATTCCTCGCTTTGATGAGGGATTTGGCCACTAAGAGATTTGGATTAGCCTCTTTTAGCTTTTTTTTCCGCCCCTCCTTTTTTTATACCCCAGTGCAGTGGATGATGACTAAATGGAACCTTGAAATAACGTTAGAAATCATTTAGAAAAATGTTGTTTTTTTGTGTGTGCGTGTGTGTTTAAGTGAATTCTTACTCTAAGCTGAGGGTGGAGATGCCCAGGGAGACCCCAGAGGCGAACTTGGTGAAGAAGACGTAGAAGGAATAGAAGAGCGCTTCGTGGCCGGTGGAGTCAGGGTTCTGAACTTGGAAATCGTCCACAACATCAGGAAGCATAGACCTAAATGACACGCAAAAAACCCAATATAAAATGAATTCCTGACATGAGGAGGAGGCAGAAAAGGAGAAAAAGAGGAGGCGTTAGGGTTCTTACCAGGGCAGCAGGAAGGCTGCGGCCACACTGACTCCGGAGGCGAAGGCGACGATGTACGTGACAAACAGGTTGCTCTTCACACACACCACCATGATGAGGAAGGGAACCACAGACTGCAAAGAACGGGAGCACTTTAGATCACTCAAGCTGAGCAGCTCGGCTGTTGTTCAGGGATTTGCCTCCCATAACATGTCTCCTAATGGAATTAGAGCTGTTTTTCCTCCTCCAAAATGCCTCTCATTACTGTCAATCTTACAAGGCTTCTCAGGACCCGAACCAGAAGTGGTGTTTGGACATGGCTGCGGGCCTTACCAAGGTGCCAGTGCAGACCGCAGTCTTTTTCCCAAAGCGAGTCAGGAACCACTGCCAGAAGGGAATAGCCAAGGTAGCGGAGAGCTGAGAGAGGGGGGGGGGGGGAGAAAAAACAACATTCAAAGTCTGGTTTTGTTGTGAGGTTCCAGTAAATTCCACAAAAGACCCTCTATTTAGAGGTAAATATGATTTTGGAGGAGCAACAGTCGAGGGATCCGCTCTTTAACGTTACATAACAGGAGGGACACATAACACTGGTCGCATTCTCAAAATACCCCGGCCTCTGTTTGGGTTTAACCTGCGCTCGCGTGGTCGAGCAGAAAAGACACAATGTTGACCTTTTTTTTTTTGATCTGCCAAACACAACAGCGGCCATGGAAGACAATACGATTCGCGCAGCTCTTCCCAAAACAAATCCGAGCTCGACGTGTTGCAAGCCCCCAACGGCGGGGGTCATCCTATGACTCCGCAGAGGTCTCGCTCGGATCAGTTTGCCCTCTGACCTCTGCGTGTTTGACGAAGGTAAAGATAACACGAAGCTGCGGTGCAAAGACACTTTCCCAGCCTCTCTCATGATGCGAGCGGGAGGGGAAACGAAAAGTCAAAGCAACCAGGCATCTGTCTGTCTGTCTGTCTGTCTTCTTGTGTGGGTGCCACTGCTTAAAATGTGGTTTTTGATGCTTTCCTTGAGACTTTCTTGGTTTCACTTCCTCCCAGATCGATCTTAAATTTTGAGTGGTGATAGCCGTGCGTATCTGCGCGATGGAAACAACAACCACTTCCCCCAGAGCTTTTATCTCAGGAATCGAGCAGCTTGAGAAACTTTTAGGCCCTGAAAGCACGTTTAACCCTGCAGTGTGCATTCTTCAATGCGTTTGCTTCCAACATCTAACATCCTACTGCTGGCATCGCACTATGTACATACTTCGCTGGCTTTGACATTTCAGCCTGGTCGCTGACAACCAGTTTGTAGGTGCTTGTATAATGCCGGGTAGTTTGCTCTGTCTCCCCTTGTGCTAATAAGCCCTGGTCTTCCTGATTCAGTCTGACATCTCCTGAAGATTAGGATCACTGTATGAGCAGCAGTTTGTGAGAGCTCAAGTAAAGTAAAGTCATTTCTTGAAATGCGCATCTACAGAAATGTCACCGCCTTGGCTCCGTAATCCTTTCCATAAAGTAAAGGATCAAAGCATGTAATCTTTTCGACCTCACTAACCTGCACTTTCTCAGCCTGTATACAGTGTGTCACAGAGGGCACACCCATGAATTAATACCTGTCCCGATCTGAGGCGATTGTCCGATACAGAGGAGCCTCTTTCCCCCCCCTGCCGGGTCAAGAGAGACGAATGAAAGGATAATAATGCTCGGCTCCTCGACTGTCTGTGGGAATGAGGTGGCCTTCAGACAGAGCGGACACACATCATGGAAGTGGGCAGCCGAGCATAAACCGGTCTTGTAACCCAAGACAATTTATGTGTTCGCGCTGGGAGGGAGGCTTTTGTTCAGAGCTCATGGCTTAACTGTCTTCACACAAATGGGCTGCTCGACGCCTCACGCCCCGAGAGAAACGCGGCCATCGCTATGGCGACCGCGCGGCGCCCGCTTTGCACGTCGGGAGACGCGACCTGCGCTTGTGTGTGTGTGTGTGTGTGTGTGTTGTGCGCTCACCATGATGACCAGCAGAATGTTCTGGAAGTCGTTCCTGAAGCCCAGAGTGGAGCTGCAGAACAGGGCGAAGTTTCCCTCCAGGAGCTGCAGGACAGAGCACAGAGTCTCACTCAGTCACGCCGCCCGAACACACAGACGCACTCACAGCTCGGGCCAGCTTCACAGGCGCCGAGTAAACAGCGAGCCCGCCAGACACTTCCCCATATTTCACCCAAAAAAACAAATGCACTGCAGACTCAGAGGAGGCTGAGAGACACACGCAATCCGAGCCCACAGCAAAAGCACCTATGTGTCTCTATACGCACCATGAAAGCCAGTGAGGTAAAGAGGAAAACCATGACCAGTTTGGCATAGGGTCCATGTCCCATCACCAGCTTAATGCCCTGGAAGAAGGACATGGGCTCGGACCTGGGGCGGCAGGAGTCTGCAAGGTGGAGAGCAAGAGGAGAGATTAACGACGAATAAATACATCAGAGCTTTGAGTGCATTTTCAACACATTCCTGCTGAGGCCTTTTCAGCCCACTCCACTAGAGAGGCAGCCCTCCGGGCCATCCTTTACTGGATCTCGTTTAGTGCTGGTCATGCTGTTTCTAATTTAACCCTGAGGCCCGGCTGCTCTCACACTGCCGTGGTCAGCCCATAGTCACACCACAGCATATAGCAGCAACTGTGCAACCCCATTGGATGCGACCTGAAACGTCAATAACGGGCCCTGTCACGTTAAGTGTTAATGCGCCTCCAATCAGGAAGCTGGGAACCGGGCAGGCAACTAAGTGCTTTTCAGTGACATAACCCATGGACTTAGGGACCAATTTAATTTCAGCGTCACAATGGGAAAAAAAGTTTGCTTCAACTGTTACATATCTAAACCACAAATTTGATTTGCCAGTTATACGCAATGCAATTTCAGGAGCGTGGGGCGGCAGTTTGATATGGGCATGAGTTGCAGCAGAGTCTCTCTGTGTTCTCTCTTTGGGAGGACGCAGGCCCATTCTGACTGCGAAAACTAGTCAGTTAGTTGAAGGATGTGGTCAGACTTGATTGAGGGACTGATGCCTTACCTTTTTTCTCTCTCACACCGAAGAAGAGAACAATGGCGCAGAGGACATAGATCAAGCAGATGACACCGGATGCAACCATGTAAGCAATTTTCTGCAACGACAGGAGGAGAGACAACCGTCAGCCGACTCACTTCGCCCACATCTTGCTTTAGTTTCTCCCGTTGCTTGGCCTGTAAAGCTGCCTGAATGTTCGCCGTATTACCGTGTGTTCCAGGGATATGACGGGCTCCGAGTCGTTGAGTCCCGTGGAGTTGCTGAAGTCTGCCACTCCGTCTCCAGGTCCTGGGAGGCAGGGCGCGTTGGCCATCCCAACGATCTGCCCCTGGATGGCTGTACCCACCACCGTGCCCAGAACTTCCACCGTCATCCCTGAACGGAGGGAGCACATGGAGACGTTCATTGAAGAGGCGACGCCCTGGGCTCGCGCTCACTCAGACTGCACGCACAGACTGTGATACTCACGGTATGCTGTGGCAGAGTCTCTCTCTTTCTGCTCCGAGCTGATGAACATGGTGAGGGCAGAGTAGGGCACATGGAAGCACTGATTTGCAAAGAGAGAGGAGCAAAAGTCAGAAAAGTGAGGACAACTCTTGAGCTGGTCACGCAGGGACATAGCGAGGAGTTGAACTAACTGCCCCCAACATGTCTTCCCCCTGGTGGAAATTCAGGTGACGTGACACTGGTTCTACTCTCAGTTCTATAGAATAAATGAGTGGCCGTCAGTCGATGATTAGCTCAGTGACAGGGAAACAGGCCAACCAATAAGCACTGACCAGGGTAAACAACTCAATGGCAAACATTATTAAGCGCATTTACAGGGGGAAGTTACAAACAATTGGCCTTACAGTAACAGTGAGGGAGTGTAAATGGTGAGCGTGCGTAATACAGAGTCATGGAAATACTTTATTGCCAAACATAGGAGTGTAGTCATGTCTGTGTGTGTGTGTGTGTAGGGCACTCACCGTCTGGAGGGTCTGGAAGATGCAGTAGAAGAAAAGGTACCAGATGACTTTGCCGTCTTCAAAGGGGGGGACATACCATATGAGGAAATAGGAAAGCACAGCCAGAGGGGTCGACAGCAGGATCCTTCAGATGAGCAGGGGGAGAGAAACGAGGAAAACAACAACATCAGTGACCAAAAAACGTGATCCTACTCGAGCGTGAAACACTCTCGCTCTGTAAACAACAACCAGCCTTTATGAGGAGAGGGGCCGTCCGTTACATAACAAATTGCGGTCAATTAACGGAGCTCTTTCTAATCCTGTGTGCCTGCTCCTCTTCATGCCAATTCCCTTCTTTAGAGGCCTCACTTTTTGTGCTTTCACAAAACAGGCCGTTATTCAAGTCCAGCAGGATGTGGCAGTGTGGGTTTTGAGCTGGGGGAATGTTGCCAAACGTGATCGCTGATGACATAATGTCCCGTAGAAGTGTCAGAAATGTGTAAAATATGAGTCCGGGAAATATGCAAATATTAGCCCATATTGGTACACATTTGTGTCATCCTGTGGTTCCGCCCCTCCTTATACGTCCAACATCCTGCACCGGCTCGCCATGAGGTCACCGGCAGAATTCCCGTGGTGGTAGAATTCCATCGGTCACTTCCTTTTTGCGATGGTCTGAGTCACAGTATCCAATCGGAGGATAGTACGAGAACAGGAAGCCTTCCGAGCATCCTGCTTTCGCCCCCCCCCCCCCCCTCCACCACTTTGTCAGGGATTGTTCCCGGTGGTGCTTATCAGGAGATCTATCCCCAGCAGGATATGAGGTCAAGAACACGTCACAGAAACACTGACCACTTCTCGGCAGGGCGCCGACATTCGGGACGCAGCGCGACAGGGCAGCCTCGATAATCGACTGGGGGTCTATATGCGCAGCCAGAGCTGAGAAGCATTCGACACTGTAACCCACATGTGATTTGAGTCGCTGCCGACTTGCATAAAGTTGCTGACGGGGGCGTGCGGGAGCGGCACACAAGTTGAAGCAGGTGTTTCAACCGGGGATGAAAATACTCCCAGGAATGCACTCCTATGCAGCAACACCTTCCCAACTGAGAACGGTGGTTGGTTTCAGTGCGTGCATCTGCGCGGGAAACACGCCTTTTGCACAAAACCGGTTGCAAAGCTGAACCCAGCGACTGAGCTGCGCAATGCAGGGCTGCAGTCGGCCACACAAGCCGGTAGCCGGATGCCACTCCTGGAATCATGTTCTAGTGTACTCTGAAATAACCGTGCTGACTGGGGAGGAGTGACTTTACCTCCTGAAGTAAACTGAGCAGGTGTTGGCTTTGGGCTTAGCGTCCATCGGCGGTGAAAACTTGTTTTAGGTGCTGACAGCATTATGCAACCCGTTTCTTTTGATAGACATCGTTTGGCTGGGTTTGCCAACAGGTTTGGAAGCCTTGACTCGCACCGGTATATCCAGCAGGAGAATTTGTACTTTATGTGAGAACATACATAACCGGCGAAGGTAAAGTGGTTGCTTAAGGCAGAGCAAACTAGACTTCATTTGGAATTCAAATGAGGTGAAAGACAGTCACCATTTGTTGAAGAGGTAATGCAGTTCTGGACATTTGACAGGAATTCATTCGGACGCATGTTTAGGGAGTAGCAGGAAACCTACAGCACGTCTGCAGCAACAGAACAAGTCATTCTTGCAGCTGCTTCACAGTTTGAACTGTGGTAACCTCCCAGATTCCTCAGCCAGTCTTTAAAAAATCCTGACGGAGCCTTCTCTCAGCCCCCATTGGCTTGTACATGTGGTGTGTTGTGGGCCTGACCAATCAGAGGCCGCGCCGCCTTTCCTCTCCCCTCCCCCACTTCCGAAACATGGAGCTCTCAAGATGAAGCAGCTCCGGGCGCCTCCCAGCTGCATCCACCCTGCTCTCTTCTCCTCTCCTCTCCCCACATCTTTTATGATCGTAATGTGGAGGAACATGCCTGTCATTCCTCCATCTTTTCTCCCCTCCACTCACATCCACCCGGGCCACACCCCGGCTCTGATAATGCACGGACAAGACGGATCTCGCACTGCACATGCAGAGCCAAGCGTGACCCAGTTTTGGAGACGGCAGCATCAACATCTTGCTGATTGCTGATAGTAACCGTCTACTGATCCTCTCACACATGACATGGATTCAACATTATGCAACTGGATTTTCATCCACAGCCATTCAGTCTCCAATTACAATGTGGAGCATGCATGAAGAGATGCATTTCATTATTAATTATTCATTGTATACATTTATGTAAATCTAATGTTCGGTAGATTTACTGCATTTGAATTGAATTCTATGTTGCCTGCATAGTTTTTCCATCATTGTCTGGCTCCCTATTGACACCCATCAGTGTGGGCTTTTCAGAGGGCTGATCACCAAATACATTTCTGACATTTTAGGACAACACTATCAATTCTCTGCCTTGTGTTCCAGTTATGCAGGAGGGCACATTAATGCAGGGACCCGATGAGGCGGGGGCCACACGAGACTGGCTCCTACTCCCAATTGCAGCCGTTCTATCACAAGGTGCACCAGTTTCGCAAGCAACTCGGGAGATTACATTTTCAATTAAGCAGCCAGGGGAGTAAATAAGCTGGGCTAACGTTCAGAATCTCCCCGCGGTGCTCATTATGCGCGAGGCATTTCCCCCACCTCCACCGTGCGTCTCTCACGCATCCGTCAGACAGGACACGAGTAGCGGTGATCACGAGGAACTCAAGTTTGCTGCTTCTCTCTGGACGTCACACACGTGGTCTGCCGTTTCAGAGACAGAGAGGTTGTTTATGATGGAAGCAAATGTGCAGCTCAGAAGTTCAGAGAGACGCGGGGGGGAGGGAGATATTGCGGCTAAATAGAAAAGAGGTCAGTAACCTTTCTGTGAAAGGCCTGAGCGTAGCACACCCCCGCCCGCTTACTCGGCCTGGCAGACATTCATTTCGCTTCGGGCTGAGGCGCTCTCAATGCCGGGATTTCACCGCTGCATCATTTTTTTATAGGTTAATTCAGATAATACCAAGAGAGGCCTGCCAAAAATATTTAGCGGCTGAAAATTGGCTCTTTATCAGGAACACAAGTGTCTGTGTGCTCTCAGGGAAGTTCCCGTGAATACCAGATTGCCTGTTTGCTGAGAAACGCAGACCAGGTAGCAGGCAGGGGTTATATTTGTCAGCACCGTACCAAATGGCTATGCTTTGAAGGACTGCTGCGAACTCTCTTTGTTTGTTCATGTAAAATAAAAAGCCAACAGATTGTACTCTAGTCAGGATCTGCGTGTTTGTTTGAGGAAGGCAGGGAGGGAGCTGAGACGGACACGTGTGAGAAATGACAAAGTGCCGGGGCAGTCATTGCATCAGCATGACCCACAGTTACCCCTCTTCAGGGAATCTAGAAAGGAGCCCCAGCACAAAGCCCCGCCCCCAAACACTGACACATGTACTGTGTTTGGCTGGCAAACGTCCAAGACTCACAGCACCCGCTCCCCGATAACTGACATAACAGGGCTTTATCAACAACCTCATGGAAACTGACGACTAGTCACATGATGTTCTTCAGATTATAACCAAGACCTGCGGTCCCAAAACCATAGATTTTGTCTTCTTGCAAAATCCCATTAAACTGTGTGCTCAGGTGTGGTTAAACTTACCAGGGCAGCATGCGTCCAAAACGTGTCCATGGGCTTCTGGAGACCAGGAAACCCACAGTGGGGTCCGTCACGGCGTCCCATGCCCGGCCCACAAACAGGATGATGGAGGCGTAGAAAGGGTCCAGCTGCCCGAAGCGGAGCACAGCAATTAGTACAACTGCAGTAGTGAAAGTACATTAGCGTCAGAGCTGCAGGAGAGTTTGAGCGCAGACGATGACTCCGGGCTGTTCCTAAGCATATCAGTGCACGATTCGAATTAGAGCGTGTAAAAGTCAAGATTGGGCTAACAGACTGCATATCGCCCGTTTGAAGCGTGAGATCGCTTGATGAGGGAGCGGCAGTGGAGCAGAGTGGCTCTGAGACATGACGTTAAACATGACATTTCAGTAGCTCCAGGTTTGTAATAAGACGCAAGCCAAAAATCAAGTCAAATGGCGACTGCGCCACTTGGCAGCTCAGGCAGCCGTTAGTCCTGCGCTGCGTAGAGGAGATAAGCCTGTGCGGGGCCCAGGCCGAAGAATGCCCCTCTCCTGACTGTACAATCGGCACCACGCTGTGTCGGCCAGTAGACTCTTAATCAGCGATGTCGGTGGCCGGACAAAGCCGAAACCCTGGGAAGCGGTTGACTTACACGCCATTTTGGCCTTGACCGTCAGATTAGTGTCAGAGCCCATTAAAGCGAGCCCCTCCACGCTGTGCTACCGTCGTACCCCCACTCCCTAACATCTTTCAGAGCAGGCCTGTGAGAGCCATCTAAAACAGCGCTGCCCTGTCAGAGCCGGTAATGGAAACGGCAGAGAAACTCTTTCCACCTCTTCATTTTTCCTAGAATAATCAGCCCCTTTGTTCGGTGAGCTTTGGTGGCCACAATGTCCCATGTGTGCCCTTGAAGGAGAGGTGGTTTGAGGGCACAGAAAGTATAATGTACACCTCCTTGTCCTCAAGTCTGTAAATGCCACCGCACATACTTCTGCAGGACATAGCGCATAGGGTGTTCAGCATGTTCCCATTCCTTGTGTGTGTGTGTGTGTGTGTGTGTATATGGGGGGGTATCCTTTAAGGGCAGCAAGGTGGATATATTTAGCTTTACGGGTTATGAAAGTGACGTTAAATGACTGGGCAGGTGTGAAGCCTTCTCAACCAACTCACCTGAGCTACGTCGAGCAGATAGATCTGCAGGAAAAATCCCAGGGCACATCCTGTGATCTGGTAGGGCGCTCCACCGATGGCGTAGCAGATCTTGTTGCAGATGGACAGCCTGCCACTGTGCTCATGCTGAAAGGACAAAAACAAGAAAAAAAGGGGTTAAATAATCACCTAAATCCATAAATAGGAATCAGGATTAGGAACCTTTACAAGTCGAGACGAGTTAAGTCTTGATTTTCATATTGCATTCAGCATTTCAGGTTTCTCTAGGTCAAAGCGCACACAGCTGCAGCAGCTTAAATCGTAGCAAGCTGACTTATGGTGCAGCAGCATAAAGTTACAACCCTGGCTTAGAAACACCGCAGGTTGCTTTTTCACTATATGTCTGAACAATTAAATCCTCAACCTGCTGTTCTGCTAATTTCCAGCCTCACTAGTCCGATTAACACGTTTTTCAGTGCCTCCTGAGCAATGTGGCCTAAATTCTTAATCGCCAGAGTCTTGAGAGCAAAGAGTTCAGCCGGCAAGAAGCTAACCATCCTGTAGCGAGCAGGGACAGTCAGGGAAGTCAGGGACAGCGTCTGGGAGACAAGAAAGTCTTGGTTTTCTAACAAGTGCTCGTTCTTCTCCATTTTGTCCACTGTAGATGTGATCATTTCCTCAGCAGACGGGCCCTAAACGGTTCTTCTAAGAACGGCGCGCAGCTCTGCAGATTAGTGCCAGAGCATGACAACACCACGGTGTCACGCTCGCACTAAACGCCAGAATGACAGCACCCTGTCCCCAGGCTGAGCTGGCGTCCTATCAAAACAGACGCCTGGCAGTTCAACCAGTGGTCTGACGACTCCTGCCCACAGAGGGGCAAAAACACACCCTCCTCCCCAACCAATGGAAAGGTAGCTGCCCGGTCTGCTTCCTCTTCTCAGCTGGTCACAGAAGTTTTCATCACCGGTGCCGAGTGAGGGAAAGGTGACCGACGGCATCATCGTCTTACGAAAATGACCTTAAACAGCGGGCACCTTTCAGCTCACCTCAAGTAAATGCCAGCGATTAACATGGGCGGAAAAAGAACACGGCCTCATCTTTAGGTCACACCACACCACACCGCAACACAAAACATCACTGTGACTTGTGCGTGGGGGAACCAGTGAGCCTCTGTCTTGTCGAAACGCCCAGTCTTGCCTTTGTTTAGATGACAAAGCACTCCGGTTGAAATGAGAAACCAGCAGCATCAAGACATTGAGGCGATCGCTGAGACCATGGTGGTTGAGCACAGTGGCTGCTATTACGACCTCTGGAACAACCTGGTGATTAACACTGTGCCTGCGTGGTAGTCACTATGAGAGCTGCACACTACCACTCAAAGAAAAGTCACTAAACAGGAGTGAGCGGAGCGTCACAAAGACCTGCTTTTTGCAAACCTCCCATACAACCATTTCTACCTTTGTGCAGAAGATTGTGCCCCTCCTAGTTTTTAGATGTCAGCGCAGTGAGTCAGTGAATCTCTAACCAATGCTATAGTGACTGTGTATTAGTGTCACTCTCTTCAATCCACTTATAGGTCTCCTCTCTGCATTGTGCATCCTAATTCCATCAGTTCCAGCCTGACATCCACATGTCTGCTGCAGACTCGAGGTCTACAGCTGGGTGTGTGGAGCACGCTGCGCGCACCTATTACTACAACCACCGCTATCTCCAAAGGGCCACCGCTCCTGTTATCAGCGCTACCAGTAACGATAGGCCCCGACTGTAAACTTTGTTTACATCAAATGTATATCCCGGCAAGGTGCTGCCTCTAGATACTAACAGAGACGCGTGTCTCTTCAGACGCACAGAGGCAGAAACGTCAAAAAGCCCCGACTGTGGTCGGGCTCCCCGGGCTGCCTCCTCCTGCATCTGACACGTCGCCTAGACGGCTGCTTCGTGTTGCATTCACAGGTGTAGGAAACGTGAGAATCACTCCTCCAAGCGAGCTCCAGAAATACTAATATACGATATTGATCATCCCTGCTACACACAGGAGGAAAATGCCTTCATAATAGCATTCAGTGTTTGCAAATTTGCGATATTATGCAGATATCGTACACATCAGTTTCTCTTCGTGATTTTTTCGCTGCAACAATTATTATATATAGCACTGTTTCGCACAATTCCCTACAAGAAAATACGAGTTGTAACGAAACTGTATTTTTTTGGTGTGTAACATTTGCCATTTATCCACCGGGTCTCAGGTCTGTGTCGCCCCCTCAGACAGTCCCTAAACGCATCATTTCAATACACCTATAAAGCGGGTGAATCCTCCTGGGTGTAAACCGACGTTTACACCCCGAAAATGGCTTCGAGGTTCAAATGTTTGCCGTTATTCTATCGAAAAAATGATAATTTTGTTCATTAAGTTCAACAAATTACATAAGGATAGTACAGCAGAGACGTGTCGCTCAGGTTCGCATTCCCCTCGGTGTAAATTTAGCTCTGAGGGGCTGGGCAGACCGGCTCTATCATTACAGCCTACATAGCAAATTATAGTCACAGAAATTATGACTTAAACCGACCATATCTGACTTATCTGACTTCAAAGCCTTTGCTGTGTTTTTGTATTTTAAAGGCGCTTGAAGATGTGTAATGAAAGGAGCAGATGGAGGGAAGAGGAGGAGGAGGGAGGTGGGGGGTAGGGGGTGTAGTGGTCTTGATTTAATGATCGAAATGCTTGCATTCGGCTCACTTTCACCTGCTGTTTTATTCATTTAGTTAACAGGTAAAGCCGCATATTTCAGTGATATAGATACCAGCAGGAGCACTCCTAACCTAACTAACCTAAGCATGACTCACCCATTGGAAATGTCAATCTGCCGGTGTGAGCTCCATTCATTCAAATATTCACAAGGTATCTCCACTGAAGGGAGCTAGTTTGACCATCACTTAGACTCGATTTCAACAGGAAACCATAATGTTGAATGAAATTATGGACTCACCTTCCTTGCGAGTTGGATACCATCGGAGCTGACCGGTTTATTTAATAAACTGGCGTTGGAGTATTGTTCACCTCCCTCGCCTTTGGCCATAGCAGAGTAAGCTGGTTTCTTGGTTTGAACTTGGCACACACACACAATGAAGAAATTAAAACGATCAAGTACTAGCTATGAGGAGAGAAATGATCTTCCGATAGCCTTTGAAGAAACACGTCCAAGCTTGTCGTCGTGGTCTGTTAGAAAACTGCTGTGGCAGAAACGGCTGGATGGATAGTAGTTTTTTCAGCGCTCCTCCCCATCCAACGTGCCCATTCACCCGATGTTCACCACGCCCCCTCTGAGGGCGGGTCCCGGCGTACATCTCCAGACCGGCCTCGCACGAGGAATGTGCAGTGACGTCTCCTCGGAAGATCTGAGCCGAATATCTGGGGTTTCATCACGTCGATGACGCTACTATCAACAAGACGGCGGATGTGTGGCATGTTATAACAATGATGCATCTTTTACAGAAACAGCTGCCTCTGAACATTCAATCCGTCAGACGAAACAATGAAACAGCAGTAGAAAACAATGAAAACATAAAGCAATAAAACACGGACGATAATAACACGGATGTTTCAGAGAATAAAACTATATGGGACATCAGGAAGTCTGATCATCTTAAAGTGCAAATAGAATCTATCTATCTATCTATCTATCTATCTATCTATCTATCTATCTATCTATCTATCTATCTATCTATCTATCTAGCTGAAGCTGAAGACTATGTTCAGTGGAAGAAAAGAACGTTTCTAAGGGCTGGAGTCACACAGGCAAAGGCAAGGTCGCCCTTTGTTTACAATCTAGAGCAGGGTACAACCAGCAGGCCCTGTTCCAAAACTTACCAGTGTTACAGTGAGTTGGAAGCCAGTGTGATGAGTGTAAAATAGCCGTGATGTCTGCAACTATATCTTTACACAAACGCTCCAGGATCTTCAGTGTAAGGTGCCTGGAATTAATAATGATGCCTTAAGTTGTTTTTTGCTTTGTTTTGTTTTAAAAAAGAGGCTGAGTAGAATTAAATCTGACTGGGAGGACATTTGCATCAGCAAAAGGAGATGTGCCTATACTGAATTTATCCCTAAGAGCTTCTGCAGAATCCCAACTTCATGGCTGACCTTAAGGGTGTAACGTGTGCTAAGGGATCTCAGATTAATGACCTTGTTACTTCAACAGTTGGCAATAGCCTGTTTAGGGTTTGGTCCTCTAATCATACTCAGCTGTTATGTGTCTCTACCCTTGTAATTCATTGTGTATGTAGTGTATTTACATTTCAGCTAGTTTTAACCCCACGCGATTTACAGATATAAAGATTTATAATTTAGTTTAGGACTGGAGACATATTCACGGTGTACACCTTGCCTTTGCCCTATGTGTACTGAGATAGGCACCAGCAGACCCCCATGACAGCAGTGGCTACATAGCAGGCAAAATTATGGATGGATGTTAAGATGAAAAAAAAGACATGGTTTTCAAAAAAGGGGTAATACTTTGTGTACCTTTTATTTTCAATGAGAAATAATACCACCTCCAGTCTTTGTAAGGGCATGTACTAGTGCATCTGTCTTCATCCTTTAACCAATAACCAAAAGTAGGCATTTCAGATAAGATAGCATATCATAAAATAAAACTCATAGAACCTGTAGGAATATTCCCACATATGTTATAATATTGCAAAACTGTGTCATGGATGGCACAAAAAGTTCCACGTCCAGAAAGATAAGATAAGCTAAGACTCAGTATACAGGTATGTATGAGTACAAGTTGAAACTATATTTACAACCTATACTTCCTGACTGTAGATGCAACTTCGGTAATTAGAGTGTATGTGGACATTCACTACTTTTGTTGTGGGGACATAAATTGGTTTGCCCAGTCACAGTATTGGGCCCTTAATGAAACTTGTTATTTTTTACACAAGAACTGTGTCTCTCAGTTAAATGTAAGAATTCGGTGTCCCCAATAGATATGGAAATACAGGAGTAGTGTGTGTGTGTGTGTGTGTGTGTGTGTGTGTGTGTGTGTGTGTGTGTGTGTGTGTGTGTGTGTGTGTGTGTATCTCTGGTCTGGTCATCTGCTGTCAAATCAAAGTGACCTACGGCCTCTGTGCCGACCATCAGTGATGACTGTTTATAGCATCCGTTTTAACATATTTAATATAGACATGCATAGCATGGCTGTTTAATTGCAACCAACACCACATCCCTCATGTGTGGTCGCGCGAGCAGCAACTTTATTGCTGCGGCTGCTTGTATGCACTGAGTTAGATCCTCTGACTGAGGCCTTTCTGTATGAAGCATATTCTGCTATGATGTGCACGTACGTATATGTTCCTATTTTAGCTGAGCACACATACCCTGAAACCTAGAGTGTACATATGCAGTATATACACGCACCACCACCGATGGAGAGTTTGAATGCTCATCTGTGTGTCTGGAAGGAATCTCCAGACTGCGGGCAAGTTATAGATGTTTGCCATGTTTACTCAGTGCCGTAGATTTACAGTCTTTCCACCCACAGACACTCTTGAACACAGCTCAGATGTTAGCGGCCACACTCCTCCCACTCCTTGCGCAAACACGCAGTGACAATGAAGGTTTATCTCTGAACGATACACCTATGTGTTTACACACACACACACACACACACACACACACATGCACGCGGCTAGGAAGAACCTTCCCCACTGCATTATTAAACTTCTCATTGAACCATGACCTTGCCAACTGTACAGACAAGTTTATACCATATGCACACGAGGTGTTGAACTGTGATGGTACGGACAAATCAATGTGTGTCAACAGAGAGCAGATTAGATAAGGCATTTTGGCTGAATTTGTGTCGGGAAAACAAATAATCCAAAGAGTTTTTTTTTTCGCACTGTGAACTAATGTCTGGATTACATGTGTTAGTGTCTCAAAATGCTGCCCAGGCACAGATTGCAAATAAATGTCTCTATGAGGCAACAGAGGTCTTCTCACCTTTGATCTCATTTCAGTAAAATTTGTTGTAATAACTCTGGAGCAATGGAGAGTCACTGGTCTGTGGCAAAATGTCGGGTGTGTGGTGAAATGCATTCTATCAATAGCAATACTGTCTGTCTGCAAGGCTAATTTCACACAGGAGGACAGGAGGAACGTGGAAAACGAGAATGTGAAAATAAAGAAAAAGAAAGGAGTTATGCAACCAGAGAGTGACAGCAGTGCATTGCTCCTGTGTCTTTAATTAGCTCATCTTTTAATATTAACATCAACCACCAGTCTAGCAGTATAACCACATCAGCCTTCTCCCTGAAGGTGCCTGTCAGCCAGACTGTATTGTTATGTTACAGAATACATCTCAGCATGCACACAACACTAAATGAGTGACTGCATTCTCAAGGTACTATTTTTTAGGAAAGTAAAACAGTGCATCTTTCTAGTAGTGTAATACTTCTCATCTGAATCTTCAAAAGAGCCTGTAGGTACTCTGGGTTCCTCCCAGAGTGAAAAAAAACACATGCATATTCAGGTTGACTGTGGACTCTAGATTGACCCCAGGTGTGTGTGTGTGCCCTGTAATGGGCTGATGACCTGTCTGGGGCATGGTCCTTGCCTTCACTCTACAGTATGTGTGCTGGAATAGGCTCCTCATAAGATTGTTAGGGTGCAAAGTGATTGAAATAATAAATGGATAAAATAGATAATTTCCCTATGGTTATTCAGTAGCTTCTGCCTGAACGGAGCTAATGTGAACTTAATCTTTTCTCAAGCAAACTTATATCATGCAGCTCTAAACAGATATTACTGAGAAACTTACATAACTTAGGCAGTTCACTGAAATAATTGCCACCCCATTTTCTCACACGTCTCCCCATTCAAGGGTGTGTTTGCACATCTTGGCCAGGGACAAGCATCCGATTCCTTGGGTGGATATACAAACAGTGCATACACTGTTCTTCCTAAAGCTCATCTGACCCAGTGGGGACTTGCCCCAACTGATTAGAAACCAAACCCCTTGTGCTTTATTGCAACAAGATAAAAAAGACTGTACACTGTATCCTGAGAGACCTAACCTTGATCCAGCAAGGTACTTTCCCATGGATCACCTTACCTGTTCCATTTCTGTTGGCTATCCTAGCTACTGGTGCAAAGACCAGCAATGGCTTGGTGAATGTCCAGTCAGACTAACCCTGTCTTACTTGGAATAGATGTTCAAAGAGCTGAAATAATCACTTGGATGTGGCCTGCGGGGCTGTGACTCTATAGCTAGGAAGTGCAAGCAGGGACAGAGTCAAACTGGGAGAGCTTGATCCAGGCGTAGGCACAACAAAGCCTCCATGGGTTCCTGGGAGTTTGTGTATGCATGGACATGTGTGCGTTTATTTGTGTACACGTGTATGTGTGTGTTTGTACTTTTGAGGTGGCGGCAGTGTTGTTAAAAACATGCCACTTGATGATTGAGAGCACATGTCAGTGTGACGACTGTATCTTGTATAGCGTGATATATTAATTGCGTGTTCCCAATGTGCCTGTGCATGCATTTGAGTGTGTGCACTTGTTTCCAAGCACAGCGTGTGTGAAAGTCTTAAGTGAGAAATGCAATGTGTTGAATGTGTTCACAGTCCAGCAGGTCAAGCTATGTGTGCGTCATGTCAGCTGGTATACATAGCCACAGGTGGTGTGGAAACTCAGGAGGAAGGACACACATACACACACACACACACACACACACACACGCACGCACACACACACACACACACACAAGCACACATTTTATATCATGTGAGGGGAATTGTAGGGAAAATAATTGACCTGTGTCGGTATTTTCCCATGGATTGGGGTTCTCAGAAGTAATAAACTGGGATCTGTGGCTGCCACCCTGAACCCCTTTGGTGTAAGGATGAAAATATTTGATATCAAGGAAAAGGAAGGTTTATATACTTGCTTGATTTACGAGGTATCACAGCTGGCAAATGAGAGCTCAAATAATTTCTTTGGATCTCTGCCAACTTTGCTTTTGACTGCAACATAACTATGTCTTTGTAGTTATGTTCACAGTTAAGGCTCTGGGGCATACAAGAGTCTAGATTGACAGTGACCCAAAGATTGACAAGAAATTTGCCTAAATGTGCTTCCTGCATGTTGTGACTCGTATCAAAAGCACCTCCTATTCAGCACTACACCTGTTGAATAAACCTCTTGCAGGAGTTTTGATGCTAAATTTGCCCGTTTGCATTGTATTTTCTGCAGTTGGCCAAAGCATAAAGATGGCCAGCACTTCCTTTTGTGTACACACAAGGTTTATCAAACTGAAAGAAACACCTGTGTACACTAAAAATCCCTGACAGAGAGCAGAGTCATTAAATTCTGAGAAAGCGGGTATTAAAGCTCGCTGCATTACAGCGAGTTCATCTTCCCCACTTCAAAGGGCATAGCTCAGTCACATCTAGTCAGATTTTTAGTTGTGAGATTTGCCAGAAGAAAGGAATAACTTCATGATAGAATAATCAGTCTCATTTTTAGTGCATCCATCCAGGTTGGCATTAAACACACAAAGAGCAGGCATTCAAACCCAGTCTTACTCTGGCAAATCTGACTGAGGCTGTTAATCTCATCTGGATGCCTCTGGCATGACAGGGCAGGACAGATCATGGATTGGTTAAAAGCTGTTTTAAAGCCACATTAGAATGTTGTTGATCAGGCCAAAAAGCAGACGGCAAAGAAGGGAAAGGACCGGATGGAATTTGAACATCGTCTACCATTGTATGTGGTGCATATGTTGTCCAAACCTGAGATATGTAGCGCATTAAACCTGTAAATCAAATCAGTGGCAGGTTATTTCTATGGGGTGATTTAGATTGAGTGTGATTTCAGAAAGTTGGTGCTTCAACTTCAGTTCAGATCAAGGCTAATACAGAGTTCAGCTTGTAGGCATAACACTGTAGTCATTGACAGCAGGCACAATAAGAATCTGTCACACAGTGGCCTTGGTTGTCTTAGTAGCCAGTGGAAATGTAGATTATTTTCCCACTTGTGATTTTACCCTTGATCTCAGTCCGCTTTCATTGTGTTTGAATCAGGCTTGAATTTCCATTTATATATATTTTTTTATATAATCAATAAATGTAGCATTTCAGATGAAATACAACATCAATTCATGCTTTGGAGAAAATTCAGCCACATATTTGGTTTATTTAAGTAAATTGGTGGATAACACTCGTACCTCACAGCACGAAGAACGTGGGTTTAACTTTCAGGTCAGACTGAAGACCTTTCTTTCATTGCATTTTCTGTGTGTGTGTGTTTGTGTGTGTGTGTGTGTGTTTGTGTGTGTGTGTGTGTGTGTGTGTGTGTGTGTGTGTGTGTGTGTGTGTGTGTCTGGGTTTTCTTCAGGTCCTCTGGTTTCCTCCCACAGTCCAAAAACATGCATATTTAGGTTGATTAGAGACTCTAAATTGCCTGTAGGTGTGAGTTTGAGAGTGAATGATGTGTGTGTGTATGTGGGTGTATGTACTCCCTGCCTTCACCCTATGTATGCTGAACATGACACAATTTGGTTATAAAGGAGGTAAGAAAATAAATGAAATAGGTACAATTCCAACATTATTTATTCATTTATTTGATTCAGATTCAGCCAATTGATCCAGTAATGCTACAGTACAGATAGGATATATGAATTAAATAATCTCAAGAAAGATTATTTTGAAACAGGTGAAGAATGTTAAACTGCATATCCTCTCAAATATAATCTGCTTGGTACTACAAAGGCATTCAGTACTGGACTGTTAATATAAAATGCATAAATTCCACCACCAAATCTCACATAGCTGCACTGCTCTGCACAAGTAAAGCAAAGGACACGTGGCGTGCCCACAAGGTGTGCCAGGGTTCACAGCTCCTCCACGTTGGCATCGACCTGCTGTTTGGGAAAGGCGTCTTGAGAAACAAATTGACATCATCATCATCTGTTCCCGCTGCAGACGGTGACCCCGGGGTGAGGCGCAGCACCAGACAAGCTCACCACACCGGGGAAGCTGAGGCGATTGCTTCAAAGTCCATGTTTCTTGACAGAGTGGCTCGATGTGACAGAACATTGAACCTTGGCGCTATCGGGATAGAGTGACCTGTTTGGCACTATGACATTTAACCCAGACTGGTGATGTCACTGTGTTTATGCTGGCTGTCTGCTCCCACATCTGTCCGTCGGGCCTCAGGTGCAAGGGACATCCACACGATGATCGATCTAGACTGCTTGGAATCTCATCCATCATCCAGTCTTTCACACACTCTGCAACTTAATGATGTTGCAGTGATCTGCCGGAGCCTCACAGCGCACACAGGGTAAAGGCAGGGGATGCTTTCAGGACAGGTTACCAAACACAGAAAGGCTCTCACTCCAATCAGGAATCAAAACTGGTTACTAAAAACTCATTCACTGTATTGACTGCTTGGAGTCCCAATTCCCAGAAATCACACACTGTCACGCTAATAGAGGGATAAAGTGCAGTGGTGAAATGGATTTTAAGTACTAGGAAAGACAGTCTTGTTATTGTTAATGCGTCACGTACAGAATTCGTCCAATATGTTGCAGCTTAAGATCCAAACTGTCCCAGTGTTGTTAGGGCCTGATGGACCCACTGACCCAGCGCTGAATCAGGACAGGTTCATTGGGT
The DNA here is from genome assembly GCA_029224185.1 of Karalla daura. NCBI lineage: Eukaryota > Metazoa > Chordata > Actinopteri > Chaetodontiformes > Leiognathidae > Karalla > Karalla daura. The sequence continues at coordinate 6,962,499 of CM055205.1, read as the reverse complement.
TTTTCCTTCTGCAGCAGGGGGCTGTGGTGGGAGAGTTCAAATCCTTTCAGGTATCTTATCTGCACAGCAAGGTACGTAAAGGGAGTGAGAAAGGAAGAAAAGGTCAAGCTTATTTTTTTTGAAGAAAAACTATAGAACAATACTAGAAAATCTCACACTGTGAGAGATCTAGAACACAAATTGTGTTTTGAATGTCAACAGCGCTGAGTGTTGGTAGGCAGCGTCTCCATGAGAAGATGTAGATATCAGAGAAACTCTGGGGACTTCCAGCATCCTCTGGGAGCAAAGAACAAGAAGAGGAGATTTGTGAGAGAGGATAAGAGACAATGGTGACATGCAACAAACAACACAAAATAGACAGACAGCAATTTTGAAAAAAGGGTTCAGTGAGAAAATATCGGCATACCAAATGCAAATGTAAATGTAAGTTTAGTCCCGGCTCGTAACCACTTTATAACACACATGAATACTTGGTAAATGCAACCCAAGTATTTATGTGTTTTTAAATGTGTCCTTGAAAGCTAGATCAGAATTATAGCAGGCTACTGATAACCCTCCTTTAATATATCAACCAAAACCACACTCATAGCAGGAACTGAAAAAAAAGTTTGTCTCACCACACCTTGCCACACCTTTCCCCAAAATCTCAGGGAAGTACTCTGCCTAATCCCACCTACATGCAGACAAAAATAAGCTAATTGTTGGTGTTATTATGACTTTGGCCAACTCTACATACTGAAGAGGTCTGCATGGTGCATGCAAGGTCTGATCCAAGTATGCAAGAGGAGCTCAAGAAATCACACAAGAAAAAGTTTTAGACGTTGGAAGAAAAAGACAAAAAGAAAAAAGGTTCATCGCTTAGTTTCCAACTTTCCCCATGACTTTCATCATGTAGTTTCACCCAGTAAAGAGCACTGTCAGCCTATTAAGTAGAACATTATTTGTTACCTTTGGACAGAGGCAGGTCTGTAGCTCACTTGCTGTTGCTTCCATAAAGCAGAGGCATGAATAGACAGTCTGGGCAGCAGGTAGATCTGCTTCCCTTTTGTCACTGTTTGGATAAGAATGAATAGGAACTTCAGCTGGCATCAGATATGATTTTGTGTTTCCTATAATCAGTATGAGGATTTTAGTCCACTGTCTGCTTTAGCCTGCTACTGTTACTGGACATTGTCTGGTTGAAGTGGTTGAAGCAGCCCCTCTCACTGAACTCAAGAATGCTGACTAAGAGTAATTTAATTTTCTATGCAGGAATTTTCAGTCACTGTAGCTAAACAGTTTACAGGGCTGTGTCCACCAGAACCTGAGCCTCATCTGTTTGCTGTTACTGTCATGGGGCTGCACACCCACTGCCCCCAGGTTGCAGCATAGAAAAGTTTCAAACACAGCAAAATTATGTCTAAGTATAGTCAGATGGACGGGTACCTGCAGGTAAATACGCTGCCACACACTTCTGGAAGGTCATTATTATGAGATCAGTGATTACAGGATGGAAAATCCTGCATCACGTTGCAACGTTCACTACTAGGATATCAACTGCCAGCAGTGCAGACTCTGTGCAGACCTTACAGAGGTGAGAGATCGATAATGTACAGCATGTTCTTGCCCACGAAATAGTGTTTGCGCGCGTCAACATATAGACACGAGAGAAACGAGGGTAAAAGGCAAGTACACACAGATTCAATACTGTTATCAGTGCTCACACTGTAACACAGTGAGAGGCAACTGGACACGCACTTTCATATCAACACACAGTGATGCACAAACTCTGTCTCACATACACACATATACATAAACAGTGGTGAGATATACAGATTAATTACACAGACTCGGTCACGAGGCCAGCGCCTTTAAACTACGAGATAACACATTTTTGCACAGTTTCCTTCTTAGTCAAATCAATCATCATTATCATTATTCCTCTCATTAGTTATCACAAACAATAAAATGTAGCTGCCACTTGGCTAAACTATTACATTTATGACCCTTGTTTATCTTTAACTGGATAAGCGGGTATAGTAATGATTGGTAACACGTCAGCAGCCGTGTGTTGTGGTTGTCCTGTCTTGGTATGGAGGATCATGTGCTCAGTGCCGCGTGGGGAGGTCATAATGGTCTGACTGTGTAATGATTTAGCCGGAGGTTACCTCCCACTGCCGAAGGTCATTTCGACTCTCCGCGCACCAGCTGGGGTCAAAATAGTTCTATCAGGCACTGCACCTCGGCCGGTACCTCTCAACCCGTTGGCCTGCTGGCGAGCGAGCGGCCCGGATTGTTCCTGGTGATCCATCAGACGCTGTGTTGATGTCCGCTGCCGAGGAGCGGGACATCAAACCGTCTCATGTGACACCACACAGCGAGAGCAGCTGGGGTGTTATAATAGGCCGCATACAACTGACTGTGTATGGTTATGCTCTTAGGAGGGTTTATTTATGTTTAGGGTGGAAACTCTGACGTGTGCATGAGTGTGCATGTGCACCCACCTACTGGTATGTCTGTCCCTGTGCCTCGGGAGAAAATAGAGAAGGACAGTCAAAGGAAACTGTAGTTCAGGGGTTCACCGCTGGCCAGGCTCTGTGAATCTGATTTGTGCGTCATCCCTGCTGCTCCTGAGCTGATTGTGTTATTTATGCCTGCACACGTGTTGTCAGCAATAAAGCAAAAGAAAAAACAAAACAGCAAAAAAAACCCAGTGCATGTTCATCTGTGTGAGAAGGAACAAACGTGAGCAAGTTTTTTGTCACAAGCTCAACAAAGTCGAGGCAAAACAAAACTGCTCTGCCTCAGTGTTGTTAGGGCTTGTGTGTTCTGTCACACACATTAAACATTAAAACCACTTTCAGGCTCCTCAGAACCAGTGTCCATTATCTTTATTACCATGTCAGTTATTTTCCTATGATGATTACTTCCTGTACTCTTTGACCTCTTTATCCGTAATTGTCTCTGTAGAGAGCCGCTTGTAAACAATGCATGTCAGTTGGAAACTGAGAGGAAGTGTATTTGGTCTACATGGGGACTAAGGGATTGTAAAAAGTAAAAGTTAACATGGCAATTCAATGATTTTTTTATTGTTACCGTCACACATGGACACTTTCTTGACAGTCATTAACTTATTTCTGAATTTATTGGTGTGTAGAGGTGTGGGCAACTCCATGGACAATATATGCCTTCTGACAGCTATCACTCCCGTTAGTCTGCAAAAGCTGTTAAAAATGAACCAAGCACTCAAGAACAACGTACACTCACTTTTCCCTTTCCTTACCTTTAAACTGTGCTACTTTACTGACACCTGTTGGAATATTTGTAGAAGTACAGCCTTTCTGGAAAGAGGTTTGCAAAACAAATTAATTTGCAGTAACAATTACAGCTTATTTCGAAGTTGGGAATGTGTTTTTCACTCTTTGAAAAATTCTTCAGTCAGCACAAAAAAAAAAGAAAGCTAATTTGCACTGCTGTCATTGCAACACGAATATTCATGTCTTTTGTGAAACCTGAGATTCAAGCATGTTGCATGTCTCTTTCTCTATAACAAACTCTTCTCTAAAAACAAACACAAAAACAAGATTCTCTATTGTATTATGACACTGAACCAAAAGAGAAAGAGAGAATACCTTGAGTGCATACATGAAGAGAAATGCCTGAAAGATTTCTCACATATGTAGTAGATAGACTGAAAGACAGACAGATATTTCCTTTATTTATTCTAATTTTTGTTGTAATACTAACTCAAATTTTTGTGTTGTACGGCTGGAAAACAGGTCCCTCAGTAAAATACTACACCTTTTATGAGTCACTCTGTATAACTACAAGCTCCAAGGTTGCTCAACTTCAGTGAATTGTCGAGGCAGGATTGACCGTGAAATGTAAAACAAATGTGTTGAGTGGTGCTGTACTGTGTTCCTCACACAATAATAATAATAAGAAAAAAAATCCCTCACAGTAATTTGTTGTGAAATTGAACTGCAGAAATACAATTCTATTTAATTTAGATGTCAGCCATAGGGGAGGGAGGGGTGGGATTGATCTTGTGTGCAGGAAAACATCATGCCCAGCAGGGAGCAGTAAAAGTCAATGTTCCTGCCATGGTGACCAAGGTCGAGATCATTCATGTGCACTGCAGTCATTCCGGGAAATGTTTTCTCCTCACAGCGCAGGCTGGACACGTCTGCATTAAGCATGTTTTCTTTCATGAAAGACATTGGAATGACGTGATAGTCCAGCAGAAATGAATGGGAGGCAGCAGGTGAAAGGTAACAGATCTGCTGACCTTTACTGAGGACACATGGCCGATATACCACACGCAAATCCAATGAGACACAAGTGAAAACAGCGGGCATTTAGTTTCAGTAACGGTTACTTGTATTAGCCATGGGGTTTCTCCAAGTGAGCCGTGGTTGTCCAGGAGGAGCGTGAATGTTCAGGGTCACATTAAGCATAATTCATTTTCAGTGTCTGTGAACTGATTTCTTGTAATTTTTCAGTTGAAACTGAAATTACCCAGACACAATCCGCACAGCATGTGTATTAATCAACCCGGTCGGCACATTGAGTCTCACTCTGTGAGGAAAACAAAGAACAAACCAAGTAAAAGGATTCAGTGAGACTGGATTCTATGTTAGCCGCGTCTGCTTTATGAGCTTTTTGTGTCGAGATGTCATTTTAGCGGTAATTTGCATATCAACATTGATCAGGCACAAATTGTTCACAAGGAGCAGTTTCCAAGTACAAAGAGTGGGGCTCGCCTGCTCCCTGGTAGGAGGGACCTGTTTGCACAGACAGTAGGACAGCTGGAGGCAGAGCTGTGGTCCTAGTATCCTTGGACATGAGACTCAACTCCAAATTTCTCTTGATGCTTCATCATAAGTCTCTTATTGGTTAATGCTCATAATGAGTCAGTGACACCACACTACCATACGCTTGTGTATGGAGGGTGAATGTTGTTTGTCACGCTAAAAGGTTTTGATCTGTTACAAAAGACTAAAAAGATAGAGATTAACCCAGATGGAACCTACGCTGCAATGGGGAGACAGAGACACAGAGTCAAGCACAGGTCCTCTTTGCTGTGCGATCACCAGAGGTTAAATATTTATATAGCATTTTCCTCACTTCAAAAATGATCTCCAAATCAAAGCTGATTTTAACACTTGAATGGCTGCAGTTACCATTTGAAAGAAATAGATGTTTATCTTCCCTATTATGGGCAACTATCTGCATGTGATAAGGCCTGTTCTTTGTTTGGCTGTGATTCTGATCCCGATGATAAATTATGGCAATCCAGAGGATTGGAGCTGTTTCTGCAAAAACTGTATCTGAAGTTTGTAAGCTGATGGACGATGTAAAGGATGTGATAGTTGACTAATTCAAATCAGCGCTAAATTGATTTCTCTAACACTGCTCTGTATCGGTGGATGACACCAGACTGGGTCAGCTGGCCATCAGCTCTCATTGTGTCTATGTGTGTGTGTGTGTGTGTGGAGGGGGTGGTATTGGATGATGTCAGTGCTACCTGTCTGACTGACTGAGTGATTAATCACCAGGGGGCTCTGACCAGGACCAGAGGGTGAGGGGGGTCAGAATAAGAGTGGGAGGGGCAGAGGTCTGATCAATCACAGTGATTGACAGGCACAGTGATGCGAAGATAAGCGTCCCTGGAGGATGCTTTATCTCCAAAGTCAGACACGGACACACTAATACACACATTTATATAAAACACACACGTGCAGAGATGCATTGGAGACACACATGATAGCAAACACGTGTGCGCGAAGGCAAAAGCTGCCCACAACAACACTGCAAGCAACGTGCACACACATCGCCATCTTTGCCTGGCCCACCCATGGGCGTCGAATGTGTCAGCATGGGAGAAATACACCCAGACACAGGTTGGATATTAACAGCCTAAGTACAGATTTACTGCCATGATCAGGGAACACACACACACACACACACACACACACACACACACACACACACACACGGCTGGTAATCGTCACCATCTATTCGTGTCCGTGACACATTCTCATCACGGTCACTGTATCTTGCAGGAAGTGCAGTGGAGGGAGAAGGAGGGAGCAGAGTCAGGGACAAAGACAAGCAGCGTGTGATGGTGGATTTACCGTCACCTCGACACGTGGAGACGTGCACATGATACTAAGAGGACATTTTCACACGTTCTCTGAGAAAATAAATGAATATTCACGTATCCAATGCGCCCACCAACACAACCATCTCCCTGTTCCCACCCCCATTCCACTGTTAACAGTATCATCTGCTGATTAGCGGTGAATTATTGCTGTTTCAGAGAGAGACATCTGTCACTGGCCGGGGCTGACATGTGGAGGCCATCCTGAGCCCCCAGGCCACCTGAGAGACCGGGGGCCACCATCAGAGCCTTCTCCTATCCCTGGGGTCTGATCACTCCCACCCCCACCTCCCCCACCTCTTCGCCAGCCCCACACACAAAATCTGGGGTCCACAAATCCACAAAAGCAAATTTCTGCTCTTTTCCTGCATGTTCTTCATCTTCTTTCATCTCTGCAGACCCTCCTCCCTTTCTATGCATCTTGGACAGACAATGGATCAAGATTATAGAAACATTTGCATTTCTTCATCTTCTTCCCACCCCCACCTTTTTACTCATCCCTTCCCCCAAGGTGGTAGCATTACAATAGTGGTATAGTGTGTATCACTGAGTAACACCGCCCCCTCCCACCCCCCCCTCCACATAGTTAAGATGTAACAAGATGCTTCTCATTGATATCTGCTCCTGATAACATCTGGCCCGTCAGACTGTCTGTGTGTGTGTGTGTGTCTGTGTGTGTGTGTGTGTCTGTGTGTGTGTGAGTGTGTGTGTGTGTGTAAGTGTATGAGTGAGTGAGAGAGTGATAGAGAGTGTGTGAGTGAGTGAGTGAGTGAGTGAGTGAGTGATACAGTGTGTAATTCTTCTTTCCATTTATTTTACATATTGTCAGTGAAAAGAGAAATGAGTAGAAAGCAGCAGGGAACAAAGGGTAACATGTTAGCATGGTTTTAACAACAAACAAGAGCCTGCGAGAAGCATTTTCATAATTTCTTTTCACTCGGAAACAACAATGTTCCTGAGATCTGAATTATAGAGGAATTCAGTTCATCTTGGATTATTGTGTATGATATTATCTAATAAGTACCGTGTTTCCAGCATTTCCTTCTTGAGATCACTTAAGTTCTCTGATTCTTATTTTCCATGAATGTAAAACTCTCAGTCTCCAAAGCAGCTAGAATATATATGCAACTGTCAGTAGCATGGAGTAAATAATGCTGTATATTTAGCTTTTGGAGCAGCTCAAGAGGCAGATATTTCCCTTGGGAGTCGGTGCCAGACAAAATATTGAACTTCGGATGAATGCCTGCTTTGCTGTGTCTGCTGGATGTGTAAATTACTGTTTGCTTAAGATGTAGTTTTAAGTCCTGTATTTTAGCAAAAGTATTTACTTTGTATTACTGCATTTGAATGGATATGTGAATATTGGTAAGAGAAAGGCTGTAAATACACAGTGTTTGTCTAGAAAGCTACTTATTAGGTTCCCTGGGGTGTTGTAAGTAATAAATAGTAAATACCCTGGGTTTCACATGCTGTGTGTGTGTATGTGTTGGTGTGTGTGTGTGTGCACTTTCAAGGATGAGCGCCTGATAGCTAAGTTTGTTAGAGAGGAATGGAGGCAGAAAGATTCTCAGAATGGCACGAATTCCTTTACTCGGTGACCTTGTGCCCGCCATGTCAGAAGGCCATATGTTCCACAAACAATAAACAGAAGATACACCCACATTCACACACACAGAGTGACTGCCTCTGTTTGGCTACACGTGAGGAGGAGCTGCAGGAGGTATTGTTTAAAGTTAACCATTGTATCTCCCCCAGCGGGGAGGGTGAGGAGGGTGGGACAGAACTGCTGGGTGTCTCCGAGGGGGAGGTGAATGGAGAAGGTAGCCGGGCTTTGTAGCAAAGCAAGCACCCGGAGAGACCCCATGAATATATGGTCTCCAGGAGCAGATTGTGTGTGGGCAGCGAGCGCTCACAATTTGTCATTCAGAGGATGTCTTGCGTCAAACGCGGGACGATCATGAGAAACTTCCACAACTCTGCTGGGTTCACTGCGACAGTTTCATGGAAATCGGCGTCCACATCACAATGTTCTCCCTGTGCACGCATGTACTCCCAGCCACCGTGGCAGCATTATCATACCCAGGGCTCTCTTATTTAGCCTGGGGGAGACAAGAGAGACGAGTGTTCTCCTATCAGCGATCACCTGTCATCACGCAAATATAGAAAACTGGATTTTCCTCTCATTCCACTGCACAAGAGATTGGATCTGTGATTGGAGGTGGTCTGTCAACCTCTATCATATGTCAAAGGAAAAAAAAAACATCTTCACCCAATAACACATAGTTGAGGCTCGTCAGCACGACAGACATCGTTTACGAAGAGCGATCACTCTGTATTATAGTGTGTGGGATCCACTTTCCTCCGTCTCTGGACTATTTATGCTGATATGCATGTCAGATATTATTATTAAACAATGCAAATAGACAATTTCAATGGCTGTGACTGTAGGATCATGTGTAGAACATGTCTCAATAAAGAGAGAGAGAGGCGTATAGAGTTTAGCAACCACAACCATAAAACCCAAGTAAATGATGTCATCAGGGGTGTATAATAGGATAACTAATTTATCTTCCATTGCATCATGGGAAATAGGAGATCCAGTGGAATGTGAGCTGTATAGATTTTCAATATGTTTAAACAACCCAGATCTGTGTTTCTATTGGATCTCCTGCCTGGAATATTTCTGGAAAATTTCTAAAAGCTCGGCATTAATCTGTCTTTTTTAATGAGTGTTTCACACAGAATAGGGATGTAGGCTGGTTGAACTACCACTTCACTACTACGTCATATTTGGAACAGCTTTTTTTGCCACTTCAGGAAAGCAGAAAAATAACAATTAAAAGAAAAACTAAGTGCTGCAACACAGTGGACTCGTGGAATTGTGCAGCATGAATAGTGCTGGGTACTCTAGTTTCCTCCCGCAGTCCAAAAACATTTATTAAGGTCAACTGGAGGCTTAAACAATGTGTGTTCCCTGTAAGGGAATGGTCACCTGTCCAGGGTGTATTTCCTGCCTTTACTCAGGAGAAATGCTCCTGCAGAACCCCATATGGTACCACTGAAACTGGATAGGATAATGGATGGGAAATAAAATGAAGAAATATGTCACGTCATACGGTTGATGTGTCAAACTTGCATATCCAGAAGGTGATTTTCAGATTCTCACTTGTCATTGTGAAATGGTTTCTCAGACTTTTTTTTCTAGCTGAAAAGCAGCCATTTTCCACAATCTTGGAAATGAAATGTATGAGACTGCTGAGCGGGAACGAAGACAAAGGCGTGACTCTGCTTTTCAGGAAACCAAAACAGTGAGCTCAAAGGTGCTGAATGCTTCATGAAGACAGAAAAATCGAACTTGCATGACAGTGGCATCACCACAGGGGCTCCCATTCACAGATGTGATGATGATACTCTCACTACAAAATGTGCTGCCTGATTGCTTTGTTTTTCTATGACAAAAGCATCCACAAAGTACTAAATATAAATATTAACAACAATGGCTCTACATTAAATATGTGTGCATCTTCATCCAATACAAAATAATCATTCTTATTGAGATTAATGTACCATCATATTGAAATAAACAAGGCGTTGCACGACGAGATGATGCTAAGTATTGAGGCAATCTGTGTCAACAGTCTTGTTTTGTTTTGAATCATCTTTGTGTGGGAAATCACACCCACAGGGCCAATAGGAATTACCCATGCTCTCCGATTGGCAATTAATCTTAATTAGGAATAATTATGAGGCAAGGTGGCCTCCCTTGGATCCTTTCATCTCCACTTACCCAGCTCTGCTGTGTGGGCGACCATGTTTATAGTTTGCACATCTCTGACGGGGGCCTATGGAGGAAACAGATGCGGTTTTCCCATCTCCACTGCAGTGACATGCTTAGTTCATTTGAATTACAAATAGCATGTCTCAGAGCTGTGAGGATGGAGGTTGCAATGAGTCTACTCAAGCCTATGCGATCTGTTGTACTTTATTTTCATACACCAGAGAGACGTCCGGTCATCGTTTATTTCATTTCTGTTAGTTCTACCGAATAAATTAGACTTCGCCAACTCACAGCACATCTGGGTGTTGTTTTGATGAAAGTGAAAGTGACGATAATGTGGGGGACACTGCACAGATCTTCCTCTCTAAACTTCCTCCACTCACCAACCGTCACAGATGCCTCCGTCCATCAGTTTTCACTGTTGACAAGCCAAAGCCACACTCCCTCTTTTGATCTCTCTGTAGGGCCCTTTGTGTATGTGTGTGTGTGTGTGTGTGTGTGTACCCATCTGTGTCTGGGTGCCCATCTGTAGGCTTCCTGCCTCTCCTGGCCCCAGGCGACATCACCAGCTCGGGGCCAGCACTCAGCAGCAGCCGCCACACACATTTAACGCCCCCCATCCTCAGTTTAAGGCAGACTGAGGTGAGCTTTAGAGAGATTAAAAAAATGCACTGATCCTGTGAACGTAGATCGGAAGTGTTTCAGCTGTGATGAAGAAAACTGTCTCAGATACCACAGCTCATCCTTTATAAAGATAGTGTCCTACAAACAAAGGCAGAGCCTGTTTACTATCACGACAACCCTGCTGATTATGATTATGATAAATGATCACTTGGGACTTCTACTTCCAGACTTAATGTATTTGATTTTGACTGATTTCAATAATTTTTATGCTCCACTTGAATCAAAGGGATCATGAAGAGTCTGTAGCTTGGTTTGCTTAATCCTATGCCCAAAAAAGACATGGGACAACTGAATGTTGTATTCAATTGATACAGCCTCTCATTTCATGGCATCATATCACTCTACTTGCCATAACTATGACTAATGTTATAGGCTGAGTGCGCCAAATGTCACTCCTCATCTAAAGCAGAACACATTATAGAACACATATAGTTCATACAGTCGCTATTAGTGAAACGATGCTAATTCTCACAAAAATCCTGAGAAGTAAACAAGATATATACAATATTAACTTTAGCTAATAAATACAAAACCACATGCGAATCTTCATTGCAGGCTCACAATTTAAGCCTTCGAAGCACACTCTTTTTCAAGCTAGATGAAAATCCTGCTTCACTGGCATTACTTTATAAATATATAAAGAAACTGATTAAAACTTAGTGGATTCAGCATAGACAGTGGCCAATGTGACCACACCAGCTGACAGTTTCTCACACACCCTATAGATACAAATTTTATTTGATGTGTTTCATATCACCTTGTGAAGTCCGTCCGTCCATAATCTCACTGACTCTGTACCCAACTGCTGGTGCCTAACTGGGGAATCCTGGACGGGTCGCCAGACCATTATAGGAAACGTACGCACTCCATTCACTCCCACTCTTACGCCCTTGGGCAATTTAGAGTCTCCAATCGAACTAAATATGCATGTTCTAAGACTGAGAAACCATTGTATCCAGAGGAAACCCATGCAGACACAGGGAGGACATGCAAAACTCCACACTGATGTGGGGATGTATGTAAAATATAATTTGATCGGTGCATCATTTTGGACCAGAATAGCAAAAGACCCAGGCTGCACACATCAAACAATGAGCTGAAATATGATACAATCTTCTACGGGGTTAATGAGCTCCAGAATCAAATAATAAATCTCTGTGGATTTGTCACTACCAGCGACCCCCTCTCATATCACAGCTGACATTTGAGCCTTTTTACACATAAGCATATTGATAGGCATAAATTTGGGTTAGCGCTGTCACTTTGCAGCGGGGGGGATTTGAACGGATTTTCTTCAGCAGCCTAAACGCATGCAGGTCAGTGGAGAAGCACAGTTCCCCATAAAAGTGGACAAGAGACACAGATCCTGTCTGTCTGTTCAGACTGTAATGGACCGATGGGTCCTGGGTGTTTCCCCGGTGGCCTCAAGATGCAACCTCTTGTCACCCTGACATGGGTAAAAACATACAGTAGAACATCAGATTTTCTCTGACGGGGATTTTTTTATTCATTGGAAACCTTTTTTAAGCAGTGCTGCAGTTGGGGACATTTTGGTGTCAGAGTAGAAGCTTTTTTTTGCAAAGCTAACCACTGAGGTTTTCTTCAAGTATTGCATTTTATGTGCTTTGTTTGACTGCGCGTGTGAATACTGTTTTCGGACTGTACACTGTTTGACATCTGCTCTGTATCAACGATGCTGTTGTCTGCACATAAAGCCACTTCTGTATCAGCCCGTCAAGGTTATATCTCCACTTTCTTCAAACACTGAGTGAGGTCTTCAGTCAGGCAGTCAGTAAGCACGGAGCGGATTCAAGGCTGCTGCCACATTTCATACTTCTTTGTGAATTCTTGGACGAATTAGCACAGCGCTCTCGTCCCGCTGTACATACAGAACCGTTGCATTTCAGAAGCAGCTGCCTTGACAAATGACATTTTGTACAGCCCGCGCGCAAATTCGACTGATGGTGCAGCTGGATGGGATGGAAGAATAAAAGCAAGGCTGTACGCAGACAAAACACAAGTGCTGTCTCTGGGCATGTTCGGCTTCAAGGCCAATGCGTCAGTCAGGAGCGGGGGACATTGGCCGTCACCACTAGGCGTCTCACTTCTGAACAGTATGTTCTGATCTGCTGCAGGGAGGACACACCGGGTGAAGGATTCATGCAACGTAGCCCAGCAGCACAGGGTCGCTGGATCTGCATTTGAGGTTACACAACCACCCATCCATTTTCCCAGGGGTCTGCTGGGGCTGCAAGGGGTGAAGGCAGGACACCCTGGATAGGTCTCCAGTCTATCGCAGGGCACACTCACCATTCACCCTCATGATTAAATCCTCATTAAATGAGAGCCATCCATCATCTTACCCACGTTGCACCCTGTGGTATTGCGAGGGGTCTACTGAGGACAATCCCTGTGCATGTGGGGCGACAGAAGGGAGAACACTGCGGACAGGTCGCGAGGCCATCTCAGGGTACAGACGCATACGCACGCACACTCACTTACTTACACCTAGGGACAATTTAGAGTCTCTAATCAATTTCAACTTGCATGATTTGGACTGTGGGAGGAAAACGGAGTATCTGGAGAAAAGCCACATTAACAGGGAGATCCTGCAAACTCCAGTCTGAAAGTTTGACAATGTGTTGAAACACGGTCCTTGTAATAGTGAGGCATTTCTGCACTGTTGTGTTGCGTTTCTTTAATGCAAGTGCAATATGAATAAAGCACATTATTGTCTGCATTAAAGCACACAGGGAGAGTTTGGGGAAGCTTTTGGGACATTTCGCAAAGAGGTTCACATACGCTCGCAAGGTTAAGGTTAGAGCCAGGTGGGGATTAGAGATTGGGCGAGGTGTTGAATTGTGAGGATTAAAGTTTAAGTGAAGGCAGTGGAGTGCATGAAGTCAGTCGTCTGAGCTCCTTCTCGCTGCGAGGCGGCAGCGCTAACCACCAAGCCACTCGCCACCACATTTTGATGTAATGATGAATGTAGTGGCGGGCAAACACATTAATCAATTTGCGGTCCGCAAATGCAACTATGACCCCGATTACTTTGTGCGCCGACGAAGAATCAAATGAATATGTTTCCTATCGAAGCGTCGCTCACAGTGTTGCCTCTGCAGAGCGCCGTCACCTGACTCCACAGCTCCGCCACTGCCAGGAGCCTCGTATTTTCTCTCGGCTCGTCACTTTTCTGCCCCGAACTTCGCTGTTGTCTGACTGACTCATCGTCTGCGCGTGCAGCATCAGACAGACGTTTGAAGTGGGAAAGCTGGAAAAAAAATAGATATATATATCTGTAGCAACCTGCAGCACTTAGCAGCTAAAGAGCCAGATGCTTTCTCTCACAGCTTACACTCGCAGAGTGAACGCTTACCTTGCTCTGACGCAGCACAACAACTTTTTTTTCTTTTTTCCCCCCCCGACGGGGTAATGTGTCAGCGTTATTGCTTACTGCTTGTTTTTGCTGTCCCCGTTTGGCCTCAAGTCAAAACAACAAACCCAACAAATGAAAATGTGTCGGTATGTAGATGATGGGATTTCAATAGCAGCAGCAGCAGCAGCTGGGAGCCATGTGTGCGAAAGTCTACATTTTAGAACCGCGCGATCACCAGTAACTGATGAGGAGGAAGAAGAGTGCTTTCTCCTTCGAGCTGATCAGAATACATCTGAACATGAGCGAACCTCTCCGAATTAGCAGACACGTCCGCTGGCAAAATAACTGTGACATCCACCGGAGCAGAAGTGCATCCTGACTCTGCAGACGTTTTCAAAACAATCATCTCGCTATGTTACTACACGCAGGGATGTGCACCCACACACACACACACACACACACAGGCTGATAATTTCCGAGACATTTAACATTTTCGTTATGTAACGTAAATACCAAACAGCAGGTGATTTATCAGTGAAAATAGTAGCAGACGACAGTTTGGTTGCACTTGTTTACTGGTTTGTCTGCACATATTTGAGATTATCTGTCCTCTCTGTTTACTGGGAGTGTGTGAGAACATATCTGTCAGCTTGTGTGTATGTGTGAGTGTGTGTGTGTGTGTGTGTGTCAGAGTGTGCAATGCTTCAAGAATGCTCAATAACGCGGCCCTGCCAAATATCAGTTATGTAATTGCGTCGTTTCCTTCAAGTCTGTTCCTGTGAACTGTGATTTCTTCACCTCCCTAAATCTCCATCGAGCCATTCCTTCTTTTCTTCTCCCTCCCTCCCCACTGTCTCTCCCTTGATATACAATACCTTTCCCCCCTCCCGTCCCCAGTTGTCTCTCCACTCTTCACATCCTCTGGTAATTCATTATTTTGCACAGCATCTTTTCTCCTCCATTCCCCCCTTCTTCTCTTCTCCCTCTCAGTCAGACACTTGTTATTCGCTTGCTTTCTGGCACACACACACACACACACATATATATATGCTCCCCTCTTTTTCACACTCACACCCTCTCTCTTTACCTCTCTCTCTCCTCTGTCTCTCCAGGGTACAGTCTGTGCTGACAGCCTGTTCCTCCAGAATTGATTTCTACCCAGAATGCAATAAAAGTCACTGAAGAAAGTAGGCGGGGCGACTGAGTAACAACAGCCTGTCAGTCAGTGCCGCTGATGTCTGTATGCCTGTGCGTGTGTGTGATTTGGGTCTGTCAGTCATGCGTGCCAGTGCACACATTCAAAAAGTTCATATACCTGCCGACATTAGACGGGCCTGTGTGTGTGTGTGTTCGCTGCATACAGAGGCGGCCAGGCCCGCTCGCTCGCTCGCTCTCTCGGTATTCACTGCTCAGTCGTGTCCTCATCAGGCTGAATGGATTTCCTGCCACCTTCATGCTTTCCCTACAACCGCTAATCATTAGCTCTGCTCCCGTCTGATTAAAATCAATTTCTCGTTTGATTACACACAGCTGTTGTTTTAACGCAGACGTGCTTGTACACAGGTAGTAGTGGAAATATGATTCTCAGTGGTACAGGGAGATATACACAGATTACAGTGGCAAAGATCTACTGCAGGACCCAGTCAGAGGGAATTGATGGCGGGCTATATTTCCTGCTTTGATTTTCTAGTTAAATGGAAAATATTCCCCCACACACGTCTTTGGAAAGCC
Source organism: Karalla daura (assembly GCA_029224185.1). Classification (NCBI taxonomy): domain Eukaryota; kingdom Metazoa; phylum Chordata; class Actinopteri; order Chaetodontiformes; family Leiognathidae; genus Karalla; species Karalla daura. The sequence goes on along the minus strand of CM055205.1, from coordinate 6,946,788 downwards.
CACATATAACATCTTTACCGCTTGGTTGAGGTACAGGAAATACTAAATACTTCTGTTCAATATTAAACATTCATGATTAAATAAGGAGAACCATCCATCATTACTTAGTAGCCAGCGGTGTCGCAGGGGTCTGCTGGGGCCAATCCCAAACCCCTGGACAGGTTGTCGGTGCAAACACAAAGACACACAGATTTAATTTCACGCTCTCGCCCAGGGGCAATCCAGAGTCTCTAATCGACCTGTGCATGCATATTTTTGGACTGCGGGAGGAAAGGAGAATAATCAGAGGAAACCTATGTAGACCTGGGGAGAACATGCAAACTCCACACAGGAGGATCCCAGTCTGACTGGGAGTCGGCCTTCCTGCTGCGAGGTGTAGTGCCATTCACTGAGTGACTGTGTTACTCTAAATGAGGCATATCAAAGCGAGAAAACATTTACATTTTTATCAATGAAGGCCTTAACTTATGGTGCTTGGAGCTCAGTTTACTGGCTCAGACTTGGAACAGGTTTATGTGATATTATGTTTGCTTTGCTGAACCATGAAATATGAGTGGTCTAACTTCTTTGAGCATTTAGAAATCATCATTTATAGTTAAAAGCAGATTGAACAAATTCATTTTCAAAACCTTTGGTTGTCAACCAAATTCTAAATGAATATTTGGTTTTACTCGTCTGGACTTCCAGGTACTCATCTTTCAAAAATTCTTGACCTGACTGTTTTTCCTATGCTGGAGACAACAGAGTTTTCCAGGATAGAACTGAGGACATCTGGACAGATACAAGCAAACTACCTGATATACTCTGCTCTACCTAGCCTTTGTATTTTGAGTGACCTGACCCTTTAAAGAAACAAAGATTGGCAGGGGTGGGGGTCGGACATGCCAACAGAGACGGTGTAGCTGTATGAATGTGTGTGTGTGTGTGTGTGCAGTGCAGTGTGCAGTAGCTGGATGTAATGAGCATCTGGACTGAAACACAATCCTCTCCCTTACTCTTGTGCATGTGTGGGGGTGCATGAGTGTGTCAGTAGGAGGTCAACGCCATCCGGTGGGTAGCAGCTGTCACTTTTCCTCTCCAGTCTGGCAGATTACAAGAGGTGAACCTGTGGCGGAGCAGACACCACAGACACAGCGATGGGTGGGGCCCAGGCTGGGTGCTCATTGATCAGTCTGGAGGGTCAGGGTCGGGCGGAGCGAGGACGGATGGAGGAATGACCTGGAGGGAAAGGAAGAGGCGGGGGTGGACCCTGCTTCTCGAACCTCTCCACCTATTTCCAATCACTTCGCTCTTCAGCTCCTTACTGTTCCTGCACACCACAGCTATCCATCTATCTTTACAGACTCTGAGTAATCACCTGCTAAGTAAATATTAATATTCCTGTCAGACGTTGAATTAATTTGTAAGTTTAAATAGTGAACAAGGCTTGCCTTTGCATATTTCATGCGTGCACTCCTTCTGATCCAATCATCTTTTTTTATGTGTGTGTAAAATGTGCAAATTTGATCTGTATGCATGTAAACTGGCAACAGATGTGCTTTTTGCTTCAAAATAACCTCATAAAGTAAATGTTTATCGTAAATTATCCTAATAATGTCTTCCACTCTGCTCTCCATCCAGGGACCGACTCCTTGTTCTCTCTCTGTTCTCTCCATGTTTGCACAGAGAAATACTTACTATTTCACTTGAACTTATCAGTTAAGATGCTGTTTTTGCCCTTTATTTCCCAAGTGTAGTTTGAAGTGTGGAAATTTGGAGGCAAATGCAGTGTGTCCATTCTGCTGCCTGTTTGACTGTCATTCTCTTCGCAATGCGCTGCACTGATTTTCCCTGTCTTTGTACTGTAGTTGTGATAATTTCGATTATCGCTGTTTGATAAAGTCTTATCCTGCGCTGTGCTGCCTCAGCCTCATGGGGATCATTACAGTCTTATTTCATCTAATCTAATCTAACCAATATAAGCAACCACACTGCATTAAAATGACACTCAAAGCTGCAGAGGCGGTGCAGAGGAAAACAATTTCTGATGTCTAGAATGCTCTAATCTTTGCCCCACCTTTAATTGCACTAAAGCATTTGGGTGTAGATGTGAAAAGCACTGGGATGACCTGAGAGCAGTGGCAAAAGTTCAAACAGGACACAGAGGACATAAATAATGAAATCAAGTTGTATTGTATATTAAAAAGACATCATTAAGAAATAAACTCTTGCACTTGTCAGGTTTTGAAGATAATGCATGAATTTGAAGGTGCATGGATAGCACTATTGCCTCATAACAAGAAGGTCCTGGATTCAACTCCCAGTTGAACCTGGACTTTGAACCTTCTTTTTGTGAGGCACCCCTTCAATTATAATGTCAAATATTAGATAAAATCGAGATGCGAATTGTTTTAGGGCGTGCTTTGAAAATACCGGCTGCATCTGAGCAAAAACATAGTCACAATTTACAAAATGAATCTTGGTTGTACAGTACTGACTGACTAAGAGAGTGAATGCGTACGTACTTATGAACTGGGTGTTGGTTTGCATTATTTATGCTTTTATTTGAAAATGTTGAATGCCAGCAGTGAAATGTCACATTATGAATATGTATTATATGGATCAACACTCTCATTCCAGGAACAGATAGCACTTAATTGGTCCTTCATGAGTGATAATACTTCACTCATCCTTTGAGACTATCTCTCATATGTCTTTTTTAAAGGGGGAAAAAAAAGAAAAAAGATAGATCAGAGGTTCAGCTCACATCACAAGTTACCCCTCCTATTTTCATGCAAACAAGGCTCACTAATCCATAGGGGAATCACTGTAAATGAGCTATTTCCCTTGGAGACTCAACACGATCCTGCATAAAGAATCTGCATGGAGAAAACATTTTCCAATATCATATTTACATTTACATCTTTATAAAGTGCTCCTTTTTAACAGGGGGCTGCCTATTTTGTCCTTATAAAAGATTTAAATGGAGGGGGAAGGGTGGCTAAATTCACTTAATCTACTTATTTTATCTGAAAAGGCATTTCTACCCTTTTCATTTTAAGGAGCTGGTCCTTGCACCCGTTCACTTTTGATGATTAATTCAGAGTGAGGAGGCAGATTAAGCATCCCAGAGTATGTAACAAGACAGAAGACAGGCAGGGACAAGATAAAAGCGCCAAGAGAAAGAGGGATCAGGGGCAGGATGAGATGAGAGGCAGAAAGTGATACAGACGGGGAAACTGAAAGATTGCCGCCTCTGTTTCTACAGTCTGTTAGTTCTGCATCTTTGTAGGGCTCTCCCCTGGGAAACGGGGGGGATATAACCCTCCAAAGTCTCCCCCGTTTCATGTAGGGTCAAGATCTTTTTGATCAGGGGTGACTGAGGATAAAAGCGCAAGAGGGGGGGCAGAGGGGTGGGTGGGACAAAAGTAGGCAAGAGTAACAACTGCAGAGAGGAGCGGGATGAGTGGCAGGAGACGGGGCAAAAGAAGAGGGGGGAGGTGGCTGAGGTTCGCTGGTAAGATGAGGTGGACAGACAGGGGATTTCACGCTGTCTGCCGCGCCCGCTCAGCTGCGGGGGGGAACTTTGCAGGAGCAGTCGTGTAGGAAGGATGTTTCTCAATCGTGGTCCCGAGGAGCGGAGTTTATTGCAGCACAGTTTCACGGCACGAAAAAAGGAAAGGGAGGGATGGTTTCATGTGGCAAGAAACACGAGAGTCAGCAGTTGTTGGAGTGTGTCCGCCGCTTGTGTGCGTGTCTGTGCGTGTGTGTGTGTGCAGCTGCTGAGGGGGGCACACACATGCAATCACATGCACAGGGCATGGCAGACACAAGAGCGTTGCTTCCATATTGACCCTCTCAGAGGGAGGGCTCTACATCATAAGCCCGATATTGATTACAGAGACTATGAGATGCATGGGCCCTGCATCAGACACTGCAGCCATATGTCTGCATGAAATTACTGTGACCGTCTCTCTCACACACACACACACACACACACACACACACACACACACAGGCTTGTACTTCAAGCTTTCGGCACAATGCACTCTCCCGCCTTTACTCAAACTTTAACCCTCACAACTTAACACCTCACCCACACTCTAATCTCCACCTGAGTCGCCCTGTAAATCTAACCCTCAGGACCGGGTGTGAACCTTCAAAAAGCCCAGTGGAGTTTGTAAAACATCTCCAATTTCAAGAACTCTCCTCGCTGAGCTGCAATGCCATCTATAATGTGCCTCATTTGTGTGGCAATTCTTTAATCAAAGATAGAAAATACAACACGACAATACAAAAAGAAAAGATTATTGGGGTCTCCAAAGTCCAAAAACATGCATGTTTCAGCTGAGCGGAGACTTAACTTCCCCTAGAAGTCAGCATGAAAGTGAGTGGTGTGTGTGTGGATGGCGACCGATCTATCCAGGGTGCACTCGTCTCCTTCTTTCACTCTCTAAGTCCCGGGGCAGGCTGCAGCAGACATGTACAAGACAGTTAAGGAACAAAGTGGGTCAGAGAAACGAGTGAATAGATAGATAGATCGACACAACCTCAAGAAACAAGAATTCAACGAGGGTAAAGGCTTTTTCACAATCTACCAATCTACGTGATTCAGCCTGTGAACACACACGCACACAAACATTCAAACATCAATAGCTGTTTGTAGAAGATTCCTTCTGTCTATCATAGATCTAAACACAGGTGCGCGCTCTCTCTCTCTCCCTCTCTCTCTCGCACACACAGACACACACGCACCAATGCCTGTTGTAGAAAGATTCTCACTTTATGCAAACCGTACCTACAGTATGATGATTAAATACGGGCGCTCATGCTGTTGCACCACTGTTTACGCACACATCCTCTCCCCCTCTCTCTCCCCCTCTCTCTCTCTCACGCATACACACACACAGTCGCGCGCGCACGCTGTTACCGTGTTTGCATGATGAAGCACAACTGTGTGATTCAGTGAAACCAAGCCCAGCATCTCTGCTGCCGCCGCGGCTCCCAGCCTCGGCGCCTGCGCTGCGCCTTTAAACTGCAGGCGTGGCTCCGCTACTACGGCCCTCCTCTCCTGCGGAGCAGCCAGCCTCTCCCTCCCTCCCGCCCCCTCGGATCTTATAGCGCAGCAGTCTGCACAGCTCGGTGACCGCAGCCAGAGCCTGCCTCTGCGACCACACGGACCCATTCACCTCAGCTCCGACTCTGTTTACACGCCGCGCCGGACGCAGACGCTGCGGCATTTTTTACCCCCCCTCTCCCTTTAACCCGTGGACTCTGAACAATTTGCGCACGGTGGATCTATGAAGACGCGGGGTGCCTTTTCACTCTCGACACCAGGTAAAACTCACTCTTTTAATAACTCCTCTCCGAGAGGAGTCTAGACACACGCACACACGCGCACACACACCAACACACTCAGGCAGACAGGCAGCGGTAGATGGATGGATACAGAGATACATGGACTCCTCAGGGCGCAGAGGACTCCAAAGTTGCGAGATTTTGCGGCTTTTTTCGCAGCGCTGCTTAATTAAGGCGCAGCTGCCGTGGCTCAAGTCCCCGCTCCTGATGAGGCAAACTTGACTCCGCTGCAGCTCTGCACCCCCTGGCTCCCCCGGCCTCACCGCTACCTGTCCATCCAATTAATGCAATTCAGCCCTATTTAAACGGCTATTTACGATCAGCAGACCCCCCCCCCCCCACCTCCCCACTCCTTCCCTCCCTCCCTCCCTCCTCCATCTCCTCTCCCCTCCTCTCTCCTCCTCCCTCCCTCCCTGTCACAGTATACTACTAAAACACTGTTATGTAATGAAACACTGTTGCGAAACTTCGCCGCAGCGGCGGAGAGTGTAGTTTAACTTTAACTTCGCGCAGCGTCCGATTCCGCCGCGAAACCCCTGCGAGGTCGCGGGCTGTAGGTGCGGCTCCGTCGTCTCCGCTCATTAACCCCGTTAAGGACCCTGTTGCGTTAATTAGCACGCCGTGTTCTCGTCCAGACACTCGGTTCGACCCCAAAAACTCAACGTTTTGCCGCAACAAACAGCACGAGCACTCGCTGTTGTGCTACCTCCTCTTAACTAGTGCTTCAACTCTGACACTACTGCACTCTGGAGTATTTATTGTTGCTTTTGTGATGGGGCGCTTGCCGCCCCCCCTCTCCGCTCTCATTGGATAAAAAGCAGCTGCTAAATGACTTGATGTAATTAAAACGACCACAGCATCAGCCCAGAGGGCATCAGAGAAATAAGGCTCACTTCTCCATCCTCCAACTCTCTCTGCAGACAGAGGGAACAGGGAGTGATTCACCCCCCTCCACCCACCACCCTCCACCCCCTGCGCCCTGTCTGCAGCCCCCATGCCGGGCATCAGCTATGAGAGCTGGGACATGGACCAGCTGGACCACTACCAGCACTATTTCTACGACGACGACCACCACGACCCGGACGAGGATTTCTTCAAGTCCACGGCGCCCAGCGAGGACATATGGAAGAAATTCGAGCTGGTGCCGACCCCGCCCATGTCTCCCATCCGGGCGGTGGAGGGGTCGGGCCGGGTAGGGCTGCTGTGTCCCTCCCTGGGGGACAAGCTGGAGTGGGTGTCCCAGGTGCTGGGGCAGGAGGATGAGCAGCAACAGCAGCAGCAGCAGCAGCATCAGCAGCAGCATCAGCACCACGACCTGCCCTGCAGACTGGCCGGAGACTCCTTCGGGAACTTGAGCTCCATCATTATCCAGGACTGCATGTGGAGCGGATTTTCAGCGGGACAGCAGCTGGACAGGGTTGTAGGAGACAGATGTTCCTCCTGTCCCGGGACGGGCATCGCTTCCAAAACGGCGTCACCGGGCAGGGCGCAGGCTGCCTCCGCAGACGCCCCGGCGCTCGGTGGCCTGGCTGCGGACTGCGTGGACCCGGCGGCGGTGCTCACTTTCCCTCTGAGCAGCGGCTGCAAGAAGCAGGTGTCCTCTGGATCCGAGTCCCACACCGACTCATCAGGTCAGTAGCACAGCATCACACGCGTTTCGCTTTTCTGTGTAGACAAAAAACCGTTCTTGAAGTCCGTATCTATCTGAAACTTTGGTGTGACCCATAGTGGGGAGATTTCCAGTATTAAGCGACGACACGGCCTTTAAAGCCGCTTGCTAGTATTCGTTATGATAGTCCAAGTCACATTCACCCCTTTCACACTCATTCATACACTAGTGGTAGAGGCTACCTCACACACCATCTGCTCAACCAGTGGCTCTAACCATTCACACACACTCATGCTCTGATGACGCAGCACCAGGGGCAGTTTGGGCTTCATTATTCTGCACAAGGATACTTCATTCAATGTGTATCATTCAGAAAAGTAGACACCTGAGCCACAATAAACAGAAGTGCCTCAGGGATAAAATGCGAAATGGTGCACACTAAAAATGGGAGGAAAGTGATAAATGATAAAAGATGAGGTAAAAAAAAGCTGGTTTCACAAGTAAGAAATAAAATAAAGTGGCATGATTGCAGGGCGGCATTACACCGGTGACATGTTGCTCCATGCTGTGTTTTGTTGACCGTTCTAGTCAATACTCGGCTTTTAATGAGCCATTATCTGGCAGCAAGGGGCTGATATGGCACATGACTGCATTGCGTTACCTTGGTGCATGCAACACATGCTTGGAGCCCACAGAGCGACACGCCCATTGAAACATCTGCTGCTTGGCTCGGCTCCAGCAGACCAGCTGCTACCTCTCCCTGTTCCTCCAGTCTGACTTATGATAACAATATCCTCTCCACACTCCCTGGCTCAGATTTGACATGGATTCACACTCGTTATTATTATTATTATTATTTTTCTAATTTGGACTTTATGTAACAAGGAGGGAAGAGAAAATCAGTTCTCTTTTGTCGAGCCAAAGCCGTCCCCGCACTGAGACCTCCTCTTTCCATTTTGGACCCATATGATTGAGATTGGTATGTAGGCTGCCATGTGATGTTAGGCTTGGACCATGCATAATGGTGTGTGGAATGTCACAAAGGGAACTTGTTGCTTGCATTCCTCCACTCAACAGGCTGCAGCGCCAATTGTGTCAGTGGGTGGATTTGGTCCGAGCCAGCCCAGGCTGTGAATAGAGCGGGATTAGCCATTTAGGAGGTCGGCTGGGCCTGCAGAATTCTTTGACATGAGTTTGAGGCCGTGTTTCATGCAGTTTCAGGGGATAATGTGCGCTCAAAGAGGAGGAGAAAGAGCAATCGCAGGAAATAAATGTAAGCTTAAGCTCCAATAAAGGGCCATTATTAGGCTACTCGAGGGAATGTATCCTGGATGCCTTGTAATATGAGATGGCATCTTTTGTCATATAAACGGCATTGTAAATAATAGTCAGCCACCCTTTTCCTGCGAAGCTCTTGGCGCAGCTCCTCTTTACGTGTCATTCATGCCGAGGTTACTGCGCTCACAGCAGTTGCACGCGCTGAGGCGCAATCACTTTGAAACTGTTTCAGTTTTACAGGAACACTGGTAAATCTCCCAAGAGTCTAGTCTGTTGGTGGAAATCGTGTCGCTAAGACCTTCCTTCGTGTTTTTAATACGTGGCTTCCACTCTAGTCAATAGGGCAGCGAATGCTTCTAAATGCGTGCGGCGCCAAACGCTGGTCAGCTGATTTCGGTGAGTTGAAAAGGCAGTTCTACGACTTCACCAAACCTGTCACTCGTCCTCAGAGCGTTCACGGCAGTGCAGGGAGAAAACCAATTCCCTCTCTGGAAGCTTATCTAACGCAGTGAATCATCAGTGAGAGTGGCTGTTAGATCATGTTGATGTCATGAGGTTGTGTGCGGTAATTTCCTTATTGGTTTTGGTTAATTGGTTTGAGGATGCTGCTGAGTGTGTCCAGTAAAGGTGCCTGCGTGCTCCAGTTTCAGCTGTGCCCGGCGCTCATCACAAGGCATTTTCTAGAATCACGCACATCATTTCAAACCACTTTTGCTGTGGTTTTGTTGAATAATGACTGAGTCTATTCTTGGCCAAAGCTGGACAACAGGTCCAAAAACACGTCATCACCTCCTCAATCATGTATGAATCAAGGATATTGAAGAGAAAGTTTAAAAGCAGGCAAATCTGAAAAAAGGCAAAATATGATGTAAAATAAGAGTGTGTATCATACCAGCCCCACCTTAGCCCCCCCAAACAGTTTGCATGTACCTGCCTCAGTTGAACTGAGGTGGGCACATGTCAATAAAGGCACATGACTGAAAAGCAGAAGTTTGAACAACATGGTTCTTCTTCAATAACCGATTCCTCTCTGATGCTGGTTCAAACTTGTAAGACTGGAGGGCTACATGTTCCATACCTATTCGCTTAAGTTACCACTCAGTTCAGGAAAAAGTTGCTAATCTGGGGCAAAGGCAGGCAAGACAGCCAACTGGCATAAAGTGGATGTGTAGTAGCCAGAAAACTATGAAACATTTCTGTTTAGAAATGGACTGTAATATTTCCATTCCAAATATAGGATTTTAAAATGGCAGCTGAGGCTTTTCTGTTTCATAGCTTCTACGTTAACTCCAGAGAACAAAGGAAACCATTTCATGTCCCATAACATTGTTGGCTTTGTCCTTCCAGATGATGAAGATGACAAGGACGAGGACGAGGAGGAGATCGATGTGGTGACCGTGGAGCATAAGCAGCAGCAGCAGCGCAAACCTCGCCGCCTGGTCAACGCTCGCAAGCCGGTGACCATCACAGTGCGGGCGGATCCCCTGGACCCCGGCATGAAGCGTTTCCACATCTCCATCCACCAACAGCAGCACAACTACGCTGCACCCTCGCCGGACACGCTGCCCCCGCCCGCTGAGCCACCCCGGAAGAGGCCCCGGCAGGAGGCCTCGGCCCCCGCCGGCCAGCCGCTCCACCACTCCCAGCACCAGCAGCCCCGGCCCGGACACGCCCCCCTCAACCTGGACAGCAGGAAGTCGCACGTGACCGCGGCCGGCGTCAGGTCCGAGTCCCCCAACCTCAGCGCCTCGTCTCCTACCTCCTCCACGTCGCCTTCGTCTCCGCCTTCCTCCTCGAGCTCCCATTCCCTGAGTTCGCCCTCCAAGGCCCACTTCCTGTCCCAGCTGTCCAGCCCGCAGTCGTCCGACTGTGAGGACACGGACAAGCGCAAAGCGCACAACTTCCTGGAGCGCAAGCGGCGGAACGACCTGCGCTCGCGCTTCCTGTCTCTGCGGGACGAGATCCCGGGCCTGGCGGACTGCCCCAAGACGCCCAAGGTGGCGATCCTGACGCGCGCCACAGAGTACCTGCAGGAGCTGCACGCCAACGAGAGGCAGAAGACGCAGGAGAGGAAGCAGCTGAAAGCCCGGCAGCTGCAGCTGCTGCAGAGGCTGGCGCTCCTCAAAAGGTCCTGAGTGACGGGGTGGGCGGGCGGGAGGGGGGGGGTCAGCCGTCACCGCAGACACACACACAGAACTGAACGGGACTTTATGAAGGAGAAAAGACACTAATGTTCACTTTGATTTGGTCACGTTGGAATAGTGCGGGTGGGTTTTTTTTTTGTTGTTATTTTTGTGGTTTGCACATTAGCTTATGAGTGATCGACGAGGCCGGTCAGGACAGCAAGGTCGGGACTGGTCCTATGAGACGTCGAACGGGCAGATTAATATATCATGGTTACTCAGTATAGGTTTGTTAAACTGTTATATTTCGCCCCTGCTAAAATAAACTGTTGCTTATTGTGAATGCAGCAGCTTCTAGTGGAAAAATGCTGTTACAAGTGTGCTGTTAAACTGCTTCCTGGTCTGACATCTTGATTGTGATAGGGTTTGGTGTGCTCGCACAGCAGTGATGTCTCCTCTTGCTATCAGTCTGAAGGGCCCCCTGAAGTTTCCTTGTAGAGAATTTCAACTACTCTACAACCCCTCTGCTCCTGTCGTGCTTGGCAAACGACTTCATTTTCCTGTCGGGATCCTTTTCCTACTCTGTTCTCTTTATTCATAGCATCAAACCTTTTCCATTTTTTCCCCTTGCCCCTTCTCTTCCCTCTTGTCTAACTCTATGCCTGCTGATAATGGGAATGCAGAGGGGTTTTGTATTGGGACTTGCCCTGAGCTATGCATCAATAAAAGCTGGAAGGATACAATATGTTCTGCGCCTCCTGGAATAGCTCAGGTTGAGTCCCAACTCCTGCGCCTGCAGGTTTTCCATTCAGAACTGCAGTGCTTTCCTCCTGCGTCGCAGATGTTTCAGCCGCGGCGCTGTGCCCACAGTGACAGCTTGTTTTCGAGCATTGTTTGGAGAAATACGCACAAGAAGTCCTCTTTCCAATCAAAATCTACAAAAACACGAAAAGACCTTTCACTAGGATGTCACTCATGTCTTTATTATTGTGCCATGGAGACCAGCCAAAAGGTGAATTATGGCTTCAATTGATAAACCAAAATAGACAGAGAAATTTGAATCTACTCTGTATGTCAAAGTTACACAAGAAATGCCAACATTTGCTTCTGAGTTCCAACTGTACATCTATTTCATCTTGCGGTCTGAGATATTTGTATTTTTTTTTTTTTGGTTTGTTGCATTTGTAATGCCTATAGAAGCCTTTCAATGTATGTAGACTATCCTGTTGGATGTATATAGATCCCTTACTGTACAGTCCCTTCCAAACCAAAACCAGAGCTGTCTACTATACTCATCCTAGCTTTTGTTCGGCCCTGTGTCTTAAACCAGGGCCAAGCTTGCTGGCTTTTCAAAGATAACTCAAAGCTTCTATTTTTGTTAATAAAATGATTATGAAAAAAAAAAGTCAAAATAAAACACTTACTGAACATTGATCACACTAGCCACTTTGTCAACACTTTTGTTTTGCAATGCCTACTTGTTTTCTTTACCGATTCATTACTCTCTCTGTCTCTGGAGTTTCTTTATTTGTACAAGTCAGAGTTGACAGAACTTTTATACTATATTTTCCTACCGAGTTGTGTTTCAGTGTGAGCTAATGACTGTTTTTGTTATTGTAGCTGGCAGGGCTTTATTGGTGGTTATGTGCTGAAAAATTGGCACATATGGTCTGCTTTCTCTCTGTGGTGCGCAAAGCACCTGAACGCTCCTGTACTCAATCCAATCACTCTAGCTGTAGCACTCTCTTAAATCTGATGTGGGTGCTGGAGGGGAGGAGGTGGGGGGGTGGCTGAACTTAAGAGGATCTACCGATTAAACTTCTGGCTCTGCGTGTGTGTGTGTGTGTGTAGCCTTTAGTGACCTTAATGTTGCTGCTTTCCCTCAGCTTTTAAAAAAAAAATGTTTGCAAGCCTGGTGCTCCCTATTGTTCCCATAAGCCATGCGACAGAGAACACTGTAGCCCTGGATCTAGTACTGTAAAATGGATCGTGATGAGTAGCATGCACTACTCTTACCAGCACTCAGGAAACTCCCAAGTAGCCTGTAAGCTCTTGTGATAGGGCTACAGGCTGTGCTTGAGGAAAACAACCCCCTGCTGTAATAAGCTGTATATATAACCTGACACCAGACCCACTCAGAGAGAGCCTTAGATAACGGGAATCATGACATAGTTGGTTGAACAGATACCAAACAACAGCATTAATAATTCCCTTTTAAATATTTACTTCTCAATAGGATGTCAAATCTGCTAATTATGTCAGCACAAACCACCAGAAGCCCTGATTTTTGTTTTATTAGGATACACCCACAGCAGTGGTTTATCTCCTTTTATTTTTAATTCGATTTGATGTTTTGCTCACTGGTCTCTGCTGTTGGCACAGTCATGGTAGCAGTGGATGTTGCTTACTTACTTTGGGAGTTCTATGGTGATTTAGGAGCTTTGTCTCAGCACTTTGTTTTTTTTTCCCCTCTGTACCTCATAAACCTCTATGTATGCAGAGTAAATAAAAAATAATAAATTCATGGTTTGACATCATCAATGGCCGCCGCTCTCTTTCTTACACATACACGTATATATCTAATTAATGATCCTTGACAGGATATTGCTTTATTACAGCAGCACACAATAAACACAAAATAAATATTGCACTTACTATAGCATGAATTATTAGAATAATATAGACCAACATTCATCATGCGCTGTGAGTATGCAGTGAACCTTAAGTTTATCATTAACTGGGACAGTATTATTGTATTGTACAGATCTACTCTCCTGTATGAATGAACACACACATACGCACATGAAGAATAATGATCATGTGGGCCTAGGTTTGAGATGTTGCCTCACCGAGGTTCGTGCATTGTGAATTGAATCAGTGTTATTGTACTGCGCACATTTGTTTTCCATTCAAACCACCTGTATGAGTGAACACACACACATACACACTCCCCACCCCATCACCCATTTTTTCTGAGCAGTCTCCAAGTAACCAATTCTGGCATCTTCGCCATGGCAACAAGCATCTTAGCTCACTGCTGCAGAGCTCCGCAGTTTCCATAGAAACAAAACTAAATACCCTGCAATCCTTCCCTAGAACGAAAGCATTGCATGAATATTGTAAATGTCATCAACAATCTGATCTGCTCACAAATGCAACAACAAAAGAGGATTGGAGTCTCTTCAGTTAATATTTCTAATATAAGGCTGGTTTGAATGTAACTCCATGCTGCAGAGAGAGGATCAACTCAGTTCAGTAATCGTCATAGACTCTAAATCGTAAAAAGCAATTACATTCATTTAGTAAAAAAAAACAGCCTCAACATGATCCTCCATCCATCAATCATAGCTCCTGCAGCAACGTCCGCTTGTTACTTAGCAACAGAGCCCTCCTCCTCTGCGCCCTCACTGCGCATGCGCGGCAGCGTCAGCTGGCTTCCGAGGAGGCAGCATCATGGCGGCGTCCGCTCGCACCGTGCAGTGCTCCTTGAGGAGAGCCGTGCGCCCGGCTTTGGTGGTCATTCTTGGAGCTACCGGCACTGGCAAGTCCAAGCTGGCGATAGAGATCGGGAAACGGCTCCAGGGAGAGATTATCAGCGCCGACTCCATGCAGGTAGGAAGACTGTCGACACGAGGAAAGATAGTCCTTGACATGGCTGCTCTGCTGCTGTTCCTGCTGCTCAGCCTCATGATCGAACCACAGGCCTGGCGTTGAAACCATGCATCCTGAGTGTGGCAGACAGCGTCTTTACCCTTTACTCTGTCTGTCTGGCTGCATGGAAACATGACACATCGCTTGTGTCCTCCTGGACACCTGCAGCACGGCCTGCCTCAGTGAACAGGCCACGCTCAGTACGATGCAGTTCCCCTGAATATAAAGGCTTATAATGGATCAGGAGGTAAAACAGAACAAGACATAATATCATGTAATCCGCTATGCTGGTTTGGGTTGTCTTCTCTCCTGCATGTCCTGGCCGGTGTGCATACTGTTTCAGTTTCATTTCAACAGAAGAGGGTCTGGTCCAGACAGTAATGACAGGCGAGCTCGTCTGAAAAGACATATGCGACTGGGATGAGTATTAAAAATACACTGGATTTTGTTTCACGGTCTCTTTTCAAGTTTAGTGATATTAGGATGTATGATAATCCATCAGATTTATTGCCAGGTAGTTATACAGTTCAACAGATACGAGGAGTTTGCTTACAATATAGTACAATACTATTGCATTACAATACAATGTATACACATGGTTACATATAAGATACAAAATATGCAAATTATATTCTGTCACTAACCAAATTTATATTGCACATGCATATGTCATGTATATTGTATTGCCTGTATTTGAAGTGTATAGCCATGAGAATGAGGATCAGATTCATTGCCAGGTGCCAGTTGTACAGCATAGTTGGACAGCTAAGAGGAATTTTCCTTGCTCATTGGTGCAGAAAACAGGCAGGAGGGAGCAGAACAAGACTGCAGTGCACATAAGGTTAGTGCATAATCCATATGCAGCCGTTATGTAATGCAAGTTAGGCATAATGTATGTGTGCAGTGATGCATAACAAAGCAGTAACGCAATCAGTGACTGCACCAGCAAGAAGGAGCATTAGGCTGCATGCATTGTGTAGATGAAACTTGAATCCTACAAACCCGATGAACATCTATCTGCAGAGTTAAGCTTGCACAGTGAGGGTTAGCAAAAGTTTAATACATGTTGTAACTGCAAAAAAGCATTGGCAGTCAAATACTCCTTGTTAAATGTGGAAAGTAATTACTACGAATTGCATAAAAACAACTAAATTGCATTTGGAATAGTCTGGTCAGGTAGGTTATTTCAGTTTGTAGATAATAGTGTTTATGAAATTCAGTTGTTGCAGGGACAGATTTTCCCGACATTTCCGTATGGACGCAGCCCAAAATAACCCCGTTTATTGGAAATCTTGGCAACTTCAAGGCACCGGGATAAAAGCAGCAACTAGATGTTCTATTTAGGGCACATGGTAACTTTTTTTAGACGGAGCACAAGCACAGCTCGTCTCTCTAACAGTCATGTGCTATAATGCAATTGTCCATGGAGCTCTGGGCTAGTTAAAGCTCAGCAACAAGGCATGGTGATCAATCATGAGTTAAGTCCATCCTTTATGATTGAAATGCTTTCCTAAAAACGCTGCTTATCCAATCCCAGTGTGAATGATCATGCCGGACAGGAAATACTTGGCCGGCTTTTTGTAGCAAATAAGCATTTGTGAGAAGATCATGGAGCCGCGTGACGACGGAGGGCTTGATTGAAATGCTGGATAATCTGCGTGTGCGCGCTTGTACATGCTTGCGTCAATGCCACGGCATTTAAAAGGGAAAAAAAATTCCCGGGCTCGTCGCTCCTCTTTCTCCCAGCCCCGCCCACCCTGGTGCTTCTCAGGCTCCGTTGCTGTGGCAACCGCTGGCCGCTCGCACAAGAGGATAGGTTGGGCGCAGGTTTGGGTCACGGTGGACCACGTTCCACTCCATCCCCATCTATCCAGCACATCTCTCCCTCTCTCTCTCTCTCTTCCCACCTCTCGGCACCACTTTTCTTCTCCTCCTCGCCGTCCTTGAGAGTGCCTCTGTGTGTGTGTGTATGCGTATGAACCCCCCCCACCCTTTGCCTCCATGGGGAGCGCCTCTTCAAGCAGTCACCTGGTACTGGGTAAACTGGGTTACGCTAATAACATTTCCAGCCCAGAATATCTCAGCGGCCAGCAGTCATGGTAGAGAGAAACAGTGGCCTAGTTACGGCACGGCAGCCCCAGCCCGTCTCCACAATCCCGGGCCTTGTTGCTCCCCTCCCGCTGGTGTGTGTGACGGCGCGGGTTAAAGCCAGAGCGAGACATGCAGACATGGAGTGAGTGACAGAGAGAGAGAGAGTGAGAGGGAGAGAGAGGGAGAGAGAGTGAGAGAGAGACTGCCGATGTGAGAATGAGGCTGTGTGTAGGCTAGAGCTGGCCTGTGTTGTCTTTGGGATAGGAAACAGTCTGGTCTTGTTTGGGAGAAAGCAGCATTGTGCTGAGCTGGTGCATATTCAGCGCCGTGCTACGCCGGCCTTGCAGCTGATAGTGAATGGGCACGCTGTGGCCACTGGGAAGTGTCTATTGTCCCGGGGAGAATTGGTTCCCACACTCCCTAACACTCCTATTGTGTTATCATCGCTAACCCGCCCCCCCCCCCTTTCCCTCTTCTGCCTGTGGCCCCCTGCCCCTCAACCCACAGTTCATTGGACATGCAGGGGGATATTATTCACTCATTAAATGAACATGCTATCTATGGCACACACACAAAGTGCTCGGCTGTACTGTCAGCGAATGTGCCGCTGCCAAACTGTGTTAAAACCGGGGTTCCCAAAGTGGGACCAGTTAGGAGGGTAGGGGGAGAGGAGGGGGATGCTGGAGTTATGGGAAAATGAGGCTGTGGGGTGTGATGTAGAGTCCTTACTATCTCTCTCTCTCACACACACATAGCAGAATTATCTCACCATGTATCGTGGGTGAGGCTCAAAATAGCCATTGGTAATGAGACAAACTGCTTTTATTACACGCCGATAATAAGAACTGTGCCAGTAGTTCAGCACATTATATGCTTTTCTAAATTTAACTCAACTCTTCTGACTCCTTTATGGTCTCCTCTCTAGCACCGCGGGCGCACTATTTTTAGGCCGCGGGTGAGTGTTTACATCACATGAGAGTTTAACGAAGCATCAGAAGGATCTTGAGAGGCTGTTTGGGAAATCATCAGAAACATTTTCTGAGACGCCCGACGGAGCTCTCAGGGACACAGTGCTGCGGCATGATAACCGTGTCCCAGGGTTACTCCGGGGAACGATTTGAGCTGAATGTCTACTGCGTGTGATGCTGATGTGTGTCTGGCAGGATGTGCGTGCGTGTTTGTGTGTGTGTGCGTGTACATGACGCGGAAACGTTTCAGCTTTGCTTTGGTGGATGAATGGTTGATGTGGGAAACTTTGGACAATTTGAGATGCGTGTTCCCAGCCATCCATCCCATTATCTCACCCGCTTTGTAGCCAATGGTGTCACCGGGGTCCGCTCAAGCCTATCTCCAGTGAAGGCAGGCAATACACCCTAGATTGGTCTCCAGTCCACACACGCACATTTCTCACTTTCACACTCACACCTAGGGGCAGTTTAGGGTCTCTGTCTGGCTGGGATTTGAACCAGGGAGCTTCTTGCTGTGGATCTACATTACCTCAACAGGAAACCCGTGCCACAAGTGTCGATCAGTGCTGCACTGATTGTTTGTTATGCACAACCTGTCGGGTTTTAATTGGCTCAATCAGGCTTTTGATTAGTCATAATGTGGCTTCATCACTCTGGCGTCACCTCACCTGGGGCGGGGGCACGGTGATTTATCCGCGGTGCTGTCTACGGACGCCGCTTTGTGAGGAGTTATTGCCATTAGAAAGCGTTTGACGTGGACAGCGACCAGCGAGCTGATGGGAGCGGGTGCACATCGGAGGTGATTCATTTGCTGGCAGCGAAACATTGAACCAGTTCACTCAGAGCTGTGATCGGGGTGGGGGGGCTGAAACGCCACTGCGCATAACGTCAGTGCAGCGCTCCGAGGAGTTCCCCGTCTCACTCTTCACGTTCAGGGGTTTTGGCAGCTGCTGGGTCCATGTCAGTCTGCAGGACCCCTCTCCTGTCTGTTGTGTCTCGGATCATTCTGTTTCTTCATCGCAGTGCGGTTCAGTTGTATTGGCGCGCTATAATTTTGAGGTGTCGGGACATTCTGGACGGTCTCCAGGATCACCGGGAATTTGCGCTGTGAACTGCCTGTAACTCTCGCTGAACTTTCACAAGTAAAATGAGGGATGACTTGATAAGTCTCTCCCAATTGGGAGTGTCAGGCGTGTGGATGAAAGAACTTTTTGATCCAGTCGAACACTTCTTGTGTTCTTTGGATTGCACAGGGCTGGCAGAAAGACTTTGTTCAGCTCCGGGAACCATATGAATATCACATCTCCAGGCTTTACCTAATGGTATTGTGACGACTGAATGGAGAAAATGGGCTAAACGACACTGAAACAGTTGTACGACTTGGCGTTTGAATTTACCCAAAGTCCAGACCATATTGCGCTAACTCCCCACCACCTGTTCGGTGCATTAACCGCTGACACGCTGTGGTCACACAGATTAATCTCTCACTCCGGGGTGTAAACAAAGTGACGGGGAGAGCTCGGGGTTTGTGTGCAGGCATGGCACCAAAGGGCCATCAGAGGTCCTAAGGGGCAATTTAACAGGTCATGCACATGCACGCACCAGTGCTCCAGTTTGTGGGACTATTGGCGGTATTGGTGGCCGGTGACCCCGTGCTTTATGCGCGCATGAATGCCGGAGCTGCCGTCTTCGCCCGGAGAAAATGAGCGGCGAGAACGCGCCACAAAGGCGGACAATTTGTCAAGCTGGTGGGTCTCTGTTCAACGTGAGAAATGGGGCTGAGCAGCGGGAAAGCTGTCATGTGTCGTCTTGGCCCGTAAGGCCTCATAAAAGTGGAGTGGAGGAGGTCCTTCTGAGTGAAAAGGCCTCGTTTGTCTTTGAAGCTGTAAATTTGTTAATGCGGCGGTCATGTTCCCTGGCCGGCTCGAGCGCGAGCGGGCAGGGCCGCTGATTTCTCACACGTGCACAAGCACGTCATGCTTGTGACCGGCCTGTGGTTGTTGTGCATGTATACACACACACACACACACACAAACAAACACCAACTGCTTATCTACGCATTAAGCACATCCTACACTCTAAAACTGAGTTGCTATGTGTTAGATCCCTCGAATTCACTTGCAGTCATCCCTCCTCTTCTCTCTCTCTCTCTCTCTTCCTCTGTGCATGTCTCTCCATCACCCCCCCACCCTCCTGCTGTCTCTCTGTCTGTCTGGTGTGGCTGTGACCTGTCTGGGCTTTGACGTATTTGTTTTTATTGTAACCGAGGCGATGGCGCCTCCCACATCCGATTTATGATGCATCTTTTTGGATAATCTAAGCCCGTGTAAGAGCCAGCCAAAAAACGAGCTGATTAACTCTTATTTTGGTTGTGTGTGTGTGTGTGTGTGTGTGTGTGTGTGTGTGTGTGTGTGTGTGTGTGTGTGTGTGTGTGTGTGTGTGTGTGTGTGTGTCATATGTGTGCTTGCACGCCCATGTATGTGAGTGCTGAATTGCGGGTGTGGTGCTGCGGTCACAGCTACAGTACAGCAGCAAGGGAGAGGAGGATGGCAGGATGGAGGAGGAGGAAGAAGAGGAGGGATGAGGGGGGGGGGGGGGGGGGGCGACAACGGCATGAATGATTTATTAGTCTGGCATTACTGGGCCATTCCCCACAGAGAGACGGAGAGAGGGGAGGAAGATGGAGGGATAAATTGTTGAAGGATGGTACCCAGAGGGGGAAGGAGAGAAGGGTTAGAAGGAGAAAATAAGCGCATAGGTATTCTGTTGCAAGTGTAACGGAGGGAAGGATTCAGAGAAGAGAGGAGAGGAGAGGAGGAGAGAGGAGAGGAGGGGAGCCATGCAGCTCAGCAGGTTGAACGTGTGCACGGCTACTGTACGGATGCACTGTCCTCCTCTCAGGACCCGGGTCCACTGATTACACTTGACTGCTCTGGTTTCTGATCCAAGATTTCTGCATTTTGGCATCTTACCTTGGTAATTCCTCCCCTTTACAGTTTCTCATGCTAAGACATACTGAAAGGGTTTGCTTGAGCCTATCTCAAGTGCACACAGAATACAGCCACACACACACCATTCACTCTCACACTCAAACCTAGAGGTAATTTAGAGTCCCCAATTGACCTAAATATCCATGTCTTTGGACTTATGAGGAAACCCTGGCGCCTGGAGAAAATGCACATCTGCATCCAAACCTTCAGACTCCAAACAGAGGCAATGACTCTGACTGCGAGTTGAACCAGGGACCAGTCCCTGAGAAATTGAATTTGTCTCATGAATTTGCTGCAACCAGTGGATTCTGTCTCAAGGGAGAAATAAATCCACACGAGTGTTTCACCTCAAGCTCGACTTGGTGAACTTTGATCCCTGATTTTTGAAAAATTGTTATTTTTTCAAGTCCACCAATAGGAAGCCGTCTTTGACCGAGTTGACCTTTTAGGGAATGCTGGAAGCTTTTCATGTTCACTGTCACCTCGACCTGCTCTTCTAAAATAGGAATGATGTGACACAGTGGTTGTGGTTGGACTGGTTAGACATGGATAAATTGACGGTCCTCTGAATGACCTTGTTCTCCCTCCTTGCAACTCATATTCTAATGACATGATGTACAATCCCAAGGCGAAAACTGCCACATGGGAGTCAATTCTACCGGGTTAGCATGTTAGAGGATGGAGGAAAACCTCTGAAGAGATAACATTCCGAGTTTAAACTCTGGGAAAAGCTGCTGGTTTACAGTAAATGGAGGCAAAAGGGGTGTAAGGGACTAATTATGCAGTTACAGTCCTCCACTCTTCATTATGGTCATGTGACTGACAGAGACTTCCAGATGTTATTGGGAAGACTCGGACAATGATCGAGCTGTGTGTAAAATAAGCACATGAAGTAAAGCTTATATGCGGTGCATTACAGTTCTACAGCTCTGGTCAGAGAGCAACATTTTGCCTCCATTTTAATCAAAAACCAACACTGGCAAAGAGAAGCCCTGCTCTGACACTACTCTGAAAGGTTTGCTTTATCCCCCCCCCCCCCCCCCGCTTTATCCTCTTTTTGGCTGCGTCTGAATCTGATTTTATGTGTCAATGAGTGTTTGTTCTCCCCGTCTCTTTCTCTTTTCCTCAGCCCTCTCTGTCTCCCTTGCCCTCGTTCTTTCATTGGGCCGTGCCCCCCTCCCTCATTTATGTGGCCGGGGAACAGCTGTCTCGTGCAGGGCGTAAGGTTGGCCGGGCAGGCTGGCTGCAGGCTCCGCTAGAGCCTCGAACACTGAGCTCATTGTCTCGCACACACTCGCGCACGCACGCATTCCTTCCTCACTCGCACACAAGCCCACACGCTCACATCCATTCACATCCATTTAAGAGCCGAGACAGGAAGGAGAGGGGCAGCTGTACCCATATAGCCGGGGCTCCATTGAAGAGCATCGCTGTGAATTATGACGTGTGGGGCGTTAGCAACGCCGGATCGGACACACACACGCACCACTCTGAAACATTCGCTCTGTGACTCCCCAGCAAATTCTTGTGATGCTTCCTGGGGATTTTCCCTTCTTTTTTTTTAACCCGTATCAAGGAAGTGATTGCATGTCACATTTCATTTCGTTGCAGCCTCCAAGTGGCTTTAGAATATCTGTCCCATTCCGGATGGAAGGCAAAATGTGACCCCCGGAAAAGAAGACGTAAAAAAACTGCTGATTGTGTTCAGTTGTTTGCCGTGAAAAGTGTTCAAACATTGAAACAACTGCCTCAGAAGGAAATGAGTCGAAGAAAGATTCCCCCTTAAATTATTTACAGTGTTTGAAAAGCGGAAATAAAAATTGCCAGGAACGTACTTCCTCATTCTCCCCCTTTTTGTCTGACTTTCCCCCAGAAGATGTGTAAACACGATTTGCCACGTTGATCCTTATCTTCGGTTCCTTCATGACTCCCACCGCCTCGGCATCGGGGGTCCTCACTTCTCTCTCATTTTCCCCTCTCCTTTGCTGCTCCCAGCACCTCAAAGCATCCCTCTCCTCGCACCCTCCACTCCTCTCATCATCATTATTATTATTTTCCCCCGCTCTCCACTCCACTCTGCCGTGGCTCTCAGGTCTCCTCGTCCTCGTTGGGGTGAAATTAAAGCCGCCGCGGCCCGCGAGAACGCGGGGGTGCACGCGCAGAGGCGGTTGCATAACGATTAGCCAGTTTCTCCCGGTGGCAGGTAAGGAGGAGGAAGAGGAGGAAGAGGAGGAAGACGGAAGAGCGAGGAAACGGAGCCGCTGCTGGAGAGGTGGAGGGGCGGGATTCAGACGGAGCGCGGGCGCCCTGAGAGGGGAATAATGAGCGGGAATAAAAGAGCTGATAAAAAATGAAATTACCTCATAAAAAAAAGCACAATATGGACGTTAGAATACATTTTGCTTTAAATTGCCATAAATTTAATTTCATGGTGCTGGGAAACGGCACAAACTCTCACCTTATGGTACATTGAGCAGGCGGAAGAGCTACTGTATACACCAGTATGGACGGTATTTAGACCACAGGATTTCCCTCTGCATATTGAACCTTTCTCACTGCATTGAACTACATCCACACATCCATCTGAAATAGACGGCCGTGATTTGAGTAAGATTGAATTCAGAATAAGCATTAATCAGGACAACAGGTTTGTCCGGTCTCATTCACATGATGCAAGCATTTATACACCTTATTCACAAGTGACGTCCTAGTTGAGATTTTCACACTTTTTTTACACTGTTTGATGATCCGTGTCATCAAATTAGTATCAGAGCAGCGTCTTCTTCCGAGTCCCAATCTTGTTTGAATGTGTAAGATGTAGAGAAGATGTAAGATAGTGTGCATAGTGTAGATTTCGAGGACTATAAATGGTATGGAAGGTTTTGATGACTGGAAACATGGGAATGAATGATGGAGCAGGGATATGCACACACTCACTTTACTGTATTTGATGGGCTGCATATTGGGCAGGAGCACTGTCAGTTCACATTTAGAAAGACCTGGGTTGCTCTTCCAGGTCAGACTGAGGGCCTCTCTGTTTGCGTGCTCTCCCCGAGCACTGTGAGTTTTCTCCAGGTTTCCTGGATTCATCACAGTGCAAAAACATGAATGTTTGGATCGATTGGAGACTCTAAGTTTCTCCTGGAGTGAGGGTGAGAGTGAATGGGGCGTGTGCCCTGTGAGGGACTGTTGACCTGTCCAGGGTTTATTCCCTGCCTTCACCCTGGACAGTTGCTAAGGTCCAAATCGTGGAAGATAAAGGATGGGAGGAATGATGAGCTAAGATGTGTGTAGTCAGGAATGAATGGACGTGGGTGTGTCGGCAGAAATGAACCCTTCTATGGTCTCCAGGATGTAAACAGCCAATGAATGGAATATTCTGTAAGCTGTTCATCTCCACACCATAATTGAGGTTTTGTCCTCCTAAGAAGAAGATCAGTTGCCCGAGTTTCATTTTCTTCAGCCCCAGTGGAAGCATCCTCCGCAGTCTAGCGCTAGCAGCACCCTGTTGGTGGTAATCTAACTCCACAATGTCAGTCGGAGTGCCAATGTGACTTGCCTTGAGAGGCTCCCTCCTGCATCATGATACAGTCGCTGTGTGTAGTTCCTTCATAAAGCTGCTCACAAGAAAAAAATCACAATTTTGGACATGCTGCTGTGGAATCTGTTTTTTTCTTTTACCTCCCTTTGTTACTGTAAACGGCCCAAAATATTTGAGTGTGAGTTCAGACTGGAGCTGTCACAATCTCAGCGGCTGATATACAGCCGGATAAGCATCAATGCCGGCACCACTGGTAACTGGAAAAAAAACGTTATTTGGATTTTTGGGGTAAGAAGAATAAGAAGAAAGAGCTTTATTCTGCCGACCGTGTGCGGGAAAACTGTGTTAATCAGGGAGGTGTGTGACTCGGAATGAGAGACACATGACCCTTACTCACTAATTGTCTGCTTCTCTCTCTCTCTCTCTCTCCCACACACACACATTCACGCACTCTCACACAGCCCCGACGCTAACCTATATCTCTGAGCGTCTCTGCCTGTCCTCCTCTCGCCATCGTCGTGCCATCCATCTGCTCCCGATCATTTTGTCTCCACGCTGCGCAGTCTGTGTGTGTGTTTGGGTGACAGAGAGAGAGAGAGAGAGAGAAATGGCAGCTCGGGCAAAGGAGGCCTGATGGTGTATAATGTGTGCAAATTTGTCAGAGAGCATCCTGTTCTCTGTAACAAGTACACAGCGCTCTCCTGTCTCTTATGTCTGCTCGTCTTCTGTTCTCTGACGTCCTCTCCGCTGCTCTTTTTTTTCCTTCTCCAAAAGCCCCTTCAAAACTTCGCCCTCCTTCATTTGCTCTCTGTCTCCTCCTCCTCCTCTTCCTACCCATCCATTCATCCATCCATCCATCCGTCCGTCTGTCCCTCCCTCCCTCCCCTGGCTGACGGTGGTGGTGTCGTGCGGGGAGGCCGTGAATAATTTATCGGCCTGGGTTGTTCTGTCCTGCCCTGCTCCCCACTTTTGCCTGGCTGTGGCTGGCTGAAGAACAGTTGGCGATGTGCACGCAAGCCACACGCAACATTTCGCTGAGGACGTGAGAAGCAACTCACCGAGCTGTATCGATCGCCCAGTGGAAGTGTGTTACATTAGACATATGTCTATTATTGTTGCTGATTCAGGGTTGAGGAAGAGCATGTTTATGAGAACATCTTGGACCTTGGTTTGTTTGAGCCCCTAAAACCTAATAACCTAATACCCGCACTACCATCACAGCATTGGGAAATAGCCTGCGTGAAAACTGGGACTTGCAATGCAGTGTATGAGTAGTTACCACTGTTGCCTCACAGCAAGTCGGTCCTTGGATCTCTGGGTTTTCCAGTTTCCTCCCGCAGTCCAGAAAGCAGCCATGTTTAGGTCGATGGGAGACTCTAACTTGCCCCTAGGTGTAAGTGTGAAAGTGAATGGTATGTGTGTGTTCTGTGATGGACTTGAGATCTTTCATGGGGGTATTCCCTTGGCTTCGCCCTGTGTGTGCTGGACGGAGGCTCAAGCAGAGCCCCGCAGCACAGCAAAGGTATGGAGGAGGAAAAATAAACACTCTATAGAGTACATGCAGTCGCAGCAGTTGCAGTGTAGAAATAGTTCGACCCAATGTATACACAGAAATCTGTAGAACCTCTTGCATAACTTTTCCTCCTTAACACATTTAGCGGCACTGTAAAGGTCAGAGAGAAAGAGAGAAAGTTTTTTTTGCCAAACACAATCCTCCCGCTGCAACGCCGGCTGAGAGTGTTTGGGGCTTATAAGCGTATCATAGTAAAGTTTGGTTACTTGGTTAATCATGTGCTTACTCTTGGTTGTGAAACCCACTGTCAGGCATGCACTGCAGGCTAGACTGCCATGCTAATGATTGCTCACAGCAGATAAACCCAAGATGAATCCATTTCATGCACGTTTGCGCTTCATTTTTTTCTCATTTGGAAAGGTTCGAAAAGAGACTCGAGCGCTGATCTCGTAAAACAGCCCCAGGCGTCATAGTCTTGGCCTAGTTTTGGTTTTGAAGCTGCGATTGAACAGTCACAGTTTGCTGGAAGGTTAACTGGTCAATTCTTACCCCACTCTTGACTTTTCTGGCTTTTTAAGCAGAGATGCTGTGAAGCAGGAGCTCATTTTGGCAGATTTAAAAAGGGGAGGGGGGGGGGGGGTGCCAGATTGATGCGCCTTACTGACCTGCCCAACACTCATCTTTTCACTACTACTCATTTGAGGGCAGCCCAGCTGACCCAGCTCCACAAAGATGCTTCTCAGTGAAATGCCAGAATCATAAGGAAAAAAAAAACGCTCCCGGCTCACAATGCGTCGTTTGTCTCAAAGTGTTCACCATTTTCACAGGGGGAAAAATCAGCTCACGAGTGCGAGTCCAGAGTGACTTCATTCATCCACTCTTAAAAATAATACTCGTGTGTTCGGCCAGGCTTCGCTCCCAATAGCCGGCAGACTGCTCGTGATTAAAGGCTGTATTTTCCTACTCTGAATTATTGAACAATAGGGCGCTTCACTTTTCACTTTTTTTTTCTCAAATCAAGGACTATTCCGAGCAGGGGTTTCAGCCTTGCTGGTAGTAAAACAGTTTTGGGAAGTTTTTAACTCCGACGAGTTTCATAAAGTTTTCCTGGCCGCTTCAGGCTGATGCGCCTTCGGAGCCGCACAGACATACTTTGAATGGTTGACGGTAGACTATACACAGATGCCGTGCAGGGGGATGAGGCCGTGGAGCCGGATTTGCGGAGATAGATTGGATCCAGTTGGGATCCAGTTGGGAGGCTCTCCCAGCGCTCCTCGCCCCTGCGTGTGTGTTGTACAGTATATGTGTGTGCGTCTCGGAAGGAATTATCACAGCCGTGTACTGAGTGGCACCCGGCCGTCAGATTCCACGAGGGCGCCCCCACGACGGCCCATCCAACCGAGGAGGTGCGTTTGGTAATTTGCAGGGACGGTCGGAACCGTTTCACATGAGCGACGGGCGGCTCGGCGCTTTCTTCCTCCCCCCGACAGTCTTCCTCCAGCTGCTGACATTGACGAATTCACACACAGACACACACACTGGTACGCACCACCACCGCCCGTTTCAATCACCCATATATGTTGCGAGGGTGCTATTTATTTCCCCTCGTCATCCAGGCTTTTCTGCTTTCTAGGACGGGCTTTAATCATCGCAGACCGAGCTCCTGCTTTTGGCACGTGTCGTGGCACGATCAGCCGTAACGCGATCGCCCGTTGTGTTATCCGTCCTCGCGACGGCCCCCGCGTCTCACTTCCCGCCCTTCTGCGTCCTCCCCCAGGTGTACCAGGGCCTCGACATCATCACCAACAAGGTGACGGCGGCCGAGCGCGCCCAGTGCAGACACCACATGATCAGCGTCCTGGACCCGCTGGTCAGCAGCTACACGGTGGTGGACTTCCGGAACAAAGCCCTGGCTCTGATATCCTTTCCTGGAAACATGTCTGAGGAAAAAAAAAGGGGTAAACAGATTATTCAGCTGTGATTCATTTAATTGGTCTTAAGGTGTGTGGCGCGTGTGTGTGTGTGTGTGTGCGCGCAAATGCCTGAGATCTGTTGTGTATCACTGCAGATGTTGCACTGGAAATGAGAGAGAGATGAGAGAGAGAGGGAGAGAGAGATCACTGGAGTGGATATTTATAGAGGAGTGTCTGTACTGCATCTCCACACACACACGCACACACACACACACACACACACACACACACACACACACACACACACACACACACACACACTTTCTCTGGGCAGTCACACCCTCCTGCAGACACCGGCTGTCACACAGATGTGGAGAGAGGAGGCGATAACTAGAGATGGTATTAATAGATCAGGAAGGCTCACACACACACACACACACACACACACACATACTCTCATACACACACACACACTCTCTCTCACAGGCTCTCTCTCACACACACACTCTGAGCAGTGCAACGAGGGGATGCGGTAGCTCCAAGAATAGGCTGAGTGCGGCGCGATCCTGCTGGTGGGAAGAGGGAGAAATGGAAAGAGATGAATACAGATTAGATGGGAAAGAGGGGCGGCGGGGAGGATTTTTAAAGTGTGCGGCAGGAAAGAGAGACGATGGAAGCAAGAAGAGAAACAAGTGTGTGTGTCTGCCTGTGTGCGTGCGTGTGTGTGCGCGTTAGCCAGAGGAGGCCGACAGCTTGGAGTCCATCAAAGACGCAGGACCTAATGATGCATCATCAGCTATCAATCCTTCACTCAACATGCCACTCACACGAACCCCCCTCCGCCCAGACCCCTCCGTCTCCCTCTCTCGCTTTTTTTCCTTCCTTTATTGCTTTCGGTCCTGAGGCCCGCTCTCTGTTTGCCCTCCCTCAATTTTCACAGCCATCACCCTCTCTCTCTCTCTCTCTAGAGTCTCCTGCTCCTTTTCTTCCTCAAACACAGGGACGCCGCCCCCTCCACAGTGTGTGTGTGTGTGTGTGTGTGTGTGTGTGTGTGTGTGTGTGTGTGAGAGTGAGTGCCAAAGAGACAGTGGAGGTGGCGGCTGTGGCTGATTGGCCTTTACCTTTTTTTTTTTTTCCTTTTTTTTTTTTAAACTGCCGTTATTTGATTAGCCGTGAGCGGGCAGGAGAGGTGCCAGATGGGAGAAGATGCGACAGAGCAGGCGAGAGAGAGTGAGAGAGTGAGAGAGAGAGTGAGAGAGAGTGAGGGAGTGAGGGAGGCGAGGTGTGGCTCTGCCTCTGTGACCAGTATGGCTTTTCAACAAGCCCAGCTATTGTGATGCTGCGGGAGGTGAAACCGTGGATTAGAAAGGCTCTTTAACAGCCACTAATTAACCACCGTGCGGTCTAAGGCCTCACAAAGGTGAGCCCTTCACGTTTCCCACTGAGGTATCGGCAAGGGAAAACAACAAATCACAGTTGAGCAGACTCTCAAGCGTCCCCCTTTGCTCTCCATGTTAATACCGGGCAGGTCAAACTGCGCGTCCGGAGGATTCATTCAGGTGGCAGAACTGAAGGCCCACCTGTGGCGAGGAGGCATTTGACGGCGTTCAGAGAGTGTCCGCCTGCACATTGTCGGCCACAGTTCTGAGTGAGTGCTGCCGGCCCGGCCTCTTCGTAGTAACGTGGGCTGTTTTCGCCTCAAGCACTGTTATTACTCTTGCTCGCCGGGATTGCGCTGCGGCTCTCCGTGAATGTTGCTTTTTCGCAGCACTTCCGTCGCGACTTTATTTATTTATTTTTCTGCTTCTGGGGAAAGCAGATACTTTAAACAAACTCCCACGTTAGCGGACACAGCCTACCTGGCCGTACGGGCCAATTTGTGTGTGTGTGTTTGTGTGTGAGTCTGTGTGTGTGTGTTCGCAGGAACGTTTCACTCTCGCGGGAGGAAAAACGAAACGTTCCGACTCATCTGGGTCCTCACTGCGTCCCTGATTGGGTTCGACGGAGGAAAAGCGTTTGGCGGGAAATCTCTCCAGCGGCGGGCATTAACAACCCGAGGAGTCGCGCGCGAATCAGGGGAAACGTAAAAAGCGACGGCGCGGCCGCCCGCGGTCAGTGGATTGATTTTGAGACCGGCTCGTTGGCGGCGGTCGCGCCGTTGAGGAGCTCCACGGCTCGTTTGGAGAAGTTTTTAATTGTCGGCCGGTTGTGCAAAAAAAAAAAAAAAGGAAACAAAGAAAAAGAGCCCCAGGCGAGGTCGTAGCGGAATGACTCATGTTTTTCAAGCAGTTTTCCCCCCTTGACCCGCTCCGACATTGACGACATGCACAGCAGAAACACGCTGCCCATCGTCGTAGGAGGAACCAACTATTACATCGAGTCTCTGCTGTGGAGGGTCCTGCTGGACACGGGGGTGAGTGGATACACGTCTCCGGCCGCCTGACTTTGTTTATCTCCAGACACTTCTTTTTTTAGCATTTTTACCACACCGTATATACAAATGAAACGTGACTCTGGTGCGTTTTCTCACTTTCCCGGCTCAGCTTTTTCCACTGACAACATTTGCTTAGTGAAATGAGATTGCGTGTGTGTCTTCATTTAAGGGATTCGTTGAAAGTAAACGTAACCTTCCGAGGTTTTCGTTTGTTTCGAAGCACACAGCGCGGGCTTTTGTGCCGACTTCACCTAGACTCGAGCGGAGAAGTTTTAAGTCCTCAAAGGCAGTCGCGCTCAATGTGTCTCGCAGCAGGAGAGCGAAGAGTCCGGGGATGGGGGAAACGAGGCCCCCGGCAGGAAGTTGGAGCTGGAGAAGCTGGGAGGAGCGGAGCTGCACAAACGGCTGGCAGAGGTGGACCCCGAGATGGCGGCCATGTTGCACCCCAACGACAAACGCAAGCTGGCCAGGTGACGCAGCCACATGCCACAGCTCTGGTGTCAGAAAGTCACGGCAGTTTGAAGTCGAAGCTTATCGTTTAGCTCATTGTTTGACACACAAACATGCGAAACAATCACGTCCGCGTCACTTCGAGGTTTATTTTTGTTGCTTCAGTTGAAACGTGTATCAAACAACCGAGCGTGGAGGGGAAACAGTGTTCAAAATGAAGTAACGTGACTCACCCTGTTGGGATCTTTTAATCCCGCAAATGCCATGGCTGCGGTGGCTAATTAACAAACAGCCCGAGGGTGAGAGGCAGGCTGGAGGCCGCTGGCCTGAGATGAGTTGAGGATTGCTCTCGGTTCGGTTTTCATTTCCTGCTGTGTCATGCCTTCATAATGCAATTAAGTTAGATTTATGAAAACGTTTTTTTTTTTCTTCTTCTCCCTCCGACAGCCAAACACAAGTGTTGGGTTACGTTGCGTAACGGCGGTGGCTGCCACCGACCATATTGTCGTTCCGATTGCAGTTAAAAACCTCTGGTAATCCTAAACGCTGTTGACATTTTAACACTGCCTCGCGTTTGTCGTGCTCACACCTCTGTTGGTGTCCGAGAATGGAGGAAACAGGCTTTATTGTATTGTGTGGGCGGGGTGTGACGCACTCCGGCTTGTTTGTGCCTTTTAATGGCTCCACCATATTTTCCCAGTTTTCTCATGTTTGTGTGAGGTCCTGAAAGGGCTCCCCGCTCTGTCTCCGGCTGACAGTCACCGTATACGGCCTCCACCCAATCTGCGCTGACAGGACCAGTGTCTCTTTACACACACACTCACACACACACACACACAGGGCTTGATGAGTAGCAGTCGGTGCACTCTGGTCTTTTGTGTTAGCAGGTTAGGTTACCCCGCTCCTCTGGCTGACAGAGGACGACAGGAATCATATTTTCTTCATAACCTCGGAGCGCAGCCGGGCAGGGCTCGGCTGGATTGGATTGAATCTCGGCGTCTCTCTCTGGGAAGCCGCGTGACCCCGGCTGAACGTCACCTCCGAGACAATGCCGCGTTTTCAGACAAAACAGATCGTGGTTTCCTGCCGCTGCAACGCTCATTTTCCATTCCTGTCGCGTCCGTCGAAGCCCGGGCCGCTGTCCTGGTAATCATTGAGACAACACTGGCTCCAGCTCTAACTAAATTTGCGCCTCAGAAGGAGAGGAAGGAGGAGGAGGAGGAGGGGGGTGGAGATTTTCATTTACATTGGACTTAATGGTCGAGTGCACGGTTGATTCTGCTAATCTCAGTTTACCCTCGGAGGGCCCGTGACACACAGGCACTGGGACGTACACGCGTCCTAGGACGCCGAGCGTTAGTCATCTGCCCGTCCTGCTAACCGCAGCACGTTCGCCCCTGTCTTTGTTACTAACAGGAGTCTACAGATCCACTCGGAGACGGGCATCCCCCACAGCCGCTGGCTGGAGGAGCAGAGGGGGCAGGAGGGAGGTGGCGGGCTGGGGGGGCCGCTCAGGTACCCAGACCCCTGCATCTTCTGGCTGCACGCAGACATGGACGGTGAGGCCGGACTCACAGCCACAGCCGGGCTGGGAGTGCGGAACGACTGCTCACACGCGTCTGTCTTATCATTTTGCCGCCGCAGCTCTGGACACGCGGCTGGACGCCCGCGTAGATGAGATGCTGTCTGCCGGGCTGATAGAGGAGCTCAGGGACTTCCACCTGCGCTACAATCAACAGAAAGTCCAGGATGAGAGGTAGCGGCTCCGCAGAGAGGCCCGACTGTCCATTCTCATGTGATTATACTCCAACAGAGTTTCTGGTTTTCATCAAACCCAGTACAGCAGAATCAAAGACATTGACTGCATATACAAGGACTGTGACTTTATTTTCATTATTCGATTTAGGTCACATATAGGAAAAGAATTAATTGGATAAAGACATGTCAGGCATTCCAGTTTTGACACTACGCCAACATGTAAAGGTTCACACCCCCAGTTGCTGTTAAGTTGACTCTGACTTGGGTGACACCACCTGAGGCCTTTTTATCTCACTTTATCACACAGATCAATCTGGAGCCGCTAAACCTTTCTCACATATGCAGAGTGGTGTTCCCCCAGACCCGTAAACACTCTTTGATGTGTAAAATCAGCTCCGTTCCCTGTTTACACCCTCGAGCAATGCTGCATTATCCTACCCTTTTCCAAAGTCGCACTTTTTTTTTTCCCCATACCAAAATAAAATCCACCTAAACGGCACATGGTGGGGTGAAGCAGCTCCTCCGTGAGCCAGAAACTTGCGTCTTGCTCGGCCTCTGCCATCGACGGTAGGAGCGGGTTCAGCATCCGCTCAGCATTCCCGAGATCTGATTCTCATCCTCTTATCTAAATTAATGATCCAGACATTCCGCCTGGGTCCAGACGCGACTCCTCTCTTCCGAGTAGCCAGAGCGATAGGACTGGGGAGAAGCCGGTCGAGCGGCTAACCAGTAATTCATTTCTCCTCCGCGCGCTCTGACAGGTCACTCCGTTCTGGACGCGCTCGGCTCCCAGGGAGCGCTTCAGAGGCGGCCCGCCCCCGCCCACAGCGCGGTCCAGATGGGGCTGATGTGCCGCTCAGATGTGCTGGATTATTAATAATTGTGGCGATAATCTCTCTCTGTAGGACATTAGCGCTGTCAGGGGAGTGTGCTGATTGGTGCTCATTACCCCTGGGCCTCAAGAATCTTATCCCACAGTCCATGGTCACCTGGAACAAATGCCTCACCCCGCTCATAATTATTTTTCCAGCCTAATCTGTTATTTTCTTGATTAGTTGGAAAAACGGTGAAATTAAAATGCTGCTCCAGTGCTTCACCTGACTCAGAATCGGTTGTTAGAATTTGATCGGACGTGAATCCGTCTCGTGTATGAGGCGTGTGTGATCTGTACCCGACATGGCATGGGAGCAGACGCGGGCGCGGGCTCCACTAATAGCGGAAACGCATCCCGAGTGTGAGCCCCGCTGCGCGCCTCCGCTGGCGGCACATATTGATATTTTATGTGTGTGATGGGGTGTGGCTGCGGGGAGTTGATGCATCGGTGGATCAGTGCCCAGGAAGCTGCCAGTTCCCTTTCCCTCCGTCCCTCCTTCCTTTCATCACCCCATCCCACCTCATCAAGCAGCATCCTCCCCCCTCTCTCCATCCCTCCTCTGTCTCCTTCCATCTCTGCCACTATTGCCCTCTCAGCAATCTGATCACCCAAGCACTTTACCCCCCCCTCCCCCTCCCCTCCTCCTCCTCCTCCTCCTCCTCCTCTGCCCGTCTGTCTTTTCCTCCTTTACCCTCGTGTCTCTATCCCCGACTGGCTGCTGTGGCCAGACATCAAGGTCAAATCTCTCCCTCCCTCCCTGCCTCTCTTCCTCCGTCTCTCTTTTTTCTCCCTCCATTGACTCTACACTTCCTGTGCTCCGTCGCTATTCTCAAATTTCTGCCTCTGCCCGTCTGGCCAGATTTATTTTTGTTATTTCCTCCTCTTGTTTCGGTTACAAGTGTAAGTTATGGGCCCAACACAGCCATTATTTTCCATAATAATATTTGTTCAACGCCGTGATTAAAAGAAAATTGACAGCGACGCGGTGAGATATTTGTCGAAAGGCACCGCAGAGATAAAACTTGTGTGACTCACCAGCTTTGATAAGCTGAATATTCTGAAATCCTTTCGCAATCGTGAATTATCACAACTGTAAATCAGTGCGATTCCTCTGGCGCTTTCTTCAAATACGCCGCTGTTTCCACTCCAGATTCATATCACCCAACTGGCCAAAAAATTGTGGAAGGATCTTGCGGAGCCGCAGCTCGGGCCTGGAAGAGCCGATGCTCAGACGAGGGTTGACGCGCTCTGACAGTGATGGAAACGCTGCGTCTGTGCTGTCGGGCGAGGTAACCAGTGGGCTCCTGCCCCGACCTGATGTCACCACGCTCTGCCTACCGAGTCCCGGCACCCGTGGGCCCCTCTGCCATTGCCGTTCAGTTTTTTTTAATGTCATTCTGTCATTTCTTACCCCGAAGGGCCCTCCATCTGCTCAGACTGATAGTTTTTGTTTCGGGGGAGGCGGGGA
Organism: Karalla daura; assembly: GCA_029224185.1. Taxonomy (NCBI): domain Eukaryota; kingdom Metazoa; phylum Chordata; class Actinopteri; order Chaetodontiformes; family Leiognathidae; genus Karalla; species Karalla daura. The sequence continues at coordinate 6,912,790 of CM055205.1, read as the reverse complement.
AGGAGGGTTAGAAGAAGAGGAGGAGGAGGAGGAGGAGAAGGTGAAATGAGTCACCACCGGCTGTATAGAAATGTCAGAGTTGGAGATGGAAACTTTGTATTGATGGATAATGTTTCATTTCCTCCCCTCCTCTCCTCCCGTTTTCGACTCCTTCTCCTCTCCTCTCCTCTCCTCTCCTCTCAAGTCAGGACTATCAACATGGGATTTTCCAGTCGATCGGTTTTAAGGAGTTTCATGACTACTTGACTGCTCCTGAAAGCTGCAGCCAGCAGGGGAAAGACGCGCTGCGAGACAAAGGTCAGAGCAATACCTGATCAAAGTCACAGAGCCGGACTGGGATTCTCTGGTCGGCAGACTGGTTGACACATCAGCCGGAAGAATCTATTTAAAGATTTTCCTCCTGCCTCCCCTTCATCCACAGTGAAACGGCCTCCTTTTAACTCTGCACAGGTTTAGAAGCTTTGAAGATTGCAACCCGGCGTTACGCCCGCAAACAGAATAAATGGGTCCGTAACCGCTTTCTTAAACGTGAGTAGCCTTTCCCATGTCGTACTGTGTGTGTGTGTGTGTGTGTGTGTGTGTGTGTGTGTGTGTGTGTGTGTGTGTGTGTGTGTGTGTGTGTGTGTGTGTGTGTGTGTGTGTGTGTGTGTGTGTGTGAGTGTGTGTATATATGTGTGTGTTAGTGTAAGTGAGTGTCTGACCTGCAAAGACCAGTTCCTTAGCAATCGGCACTCTCTTTAACAAGATGAGTCCATTAGACTCACAATAAGCCTCTCACTATCTGTAATGTGTTCCAGAGAACAGACCACTGTGTGTGTGTGTGTGTGTGTGTGTGTGTGTGTGTGTGTGTGTGTGTGTGTGTGTGTGTGTGTGTGTGTGTGTGTGTGTGTGTGTGTGTGTGTGTGTGTGTGTGTGTGTGTGTGTGTGTGTGTGTGTGTGTGTGTGTGTGTGTGTTCGTCAGTGACCGGGGTGATGTCTGTTGTCTGCCCACCATATTCGGCCCAGTTTATAGGTTGTTGTGTTTTGTTTTGTTTTTTTTACACTTTCTTTATTTCCTGAGCTCCGTCTCGCCATAGCTTGATCCTAACCCTGGGCAAGAACGGGAGTAATTACTGCTCCCTGCCTCCGTAGACCAGATCGTCTAGGCTCAGAGTGACCCGTGGGCCTGAGACAAATGCCATGTGTGAATTGTGCAAATCGGCGGAATGATTCATTCAGTGGCACCAAGTTGGGTGTGTTCTTTATGCAGCGTGTGTGAGCTGCCGTGACGCGCTGGGGGGGATGGGATGTTTCCAGATCCATCACCGGCATCGCCACCTGTGACTAAGACCCTCGACCGCCGCCACCCACCCCCCCGCCCCAGCGGCTGTCCCTGGTGGCAGCGCGCGGATCTACGCTGAACCGTAGCGGTCGGCCCTGGCACGGCAGCGTGGATAAACGGAGCTGCCGCAGCCAAAGTCAATGGCAGCCTGGCGGGCGCTCACTCCCACCATGGTTGCAGCCCCCCCCCCCTCCCCTCTCCCCTCTACACCCGGGACGTCGGACACGCTGTAATACGAGCTGCGCGTTTCTCCATCCCGGACGGAAACCTGGCTGCTGTGACCCACCAGCAGCCTGCCCTGTAGTAACCCGGCCTCCTAATCCTGTTAGGCCCAAGTGGCTTAGGCCACGCCAGGTCCTAAACCTCAATACCCCTCTTTCTGACCGCCTGCCCGGCCCGCTGCACACGCCATATGCTCCTCATCACATGCGTCTGTGCCTCCGTGGTCCTGCACTTTTACATAGCAGTGATCTGTCTGAGGCTGCGTATCTGTCTCTTCCTGTGCGTGCTGGGACAGCCGGGGTATCCTCCCCCAGCAGGAGACCCTGCCCAGACACGAGGTCCAGGGAAATCAACTCATTAGAGTCTATAAGGGATTTTTTTTGTCTCTTCAAGCAGCTTCGAGCCATAAGAACTATCTCCAACGGACATATAGTTGTTATTCACAGCTTCAATTTTGGAGATTTTTTTGGAGATCAGAGTCTCGTCTTTGTTTCTCCCATTGAGATGATGATGATGACGATGATGATGATGAAGTCCGGGCTGGAGCCACTGTGCAGTCTTTTTTGATGATGATTTTTAAGTTGTGACCTCGGCATTACTTAACTGTCGTCTTTACTCTCATTGGCTGAACGTTCTCATCTCACAGGCTAATCCGCCGGCAGCGTGCGCTTGCACACATTCGGTTTGCCAAAGTGCTGCGTGGCCAGATGACGCTGCATCACAGTGCAGCAAACTGTGAGTCGGGGCCAGTCTCTCTGCCCGACCACCCCGTGAACTTTTCTTTTTTTGTGTTGGACAGTGATAGGAGTTTTCCCTCCTCTCCTCCCCAACAGACATTACTCTTAGCGGAGTCCACATTTCCCAAATCTCTGCTTCCGAGTGGGCGAGTAAAAGGTCACGCGTGTCATGGTAAACGCTGTAAATTTCCCCTGGAAGCTCCCGTTTATGTTCACACGTAAATCAATGATCATAATCTCCAGAGGTTGCGTCGTTTGTCAGGATTTATTCGGAGGATTTTGCCTGTGTGGCAGCCCCGTCCTTGCGTCCCGGCTTTGCTCTTTAACCCCGCTCCTCCCACCTCAGTGCTCGCCTCGTCTGCCTTCTCCTTGCTCGCACGCTGCGACTGCTGACCTCTTTTCTGTTTTGTCTGAGCTACACACCTACACACACACACACACACACAGATGCCGGCAGGCCTCAGCTGAGCAGGCTAATCTCTTGAAGCATTACAGAGCTGCCGGGAATTTGCCCCCGACCACACAAGCTCGGGCACCGGGGTCGCTGGGGGCTACGTGGCCCGGGCCCGAGCACACAGAGACTAGTGGGTCAAAGGGAAAGACAAACTGGAAATGACAGAGCGCCTCAGTCAGACAATGGAGCAGATTAGAGAAGCTAGAAAATGACCCCAGCGCCGACCGTCCACGTCCAAACACACAGGGATGCGAGCCGAGCCGCAGGCCTCGCGGACACGAGTTTAGCCCGCTTGTACATTTCACACTTGTTTTGTTGTTGTTTTTTTTTTTGCATAGGGGCTGCTGGCGAGGGAGCAGGTGAGCGTTTAGCATCTTAAATACTTTCCCGGTGCACTCAGCTCTGCTTGCTGTGGGGATTTAAACACCAGGTCAACCGGCTCAAATTAAATCAAGCTTAATTTGTCTTGCCTTTAAGTGCATCTGTACGTGGGCGTACGCTTAAAGGATGTGTGCGCGTGTGTGTGTGTGCGTGTGACTTTCTCTGTGGTTATAGGGGGAATTTCTAATGAGTATATCTAATTACCCTTAAAGAAAGTGATAAAGCGCGACACTGTGTGTGGTTTGCCAGCGCCCTCGCACCATGTTTGTTTGTTTATCTCGCCCCCGCTTCTCCCAAGGCCCACGTGTGCCACCTGTAGCACAGGGGAGACACAGGTGTACTGCGGCCGAGGCCCCGTGAGTGTTAAGTAACAGGGGCGCCGGTGTCTCTTTAGTTACACGAGAGGGAGAGAGTGAATGAGCGAGGGCCGGACGGAGGGACGGAGGGACGGAGATAGAGGGCCCCGAGCGACACATGGGCGGCTGGCTGGACCGCGGCGAGCGCAGGCAACCTGATCCGGCGGGGCAACAGGTGTGGGGCGAGTCGACACCCTTGTCCTCCCGCACGCTTTCATTTTACGCACGCACGCACGCACGCACGCACGCACGCACACACGTACTCCTCCGCCCGCCGGGCCCGTCTCTGTCAGCACAGAGACCTCTGTGTCACCTCCGCCGGGTGAGGAGAGAGACTGGAGAGTGGGGGGGGGGGGGGGGGGGGGGGGTACTCGACGAGGTGCGTCTGTGAAGTCGGAGGCTGGGAAATTAAAAATCCAGATAAAGTTGGAAATGATTTGAGGCCGCCGCTCCCCACGGGCGTGGCCAGGGGTAGAGAGTAGAAATAGCAGGGCTGTGGAGGGGGGCGTCGAGTCCAGTGCTGGGCCCGGTTTGCACGACGCCCCTCGCTCCGACACCTCAGTGGCTCTTATACCAAATGCCACAGGCTGCAACACACACACACACACACACACACGAGATACGAGTTAGTCATTAAAAAACGCAGTTAGCAATCTGTGGTGAGACGCGGCGAGATGAAAGAGATTTGCAGTTATCCACTACGGTGACTTTGCTGTGCTCTCACATTCCCTTGAATATACTCCCACGGAGGCATGATGTGTAAACACAAGTGAAGCATTCTGTTGTAATGCTGCATTGTCCTGCAGTTACTCATTTACTCTTTTCTTTTTTGATTATTGAGACACAAAGCTGTAATGTAGCATCCCTAAGCGGGAATAGGGGACAGCGCTCTTCTGGAGCTTGGTTCTTCTTGGAGTTCTTAGCTTTTTAGATCTTTAGTTTTCGTTTGGAAGCGCCAGGTCACCACATCGGACAGCCAGAACAATGCGCTGAGAGTCGCCGGACGAAAGAGTCGTAGAGGTGACACGACTTTGTCCGAGCCTTCGATAGAGTGCTTCGGTCACATCCTCGTTCTATACTTAACCTGGGACAGAGGTGTCAGGCTCAGAACAACAGGGAGACGGGGGGACGGGGGAGACAAAAAGTGGAAGAGGAACTTCGACAAAGAGGAAGGAGGCTATTGAGTGAGCAGGGCCAGCTGTCGTGTTACGGTGTGGACGGCAGCTACAGAGGCACAGCTGGACCAGGAGGCGGGGGGTTTGTCTTTGTGTGTGTGTGTGTGTGTGTGCGCGTGCAGGCGTGGCAGCCGCCGTTGAAGTCAAGTCCAGGTTTTATAGCAGCGAACACACTGGGCTCACATCCCCACTCGGCAAACATAAGGAGCGGCGCAGCAAATGACTCTTGGCCCGTTTGTCGCAACAGGTGGACTTCTGTTTCAACACACACACGCACACATTTATATACACACACACACACACACACACACACTCACTCAACACTGGCAAACAGCTGCCTGGCGACAGGAGATGCTCTTTCTTGTTGGCAAGGCTCCACTGTGTGCTTGAAAGGCGGCCCTCACTGTGTGCGTGTGTGTGTGTGTGTGTGTGTGTGTGTGCGTGTGTCGACCACCCTGCTCTTTGTCCCCTCAGCATTTCTTATCAACCCTCATTGTGGATTAGCAGAGTTAAATTTCACCAGATCCCAACGACGCGCTTCCATGCAGCATCTGGCAGCCCTCCTTTTTCTTTTTTTCTTTTTCTCCTCCCGTCTTCCCCCCGCTCCACTCTGCTCCGCCCTGCCCAGCGGGGGGCCGCTCCGGCCGCTCGCTCCGGCAGGAGAGAATAGCCGCCGCTGAGTGCGAGGCTCGGAGAGGCTCCGGGGGAGGTGGGGGTGAGGGTGGGGGGTGGGGGAGGTTGCTCCAGCTCGGCGTCTGCTCTCGCTATTCCAGGTGACACCCGCCGCGACCTGCCGCCACCTGCCCCGCTATTGTGCGGCCGACACAAAAGAGCTCCCCGTCTCACACACGGAAAGAAAACAGCACAGCACTGTAACCGCTCCGGCGAAACCCGAGGCCTTAACTAACAATCAGCAGTGTTTTCCAGGGTGGGGGGGGGGCAGGTTGGTGTGGCCGCTTGAAGTCCTTGAAAAGCAGCTTTTGGAGGTTTTGAAAAGAGGCCGTTGCCCATAATGAGGTGTACTTGAAGCCTTCGTCAATTTGCAGACATCATTTCGGTCCTCTGAGGTGCTGGAAAAGCATGAAAATTGACCTTGAAATTGATTTGAGCTCGTGTTTGTTTTGTTTTTGTTTTTTTTTTTTGGTAAGTAAGAAGTCGAACAAATAGATCTGCTGCCTGACTGTATCAACAGACATGTCACGCAGAGATTTGGGATTAGTTGTGTACACTGTTGCGACAAAAACACACGCACACACACACACAGACCAGGAGGCCAAATGATGCAGGTGCAGGAGCTTAGATGCTGCCGTCCAAGTTTGCTTTGATTACCCTCCCTTTGTCTGCAGCTCAATCAAGCGGCACGGGAGGAGCACGATATACATCGCGGGTTCAAGTGGCCGACAGTACGTTAAACCGTCAATATGCAAATTCCCAGGAGGGGTTGAAATGTGGCTCGTGCCGAGATCCCGGCCAAAATGAAAATTTATCGCTTCTAGGCGGGGAGGGCGTGAACGGTCTCATTGTTCCCACACACACACACACACACACACACACACACACACACACACACACACACACACACTCGTCCCTCTGACAGAGTCAGCACGGTTTGTTGTACAGATGACCAGTCCCACAACAACCACTCTGTTTCTCTGTGTGATAATGGAGTCCCAGACAGTTCCCGGCTGCGTTGGTCTAACTGCAGCCTGTAGGGTGTCTGCTGCCCTCAACCCCACAGTCCAGTGTGTCTCTCTGCCTGTGTGTGTGTAAAGGATTAAGCCATAATTGAGTTGGCTAACTGTGCCTTACAGGTTAATGGGATTCGTTGACATGAGTGTGTGTGTGTGTGTGTGCTTTTTACACACTGATATTTTATGGTGGAAGAGAGAAATCCACCTGAGCAGCATTCAGCCCGGCGGCCTGAAGCTGCTGCTGCCACGGATGAGAGAGAGAGATATCTCAACACATAACGATCCCGAGGCAGCCCCGACTGGTCTCTCCTCGCCACATCACCGACGCTGCCCCGATCCATCTGTCCATCTCCCGCCTCATTTGGCCCTCACTCTTAAATAACACCCAGACATACCTGAACTCCCCCCTCAGCCCGGAGCGGACGCAGGGACACAACCTCACGGGACTTTGTGAGATGAGACGAGACTTTTGTAGTGTTTATAGAGCACGCGTAAAATCTGCGTTGGTTTAAAATGACTATGTGCACGTGTGTGGCACCCCGGGATGGGGCAGATAGAGGCAGACAGACGGGCAGAGCGGGGTCTGCTGCTGCTGCTGCTCAGCGCCGAGGCCTGGCTCGGAGACTGCTGACTGATGCAAAATAGAAACACGGGGGTGGAACAGTTGGAGGGAGGGAGGGAGGGAGGGCGGGCGAGCTAGAGAGAGAGAGAGAGTGAGTGAAAGCCGAAGACTGATGTCAAAGGAGAGAGAGAGAGAGAGAGAGATGGTGCGCAGGAGAGAAGGGTAGGAGGAAAGGAGGGAGAGACATTATCGAGCCAGTGTGAGTCAGCAGGTTGACAGAGCTTCAGGGCGCGGCTCCGCCACATCACTGCTACTGCAAATCTCCCAGCCTGCGCAGGATTCATCCTCCGTGGTGAAATGTCACTCAGTCTGGAGCCCGTTCGCTCCACCGTGCAGACGCAGAGCAGGAGCCTCACCGCCCTCTGATTCTTAGCGGCTTTCATCTGATGGATGCTGCCGTTTTCCACCGTCAAATTGATCATCATGTGGAAAGCCTTCATCCTAAATGCATGAGGAAGAGCTACTGTCACTGCTGCACCTCAGCAGTGGTAGAAGCTAGAGGCTGGAATGGGGCTTTTTCCACAATTCCTACTAAAAAAAACACAAAAGTTGGAAACACTGAAATAAAACATCCCAAAGATAATAAATATTAATTGTATGTGTTGGCAGCCAGTCTTTCAGTCACATAATATATGCTTCTAACTGTGTGTGTGTGTCTGTGTGTGTCTGTGTGTGTCTGTGTGTGTGTGTGTGTGTGTGTGTGTGTGTGTGTGTCTGTGTGTGTGTGTGTGTGCGTGCAGGACCGGGGCCCAGCGTGCCAGGGGTGTATGGCCTGGATGTGACGGACGTGTCGAGGTGGGAGGAGACGGTGCTGAACCCTGCACTGCAGATCCTGGACAGCCTGAGCAAGGTGGGGCCCATCAGCGCGTCCATCCTCCTCATTCCTTATTCCTCTTTGTCCCTCTGCCCTTTATCGCTTTTTTCTCTCTTTGTTTGCGTGGATTTCATTTCCCCTTCTCCCCTCGCTTACTCTCCTGCTCGGCACCAATTTGTTCCCATCCCGGTTTGCCCGTGCCAGATTTCTTGCGATTTTCCCCTTCTCCCCGTATTCTCCTTTTGCAACTTTCCTTTGTAACCCCATAATTTACAGTCATTACTCCCTTTCATTGTCCTTTTACTCATTTTCTCTCTCTTTCCATCTCAGTCCCATGCTGCTCTCTTTCAACTTTTTTCCATAATCTCTGTCCCGTTATTCATCTCGCCTCTTCCCCTCTCAGACCTCCCTTTTAACATCTTCATTCCTCCTTTGTTTCTCCCTCCCTGTCACACCTGACTCTTAACTTTGCCTCGTTTTTTGCTTTAGTGACCTGCTTGGTAATTCACAAACATGCCTCTCTAGGACACACCTGCGCATGCATTATTCACATCCTGTTGGCCGTTTTTACACGGTTTTGCTGATGCCAATTTGTGGCAGCTACATGACAGCACGGCACCAACAAGTGCCGTGATGAATCCGGGCGCTGCTTTTCACATGTGTCGCGTACACCGGCGGGATTGGACCCGAGGAGGGGAGCTCCGAGCCTCAAATGTGACTCCTTCGTTTTCGCCGCCTCGATCAGGGTGAAGATCCTGCCGTCGCACCAATCGCAGTGCAGGGGGCGGAGCAGAGAAACAAAAGGAGCCGCCACGCGTGCGACCTGTGTGACAAAGTGATCATCGGGGACCTGGAGTGGACAGGTGAGCCGCACCGCTTCATTTCTGTGTGTACTCTCCCCATTAAAGATGTACAGTATGTCTCAGAACAGTTCCCCCGAAACCCAGAAATGCAAAACTGCCACAAAGTGTGACAACAACACACTGTATTTGGCTTTTCATCCCGATTTGCATCACGATCCACATCTTCGCTGTGTTGATGTTGAGAAGTGCGTCTCTTCGTTTTTTTGCTGCGCAGCTCACCTGAAGTCCAAAAAGCATCACTACCACGTGAGGAAGAAGATGAAGGCCGACCCGGTCTGCGACCGGCCCGTCGCTCCCCCCGCTCCTCCTGCCTCTGCTGCACAGACTGCAGACAGACTCTCAAAGGACCCTTGTGCCACCGTTGCCCCGGGCTGCGGTGAAGCCTCTCAGGAGTCTTCCCAAGATACCAGGAAAACACACAAGGAAGTCACTGTGACATTTAAGGAGTCCTGACTGCATCTCCATTCGGGTTTCCACCCGCTGGATGTTTCCCTACGCTCCACACGTGGCTGCTTTCTCACTTCTCACAGAGTCTGAACTGAACTCCACTTTCTCTCCGAGCGCCGTGTTTGCCTTTGAGTGGACCGACGGGCTTTCGCCGCAGTTGATGACACAACTCCATGAACAAAGAGCTTATTGTTCATGGAGTTTATTTTTGTTGAACATACAGTGTTTCAAACGGCCAGGGGTTGAGCATTGTAAGGTGTAAGAGTTAAGTGAGATGTTTTATAGCACGTGCGGCCAGAGAAATATTATTTTTTTTACCCTTGTTTGCGACGATCCGCTGTTCGTTTTATCGACAAAGTTTACATTTCCTCTGCTTGGCAGAACGTGCCTTTTTTAAAGGACGTTGTGATCCTACGCGCTGCTGCTACTTGCTGCTGCTCAGTATGGACTTCACAAGCGTTCTGAATAAACCAGGATCTCAATGTTTGGTGTGTTTTATCTCACTGGACTGATAAAGGGGGAACTCCACAGAGCCGGGCCTGAACGTTGCTCAAATCTGCCGGCCCCTGCTCTGTGTTTGATAAAGACTAATCACCTGACCGCTGCTGCTGCTGCTGCTGTCTCCCCGTGGAGCTTAGCCCGGCTCATATCTGCTCTGACAGAGGTCTGAACCGCCGGCCGGAGCGGCCAGCGGCGCGCCGTGTGTTTTCACAGCGCCGATCGCGGGTCTTTGTTTACGCAGCGCCCTGTCGTACCCCCGTCAGTCCGAGGTGTGCCCGCTTTACCACTTACACAATATCTGGCATCACTCCATCCGCCTCTCTCTCTCTCTCTCTCTCCCTCCCTCGCCGCTCCCTTTCCCTCCTCTCTCACCTGCCACTTATTCTTCACGGCAGCCTAACACCTCCTCCCTGCTCCTCAAGAGTCGGCCGATTGTTCCGCATTCCCAGCTCACACTCCATCGTCTCTTTCTCCGAGCTTCTCTGCCGGAGACCGACACGTATCCTTTCATTACAACGCTCAGTTCACAGGCTCCCACTGTTTGACCTCATCCACATGACTAAAAATATTTCCAGCCATATAATAGCGGGAAATGACTGTGTGTGTGTGTGTGTGTGAGTGTGTCCCACATACTCTCTTTCCAAAGTGGGTCAGGCCTGGAGCTCACTGGGGGCTTACCATACAGCATGAGAGTCGCACTGATAGCAAAGGTCAGCGTGCAACTGGTGTGCCTGGCTTCTCATTACCGCCTCTGTGTGTTGACACTGTGTTGTTCTTTCCCTCTGTCGAACACATCTGTGCCCCTCCCGCTGGCATCCGGCGGGCATTATAAGGGGGGGGGGGGTTGTGTCGGTAATGACACAGCTCGAGGGGGATTTCTTCAAATTTGGCTGCGGCGCTCGCCCGGAGGTCAGAGGTCGCCGTGAGCTCAGCGCCGAGCGGCTCTCTGACCATAACTCGAGAATTCTTAAGCTCATTATGACAAACTCCCGCAAAAATGTCCAACGGGATAAAACGGTGAGGTTATGACTTTTTCGATCCAAAATGTTACATCATGGTAAGATCCTGGGTTTATATTACAATGAGCTCACGCTGGATTATTTTAAACTATTATAACCACTTAATAGGAAATTCCATTGTCCCCGTTGCCATCGAACTATATGACTCCACACTCCAGAGGACGAGAGGGAGTGGAACATGGGGTCTGATCATCCACGTGACGTGGAACTGAACACACTCATTGTTAATCTCGTTATAATAACTCACTGATGTACTCCGTACCCCGCAGCAGCTGTTTTTATGTTTGCCTTGCATATATTTTGCGTCGATCATGTGTGTATTTTAGTGGGCCTCGGCAAGCCGAGCGCTGTTGCAGATATTGAGCCATTAGTCTCGCGTAGTCGCGGAGTGAAGCCAGCGTTTTTCCTCGGGGGAAATGATTCCCTGGAATCGGTCTGGCTCGGTTGATGCATTCACCTTAACTTCCCTCGGCACACAACCGCGAGTTATCGCTAGAAACAAGGAGAGTGATCATGGAATAAGAGAAACATATCAGTCATCGCTTTGTCTGAGGCAGCTTTATGTGTGGCGCGTTCTTATCTCGACTCTAGCCTGGCACCTCCAGGCACTGCTGAATCACTGCACATTTAAAGAAGGAAGCTTGCACAATTCAGTGACAAAGCAACACACACACACACACACACGCTGTTACTCTTAGAAGTGGAGAACTAGGCCAGCCTCCACGGTCACAAGGCTAATTAGTGATTTGCGCACTGCGATGCAGTGGATCATCTGTGGACATGCACTGATTGAACTCATTAGCTGTAGACAATGAGCACAAAGAGTCAACACAACAAACCGGCTTTAAAATGGGAAACCTGTGACTGTGGCCCTCACACGCGCACGCACTCAACAAGAGCGGCGCTTTGATGGGCCGACCGCTGCTCAAGCATCTCAAGCTGTGTGTGTTTATATATCTCTATGTATATGTGTGTGTGCGTGTGTGTGTGTGTTTTAAAATGTTTAGCTGCATCATTCAGCCGTGTGAATGCTCCAGTTCTGTCTGCGTCTCTCAGTCCAGACTGGCCCTATAGCGGCTCAGCAAGCTGTGTGTGTGTGTGTGTGTGTGTGTGTGTGTGTGTGTGTGTGTGTGTGTGTGTGTGTGTGTGTGTGTGTGTGTGTGTGTGTGTGTGTGTGTGTGTGTGTGTGTGTGTGTGTGTTCACAGAGCACACACTGTCCTATACGTGAGGCCCACTGTGGGGGGAACTGCCGGCTGACTTATGTAACGCATGCTGCAGCCTATAGACGCTTGTTGTCTGCGTCCGGCCTGTTTGCCACACAGTTTTGGCGTTTGGCACTGGAAATACAGGCCCCTGCATCACTCTGACTTGTGGGGTGTCACTTTATCTCCGCCGTGATGGATGTGTGATAAAGAGGCCGTGCGTGATTTAGTGCCGAGGAGATTAGATACAGGCAAACAGTCGATTTCAGTAATTCAGTCCCGTCGTTTAACGGCGGAGCGTGCGCTGGTGTTTTTGCGAGCATCATCTGTCTCTCTCTTTTTACAATCTTGTAAATTAAACAGCTCTGAGCTCTGCGCTGCGAGGGGAACAGTCTGTGGGTGTCTCTTCGGGTGCGAGGTGAGGCTCAGGGGCATTTTTCACTTCTTGTTGTGCAGCTGTGCTGCCAGGGTGGCTCTGCTGGGGGAGGGCTGTCTGTGATGGTTCATACACCACTTTGTTTATTACCGAAATATCTCAACAACTATGAGGTGCCTTCTCATCAAATCCGGTAGAGATGTAGTATAGCGATTATCAGCTCGCATCACAGTTGTTGTGTAGAACCAAACACTCCTATTCCTTCCAAACTCAGGTCTACCTTTGAGTTACTATTGAGTACAGACTGGGAAATGTTAGCATGCTAACATGCTAAATCATAATTGTCGTTAGTGAAACCAGCCCTGCTTGCATTAGGACTGTAACATTGGCTTTGAGCCTCAGATATACTAGCGTGGCTATCTTATCAATGTCTTAAAGACTAAACGCTTAAATGAAAGACAGCAAATGAAAACCAGCAATAATGGGTTTTAAATCATAGTCAACTATTTGTTTTCTTTTGGAATATTTTGACATGTTCTTTTTTTTTGAGAAAAACGCACCCATTTTCCCAGGAAACGTGTGTAAAAACGGTGTCCGATTCTACTGATTATTTAACAAATGTGTGATTACAACTGTTAATCCGGGATGAGAAACTAACCAAAACATTTGTTATTCAGTCACACTCTACCCCCCTCCGTATCTGTGCTAATGATGCGCCGAGTCTGTGTTGTTGAACTTGCCTGAGCCTCAAAGCTCTGCTGTAGTAGTGTGTCATCCAGTGACTGTGCGTCTAGGTAATTTGAAGTCCACTTAATCCTAATCTCTAATCCCATTTGACTAAACATTCTCTGCCATCTGGCCCTGGCGAGACAAAAAAAAAAAAACACACACACACACACTCACCTGCCTGCGTGCACACAGACAGACAGGCAGGCACCTAATCAGATAGAGCAGCAGCTGTAGGTGAAGACGCTTTCGAGAAGGCTACCCAGAAGCTGATTTTATTTACGGGAAATATCACCTCGGCTAATGCGCCACGTGGAGATAGCGCAGAAGGACGGATCTGTGGCAGACACGCCAGACACCACACGGTCCCGCTATCTGAGGACTGAAGCTTTGGGAACGTGAAGAACTCGGTGGAGAATGTGAAACGTTTGTCTGGTGCCGTCTGCGAGACAGTGAAGCGCAGTGAAAGGTCAGCCGTCGCTCTGCCAGCTGCTGTGTGCACGACTCGGAGATGCATCCTGAGCTCAGAGGATGGCAGCATTACTTTCTCATTCATGCCAGGCTGATCTGTGTGTGTATGTGTATGTATGTGTGTGTGTGTTTGTGCATCCTCTGCATGTGCGTTTCCTCTGTTCAGGGTCAGTGCTTTGCAGGGAAGACGACAGAGACAATACAAAAGTGGGCTGTTGCGTAACCGAGTGAGAAACACAACACTGTCAGGTGTGACTCAATCAGATAAAGGAGCATTGTGTGTTTTTCTGTGTGCGCACATGTGAGAACTCTGCATGTTTCATATTAGCGGCATAATAAGAAACACACTCACCACATGGCCGCTCCAGCCTAGGCAGGACGTGTGTTTTATGGTTCTCTCAGCCTAATAGTGACGCTGTGTTTCAACCTATATGCATTATGGATTACACACACACACACACATGCACAAACACGCAGGCCCAGAACTGTAGCCTGATCCCAGAGATGATGTTTCATAATGTCTCAATGCGATCTGATGTATGCATCCAGACCAAGTGCAGACCATCATTTATTGATGCCTGCCAGTGAGTGTGTATGTGTCTATAGGGACAAACAAGGTTCGGTGAGTTTATGCAGCCCTCTCTCTCCCCCTCTCTGTCTCAGTGTCTGACTCCTGTAGCGGCCGCCACGCACCAAAAAGTGACAGAAGGATGAGGAGAGGGAGAGACTTGATTAGATGTGAAAAGCCTCAAAGGAGAGTGTCATAGGTGCAGTGTATGCTCGGCTTCCTATAGTCTCTCGGCCTCCCTCTCAGTCTCTCTCTCTCTCTCTCCCTGTCCCTCTCTCTCTGCTGCATATTTCCTGCCTGGTTATGTAATGCGGGGGCAGCTCGGCGCCCCCCCCCCCCCCCCACCCCACCCCTCCCGTCTTCTTCTCCTGCCCTCCCCAATCCCGAGCATGACATGCCTTCCTGTTTTTCCAACAACCCAGTGAACTCTTTTCCCAGGGCAACACTTAGTTGGACTCACACACACACACATAGAGCACATAGTGTTGGCACGTATTGTAAGTAATGTGCTTATTTTAGGCGAAGCTGCTTACCCTTGATGCATTGTGTCTGGTGGGCTACATAAATGTCATTGTCTCACATCACACACATGATTGTGTGTGCGTGTTAGTGTGCGTGTGTGTATCTCTCTCAACTATCTCTCTCGTCTGTCTTCATAGGGTCTCCATCCTCCTCTCTCATCTATCTGGCGGCCCACTTGTTTTCACCTTTGCTCTCTGGCAGGAAATGGGTGTGCCAGCCCATCAAACACCAACAATGCAGCCTCACTGCCCGTTTTGTGTGCGTGTGCGCACACAAGCAAGAATATGTGTGTATTTTATTGCATGTGTGTGTGTGTATGTGTGTGCAGGGAGTAATGTGCTCTCTGCAGTGCTCTGTTTGAGACAAAGAGGGTGTGTGTGTGTGTGTGTCTGGGTTTCTCCATTGTCGGTGGCTTAAGCGCTGGAGCCGGCTTTTTCCCGCCAGTGCGGCGTTTTGTGGGCGGGGTTTTTGGCTGGTTCAGCGGCAACAAAGAGCCACAGCTTCCCGCCCGATACGCAAATGTCCAGGGAGGAGGCGGGCCGGGATCCGCCCACAATGCAGTGGTTAACTCTTTGAGCGCCGCTGCGCAGGCAGCCCGGAGCAGGCAGCATGCAGGGGTCTCTGCGTCTGTCCTCGGGAGCAGGAGGAAGATCTGAGGCAAGGATGAGTGAAGGTCGGCCTCTTGGTTAGGGATGGGGATCATGCTGTGCCGGAATAAACAATGGTTTATTCTTTATTTGCATCAATTTACGTTATGATGCAATATTTCCATCATGCACACCTGGTGGTATTATTTTGATAGTTTACATGCAGAAATCTTTTTAAAATTCTTATTTTCTGTCATAATATGAGGCTCCGGATTTAATGCATGTGTGTGAATACTTATCCAAAAAAGAATTCATAACATTGCACCAAGTAAGCACAGTGCCTTAAACTGAAATAAATTGTCTGTGCACAAAAAAATCAACAAAATAACAATTAACAGACGTCAAGAACACCAATAGTTCGAGCGGTTATTGCGAGCAGAGCTGTGTGTCAAACAAACGGCAGATGGATGGAAGGACCTGCGAAATCTAAAATATCTCCAATCTAAATTAAATCAGGACTTAAAAGCTGCTGTTATAAATTTACATTTACGTTTCAATTTCAGGCAACATGGTAAAGAGTCCTTGCTTGATAACAAGGAGGTCCAGGGTTTGACTGTCAGGTTGTACCAAGGGTTTTTCTGTATGTTCCCCTCATGTCTGTGTGTGTGTGTGTGTGTGTGTGTGTGTTTATCTTTCAGGTACTTTTTTTTCCTCCCACAGTTCAAAAGCGTTACATTTTTGTCGATAAGAGATTCTAGATTGCTCCTACATTGCTCTAGCAGACCCCAGGACCTCAAAACTCTTATGACTGCAATTTCATCAATGTATCTACCCTAGTATTGACTGCACAGAGAGATGTCATCCAGCTCTGCAGCTCATCCCCAGTGGCTGCCTTCCAGCTCCTTGCTCTGGTTTTCCATTCCGCAGCAGCGCTGCTGTGGTTCACCGTCATCAGCATCGTTGTCACAGCGGGCAGATGTTTCCAGCTGCAAAGACGATCTAAGAACAGCCCTCGCTATACGTGGCAACGCACAGTCCCTGTCAGACTCAGCTGGCGACCCTGCGTGTGTCACATTTAGTCGCTTTGGAGTCAGATATTTTCATCTCACCTTGGTAGGGATCACAACGGAGCTAAGATTGAATTCTCCATGAGGTAGCTGTCATTCGGCTGAACAACATGGGATTCGATTTAGAGAGAATTCCTGCACGTGGGATCAGGAATTGCTCGTTCTAAATTTAAACTTCTGGAGTTTTATTGCGTCAGTGATACCTTGTTAAAAAACTCCCAAGTTTTCACAGGTGTTGTTAAGCAGATGTGTGCTTGGGCCTGTGTGTGTGTGTGTGTGTGTGTGTGTGTGTGTGTGTGTGTGTGTTCACTTGTGCCTAAGAGTCCATGGCTCTCTCATGTTCTAAGTGTGTTCTACAACTCGGTGTAACATTAGATGGCATGTAGACCAATGGCAGCTGTTGAACACACACACACACACACACACACACACACACACACACACACACACACACATACATCCTGCTCGCCCCATTTCAAACAAAGGGCCCAGTTGTGCTGTATGAAGAAGCTGTGTGCTCCAACCGCAGTCTATGGCTCCAACATGCTAAGCAGCCGGCAGGACGGTGACTCAATACGGTCTCGTTCAGTGGCATACTGCAGCCATTCACATCCATTGGTCTGTGGCACAATGTATCTGTCTGTCAAAGCTGCTGCGGCGTCGGGACCATCCGACCCGTTCATGTGCGTGGGGAAACATATCTCAGTACCCAGACGGTGACACACAACATGTGATATTTGATCCAAGGAACTGAAGTTATGTAACGTGCTCAGGCAGTTGGTCTGTTCCCATAGAACCACTTGATGCTTGTGTGACCAGTGAATCAATTCACAGGACGTGGCTTCATGAAACGGACGCTGCATTTGAAGCTCTGGTGTTCAACACTCCATAAACATGGATGAGTAACTCCTATCTGAGGCCCACTGTGGACCCCTACATTGTCACTCGTTCATCCTCTCGTTCTAAGGTATTGGTTTTAGAGGGCTCACATCCAGGGTGTGTTCACTGCTTCATCATTTTTAGACTAGACTCCAAACTTTATTGCTGCTTTAAGTAGCAGAAGTGTTTAGACATGTTTGATGTGTCATATGCTGCTGAGCTGCAGGCACACTGTGTCGTGATTCCTGCCACAGCTTTCAGAGTCCAGAATCACCTGTTTCCTGACGTTGGATTTACAACATTTTATACTAACGTCCTCCATCATGAGGCTCTCACCTGTAATCAATGAAGTTGTTTACAGCACCAGTGGGTACAGGTGTTTCGGGGGGCATTTCACATCTTTCCCAGGCCTCATTTACCCAAGTTAAGTGGACCTTTTGTTGTGATTTCGGCAGGGTAAAGCACTTATTATATTGTGGCAGCGCTGTTTTCATTTGTGCAAAAGTGAAAAAGAAATCATTGCAATCTCTTCCTATTATCTTCTACACAGTGTCCCACTTGTTTTGGATACAGGGTTTTAAAAAAAACAAATTTATTTTGGACTCCTCTGAAGGGGAGGTTTTTGGTTGTCCCCTGCCGTCAGAAATTACCTGCATTGTGAAGAAGAAAGAATGAAAACACTAACGACAGTTTTGGTTTCTCTCCGAAGCCACCCAACAGCCATCTCCCAAAGACAAAAAGCGTTTTAAACTCCCCCTGCATCCATTCATTTGAAATGATGAGTCTTATTCTCCCAGCCAGTCCCGGACATGGACGTTGCTCTCGCAGTGAGAGCATATTTACAATAGAGGATTTGCATGGGAACAGGCGAGTGCAACTGTCTGCTGATATGAGCCGTCATCAGTTACAGTAGGTGTGCGAGCGGGAGACAAAGAGGTAAAAAGGGCATTGTTTTGTTGTCTGTGCGTGTGTGCCTGTGTGGTCTGGCTCAGAGTTCTATGAAAGGCGGGAGGAGAGGCCGATGGAGCGAAACCACTGTTGCATGTGTATCATACACACACACACACAGTTGGGCTGATAAGGTGTTCCTTCCCCGGGGCAGTTAACGGTTAATAGTTGATCCGTTTGGGCTGTGCTCGGCTGCGGCCGAAAGACTTAAAGAGGGAAAAGTCGTCAGTTTGCAAAACAGTTCAGAGGAACTTATCTGACCTATGCTCGACCGTTAAAAGAAACTGAAGTGAGAGAATCTCCCTTTTATTTCACTCTGAAATCACTCCTCCGTCCACTGCAGCCTACGCGACAAAGTTAATATTTGCATATTACATCGTACCTCACTTCATTCTAACATCTGGTGTACATGACCTCTTCATTTTTAAGGCCCTGTATGTCCCAGCCTATTAAAAAGGTGTGTGTGAGGTGCTAACCCTTAAATAATTCCTGCAGTCTGGCTTTTAATGAGTTTTAATGTCCCATGATGGAGGCTCAACCACCCTGATGAGAATAAAGGTCCGGAGAAAATGCCAACAGACTTGTGGTTTTTGGAGCCACTGTCAAAGTTTACACTTCATTTAACCAAAGTTTGTGGTTAGAGCCGGTGATGGAGCCTGGAAGACACTTAAGTCACACTCTACCTGTCCGTCTGATTAGACTGTCTGTCCCATTGTGCCTCATACTGCCTCCCCACTGAACGGCTGTAAACAAGTGATGCTTGTCAAATTTGACTGTACTCCATTAGGGAAGTAAAGTTAGACGCAGTTCCTTATTCATTACATGACAGTTAGGGCACAGAGCCAAGACTGTGGTTGGTCACACATACGCACATGCACAAGCACAGGCACACATACACACACAATGCACTCGCCTTTCCAAACTATGAGACGCCACATTTGCCTACTATCTCTTTTTGTTTCATATTCATATTTAGTGTGTGTGTGTGTGTGTGTGTGTGAGTGATTGTGATTGTGTGCGTGTGTGTGTGTGTGTGCCCTATAAGACAGTACAGTATCTGCCCGCTGCTCTCTTTTCCATATATAACTTGTGACAGGCTCTCCTGGCCTACTTTACACCTCCCAGCACTTGCACTGTGCTCAGACCCGGCTGCTCAGACCTTACAGCTGACTCGACTGTGCTTCTGAAGCTCAACCCACAACCATATACATTAAAAAAAAAACTCCTTTTCTAACAGTTACCATGGCAGGCAGCGATGCCTCCAAACTGATCTTTGAACACTGGCTGTGGTGAGATGGTCCTTTCTTGAAGGACAGATCAGTTCCACCAGATTTCATTTGATGTTTTATTCAAGTGTGTCAGAAGGACTTCTTAGCTGGAATGAAGTGCACATCCTCTGTTTTCATGATAATAAAGCAGGATACTCATCTATTCTGCTGGTTTGGCGGTCTTTCGTGAAGTGATCTTTTGCTGCCCCCGTGTGGTGAGAGTGGAACATGACACGAGCAACCTGTAACTGAAGACTAAACTTTTAAGTATTCGATTAAAGGACTAACTGATTATCAAAAATGTCTGTGGTGCACTATAAGGATGGGTAAAGCTTGATAGGGAAAACCCAAACAAAGATTTTTGAAGATTAACAATTGAATGATGATTATAAATCAATATTCAAGCAGGGTGGAAATCGCAAGCACTTTAATGATGTGTGATCATGCATAGATCTCGTAGAGCGTTACTTCATAATTGCACTTTTTAGTTAAGGGGAAACTGTGCATATTTCAGTGTGTGTTTAGTGTGTGTACTTCCCTGTCCACACACTTTGTCGCTGGTTCCTTCCCTCACACGTTGCCCCTTGTCATGTGCTTGTGAGTCACTTGTGAGTGCTTGTGTTTCTATAACAGGGTGTCCACTGGGTCTTAAAATGTATTAAAAGTTTATGAATCAGTTTGGGGAAAATTAAGGTCCTTAAAATGTATTAAAATGAGGTATTAACTTTTGTTGGTATTCAAGTTCTTTCCACATAGTTTGACTGCAGAGAGTGTGTTGTATTTATGGTGGATAATTGAGAGTCAGTCGTGACCAATGGTATATTTCAACAACTTTGCTTGCGGTTGAATTTATTTGTCTGAGCTTTGCTCCCTCTTGACTGTTTTGAGTTATGTTGTATGGTAGTGCTATATAGAATTGTAATTGCAAACCAAAACAGTTTAGTAAGTGTGTTTGGTTGGTTGCAGCTTGGAATGGTGATGAGATCTTAAAGTTTCTTTTTTTTTTCCAGGTCTTTAAAAAGTCTTAAAAACGTATTGAAATTGACTGAAGGACTCCTGCGGATAACCTGTACTTGAAATTACACAGTCTAGAGTATAGCTGTTGTTTTTGTGGATTGAAAATCTACCCGATGAATCTTTCCTCTTGTACTCACTAGTATTGAGACTAGTTTAGTTGGCTATGCAGACCTACAGAATAGGGAACAAGGTGGTGGCATATGGGCACTGTTCTAGTTTCATTTGTTGAGCTTTGTGCTCCCTGGCACCGGTGTTATGCATTGACCTGCCTTTGGCTGATTTCCTATTGAAACTCTCACTTAATTTTTCTAAAAATGTCACATCAGAAAGTCCAATTCTATTTTTGCACCGTTACGAGCATTGTTTGGTCTGACTGGGTAAATACCAGTGGATATCTCCCACATATAAAGTGTTTTTTAGAGTTGAACTTCCTCATTGTGTTTCCTTGTCAAGCAGCTTCACAGGAATCGTGAACAGGTTGTTTTTACAGGCGCTGCATTATTCATGGGAACACTTTGTTAAATGAGTGAGTCTTCCTCAGCAGGCGCTGTGTGCACAGCAGTCACATCATATTGTTATATCACATCGAGATGCTCGGTGAACAGCTTGAACTGGCTATAAAAACAACTCTGAACAACAGACTATTATCAAGCTCCACAGACACAGAACATCAGTGGTTGAATGTAATAAATGACAAGTTTATTGTTGCACAAAATGTACAAAATAACAAGCAAATGGACAGCCGCCCACCCACCCCAACCCCCCCCCCCCCCCCCTCCCCCCCCCACCACCCTCCCCACCCCTCTCTTCCACAGCATCCCTCCCCTCCCTCTGGTTCATTCGCCATAATGAAGCTGAATTTCTGAAACCTATGACTACGGCAAGTCCGATGGTCCAAGCCAAACGCATGGTAATTCTGAGAGACAACACATACCCAATTTCAGCGTCACTGAACAATTAAAAATGAATAAAAACACCTTATTTACACATTTCTGTCAGAACTTTTACAACATGCCATCTATATATTTATACAGAATATGCTTGTGCACATACCCCTGTATAGAAAATATATTATAAGATCAAATTAAATTAGACTAAGGGCTATAGACATCCAAAGTACAGCACTTCTTTTTAATCTCCTTTTGAGTCTTTTTTGTTTTCAGTTTTACTTTCCACATTTTCAATTACTCAGTCCTTTAACAACCTCTTACTAAATGAAAGAACTCTAGTTGTATGCAGATATCTGTGTTTTTCCTCAAGGACCCAAAGCCACCATGTAGGTGTTTACAACAGCTGGAAGCTCCCCGTGTGTTCCTTCACCTGACTTCCTGCTGTTTGTCATCCTCGTATGCACTTAAAATGATAATCAGTGATGCTTTGCAAGACAACCCATCCTCCTCCCCCCCCTTCCTGCTCCTCTTGCTCCTCCACAAGCCTGTCTCAGTGATGTCATAAAAGCACAAACCAATCAGCTTTGGCACTGGGTGAAGAAGTAAGTGTGCTGTGGTTTCCTAGAATGCCTTTCCTGGATACTGCGCGTCATTCATCCCCGCTTGTGCACAAATGTGAAATCACAGAACAGCCGCGAGCATTTTCTTCTCCTTCCTTCTTTCTTTTTTTTTCCTCTCTCTCCTTGGAATTTCACATATTAGTGCAAAAAAAGCAACGAAGAAACCCTTTTGTTTTCGAATAATTCCTAGCGAGCCACATCTGTGATATCTAAACCACGTTAGCACCATGGAGAAAGAGAGACGTGAAGGACACTGTTCAAGTAAAGCCAGAAAACTCACGGGATGGTTTGTGCTGGAACATTTACATCGTAAGGGCACACAGCATGGGTGGAATTTTATTGTGCCGAGGAAAAACCACATATCCCATGGATGGACGGATGGACGGATGGATGGATGGATGGATGGATGGTTTGGATGGTGATTGGCGATGAGAAAGAAATCCGGGCTGAAATGGAGGCGTCCTAAAAAGGAACTAGACTACTCATGCCCCCGGCTCCTCTCCTTCAGCTGCACCGATGCAAAAAAAACAGGAAAGGAAGCAGGTAGAAGCAAATCTCCGGAGTGTGTCCATCACATTGCTTCACAAATGACCTGCAGGTGGAGGCCCGGAGCAGCTGAAGGAGTCGGCCGCATCACTGCATCTCTCATTCCACACGAGTGTAAAGCCCCCCCCCTCCGGTTTACACTGAGCGCGAGGGGGCGCAGGGAAAGTCTCTGGGGCCGGTTTGGGGTCAGATTTCAGGGGCTAGGAGATGGCGTTGTTCTCAAAGTGTGTGCAAAAATACTCGTCAGACTACTGCTGGAACGCGGACCCTTTCTCGTTTGTACATTTTCACTTCTCTTCTGACCTTAAATTTTGCAATATAGCTTCCTCTTTAATCCTACTTATTTTTCTCCTGTTGCTTTGTGTTTCACTTGTTTTAATATATATCTATATTTTCTTTTCTGGCTTTTTTTTTCTCTTTTCTTACTTTACAAAATGAGAGACAGAATGATGGACAGCTGACAATATATATAATTATTTTTCCTCTTATTATCAACAGGTTCCTCTTAACCCGGAGATGATTTTCTTTGTTCGTTGTAAACAAACAGGTTTATCAGCCACTGGTGCTTGTTTCCTCCTCTTCTTTTTAACCCTCCTCCTCCTTCAAGTGCACTCCTCCTCCCCTTCCCCTGCCCTCCTCTCCTCCCCTCGCTCTCATTGCAGGAGGGCCCTGATTTGTTTGGAGGTGCTGTCATCGTTTAGATGTCGTGTCGTATACCTGAGAGAGAGGAGAGACAGAGGTAAGACGGAGTCCTCTGGGGCGTCGTGTCTCTCTATATCATTTTCACTGCCCCTGAAAAAACACACACACACACACACACACACGCACACACACACACACATCCATACACACCTCAGTGCGTTCAGAAGTCCCTCCACGCTGTTGGACGGCTGCTCTTTCAGCACCTTGATGCAGCCCTTCATCTGCCCGACACAAAGACAACAGAGGGCGTCACAGAAAGGTCAGCAGTCTCACATCCGTCTCATCTCCTGCTGCTGCAGGCGCACACAGACTCCAAAGCACTCTTTCATAACAGCAAGTCACCTCAGCTGCCATAGCTAGATAGATAGGTATGTAGGTAGGTGGGTGGGTGTATGGATGGATGGAGAGATAGATTATATTATAAGAAATACTGTGTATCGAATATCACGAGTGGACTTCCCAGTTGTGGCACTAATAAAGGGAAATTTGACATATGTGTTGTGTCCTCCTTCCTTATTATTGCCTCAAGTTTCAGTTTGTAAAGGAAAATGCAATCGGTAATTAGTTTTTCCTACGGCTACTCAATGCATTAAAATGAGAGAAACACACTTGGGGTAGCAGAAAGGTTTCTCTCTCTCTCTCTCTCTCTCTCTCTCTCTCTTTCTTTCTCTTCATCTTGTGACCTTTTAGATTCATATTTAAATCAATACGGAGGTCTACAGAGGCCGCGTTGTTCTCCGAGTTATTACCCACCATTTATGCTGATTACCATCCGATTATATTTGATTTTCATTACGTTATTTGAGCGAAGGCGGAGAAGCAGTTAAGAGAGCTTTTAAATCAGAACGGGCCAACACAAAGGCTTTGGCGTGTCCGCTGCTTCTGAGGGCAGGCCCGGGCAGCTCTTACCGCAGCTTTTAATTGACTGTAAAGTCCGAGCGCCTCATGCCATGCCGCCATGATGTATTGTCGGTAAAAAATGAAATATTGATGGGAGGACATCATGCACGCTTGGGTGGAGGCAACAAGTTTGACTAAACTACTTTGCATTAGAGGTGGATGACATGACTGGCCAATAGCTTTTTAATGAAACATATAAAAGCCGGATTCAGAGCTGATACCATGTGCGGACTCTGCCTTCCAAGACTGTTGTATTTCAACAGGGGGAAGTACAGCCAGTTCTGTGTCTTGAAAGGAATAAAAAATTTAAAGGCTGTGCTCAAGTGTTGTGAGCCCCAGTCCAAACTAAGACCTTGCCCCAAACCCAACCATCTCTGGGAGCCGCTGACTTCACTCTCTGACTAAGAGAAGAGAGGAGCTGCTGTGGCTCGGGGGCAGGACTGGAAGCTCTGTGTTTGTATCCCGGTTCCTCATCAGTGTGTGAATGGCTTTGAATGGGTGAATGTGACTCGCCTCATAAAGCGCTCTGAGTGCTCAGGACGACCAGAAATATGTACAGTGTATAATGTGACGTGTCACTCTCCGGGTACTCACATCAATTTTGGAGGTCTTGGCAAAAGCCCCGACAGGGTGAACGTGGTCATAGAGAATGATGACGCCCACCATCACCCTCATGCAGAACAGCATGGTGTCTGTGTTGGTGAACCGACAACGGTACTCCCTGAGAGAGAGAGAGAGAGGGGGAGAGAGAGAGAGAGAGAGAGAGAGAGAGAGGGAGAGAGGTTGTTCAGTACGACCAGAGGACAGGAAGGGACAGAGAGTGGTGGCTGCTGTTATTTCCAAGCACTTTGTGATTGCCTTGCCAAGTCGCTGATGACTTCTGCTGCACATAATGGCATCTAATAAGAAAGATTAACCGTTCTAGATCTCGCATGAAGGACTCTTTGGATGATTTACTCTGCGAATTAGTGATATTCAGACTATTGAATTAAGGGCTCTAAAGTTGGGCAGGCCCCTTTCTGTTTTCACTTTGAAAGGGCTCTGTTAATTAAAACCGGAGCCTCTGACCTTGGGAGACGGGGGGACGGTTGGGATGGGGCGATGGAGGAAGTTTGGAAAGTACTCACGGAGTCTCCAGCATGACGCGGCACACGCAGGCCATGGTGCTCAGGCAGTCCGTGGTGTCCTCGATGGGCAAGGTCTTGTTCTGATCAGAGCAAAAGACGAGAGACGTCAGTGTTTCTGTGAGCTCGATTCGCTCGGAAGGTGTCGGCCCTCTCCCGACATGACAACCGCGTTGACTGAGCAGAGTTCTCCACCACAAGGTGGGGACAGAGTGTCGACCTTTCGCTAAATAAAACAATCTTGACCAGCTTGTCCTTCAATTTTGCATGAATCTCAGAAGTATTCAGAAAATGTGTGAAAATGTGGCCTCTCCCGCGCCTGCTAAAATTGCTGTTCAGCGCTCATGCGACGGAGCGCTTAAGGTGAAGGCTCGGAGGACATGGCCCGGCTCGACCTCGCCACTGATGAACAAGCCTGATATCGGCAGCACTGATGAGGACAGCTTAGCCGCCTTTAAACTAACGTTACTTCTGAGGACACGTACACAGTTACAGAAACAAGAAGCTTGAAACGCTCGGGGTGATTTGCTCACTCTGCGGGCTCCTGACAACAGACCGTATGCTCGTGAACTCTCCGCTCGCTCAGCGCAGGACGTCTCGACCCCGACCGCAGCTGTGCGAGCAGCAAACAGAGTCCTGCAGTCGCAGGTCAGGCCCCAATTCATGTTTGATTGAGTGGTGATTCGTCCTGGGTCTGAGGCAGGAGTGATTAAAAAACCCGCATCAAGCGTCGGAGCTCTGTGCATTTCAATTGTGAGGGGAGAGCTGAATTATCTTTGGGGGAGCGGTCCACCGGAGCCGAGCATTTCCGAGACTCTGCGTACTGTACCTCAGACAAAGCTGCTGCTTTAATTCCCCGACATTTACCTGACCTCTCTGGGTAGGAGAGCCGCACCGCCGCAGCATCGCAATGTCTTGTGATGGACGGATAAAAGAGAGAACAAAGCTGAGCCTTTCTTTTTTTTCTTTCCTACAGTACCCACAATGCACCTCAAGTTACACTTGACTCCGTCAGCTCGCGGTGAGCTCCCTCTGAAGCCCCAGAAGGCTCCACACGGGCGTGAGCGGATGGACTACAGATGCACTGTTATATAAACGAGTAGCAGCGGAGGGTGATTAAAGAAGCTGCAGCGCGTTCTTAATTACACACGAATGCATCGGGAATAATGCGGCCGGCGATCAGTAATAATGATCAGTCTGTCTATTGTGCTGATGCAGCGTGAGAGACTTGAACGAGCTCAGTGCTTTCTCCACCTCTGATCTCTGGTCTCCACCCGAGCAGGGAACCTCGACAAATCCACTTCATGTGACTTTGGCTTTTGTTTCCCCCCCAAGCCTGCGCTCCTGAAAGCTCACGCCCCAGTCTGTGGGGCCTGGATGGAGGGCACTCATACTCATACTCTGAGCGGGGAGGAAGTGGGAGACCTACCTCTGAAACAAACTTGGTGGTGGCGTTACTCAGAGTCTTCAGCATCGGTGTCGCCTCGGCGTAGAACAGGGACATCCGGTTGGCCATCTCGTTGTTAACCTCGTTCTCCGCTTCCAGCTGAGAAATAAAAGAATGAATTGACAAATCAGGAATCATCCGATGCCCAGTTGCCACTGGAAGTGATTTTTCTCCATTTTTAATGGTTCCTACCCCCTTGCACATTTCTTCCTTAAAACTGAAACTGGCTTTCAACGTGTCACTCAGAAGCTAATAGAAATGTCGTAAGGAGAACAGGATCTCTCTGTGCCTGAGAAAGACAGTTCAGCCTCACCTGCTGGTTGTTCAGCCGGTTCCTGCTTATGGTCCTCCTGTAGTAGCTGAAGTCATTCTGAATGGCTGGATTTGTCATCTGCGCGGAAAGAGAGGAAGCGATGTTGCTCGACATTACGGGACAGAAAACTCTCAGAGGCCTCTGAGGACTGCGAGCGGCCCCCCTCACCTTGAGCTCATCGAAGCTGAGCGTGAAGTGCAGGATCTCGGCAAACTGCTTGGCCAGGGCCTGCTCCCGCTCCAGGTGCTGCATGGGCGCGTACGGCGGGCTGGTCAGCGCCTCCAGCAGGCTGCGCAGGGCGTTCTCTGCAAACACGGCCACACGTCAGCAGTGTGTCTCTGCACCAGCTGCAGCCTGCGTGTCACTCTGCTGCAGAGGCACAGGTGTCTATCTGCTGGTGTTCAGGCCGCTATAAACCTCTGTAATCTGGCCCACATCTGCATGGATTTACACAGCAACATGAATCGGGATTTGAACCGGCTTACGCTTGGCGTCGTCTCCTCTCTGGGTGTCACTGGACACCTGCTGGGATCTTTGAGAAAGGGAGGCGCCGCCTTTAAAGGATCTGGCCTCAGGCGGAGTCACGGAGCAGACCTCCGCATCCCCGAGCGGCCCGTCGCATTCGCCACCACGGCTGGGGTATAACGTTTCAACCCAGCACAAATTTACAGTAGGAGCCCTCGGGCTCTGGCAGAACATATTTGCTCAACTCTCAGTGCGGGGACTTTCATCTTAACACTTCCAACTGGGCCAATGGCATTCATCTAGGGACAGGAGCCTGTCAGTCTGAAATATCCCGACAACCACAGCTTTATGCATCGCTATTAGATCTGGTTAGGCAGATATTGACACTGCTCACCCATTTATCCTTGTGACTTTGCTGATCCCATCAGGCATCAAAATCGGTGCAGCAGAGCCAAAAATTGACTATTTTTCACTCCATTTATTTGTGTGGAGCACCTGAAGTCCCATCGGGTGAGATATTTTTTTATACTGTGCGCAAGATTATATACTATAATTTTATATATGTTTCTTGTATAGTTACAAACAGGCATGTTAATGTTATAGCTGCATACGTGCATGCATCACAGCCACTGACACCTCTCACAGCCAGTATTATGATAGTGACAGCTTTGTTACTGAAAACACTGGTTTTAGCTATGTAGCCTTATGGAGACATGCTCTAACAGTTGCTTTGCAGAGATCATGTCGTGGTCTGAGCAGCCCCACGGACACATTTGCTCTTGAACCCGAGCCTCGGGTTGCTTTGCTGCCTCTAACAAATCAGACGCTGTCAGTGGACCTCAGAGGCTCCGAGTGGTAGCATCGCCTCAGAAGCCAAACCTCCAGAGGCCCCATCCCTTCCTCTGCATTAAAAATGTATGAAGGCCTTCTATAAATACAACGCCAGAGTGTTTCATCTAAAGAGCCCGGGCAGAAACCCCACTCTCCCCCCTGCTGCTAGCGCAGAGCACTCGGTCCCTTCCCCGAGCACTGATTCCTGGGGGTGTATGCTGACAGGCTGGATGGAGAAACCCCGCACCTGTTTGTTTACTACCTCTACCTGCGACCTCGTAACCTCTCATTATCCCCTCCCATCAAATACAAACATTGGAAAAAGCTGAGGCACGGTGCAAAAAGCCGGAGAGACCTTCCAGCCTGTATGATTCTAATCATCAAGATCTGTGTGTCTCTCTCTCTCTCCATCTCTCCCAAATAGGAGGTTAGCAAGGCCACATCTACAAGATATCTATTGACCTCTATCTGCTCGATACATTAGGCTGAGACATTATCATTAATAATTAGCCAGCCCCCCCCCCCCTTTCTCTCTCTCCATGGTAAGCTGAGAACACTGTGTCCGTAAGATGGAAGTATTATTGGTTGGCAGAGCAGAGGCGGCAGCTGAACTCTATCGCTCTGCACATACTTCTCTCTCTCTCTCTCCATCTCTCAGTCTCTCTCTCTCACTGGACGACCATGTACCACTGTTTCCGTAGCAACGGCTGCCTTCCTGCTAGGTCAGGATGCTGCAGAGATGGCTGAGAGGACATCACAGTGTGTGTGTGTGTGTGTGTGTGTGTGTGTGTGTGTGAGTGAGTGTGTGCACGTGTGTGCGCGTGTGCATGTGTGTGTTAAGGGATGCCACCGACGTGAAACCGCTTGTAAAATCACGACGATGGCAGCGTGGAGCGGAGCTGTGAGGCAGCGCTGACAGAACAGGATCAGCCTCCACCCACCTCACAAGCATCAGCTTAAGACTGATCACTCGGGTTCGACATCAAAACATACATGTAACGTGCACTAATGTGTGTATTTGACGGGCTCTGGCCGCGCTACCTGCCTGTCACAGATAACGAATGTGAAGCGCTGACAGGGAGCACTGCCATGCAGCTGAGATCTGTGGGATCGCTGATGCAATTTGAGCCCTTTCCTCACTCTCCCGCGGCTTTGTCAGAAAGTGACAAAGGCTCGTTTCAGCCTTCACAAAGCTGCGTGAATGTCAGCGATGCTCCTCTGTCCCTGCGCTCCCCCCACATTATCTGCACCCCGCTCTTTCCTATACTCTGACTCCACACCGAGGCGTTACAACGTTCCATTGTCTGGCCATAATGAGAGTTCCCCTCGAGCTCCTTTTGATAAATGTCCGCAAGCCAACAGTGTTTCTAAATTCAGATGTAGGTTATGGCAGCTCGCGGATGTGATTCCAGCTCC
This sequence comes from Karalla daura, assembly GCA_029224185.1. Lineage (NCBI taxonomy): Eukaryota > Metazoa > Chordata > Actinopteri > Chaetodontiformes > Leiognathidae > Karalla > Karalla daura. Next base: position 6,883,301 of record CM055205.1, on the reverse strand, counting down.
TACTGGTCCTGCAATATGGCCACCAGAGAGCGTGTTACGTCACCTGGGAGACTGGCAGGTAATTAGCGTGCTCACCCAGTCGCAGGGAGAACTCGTAGAAGCGCTTCAGCTTGGCCACCAGGGGGCAGACTGCGTTCCAGGCCTTCTCCTGCAGAGCCAGGTCTCCTGGGTTCTGGATGGCCTGTGGGCAAGAGGACACGGGCACAAGCACAGATGTTACTCTCCAAAAAGGATTTTTTTAAAAAAACCCTCCCATCCCATCCCATCTCCTCCTGTCTCTCTTCCTCAAAGCGATGTTTCACTTTAGTAACATTTTCATCTCTCGACCTCGAGTGGCTCGCTGGAGTGGTTTCAGTTCGGCACGCACGCAGGTTTCGGACTGCACTAAATGTCATTTACCAAAATAATTCAGTTTCATCTACACACCACATGATAACCACTGAACAACGTTCCACCATCTCTTTTGGCGGCTATCGTGCATGCATTGACATGTTATAACATTATTTTTGACTAAGGCTGCTGTTGATCTTCATTTTTCTTATTGTAAACCTTACAAACTGAGCCTATGACATAATAGTAATAACATAATAGTTTTAACTTTTTGGTAATTAAAACCAGAAAAAATGGTCACAAATGTATAACTAATAATGTAAACAGTTGTAAAGGTGCTGCAGAGCAGCCCAGGCTTTTGCATTTGTTACTACTGAGTTAATATGCTTGATTATGAGTATTAACTGCACCAGGGGAAAGTGTGTGTGATTCGCCTGTGATAAACTACAACGTCAGAGTTATTCATGAGTGGGGACAGAAGGGGGGGTCCCATTGGGGGAGTGGTGGCCACTGTGGACCACTGTGGGTTCCACTCCTTGGTCTGATCAAAGGTGTTTCTGTTTCTCTCAGTTTGTATGTTCTCTCTCAGTTTGTTCTCTGTTCATTTACATAAGAAAAACACACAACGAGACTTTTCCTTTCTGGCTCCATCGCAGTGGCTTCAAAGTTGGATGCATGCATGCTAGTGCAGTATGGCGAACGTTCCCTCCCTGGTGGGATTAATTAAACATAGACTATCTGTAAATGTCAGCGGTGGCTCTGCGTCGGTGGGAACAATGCGATGGAGCCGGGAGTGGATGCGACTTTTAAAAATAGAGCCAGCCTGTGTGCCCGGTGCTCAACGCTTCCCAGTCCTCAAGGTTAGGAAGCGAGGAGGGGAAGCGATTCAGCACTATTTGTTAACAAGCGGAGAAACGCCGGCAGCTGAGCAATCAGCGGAGATGGCTGCGGCTGCAGGAGGAGCCGGGGCCGTGGCGGCGCCTCGCTGCGCACAAGCTGAACCCGAGAGCAGAGGAGCTGCTGCTCGTCAGACTCGTACCTCTGCCACCGCCCCGCCACCAGAAACAACATATTGAAGGGAGCGTTTGTCTAAAAAAAAACTTTTTACTGCATGGTGCTTTGGGCCATGTGATTCACACTTTTTTTTTTGTTTTGTTCTTTGTTTTCTGCCCGTTAATCGATGCTCGGCCCTTATTGACTGCTCGGCGCTCACTTCTCGTATCTCCTGGCCCGCGCCGTTGTAGGACTGCAGCTCGGCGAGGATCCCATGAGCCTCCTCCAGCACTGCGCTGACCTGGTTCCACACGGCCGTCTCTGCCTCCGTAGGCTGGGCATCTGCGAGGGAGGGAAGGAAAGGAAAAGAGGAGAGGAGAGGAGAGGAGAGGAGGAGGGAAAGAGGAAGAGGAGGGGAGCGCGGGGAAGTGAAAGTGTGATGTAAGATACCGGATGAGGGTGTACCGGGGGGGGGTGGAGAAGAGGAGGAGAAGGAGATTTGGGGAGAGATCGGGGGTTAGTGAGGTAGGGAGAGCTGGAGAGATCATATCCTAGAAGGCTCCATAAACGCCCTGAGAAAACGAACAATTCGTCGTCGCATGACTGTGATGGGAGCCAGAATGTCTCGACACTTCATTCAACGAGTGCACTTCATTGGTTAGAGGACATTGCAGCCTTACACATTACACATGTGAGGTCAACACTCGGCCAGGCGAGGGATGATCCCATTTACCCGGCGTGGAATTACAGCAGGAGACCTGCAGGAGAGCCGCGCTCTGTCACACCGCGTGAGCTCGCCCCGGACAGTGACGAGACAGCGTTCGGATGAGGAGGGTGTCACAGCTGATAACTTCACATTTTGACACTTTTCAGGGGCTGTGGCGGTGCCTGGTTAGCAGCACTGAGACAGCGGGCCACATCCACCCAGTGAGTGTAGGACTGCGTGCAAAAATGCGAAAAGTCTGCGGGGGAAATCTGATAACGCCCAGATCCTGGTTGCGCGACAGGCTTGATGAACGAGGGCCCCTGCGCCCGACTCCTGAGCCTTAATCGCCTCAGCTGCTCGTTCAACAGGGATTTAGGTGTAAATGTGCCTTCGGATTGATGTAATAGTCTTAACCATCTTTTTCTCACTTTCTCTCTCTCCACCTCCGCATCTATGAATGGGTGCAGGCTTTTCGTGCCCTTGAGATCGAATTGTGAGAAATGTTAAAACAAACAAGCAGCACGGCGGAGGACAACCTCTGGGCACTCTCTCTCTCTCTCTCTCTCTGTCTATGTCTCTCTCTCGCTCTGCGTTTCACGCAAACACTGAGCGACACACACAAGCCGCGAGCTGCGTTTTTTCGCCGCCAGGCGCCTCCCAGCCGCGGCCCGGCTATGTTTGCCCATGCGGCATGCAGCGTGCATGCAGGGGGAGGGCAGCCCGGCATTTGAGGGACGTTCACAGAGCGTCCTTGGTTGAATCGCCACTGTGTCTGCTTTCCTCCTCTTCAAGCTATCCATCTCTGAGTGTGACTCAGGTAAAAAAAAAAGAAAAAAAAGAGAGAGAGAGTGAGAGTGAGAGTGGGAGTGTGCCCAGGCAGAGCTCTGCATGCCGTCGCACCGCTGATTATTTTTGCACCCGGAGGCATTGGTTCCCTGCAGAGGAATAGTAATCACGGGGTATTTGTTCTCCTGCTTGCACACTGGCTGTAACAATAAGCAAGCGTCGCTATTTTAGTGATGACTCCTCGCTAATGTGCTCCTGTAATTCTCCTGCAGACAGCGACATATTTTGTTTACACGGTGCAATAATTAAATGTGCATAGTTTATACTCGGAGCATTAGAGTAATGCTTCACTGCATGCTTTGCCCAGCTGGATGTCACATGACAGACTGTGAGGTGGGGTCCAAGACACGGCCTATCTATTTGTCTTTACTCATGATATCCAAAAGGGTTTTAATGCCTTTTAATCTTCAATTCTAGATTATGTTTTGAACAGGTGCAGGTGCAGGGACCCTTTTACACTCTGTCTTTGATTTAGACTGAATAAATAATCAGACGTCAGTCTTGCAGTCTTGCTACTGCATAGGAGGAGTTACATATGGATTATGTTACCGTTGGACAGCGTCAGGCTTTTATGGCACACTTCAATAAATTACCTGATATCTGCAGCCGACATAATATATGACATAAAAATGAACAGTAATGGGGTATTTGTTCCCCTATACTTGCACAGTGGCTGTGATAATATGCAAACTTTGCTATTTTAGTGATGACTTCACAGTAATCCTCCTGTAGGCAGCAACATATTTTGTTTACTTGGTACTGCAATTAACTGCGTATAGAGCCTTAAAGGAAGTTTTTTTTTTCTCTTTTTTCTTTTGACACATGACATGGTCCGTGTAGCTCAGCTTGAGTCCTGGGTGCAGGAAACAGCTGCGCTGACTCCGATTTTTTATCTTTACCATATCTGTGTCTCTTTCTGAAACAAAGAGACACAGATAGTGATAAAGGTATGTTATATGGGTCAGAAATATTCTGGATATCAGGTGCAGTTTTAGGCAATGCTACAATAAATTAGCTGATAAGAAGCTATTAGCACATGTTAAAGGTTTCCCTGGCTTGATTTCATGTGTGAGACGATCCATATTTTAGTGTTTTATCATCAGCCTTCCTCCTCATCCAGTGTAAAACGCTCCAGATTCATCCCGGGGCTCTCACCAAACTCTGGGCTGTGTGACAGAGAGGAGGACCGTGTCTCCGGGCCGAGCAGGAGAGCTCACGGATGGCACAGAGGTGCTGCTGCCTGATCTTGGGGGTCGGGGGGTGGGGGTGGGCGGGTGCGCACACATCTAAATCTGCCTGCGTCTGACTCATTCCACGGGCTTTGGAAGTTAAAATGAATCACAGGCAGAATAAATGAAGGCTGAATTCAGCCCGCATGACAGCTGACGGCTCCAGCCAGCAGTGAGCTCTCCCGACTCCCACAGTTGCTTTTATATGGGAGGACGCCAGTTGTTTAAAGGGGTAGTTTGAAGGGGGGGGGGCACATATGTTAGGATACACTGCACATTGTGTCCATCCTAGCAACTGATTTAACCTCAGGACCAGTCTGCAAATCTTCTGTGCTTTTTTTGTTCTTTTTTTTATTATTAAAGGTTATTTCTTGTCAGTACGTAGTAAAAATAGGGTCAAAAAGAAGAAGAAGGAAATGTCTTTGGTATTAAAGGAAATGAAGCGATTCTATTTTGGACCAAATGTGTCCAGCGGCATGGCCTGATGCATTAGAAAAGCTGACTGGTGTTAAATATTCCAAAAAGGCTTCAACAAGTGTGAGTAGAGAGTGTAAAAGCTGCTAATTGGCTACTCATTAGCTCCTCTGGCAAAACAACCAATTTGACATGGACATTACAGAAGATTTGAACACTGTGTACTAAAATGAAATGACTTGTTAGGATGGACATTTTCACACTGTTCAGAAGATCAGAGGTCACCGACAGGGAGCAGGAGAAAAGGGAAGAGGGAGCACAGGTGGCTTTATTTACCAACTTCTTTCACAGTCTCTCTCTTTCTTTCAGTTTCTCTCTGCCAATGTCACTTTCTTTCACACAAGGCATTAAGTGGAATTCACACACGCTCTCTTTCTCTCACACACACACACACACAGATAGGTCAGACACACAATAGGTGACACAATAGGAGGTAGGGATGAGGAGGAGGAGGAGGAATGACGATAGACTTTTTTTTGTCAGCCATCTTCATCCCCGAGCAACAGAAACCCACACAGGACTGGCATTCGGCCGATTTCGCCTCACTTTTTTTGTTGCTTTGGAGCCGAGATCAAAGCATTATTGTTGTCATTTTGAGGCTGCGTCACCATGCCATTGTGCATCTGTCTGTGTCTAATAAGATGTGGCGCGTGTGAATAAGACCCCTCGGAAAGGAGCCAAATGACTTTCAAATGCCAGTCCCTGGAGCAGAAATGAAAAGATAAGGAAGGAGAGTGAGGGAGGAGGAGGAGGAGGAGGAGGAGGAGAGCTGAGGGTAAACAAGGACGTAAGGATGACACAATGGTCAGCTGAGGTCAATGGAATGAGGAAAAGAAAACGAAGGCAACAAAGAGAAAGGGATAACTCAAAAAAATAAGAAGCGGATGGTCTCACGTTCAAAGTCAAGGAAAACTATTGGGCCATGCTCAAGTTCGGCGCAAGCCAGCACTTTCAGGAGGTTTCCCATGAGCCCCCTGGAACAGAGAGAGGGGAGAAGTCTGTGGGTGATGAGGGGATGGGTGTCGGGGTTGTGCGCGTGTGAATGTGTGTGTGTGCGTGAGTTGTGTGTGTGTGTGGTGTGTGAGAGGTGGCAGCGGCGGGATGGGGGTGAGGGTGGGGGTGGGAGTGGGGGGGTATTGGATGGGAGGGAGCTGTTGGAGTGTGATGATGGAGGCGTGTCCTGGGTGAAGCATGGCAACACGGACACAGAGCGTCTTTAGTCCCGCTCCTCGCAGAGCTTCATTTAAACAGGGAGGGCGCCTCGGGAGTCAAACGTCTCAGAAAGTGACTAATCCGATCCAGCCTGGTTTTCGTTTGTCACAAAAAAAAACAGTGTAAAACAGTCTTCAATTATATGAACTAATCAAAATATCTTGAATAAAAGGGGAATAATGAAAAGTTATATTCACTGGAACTAATTAGTTTCCACTTTGCTCCAAGATTCAGGTCGAATTAATACACTGAGCGGATAAAAACATTTAACAGCAATATTCATGGAGCAGAGAGGCAATATTTCACAGTTTACAGACATCTGGCTACATGCATTGAAGGAAGAGCCTTCGCTGAAAATGTGACTATAAGGACTGATGCTTTGCTCCATCATCTGATCAGAAATCCTATGTGAGAAAACACACATCCCTGTCCTGTGGGCGAGGCAATTTGCTTCACATTTCAAAGTGCTGACATGCGACTTTCCTGAGACGGTCTTTGTGACACCACTGACAAACCCCTTCTCTGAAAACCCATTCGCCCGGCTCAAATGAAATCTCCGCGAGTGGGACCAGAGAGCGTCTGACGATGACAGACCACACCCACAGCAGCACTCCATCACACCACCAGCGGCCCGGCGGCTCGCACATCCAGCCCCTGCCCCCCCCACACCCCCACACCCCCCCTCCCCGCCCGACCCCGCCCTGCGGCCTCCCACCGGACACCTCTCGCCTGCACACACGTGCTCTCACATCGCAGGCACACAGACACGCGCACACACGCCCCCCCGGCGCTCACTTACTTTCGAAGTCCAGGAAAAAATGCGGACAGTTCTCTAAATCCTTGCCAAGGACCTTAATGAGGTTCCCCATGGCTGGCGACCTGGACGGGGAAGGAAACAACAAAATGCATACAGTACGCAGAGCCTGGCAACGCGACACACAACATGCACAGGGAGAACACAGCAGGTTGTGGTCTGCTTTATCTTTTTTTTTTTTTTAAACCCATCTGCACTTCCTTAATTACCCCCCCCCCCCCCGCTCGTCCTCCATCCCTCTGCATCCAGAGCGCAGGCAAGACTCTCCCGTCATAAATGACACTGATGGCAGTTTGCATGGCGTGCACAGTGGACGCTCTATTCAGTTAGAGTGGGGTGGATGGGGGTGGTGGGGGGGGGGGTACAGGGGCCAAATCCAGTGGTGAATCATTTAGCTCGCTCACTGGGAGTCAGTAGAAGCGAGCAGTGGTTTAAATCCATTTACATTACTATAGTAACCTAATAAAAGCCCGCTATGTGCCGGCTACTTTCTCCTAATGCCCTTCATGTCGGGCGGTCTGCAGAGGCTTTATGACAAGCTCTTTATGCTCGGTGAGCGAAAGCCAGATGCCAGCACTTTGCCGGAGCAACGACGCGGGCTTCATCAGATTACGCCACAGGTCGCAGGCGCGCGTGCGATGCCCAGCGTGTAGTGTGTGCAGCACCAGACCCGAACAGCTTGCGTCTGCTCCGGCCGCCGTCCCCCCGGTTTCGACCTCGTCGGGCCCACGCAGCACAGACGGCGCCGAGTCGCTGCCAGGCAGCGTTCAGAGGCGAGGCGGGGCGACCTATCAGACCTGCGCCGTCATCGCCGGAGTCTGAGGTTTCGGGACGCTAAGCTTGTTTTTTTTTGTTGTTTTTTCTTATGAATCGAACGTGTCGTTTTTGCTGACGCCGTTCCGCCGTCCAGACAGCGCCGGGCAGAGGATCTGAGGGAGATCAGGTGTCTCTCGCACTCATTCTGCTGCTGCTGCTGGTGCACAGAGCCAGGACAGAGACAGCCAATCAGCAGAGGCCCTGGGTCTGGTTTGCAGGTTCTCAAAGGGAGAATTCAATTTCTTCGGCACAGCAAATTATGTTGAACATATATTGTTACTGTCTTGTGAGAACTTGATTACGTGCAAACTGAAAAGACACTTTCAGTAAGACTAGTTTGGAATCAGTAGTATTAGGGCATAAAAATCTTTTTTTTTTGGTGGATGTCACAGAGGTGACATCTATTTGAGACTGGACCTCTGAGTTTTCTCTGAGTTTTCTCCTACAGCCCAAAAACATGTTTCAGTCTAAATTGGTCCTAGGTGGGAGTGTGAAAGTGAATCTGTGATGGACTTATGATCTGCTCAGGGTGTAATCCCTGCCTCCACCCTGAGTGTGCTGCACATGGGCTCCTGTGGGCCCTTGCAGTTCTTATGTACAAAACGAACGATGGATGGATGGATTTAGGACTCCTTGACTGCGCTCAGGCTAACACGATTTTAACGACCAGCTAATTAAACAGGAAATGAGAGGAAACTGGGTGTTAGCCGATCAAAGGGTGAGAGGAGCGCGAGGCCACGTGTGGATGCGTGCTGTGCACAAAAAGAAACACAATTAACACAAAGACCAGAGGGCAATCCGACGTTGCGACACGACTCTCAGCTGTGCAAGTATGAAAGCCTCTTGTCAGTCACAGAGGGGTGTCAGCAGCCTGTGCCAAGTTTCACTTCCTCTGGCTGCGTCCGCTCTGTTTATGCATTATGCTAGCACTCGGCCCGGGCCGATCAGTCCCCCCCCCCCGCTCACTGCAGGACTGATTTATGGCCGGCATAAGCATGTTCATGAGATGCCACCGCTCCTCCCGCGCGGCCTTTTTCGCAGTAACTCAGCAAGAACGGCTGTTGCAATGCAGCACGGAGCCGCAGGCAGCCGGGCGGTGGGGGGGGGGGATGGAGTTACGGCGTGCTCCCCGGCCGCTGAGACAGCTTCGCTAAGTGGCGTATCCTCTGGCAGATTATCACTGTACCTGCCGCCTGCAGTGTATGTTCACGCCACCCACAAACTACCGAGAGGCGGCGAGGGAGATGTGCTGAGTCACCGCCCATAACCTGACGAGCGTGAGCCCCCCCCTCACCCACCCACCACCATCACCACCGAGGTGTGAGAGCGCACCCCTGTCTCCTGGTGACTTTTAGACCACCTGCTCCAGGATGGCGGGGCGCTATGAATAAATGAATAACAGATTCATATCTCCAGCCCGACAAGGTGATTGCAAAGGCGAAGTCGAGGCGAGATTCGGATCGATGCCTCGTAGAAAGAGCAACGAGAGCGCTTTCTGACACGCGAGTGAGGTGAGCGTGTGTGCTGGAGGTAGCCTCACACACTCACACACGCACACACACTCACACACGCACGCACACACGCACACGGGCAGTGTGAGTGTGGAGCAGCATGTGGTCCATCCTGAGAGTGGAGCTCGGCGGAGCTGATGGTTGCCAGGATACTGTTGGCCTGGTGATATCGTCTGTTCAGACGAACAGCAGAAGATGTGGAATGAAATAATAAATGAAAAACAAAAAAAAAGAAGAAAAGAAACCAGGATACAGTTTGGTCTCACGCGGGGCCTCAGCGAGTGATCGATGCCTTGACAGCCTTCAGTCCTTGTTACTGGCAGAGAGCGTACGTTGGGCGCAGAAAGCCCCAGTCAGCCTCAAAAACAGGAAACCAAGCCTCCAGCAGCAGCAGCAGCAACAGATTCTCACGTCGTGTCTCTTACCCTCTTTGCCTGCGTGTGCTTTGCCTCTTCCTTTGTCTGTAGCGCTCGCTCACTTCTACCCCGTCCTGTCTCCCTACTCTGCTGCGGCCGCGCTGCCGGTAAATCCCAGTGCAGAGCGATGACTGGAGACCCACGATGCCACTGGTTGCCACTCTGCTCTTCCTGGAGGCTGATGTAAACTTCTGCCCCTCGCTCTGTCTCCCTCCCTCCCTCTCTCTCTCTCTCTCTCTCTCTCTCTCTCTCTCTCTCTTTCGCTCTCTCTGTCTCTGTGTATCTGGGTCCACTTCACACTTCTCTTTTTCAGCTATCTATTTAAAGCCCTGTGGTTTTCTCTATTTGGTCTGCATGCTCGATGCTGCTCTCTGTGTTTGAGTTTTCGATGCTGTTTGTAGAGCAGGATGCTGCTCTGCCGGGTGTGTTTGGCTGGTAGAAAAGAACACGAGATATCCCCCCATTTTATTTACATTTCTCGCCCGTTTCCTCTGGCTGTACCGCGATGCGTGCGCGTGCGTCTTTTCAACTCATACGCGAACAGAGAAAACTCCTTCTCTCTTTTCGTGTCTGACGTCAGAATGGGTTCCTCAAAAATATCCCCTCCAGCTTTCCTCTCTGCCTCACTTCTCTATTTCACCACTCAGCAGCACTCTCCCGGCTCCTCTGGCCTCGTCTTGTCACAGCACATCTCTGTCACTCTGTCTCTCTGCTGGCCCTTAGGTGCAAGCCAATCTAAGCGGCAGAGCAGGACTGTGCATAAACCGCTGTCCATAATGTACACTACACTAAAGCCTTTGGAGGTATCTCCAGCCCACCGTTCAGACATTCAGACACGGGAGGCTGTGAATTAGGAAGTGTGCTTGGCGGCCACTGGTTGCAATTTCTCTAACACACGCAGTGCGCACAGCATTTAAGTGGAGCAAAGTGCTTCTCTTATGCAACCTCGCAGCACACACAGCTCTCATCTGTAGTCCGGCAGGAGAAACCGAACCGAGGGGCTCCTCGAGTGTTAAGAAAGGCACGGCTCGGCTCCCACATGGCGTCTGAAAAGCAAACCCAGGCTTCCGACTGGAAGCCAAGCGGCTGCAGCTAGGCCTCCCGGCTTCCTTTCAGCTCCCCCTCAAAGATTCCTCCTGTTTCCAAAAAGCGGGAGCCTCCACGTTGTGGATTTAGCGAGCACAGAAGCTGCGCTGCACGCCTCTGCCAAGTCTAACCTCTATTAACTCGCTCATAATAGCATCTGAACTCGCTTCCTCCATCTGCGTCTCTGTCTCTGCCACCACACTGATCGCTCTCTCAGACGCACGCTGGATGTTCAGAGGCATGTAAATCAACCGGGCTCAGCAGCTGTACCGGGTATAGAGGATGCAGCACCTGCTCTTTCCTCTCCAGCATCCCTGTTTCCTTATTCATAAACTGTCCATCCACACCCTCTCCCTCCCCTCTGCCGTCTCGCCCATATGGTGTTTCTCTGTCTTGTCCTTATTTTTCTTTAGTTTTTTTTTTCCACGCCTCATTTTCCATTCCTACCTTCACTTGTGTTTATCCCTCTGGAACACTTCACTGCATCAACCAGGGCTCGTCAGCTCCACACAGTGGTTACAGCATCAGCACCCACCACCTGACAAAGAGACAGACAGACAGGCAGAGGGGAGGAGAAATTAACATAAAATTCAACATCACATGCCATGCATGTGTCTGGAGGAGCAGGGAAGTGCTGGTTGTGGTTTTAAGAAGCACTGACTCAACAACAGCAGAGGAGAGAGCATTGAAAGGGACATAAATAAACATAAGGGCAAAAAAGAAGAATTAATTATGGAATGAGGCTGAAATGCTAGCGAGGCCTCATTATAAGCAAGGACTTAACCCTGTTAGGCTGCACAGTGGTACTTGATACGCCCGGACTTAACCTGCGACTGCATTTGAAGCAGTCATTATTCTTTTGTTTAACCCAATAAACAACAATGATCCAATTTTTTTCCACCACTTGGGGACAGCAGACACAACGTGAGATCCCAATTCTACCTTACCTTCTAAGTCAACAGTAAACACGGCCAAGTGTCACCGGTATTGCTTTCCACTGTACCGTAATTGTCCATCACATCTTGATTTAGGAGCTGCTGATTGAAGATTTTCAGACAGTTCGAGCACGAAGGAATTCGTGTTCTCCGAATGGTTCCTTGAGTGATTAGTGCTGTCACAAAAGGGTCCCATGTTCATCTCCTGGTTGGAGCGAGGGCTTTTCTCTATGGAGTTTACATGTTTCTCATCTGCTTCACCCTATGTGCACTGGAGATAGTCTGCAGCAGAGCTCAGCGTTGGCTACAAAGCCAGTGTTAAAAGCTGCCAAGGTCTTTTGTACGGAGTGTAGTCGGGCTCAAAGGACCATGGTTAGACACAAAGGATGTTTAGCCTCCAAACAGAGCAATTGGTTTTACCTTTCTGAACACCCACCCAGTCCGATCTGAGAACCTTGACAGGATGTGTCCGTTTCTCCCAGATTTTACATTTCGATAGCAGGCTGCGCTTGTTAATCGTGCCCCATTGATTGTGAGTCTGTCACAACTCTGGTGCTGTCTCACCCGCTGACTGTTGTAACTATTAACACGGCTGCTGCTGCCCTTGCATCATTGAATCTCATCAGGAGAGAGTGCAGACAGGAGAGAGGCGGGGGCCTTTGAAGAACAGTTGCCAGGGAAACACAGCCTCTTATTCTCATGGCAACACACAGTCCGGCACTGCTCTGCGTTATCAATCAGATGGATGGATGGAGGGACGCATGGACGGATGGATCGACAACACTCTCCTTGATCCCCCATCGGGGTTGTAAACTACACTGTCCACTTCTAGAATTACATGTCGTCTGCCTTACATCAGGAGTTTTATTTTGACGGCGTGTTCTCTCCGAGTGAATTATCTGACTAATGCTTATTGATTTCCTCTTGCGGTGAAAGGTCAAAGGTCACATCTTCGCACAGGACGCTGAGGTCAAGAGGGGTTACAACTTGAACTAAGACATGGAGATCTGCACGTGGACAGTCAATTATTTTGACTTAATTTAACCATTAAAGTGGGACTGTTTCTTACATCTGCATTTTCATTTTCTCCCATAGAGAAGTAGCTGTGTGAGGTGCACTTAAAGGACATGTCGCACAGGCATGATATCGAAAAAAGCCGGCTCTGTGCAGCTGTTGTCATGACTATTGATGGTTTTATCAGACCCAAATGAGAGCAGACGCATAATTTCTCTCTAGCTTCAGGGCCTCAGACTGCACATTTTGATGGATTACTATTTTCAATTCTACTAATTAGTTGAGTGCTTTAGTTAGCCCTAAAAGCTCTATGCCACCTGGTTGCACTCAGTGTTGATCCATACAAAAAAGCCCCTGTTACCAACAAAATGGTTCTGGGTTGGTGCTGGTTCGGTGCCAGTGTCACTGCATGGGTCACTTACATCACTTACGTCTGTCCCAAGGACTGAGTCCTGTTGTTATTTCAACCACTGCACTTTTTCGGTCCTTATAATCGTTCCTTAACTTCTTGTTCTTTAGCTTTCGTTTCAGTACATCTACAGCTTGTAGCAAGAAGAACAAATATATCGGACTTGATGTTTTGATTGGTCTCCATAACCCCGCCCCCCCCACCTCTCACGTAGCTGGTGCTCACCCAGCAAAGAAGTGATGCTCCTCTGGAACCAGTTTTTCAGGGCTAGAAAAAGATCTTTGGCACTGGAAACACAAAAAACGATTCTTAACTCAGCCTGGCCCAGAACCAGCACTGGAAACGCAATGTGTATAGCCACTGTACAACATGTGGGCTTGCAAAGTATCTTCATACACTGGGATCAGATTTTAGTTACATTTCGGCTGCTAGTTTTGAATGCAGCTAATGAAAGATACTCAGTAGGTGTAAAATGGCTCTAAATATTGACTGAGATTTGTGATTCATATGTGGCTTCCAGTCAGCCTGCAACCTTTGTCTGACACAAAACACAAGGCAGAGCAGAGTCAGTGCTGAACTTCAAGGTTCTCTGACACAACAGCTGATAAAAAAAGAAACTATAGCCACTGACACTAACTTGTTGCTTTTGTTATCAAATGACTGAAATTCCTTATTTATCTGGTGAGGTAACAACTAAACTATTTCCATGACATTAGCAGCTCAAACTGAATGAACACTGAAAGAACAGGGTCCAATCTTTTCATGCAGGCATCTCCAGTGCCTCTTTGCACATTCTTCATATTTGCAGAGCTCCAGGCTGTGTTGCCAGTTTAATTCGATTTTAACAACAGTTTGATGTATGATCAATAATCTAAAAATGAGTCTAATGTATGAGAATTTGTTTCAATGACACACAATGAAACATTTGTCTGATTTGAGCATCACTGATATAAAGTGCGAGCTCAAGTGATTTTCATTGAGTTTCCTTTTAGTTATCAGGTCTGGCTCAGGTCCATCCTTTCATCCATTCATTCTCTTATGTGGTCTATATCCAGTGGTGTTGAGGGGTCTATTGGAGACCCTCTCCAGTGTGTATACAGTCAGACTAAGGCCTGGACAGGTCTCCAGTCCATCAGGGCACAGACGCACAAACCCTCCTCTTTCACAGTCACACGTAGGGGCAACTCAGTCTCCAACTGACCACGTTTTTAGAGAGTGAAGGGAAACCGGAGTACACAAAGGAAACATATGAACACACAGAATTCACACTGGAAGGCCTTCAGTCCAAATTATATTTGAGTCAGTTTTCTACCTTTAAATTGTCACATGTTGTGTGAAGGAATTGTTAATAGAATTTATTAATCTGAAGTCTTTAAAGTCAAAACGAATCGATCAGATTCCAGGAAGGACGTTGCTCTGATATTGGCGCTGCCACTTAAGGAGCACCATCATGAATCAGTGTCCGGCTAATCAAATATCAGACTACTCTGCAGTCTCCAGAGAGCAGACGCTGGAGGAGAGGCCATACGGGACAGTCTGTGAACTCTGAGGCTTTTTCAGCAACTTCGGAGCAGATAGGTATTTCAGAGGGAGCAGGAGAGGGCGGGTCGGACGGTCCGGGGAGGGGAGAGATCAAAAAGTCACTGGAGACGAACATCTGTTGGTTCAAGCATCTGTTTTGTCGAGAGCGCATGCTACTTAGGTCCTGTTAGTTCAGCTCGCTGAGCAGGTCTCTCCATCTCTTTCTCTCTCTTCTCAACCTTTCGCCCGCTCGCTCCACACACCCTTCTCTCCGCCCACTGCTCACTCACTCTTTTATGCAGCCGTTCATTCACCCATCTTCTCACTGCACACCCTTTTGACCTCTTCCTCATTCGTGTGTCTCTTATAACCTCCTTCCATCCTTCCCTCCTTTGTTCTCAGCACATTCTCTCTAAAGATAGAGAAGAGTGCAGAGGGCTGCGGTTAAATCAGCGACTCAGACGTGTGTTTTTGACAGAAAGGGAAGGAAAAGATAAAGATGTCGTGAACTGAACACCCACCTCAACTCATTTAATCCTCTGTTTTGGTCAAAGAGAAGCGTTGCACCGCTTTATTCGCTCAGAAACAGAACAGGAAAGGAAAAGAAAGGGATGGAAAGTGAAGGAAAAGAAAGCGTAGGCTCGGAGAGGAAAGAATAGGAGAAGCGTAGGAAGGATGCATTGACAAAGAGCTATAGTTTCAGCAGTATAATCAAGAGTAATGGGAGGTGGCAGTGTCAAACCCAGCTCACCCATCGCTAAAGATTGACCGATGATGAAATGCTACAGCCAATTTGCCTCTGGCCCACACATACACACACACACACACACACTCACATACACACACACGTTCATGAACAATTTGGACTTCGCTGAGGTGAGGAGGGAGAGTGAATAAAAGGCGAGAGCTCTGTGTGAGAGCTAAGGATGGAGGGCAAAATAGAGATGGAAATGGAAGGAGGAGGTTACGATTCTTCGGCGTCACCCCTCCCCCTTCTTCCTCACTCCCCTCTCTCTCTCTCTCTCTATCACACACACACACACACACACACACACACACACACACACACACAGGCTGGCGGCTGAGTCCAGCACAGTGCGCGATGCCTCATGAAAGGGCGATTGCAAATGAGCATTGTGGTTGTGTGCTGCGAGGCTGACAAAGGGAGAGGGGAGACTGAGAGACAGGGAGGATGAGAGAGAGCGTCAGGTTATGGCATGTTGGAGCTGCACTTGAATCGGTTCTCATTGTGTAACATGCTTCAGTGTGATCACTTCTGGATTGAAATGAAGAAGTGGGGCAGCAACTGAGGGATTTCAATGCTTATTTGCATTTGGATAAAAACCGAGCTCTAATGTCTCTATTGTGTAAATATTGCAGGGTTTATATCCATTAAGAGCATTTGCATTTGATTCACAGAAATCCGCTTGTTAAAGTGTTTAAAATGAATGATTTTTAGGTCATATAATTCAGTTTCACTGCCCTGTTTTTCTTTCCTTTCTCTAACACTGTGAATAACATATTCCTTATATTTAATGTAGCCATTAATATTTGAGGATCAGAATTTGGCTCATGGGCGTTCTGAACCTTGAAAGAAGCAGATATGGAAAAACTGAGCCTTGAATTTCAATTTTGAAGCGGTTTGCTCTCCCAGCTGTGTTTGTGTGAGGATGGACGGGTGTACAGTCGCATCTTGTTATCTTTGTTTGCGAGGCCATGCCAATTAGCTGCTATCAAAGGAAAAACTGTAGTCTTTTAGGGAGTCTTCCTTTTCCAGCATGAGGGCTTTTGATGTGCAGGCGATTGTGTGCATGTGTGTGTGTGTGTGTGTGTGTGTGTGTGTGTGTGTGTGTGTGTGTGTGTGTGTGTGTATTTTACAGTCACTGCTGTGAGTATTGTTGCACCCCCTACCCCTTTCTTGTCCTTCCCTGACCCCCTGCTTTCTGTAAACAAAGACAGAAGCGACACACGTCTCTGTAGCCAGCCGCTCTTTGTGCCGAAAGGAATGTGTGTGTGTGCTTTAATTAATTTTAATGGGATGAAAATAACTTTGAATTGATTTAATGTAAAAGGAGGTCTATTTAATGTGCATGTGTCTGTATTTGTATGTGTGCATATATGAGTATGTGTGTGATATGATCATGTGCATATGTCTGTGCATGCACTATGCTTGTGTATTCATATTGTATTCATATTGGCTTCATGTTGGCTCTAACTGAGCTCATCATGTCTGTGTGTGTGTGTGTGTGTGTAATACAAGTACATGAATTATGCAACTTATTTATATAGCCCTAAAGATTTTGCTTTGGTGTCAAATAATGACCAGAGTGTCATAGATTAGCTGCAAAAAACAAAATTAGTACACAAAACATGCTTGTATGCATACAATACAGGTCACTATAGTTGTGCATGTATGTGCAAGATAGAGAGAGAGGGAGAAGGAGAGAGAGAGGGTGAGGGACGCCGATAAAGTGTGTGTAAAACAGAGAACAAGCATCAAGACCTGCTATAAAACAGTACATAAAGACGGTTTAAACTCCCCGGCGACTCGCTGTCTTGTGATTGTTCTCTCTCCTTCAGCTCACCTTCACTCTTTTCAGTCCATTCATGGTCTGTCTGCCTGTCTCTTCGTCTCTTTGTCCACTACCCCGCCTTGAATTCCACCTGTGTGTGTCACTCACAATCACACATCTTGTTTATTTGCCTTTTGCCGGAGAAACAGGTCTTTTCTTTCTTTTTTTAACACAGGAACAGCTGATGGTACAGACACACAGTCTGCATGGATGGCTGGATGGATGGAGGGTAAAAGTGTCCAGCCAGGATTAAACAAGGAATACAGCGGTATGTGTCTAATGTGCCGGGTCATCAGGCAAAAAATTCTCAGCAGGTTTTGGGGGAAAAAAAAGATAAGAGGTCGACGCTTGTGGTGCTACTGCACGCGTGTTACACAGAGTGAAAAGACAGAGGCAGAGAGATTAAGAGAACTTCAGAATGAACAGAAGGACCATTTTGATTTTCCTCCTACCGGACACAGTAAAAGCCTCTAGGCTTTGGATCACATTTCCGATTCCTCAGCAATTCCCACAGGTTTGGTGTAAGTGTCATTAATTGCTTTTTTTTCCTGATTGGAAAATAACCGAGCCTCGCGAGGGCTGTTTTATGGGTGACTACAAAAGATGATGTCATCCTCCCGCACCGGGGCTAAAAATTGCTGCCACAAATTAGCAACCTGCGTGGACGAGTTGACGCAGCTGTAACAAGTCAGCGTGCTGAACAATAGCTTCTTTATACGTAACTGGCATAGCCGCTCAATAAGAAACATTTTAAGTTAACCATATCTCAGCTTCTGCGATACTAGATGTTTGAAAGTCACTGCTGCAGAACAACAACACTGAACAACTGAGATGAGATCTAATATAGGGTACATTCAGTTGTGAAGCAGTCTTCCCCACTACTGTATTCCATGGCTAGTTTGTTTGAGGTTAATTCTATATATTATCACTAAGCTCAGTGGAAGTGGGCCACAGCATGGATCTGAATCCCCCGGCCATGGCACATGACCACAGAGAATGAATGAATGAATGAATGGGACGACCTCCGACCTTAGCCTGACCTAGAATCTATATTGGGTTGGCTTTGTCGATGTCAGCCACCCTGTACATACCGAGAAGAGCCAGTGTGTCCTTGACGGAGCCGATGCTCCATCACACTGTGCTGCAGTGTGTCTCACATGGCTGAGGATGCAGTGTTACACTACTCCCTGGCCCACTGGGAGAGGCAGAATAGCAGCAGCAGCTCTCAAATATAGGAAATTGGCTGCCATGTAAGGTATGGGCTTGAGCTGAGGCAGGGAAAAAAAATAATTGATTTAAAAGGATGAGGATGAAAAGTCGATTTGGGACAGGTTGGTGCAGCCCTGGAGTGAAAGTTGAAGATCCTGGCTGTTTTTTTGTGGTTTTATTCTCTCCGGTGTTTTATTTTTGAGCACTCTTCATATTATTTCCTTCTTGTGTGCTGCCAAAAAAGACGTTGACATATACAGTAGAGTCCTCACTGACTCAAGCTCAACTAATTAGCCAGCATTTGTGTGTGCTCATGTGCGCAGATATGGAGAAAAAAAAAATGATAGAGAGGGATCTATGTGGATCGTCTCACAAGCCAGATCAAACACAAGCATGACTGCCAGCATCCCAGAGTGCCCATAGCAGGCCTGGCACACACACACACACACACACACACACACAGAAACAGACAGTGACACACAAAGGCATGCAGCGATGATACAGATATGATTTAACCATTTGTTACAATTGGTCATTTTACTATCTCTTGGTGTATTACGTCACTTCTAGTTAAGTATTGGAAATGCTGATGATGAATGACTGCTGTCTCAGCTAACATTGATAACATTGTTCAGGTTTACAGCCCAAACTTCCCCAAATCAAATCAAGGGTGGGTCAGAGCCTCTACCCACTTATGAAGCACCACAGCGGACATCCTGCAGTGGTAATGTAGCAACTGACTCAAATACCATATTTATCTACAAAATATATAACGACACATTTGCTGCAAACACCATCCATCATCTTGCCTGCTTTATAGCTAACAGTGTCACAGGGATCATTCTGTGCATACATACTTACAGTAGTTCAATGTTAGGTAACACACCCCGTACAGGTTGAGTCGATCGCAAGGCATGCGCACCATTCACACTCACATACACACACGCACAATTTAGCTCCAATCGGTCTAATCATGCATGCTCACTATGAGAGTACCTGGAAAAATAGGAAGTTGTGAAAATGAATTAAAATCAAATTGTTCATGATTTCTTCATTAATCCTGGCAGAGCTGCTGTGTCCACTAAGAGTTGCCAACCTAGATAATGGTAGAGTTGCTATTTTGACTGTAAGCGAATCTAACAGAGGTGTTAGAGGCTTAGGAGATAATCAGCAGTGCAGTCAAACACACTCCCCATTTTGACTGTTGACACAAACTCTTTTCCTCTTCTCACAAGTGTTCCTCTTTCATGCGAGTCTATTTACCTTCAGCTTCAATAACCAAATGCTCAGTGGTTTTATTATCAAGGAGAACTTATTAAGAGAACTGGGGCTGCTATTGAGATACCATTGTTAAGTAGATAATTTGCCTCTTCCCTTATTACGCACTAATTACAATAGTGTCTCCTCCCACTCTGCCCCCTTTTAGTCTCCCAGCGGCCTAAATAGGCTTCACCTCCCCCAGATTTGGGAATATTGATGTTAAATATGACCACAGGGTGGGCATTTGGGCTGTTCATCGATGTTAGTGGACAGCAATTGATCTGATCGACACACAACAGGCCATGAGGCTGTAGGAAGTCCTCACAAAGCAGAGCTGATGTAATCCGATTACATCCACGGACTCACCATCTCCTCTTTTATTGCCATATAGATTAGACAAGCCGAGTCGTATCTGGTTAGAAGTAGACTCTGAGAGTTGGGAGAGAGTTCACTGTGGCCCGTCGCTTTGCCTGGCTGGATGTTATATCACACGTTTCAGAGAGTTTCAGCAGGACACTCAGAACAGGGACGATAACAGAGTTTAATAAGAGTTTTCAGTTGTCTCCACAAGTGCCATCCAGCATTGAGAGTTAAATAACATGATCGAGGAGTTATCAGATCTTGGCTCCCCTGTCACGGCAAATTAAATCTCATTGTCTCCTAAATCAATTTTCCTCCGTATTCACTGGGTTACTTCATGAACTTGTGTTAAATTAACAAGTCCCTCATTTCTAAACTCGTGGGCTCTGCTGTGTCAGATCTCTTTTTAAACAAGATGAATTATGAGTTGGAAAATTTCGGTTCCTGTTTCATCAGTTTAAGATGATCCTTGTTCCTCTTTGTTTGAGAGCACTGACACTTTTGGAAGATTCCTTTAATAGGTTTCCTCAAGTAGATTTTTTTTTGCTCATTGTATAGGATTGGTCTGACATTAGGGGATGCACTCTTGTAGAAAAGGCTAACAGCTTTTCAAGAAGTTTGCTCTATAGTCCAGTATCTGCACAAACGTGAAGCTACAGCTGCTGGTTAGCTTAGCCTAGCATAAAGACTCAAAATACATAGGACAAAAAGATGTAGCACTGATCAAAATGAACTCTGCATATTCCCATAAAGCACACCAATGAACATATTATATATTTTCTAATTTAAGTGTTGTTCTCATCATTGTGCTTCTGGGTAAAAATCTGAGACTTAAATATACTTGTCTCTTCCCATTAGCACATTAGCACATAAACCCACACTGGAACCACATCTTGTTTTTACAGTTATTTTTTGCAGGCTTATTAAGTAATTTAATGAAATAAATACCACACTTTAGAGGTGCTAGTAGATAGGATTTTGGACCTTAAGAAAAATGTTTCCCTCTGCTTCCACTCGATGCAAAGCTTGGCAAATTGGTGAGAGAAGCTTTGTGTTTAAAGATGAATATTAAAAAAGAATTGAAACTTTCATCTCACTCCCGGCAAGAAATAAACCAGCTAAACCAGTTCGAAAAACATCACACCATTGTCTTAAAAAACCTAAAGGACTAGATTTCTGTATGGGTCCTCCCTCCCTCACCACTCCCTCAACCCTGTTCCCCTTTAACAAGATCATCTCTGATCCGAGGCAGTAATCCTCGACTCCTGACAATACTGGCTTAAAATCCACACGATTATTAGTGTGGAGACAAAGTGCAGCTCAAATTCCTGAAATTATCTCAGGCCATGTTACGCACCAGTCTGGTCCAACCTCCCAAAGTCCAGTGAAAACCAAAGGAACATCAGCTACAAGGAAGAAAACTGAAGTGACAGATGTTTGAATGGCAGATGTTAGCACTGGACAGATGGGTCGGCCAGTCAACAAGATTAGGAGAGTTTATATAATGCGTGGATTGTCAGGCAGTTGGGGCACATGGGCAAACATATGGATGATGTTGTACTTTAATCAAAGGATTGAATGTCACATGCTTGTCCGTCACTGGAAGTCTGTCTGATAAGCTTCTCAGAATTAGAAAGAGCAATAATCCAACATGGAATCATTGTTGCTCTTTCGAGGAGGGCAAAGATAACGTAAGGATACGTGGATAGGTATAAAAGCAACCCTTGTCCACAAAATGAAATCATGGAATGGTCAGATTTGCAAATTTACAAACTACACAGAATAAATTCACATTCTTGTTTCATCAAATGTTGGTGGCAGCAAACGTCTCACTTCCTTGCAAAACGCTCCAACAGGCTGTCCTATTAGCATCTATTCACCCAGTGTCAAACTGTTTTGACGATACTCTCTTCAGGCGTGAACCACGACACTCTGAAGTCACTACATTTCCGTGTCACTGTACGTGTCTCTTATCTGCTTGCCATCAAAGACTGTGGGTTAGGGTTAGACTGCGACCTCAGCCGTCAAGTTCACTGAAGCCTAGAGGAGGTCATTACAAACTGTTGTACCTATGTTGATAGTGATTTGGAAGTGACAACAAATGTGATCGGCTACAAACAAGACCGACATTACACATCCTCTCCTCCTTTTTCCACTTTCTCCCATGTTTTCACGGATTCTAACCTTAGATACCCTCATCCTCTACTCCCAGTCTCTCAACATGCAGCAGTCGACTTGCTGGAGCCGTTAGATTACACACATCTGTACCGTGAAATACATGTCATCATGGGAAATGCAGTCTAGCCATGGTCTGGGAGTAATTGCAGTGAAAGCAGCAAGCATGGATGCATATCTCAAATAACAGAGCATACAGTAGAAAAGGCTGAAATGTATAAGGTGCTGGACGGCCTGAGAAATGTAAAGAGCCTCCTCTACTGTGCCATGCCAACCCCCATTCCTGTCTTCCGCCTTGTCAAACCTGATAATCCTGACACATGCTAAGGCTACCTAATAAGATACTGCACCTCATAGGGACAGGGGAAATGAGACATTGTAAGACATAAACAACACTAATCCTCTGCAAGGCAGCAGGACAAAATGATAGTGCGGCACTGGAAGTCATCGCCACATGCTGTCAACACCATTTCGCGGTGAGCATTTTTGACTTGCTGTGAGCGTTTTGACAGGATGAGGCTGAGGGAAGTGACAGAACGCGACGAGGTGACGAGGACTGATCGGAGGTGCTCAGAAGGAATTAAATGTTGAGAGCAGGGGCAAATTAATGAGTTAATGGCGAAGCGAAAGGGATGAATAGAGGGAACGCACGAGGAAAGAGCCTAGCAGGCTGGAAACGAGGGGGGGGGGTGTGAGACAAAGAGTGACAGAGAAGGAGTGAGGAGAGAGGAGGAAATGCAGACGGGCATGTTTCTATGGGCGCTCAGGAAAGATTTGGGGTGAGGGAATCTTGCATCATCGCGGCAGGCCAATGAAAAGGCTCGGTTAAAATGTTCAAAGGGAGTGTCCTAGCAACAGCGGAGTAAATACCATAGCAGCCACCATTCCATCTCAGACCAGAAAAAATCCTATACACACACATACACACACACCGATAGACTCCGATACTGTGAGCACAGAGCTGTTCCAGTGCACCTTGCTGTGTTTTCATACATGTAAATGGGCTATAATCTGCATATTTTGATTCATGACCGTGCAGTGTACAACACAACCCATACATCTTTCACAGCATGTAGGTGTGTCTCAGATGACGGGTATAGATGACACAACACTAGACCTATTTTTTCTGTCTTTGTGAATGTATACAGATGTGTATATATGCTGTTCCACATGAAAAAAGCAAGTACAATGCAAATGGGGAAAGTTTTTCCCCTAAATTTCTCACTATGTTCAGGTGATGTGTGCGTGTGCATTCAGGTGGATGTGTTTGTACAGCTGTGTTGTTCTAAAAGAGTGGATAGGACCTGGATGTGATTTATTTTGACACATAATATTCTGACACTACAATGTGACCTCCGTGTCCACCAAATTACTGTGTGTGTGTGTGTGTGTACGCGAGAGTGTGTGTGCGCCACATAAGTCAACATAGCAGCAAATCATGATTTAATCTACTCATGGATTATAACCAGTCAGTAGATTACAGAGGGATAGAGAAGGCCTAGATCTTTCAATTACACACCTCTCCTGTCTGTTTCTCTCCACATCTACCTGCCTATAAACACACACACACAAGGTCTCTCCCTCTCTCTCACACACACGCACGCAGTACTTAATCACCATTTCTATTTCCACCTTGATTTTTATCCATCTGTCCATCCACAACACTGCTCTCGTTCCCTATCCCCCGCACACACAAAGAAGACCTGCAGAGTCATACAGTGGCACAGTATGCAGGTTCACCCATCCTGCTCTCTCTCTCTCTATCCCTCTCTCTCTCTTCTCACAGCCTCCTGTACACACTGTCCTTCACCAGAATTTTTCCCCACTCGACAGAGCAGACCCTCCAGAAAAAGCCCAAGCCCTCATTCATTCATCCCTCCATTCAGTTTTTTCCTCCTTCCCTCCCTCCTTCTTTTCCTCCTCCCTGTTTTCCACTCCAGTCGCATGCACCCACCCCTTCTGATCGGCGGTGCAATCTCGGGCTATTGTTTTTAGCAGGCTGTTTGGAGAACCGTCTCCTAAACACCTTTTGCCGCCAGGCTCATAAAATTCCTGATGTTATTCATGCTTGATCATGGAGAAGAAGAAGAAAAAGAAGCATGCCCAATTGCAATTTCCCCACATTGTTCACACAACACTCGGATGCATCAGTGTGCTATATGATGCATGTGATGGTTCTAGGTCACATATGTCCTGTGACCAAACAACCATCCATCACTGGGGATGTACAACATACACACATGAGCATAATGCGCTCCATAGCTATCTGATTCATTCCTGCAAACATGCAGAGGAAGAATAGATCTCAGCTGAAGCGTGTGTATGTGTGCATCTGTGTGTGTATGTGTATGTGTGTGTGTGTGAGGCTATGGCTGTGGCAGTGACCGTACCACTCTGCCTAAGCACTGCAGTGAAAGAGGACAAGCCCCAGTTGACCAGCCCCACAGGGTTGGATGTGTTTGGGCTAAATTCATCGCTCGCTCCCCACCCTCAGGATCGTGACCCACGCTTGCCCTCCACCTCTGCTCCTTTTACCCGCAGGCAGAGGCACCGACCCTCATTCAAAGACCCCCTTGAAAAAAACAACTACAATTCAGCCGTCATCCCCAGTCTGAAGTCTAACCCACATCCATCCATCCTCGACCCTCCTCCTCCTCTTCTTCCTCCTCCTCCAGCTCGCTGCCTCTCTCTTAAGTGCAGGGTGGGACTGTAACTGTGAGACCCTTGCATTCTATCAGAGCTAAGCAGATGCAGCAATGAGGAGAGAGGAGTGAGATGAGAGATGGAGAGAAAAAAAAAGAATAAAGTTGTGGCTGAGCTTACCGGCTGGCCGTGCAGGAGGGGAGGATGATGCCTCTGTCTCTGCTCTTCCTCCCTTTCGCCGTGGACCGAGGTGAAACACAGATGGATGCTGGGAACAAAAGGAGGACGGAGGGAGGTGGAATGCAGAGACCAGCAGCCGGTGGCTTGTGAGGGAGTGAGGAGAGGAGGGAGGTGACAGAGGGTGCGAAAAAGGAGGGAAAAAGGTCCTTGTGTTGCTTCTCTATGTCTTCTTTGGAGAAGCTCCTTTATCCTTGTGAGCCAGAGGGCTGTGGATTCACCTAAACACTGAGCACACGCACTGCCTCACGCCACTTAGCCCTCCCTCTCTCTCTCTCTCTCTCTCTGTCTCTCTCTCTCTCTCTCTCTCTCTGCACTAAAGACAGCAGCTGTTGGTCTATGAGAAATAGAACGCTATGTCCCCCTCCCTCTCCCCATCTCCTCCTACCTCGCTTGCTCACAAAGACCCCCACCATGGACACACACACACACACACCACACACACACACACACACACACATACACACACATTCAGCATGTCCTCACAACACCCCCTCCCCCTTTGACTAACATCTCCCACTTGCCTGCTGGCAGTGAGAGGGGGGGGCACCACTGTGTGTGTGTGTGTGTATGTGCGTGCATGTGTACGTGTGTGTGTGTGGTTGTCTTTTTGTGCGTGTGTGGAGAGTTGTATTGTGTTTGACATTGTTTCAGCAGCAGAGTGACTTTTTCTGTCCACACGGTGTGAAAGTGAATCATGGTGAGTAAGGATGTGCATAGGGGTATTTTTGCACGCTGTGTGGGTGAACGCTGAGCATCGTTTGCCACTGTTCTGCAGAGGGGAAGGAAATTCACATTATTTGTGGTTAAAGGCAGTGTTGTTGCAAAGCGGTTTACATTTACTGTAAGACCAAAAAGCGCAAGGGAGCTGAAAGCATAAATTAACTGACATTTATGAACATGTGACAGGTTAGTAATCACCCCAAGTGTGTGTGTCTGTCTGTCTATCCGTCTATCTGGCTGTGTGTGTTTGTGTGTGTGTGTCACCATTTTTCTCTGTGTCCTTCGCACTCAGTAAAATTTGATATGGTGAAAACTCCCGTCAGGACCCTTATTTCAGGGTCGGAGCCTGGACGAAGGGGCATGCTTAAATGAGCCATGGCTAAATTGAAAGTCTGTGTGTGTGTGTGTGTGTGTGTGTGTGTGTGTGTGTGTGTGTATGTGTGTGTGTGTGTGTGTGTGTGTGTGTGTGTGTGTGTGTGTGTGTGTGGAGTTGGGGCCACAGAATGTCTATTGTCTGGTGGTCTTGTACCCAGACTTGTGCTTCTAGCAGCCCACCCGGGGGGCAGAGTAAAAGAGCCGAAGACCACAGGCTGCCATGCAGTACTCCAACTCTGCAAAAAAGTCTGCAAAAGAGCCAGATGCAGGAAGCCAGAATGGAGTCACTCAAGTATATTTGGAGGCAGAAAGCACTGCTCAGTTGACATACTCCTCCCACTGCCTCACATTATCAATATTTGAACAGGTTGTTGGATCAAACAGGCCCAAATTGTCTGCATACAAACTTAAATATCCAGTTGCCACTTCGTTTTACAAAGAAAAAACTTTCAATGAAACCCTATAGATAGACTTAAAAAAGCAACTTTGACACCTGGTGTTTGTTGGCACCCGGAAAGAGAAAAACCGTCCAACATGTTTGTCAACAGTGAATAAGCACATGAGAGCTGCAATATGGCCTCAGTGGGTCATGAGAATGGACTCAAAGGCACAATTATCCCTGTAATGGTTTGCTATAAAGGTAACAAGCATGCTCATGTCTTAATAAAACACCACCTTAAAGTTGAGCATCGTATCAGATGTCTCAAAGCCTCACATATGGTGCGGATCACAGGAAACAACCACGCCACACAGGTCCTCACTGTCGGCTGAGGCTAAATGAAAAGTGGTGGAAGAGTTTAATGTCTAACAATAAATACGGGTCTTCCTGTTTTTGAGGTTATGTCTGAGAAGTGGATCTTCTGACTGCGACTTTCACATCGTCAAACAGTGTTCCACGTTGCTACACTGTCTGCACAAGGGCAACTTGTGATCACGCGCATCTTCAAATGCAGTTTTGCTTTCATCTCAACTTCCCCCTTTGCCCGTATTTTTAATCCGGATGTAAATGTATGATACAAAATGTAAAAAATAAGAATAAGTCATTACATACGATCTATGTCATGTTGTATTGAGAATACCAAAATCATCTATTTCATTTCATACTTCGTCTGCCTCTGCTAGCACACACTGAAATGAAGGCTGTGTGGACTCCATGTACCAGAATGCACCTGTGCTATCTGTAGTCCATCTCAGAGGAAGATGGAAGTGGTGCTCCGAGGGGGTGTGCTGACACCCTCCCTGAGTTAACAGAGAGCAGGAGACTCTGATGGTAGCATCAGAGTTAATTAAGGGTTCATTTTTTGTATTACAGATAAAGCAGAAATATATACACTGTATGTTATATAGAGATATACTATGCATCACTGAGGATTGGAACTAGAAACGCAGAGTTCAGCGTGGTTAGTTACTGTATGGGACTCAGCATCGTACCTTGAAAGTCTTACGAGTTTTTTCCTTTGAGAGCAGACACCAACCACACTGATGACCTATGGTCAGTTTCAGCTGTTCGTCTCAAATCTGTTCCTCAAAGTGGGCCGGCAACCATGTGCCGAGTGAACAGGTGCCGCCGCAGGTCGTGGGAATGTGTCTGAAATGGCGGCATCTGTCGGTTTTCAACCACAGCAGTTAAAGCCCGGTGGTTTGGTTTTTCTGCTGGGCCTCACTCTTACCCCCACGTGTGTGAGACACTTGTGTGTTAGCATTACCTTATTGATACCCTCATTCCTCACTATAGTTTTCCGTGACTCATTTACTCGTTTCATCAAATCAGGAAGGAAACCCTGCGCTATTAACAGAAGTACCACAACAAGTACTCAGATATGAGCAGAACTAGAGTGAGGTGTGAGCACACATCTGCTTTGATGTTAGCCCTTGATTTGCAACCCCCTGACCAACCCCTCCGATCAACATATAAAGTGCTCTCACCACGCCGTGAAATTCACACCAGTGTCTTTATGTGTTACTGTCTCTCTGTCTCTTTCTTTCTGTGTGTGTGTGTGTGGTGGGGGGGGGGGTCGGATTGAACAGCAGATACTGAGACACATGATGGTCACCTGATCTGACTGCTTCGCTCCGCAGTGAGGCAGGCTAAAATGAATATACATCCTGTATCCAAGGAGACTGAGGAGCAGGATGGCGAGCGACTCAATTTGCATACGCTTCTAGGAATAAGTTTGCCTGAAGTGAAACTCGCTGTATACATTCCCTCAGAACATGAAATGAATGAATTAATGATTGCTACACCGTTTAAGAGCAGCACGGAGATCCATGCTTGTTTTTTTATGTATAAAAGTATCACAACTCGCTGCATTCTCCTTCAACTTCAGACCAGCCGAGAACCTGCAATCGTCTTCTGTTTGATGCTTCAGATTGATTTCAAAGAGGAAAAGGAAAAGTTGTCCTATGAAGACCCGGTGTTAGAGATGGAGGTCTCCCTGAACTAAAATATTAATACCTGAGCATTATTGCCTGCCAGCATAAGGTGGAGCACCTTAGATTATTTATATAGTGTCTATTATTTTTTAGGTCAGTCGTCCTGCTTGCTGTTGCATAAATGCCAAAGATTGCCTGTGGTTAGTGAGCCTGGTGGATTTGCCTGCATCAGGCCATGAAGCTTTATGAATTATGAGGAGAAGTGCACTCGTACCTTTAAAATGAAATGAAACAAGGAGGAGGGGCGGCTTCAGGTGAGGAAATTAAATCAGGGAGAGACTGAATCTGGACAGAGACAGAATGTGCTGTAAAATATGAGTGTGACGCAAACCATCCCTCCCTCTCCCCAAAAAGAAAATAATTTGCATACACCCACTTCCTGCAATAGCAAGAATGAAGGCACAAGACAGTGTGGCAGCAGTTTGGCAAAGTTTCTGGTGAAACGTCAGTGTAAAACATAGAAGGCTAAATATAGAAGGCTGGATGTGTACATGCTCCATAGCTGCATCACTCCAGTTACCACCTATTCAGCTCTGTCGTTAAGCAAGGAATAAAGTGTTATGTAATCATTCATATCAGCTGCAGGCGAGACAGCAACTGATATGCAGTTGCCAGGTTAGCATGAAATGGATATGTGCAGAAACAGACTATATTGCCCCAAGCCCAAAATGTGATTTTTCAGTCTTTTCACATGAAAATTGTTCCATAGCTTCTTGCATAGAACAAGGATAAATATTACAGTATAACAGGTCACATTTAAGGTACCAGCTGGTGATTGATTGAGACAAAGAGACATTTCTAGAGTCATATATTCAACTAATATTGACTAAGCAACTATGGTCATCATGTTTCAATACGTTGCTTATTTCAGTACAGGGCTGCCGTGAAGAACATAGGTTTTACAGCATAACAAATGTGGATGTGGAGATTCACACTAGAGCGAGTTGGTTTGCGTAAATGGACCAGAGTGGACTATCCTAGCATAGTCTGCTTCGTTCGGGCAGGCGTGAAAGCTCATCCACACTCTGGTGGAAACCAAATAAGCAAACTCTGGTCCACCTGAAAACATGAATCTCAGTTCGCTTGCAAGTGAGGCGCTGGTGTGGTTCATTTACAGTAGGATATGCAAACAGACAGTGAACCACAGGGAGGAAAGAGAGGAAGGGCACTTGGACGTACTATGTTGCAGTTGGGGTAGAAATCCAAAGAAACAGAGATAATCAAATGAAAAGTTGAAAAATATCTCTACACACCCAGACTGTATTAAGTTTGCTCTGTTGTTTGTTTTTGTAGTTAACAAGCCAGCTGAAGGGGATGGATTTCCATCTTTGGTCCTGGCCAATCACTGAGCTGAGTTTCCTTATTCCCCTTGTGCTTGTGTATGTGTTATGTTGTCCAGGCCGATTTGGCACCGAACCAAGCCCTCTGGACTTGAGAGGACATGACTGACATCTCTAAGATAATCAGGTAAACACATTCATTGATCTTAAATCCATCATTCGTTTTTTCGGTTCCTGCTCCTCCAGTCAAAGGCTGTCTTCTTCCTCTCATCAGAGGCTGGAACGTCTGAGGCCTGGGCTGCTCACGTTGCAGCACAGACGTCCGCTCTGAGGCCCACACTCTCCCTCCATGACTCTCGGAAGCTAAATGCTAGACTTCTATATCCATGAGTACGTGGGCTGCTGGTGAGCTGGCATCCTTGCACACATGGCTCACAGCGTCACAGCTGAGACAAATGAGGGCCTGGTCGATGTATATCAGCACAGTGGAGCAGTTCTGGCTTTTGACTCGGGGGGGTAAATGCTGCTTGGAAATGATGCTCACATTCACCTGCCTCGCCTCATCCTCCCTCCACTCTCCATCCTCTCCACCTCCACCTCCGCCCCACCTCTTCCTCTCTTGTGTCTATTTCTGTCCCCTCATTTGGAGTCATTGACAGAAGTGTGGTGGCTCGTCACCATGCACCACCTCCCCGACACTCCTCCACCCTCCTCCCGGCTTGTTACAGTGGCTCCGGGCTCCCTGCCCTGCAACACCCCCGCCGAGCTCACGCGGTTAGTACAGTCTGCCTGTGCTCTCTCCTTATAAGGGCAAAATGCATTGACAGAAGCAGAGAGACGGGGGCTGTACCAGTACAGGCTGGCAGGTAGGGGGACAGTGGTTGGAAGAGGAGAAGAGAGGGAGAGATGGTGCCGACGTGCAGGAGTAGAGATAAGGAGCATGGAAGAGGAAGGAGGAGAGAAGGAGGAGGGATGAAGATGACCATAGAGAGAGAGTGATGGGGACTATGTGATACTGAGTAGCATTGAGCTAAAGCCTCTGAAAGCAAATGCCAATGATTTCCGACTAAAGAGGCCAGTGGCCTATATTTATGCTAATCAATTTCCAGTCTCATGCAAAAGATATTTGACAATCTTTTTTTTATTCATGAGTTTCTTGATGCAGGGAAGAAATCCGACAAACACAGTTATGACGATGGGATATTTTCCATTCAAACCAAGCTAGTTGGATAATCCATTCATTAATCTGTTTACATGCACACATCATACCTTAATGGTCTAATGGTAGTCTGTTGGTGCCTATCTCCAGCACACAAAGGCAACGGCAGGCAATACATCCTGGACACACTGCCAGTTCACACACCATTTACTGTCAGACTAAGGGGCATATTAGACTCTGCAAGTGACTTAAACTTGCCTGGTTTGTGGACAGCAGTAAAAACCCATACAGACTTTGGGAGAACATGCAGATTTGATGAAGATAGGCCCTCAGCTCGCCTGGGACACTCTTGCTGTGAGGCGACAGTGCTGACCACTCCACCACATGATGTGACCCAATTAATCAAATGAACGTTAATAACTGTATGAATGTATGGCTAACATTGTCAAGCACTTGCAGTATACACAGGGAGGGTTCTGGTTCTTATATACTGCTTTTCTAGTCTTCATGACGTTTACTCATCCAGGATTTCCAACCATTCACACACTGATGACACAAGAGCTTGGGCAGGATTCTGGACCACATTTGCTTCAGACCTGGAGAACTTTCAACTTATTGCTTATCTGATGGTTCCTTCTACCACTTTTATCAACATCTTGTTCCTACTCCACACAGTGGCCGTATGGCCTCTTTGTCATCATGTTCACGTGCATCTACTCCAGCAAACCTTTATGGAATGTGATCGCATGTCACTGTACAATCGATACAGGTTAAGCACTGCTTCATCCACCATCAATAAGGTATTGACCAGTCACATGCAACACAACACTTTACAACCATTAAAATCAGAAAAAAAGAAAAAAGTCTGGCCAATATGAAATCTCTAATAAAAGGCTTTTAACAACTAAAAGCATCCAAAGAGTACGCCACCATTTTAGTATTTAACTTGCTTCTTTATAGAAAATGGTGACTATCAACCGTCCATCCCAGGGAACACACACTGTTCACTCGCGCTCACACCCAGGGGCAGTTAAGTCTTCATCTGATGCTATTATACTGCTATCCACCAGTCCACCGTGTCATCCTGGAGATGTGAGTCAGACATATTTTATTTTAATTTCACCATAAAACTGAGAACTTGATCTGAGACATACAAGAAGCAGATATGACCAGCTTGTGACCAATATCAGGAACTGGTCTCGATTGATCACCACTGATGTAACTTTACACTCCTGTGACACTGTCACTCACCCTGGAGTCCAAGACTGAAAAAAAGCCAGTGGAGAAGAACCAGAAGTGTCATCTTTTCAATTCCAGACATGTTTTCTCCTTGTGCATTTTCTGATGCACACAGATTACCCACAATGCAACTCTACCACTTGGAGATGTCAGTGTGTTCCATGAGTAGTATCAGTATGTGTGCTGCAGAGTTCTACTAATTTCACTGATTTCTCATTCACCCCCAAAATAATCTGAGCCATCCCACACTGCCTTGAATAACATCACATGAGGCATTTTAGCAGATCATGCGCCGAACCCTCTGTAGGCACAAAATATTTGGTACAGCTTGAATCACAGAACAGACTTTGATGTGAAATATCCAGAGTGATGTTACATTTCAGAAGAGAAACACACATCATAAAGACAATTGCCATTTTTGAATGTGCTTGAGGTTCATTTCGAAAGTTTACCATCTGTGAGCCTGTATGTGTGAGACAGTGATCAAGTTTTAAGCCTGGTGTGTGTGCGTGTGTGTTTGAGTGCGCTGGTTGTGTTGGTTCAGCTGGAGCTTTCCTCAGCGTCACACCTCCTGTGGAGCAGGAGGCCTGCTCTGCCTGTGAGGACTGGGCAGGTGCTAATTGGGCCCGTAGCTTCTGAATGGAGGCGCCTGCCATGAATGGAGGTGGCGTCGATCGACAGGACGCCATGTGACGCCCGTGTTTGCTCAGCACGTCTGTGCGGTGCGTCAGCATCAGCAGTGCCACAGAAAGGGCTGTGCGGCAGGGCTGTGCACAAATCAGAAATGAGATGAGAAGGACTTTCGAGTTTGAATTCCATCCATCATCTCACACGTTCAGGACCCAGTGGTGTCGAGGGGGTCTGCAGGCAACTATCTCCACCTCACAAAGGGCGAGTGCAGGGAATACACCATGGACAGGTCTCCAGCTCTTCTTGTCAGTCCAATTCCAATTCCAATTTAACATGCTATGGGATGAAGCCTGTTTGGTAAAAATTCCATGTCATGAACTGAATGCAGGCCAGTCCTAAAAATTCAGAATTTTGCACAGTCCTGCTGCACAAACTGCACATGTCCCTGTGTTTGTCTCAGTGAAGTGAAACACAGGGACGACCCTCCGTTCTGCGACAGACGGAGGGCTGACACTGTTGGGAAACAACGCGGGGAGGGAGATGCAAATCCATTTAGTCACAGGTCCCAAAGTGGAGTAAAAGGCAGAGGAGAATTAAACCAACATAACACAAGGATGCTAAGTGTGTCAGCATCCACCGAGGGGGGATGGGGCGGGGGCGGGGGTGGGGGTCGTTAACTGTGGATGGTCTCTTTGAGTTTGTTTGGGCATATTATCAGAGTGAAACATCTGCTCTTGTTAATCTGTACCAACCTGTGGGCAACATGTCATTTACTCTGAGTAATTCCACCACAGGGAGAAAAGTCAAACCCGCCCTGGAGCCCACGCAACTGAGTTGGAGGAAAATAGATCAGATGAACGCACAGGATTCTGATTCAGAGAGAGAGAGTTTAGAGATAGGCCTTTTCTCCATCTCTCCTCTCAGAGTGCACAACAGTGAACCATCTCCTCCTATCTCTCCATCCTGCCTTTCAATCGGCATTCCCTTTGAAGGAATTAGGCAAGGGGAACTGTTGAGAGAGAGATGAGTTGCGATAGCTCTCCCTGGTGAGTCAGTTATGTAAAGAGGCTGTGATATAACCCGAGATGAGAGATGAGTTTGTGTGATGAGTAAATTGAAGGACGTGCAAGATCGAGGTCACAGATTTTCACAGATGGAGATCTGCTGACACGATGACTGTATATGTGCATGTGAGCAAAAGGATTTCATGTAGTGAACACTCTGCAATGCATTACATACATCCATCCACCCATCTTACCTGGTTTCGGTGTCTGGTGTTCACTGAGCCATACATTCATTTCCCAAACTCCAAAAAGGTGCTGAGGTATCAATGTTGAGTTTTAAAGGACTGAAAGTATAAAATAGGTTTTATCTGTCAGTGGCAGTAACACATCAGTAGTCTGGAACTGAACCTCATCTGCCTCAAATCCCTTTGAACATACTTTTTTTTTTTCAAAGACATGAGTTCACTTGCCTAAGACCACTGGCATATTTCTCACTTGCAGCGCAGTGTTGATAGTTATTTCACTCAGTCGTTATAGAGAGGAGGGAAAGAGAGAGAGAGAAAGAGAGAGAGCACTATATAAACACCCTCATCACTCAGAATGCAACACACCACTCAGCTTCTGAGGCTTGCTATAGTATTTTTGATTGCATTGTTATCACTGACTCTGGGGTGACTTCTGTAGTTGTAATAGTTTTACACATGTATATATTCTGAGTACAATATATCATAGTGCATTACAACTTTCAACAAAGTTGTTTTTATATACAAATTAAATTGGGCCTGCACGGCTTGGCTCATGTCCACATCGTCAAAATGTGGTCCAGGCACTTCTACAGCATTTTCAACAACTAAAATAAAGCTTGTGTGCTATAAATTTTGTTTGTAGTAACACTTTTTCACTCCCCCTTCGTCTTGAGTATTTGCTTGGTATGTGTAAAATATTCATGCAGTGATTTGTGGGCTAAAGCGTGAGTGAGCCTGTGGACTACATTTTCTGGCCCTGAAAGAGCAACAAGAATTTTCAGTTGAAACACTGGCCACATATTGACAAGTTGAACATGTGAAAGGGTGTCAGAGGCTTCATTTTAGGGGTCACAAGTCGAAACATTACGGCAGAAAACCCAGATTTCTCAGCTTGCCATGTCAGAAAGCACACATGTGACAGAGCGGTGGTGATGATCCGGGCTGACTCTGATGAACCATTGGCTCAAAATGAGAAGTGACACGCAGTTGGATGAGGCACGGTGACCGCAGTCACTGGGCAAAGGGAACGGGTTACCACATTGTGTGTGTGTCTGTGTGTGTACGTGTGTACGGCGCTGTTAGGGGAAGCTGCGGGGTTGATGGAGGGGTTGGAGGTGGGGGTGGGGTGCCCCAGAAACTGGCAGTTGCCTCCCACCCTTCCCCCACACTGGGCACCCACATGGACGGCGTGGAGGAGAGCAGGAGTAGGGAGGAGAGCCAGAGCGAGGAGATGGAGAGATGCCAGCACGTCTTCCCCTTGGCAGCCAGATGATCCTCGGGCCCGCCTGCTGCACCCTCCTCGAGCACATCCATTTATACACTATCAGTTGAAAACAGATCCTGGATTACCACAGCTTTATGGATGAGAGTGCATTTTCCCTATATAGCCCGTATAAAGAGCATCCCCACCTCCTTCTGTCTCTCCACACACAGACACACACTGTACTGTACGTCCCGCCATGTCTCCATCTGCGTCTAGACTGAAAGTTTCCCAGTAACCCCTTCTGGACCAGACCCCTCCTCCCCCCCGAGGCTGAACTGATTAACAGTAATAGGGAACAACAATGCATGATAATGTGAATTATAATGGGCCAATGGAGGCAGCCTTTGGCCCCTGCACGGCATATGAGGGCAGTGGTGCAGCCGTGGTGTACATGAGCCCTGCAGGGACGTGCCAGACAAAGACAAAAGCATGGCAGACTGTAGGTTAATGTAAGTGGAGAGGACATGGGCAGCCTCAGGGGTGGGGGTGGTCTGCAACACGGCACACGCAAAACATGAAACGAGTTTATTTTGAAATGTAAATATATTCATGCAGCCAGTGCACACGCATTAGCGCAACGAGGTCACCCTGCATCCACACTTTGATATTGTTATGCTTAAAAAGTGAATGGCGCTCGAGCTAAAAATACTGCATTTCATGGTCCCTGAAAGTTTAGAGATAATTTGGCTTTTGATACGGAGCAGTCAAGTGTGGCCCGGGTGCTTTTGGAGCGGCCGCTGCAGTTCCTGGCCTCACATCTCCCGCTGCCTCCTCTCTCCTCCCTCACCTCCTTTCTACGCCCAGCTGTTGTTCAACCATCCCTGCCCTCCTCTCCATCTCTGGGGGTAGTGTCCACAACCAGGCGGCCATCCGGCAGGGAGAAGGAGGGAGGACGAGTTGGTGTGTGTGTGTGTGTGTGTGTGTATTTGGAGGGGGGCACCAGAAATACACAGTGCAGTGAATCTAAATGGACCAAGAAAACACAGAGACTGCCTCTGTGATTGGATGTCTCATCCCAAGTGACTCCCAACTTGTCTCACTCAGTGAAGGTGAGGAGGTCAGGTCATTTACTCTTGAGAGGATCCCCCTCTCTTCCCTCTCTCACAAACACACACACACAGTGAAATAGACAGGGAGGCAGAATTTGTCCCCCTTCACCTCATCTATCACTCAACAAATTGGACTGCCTCCCATGCAGTGTGTGGTGTCTGGGTGTATGGAGCTGTAGGAGATGAAGCTGACAGCAAACCGATATTAATGAGACTCATCTGCTGATATTTCACTCTCTCTCCAACTCCTGCACCATCCTCCTTTCTTTAATTCATTCTCTCATCATCATTGAGGGTTTATTGCATCCGCTGGTCAGAGGAAACCAAACACTCAGAGGAAGATGGAGGTCTGTATTTGGTACTTAACTGTGTTACCGTGCAGAGGCCCGTTTGACAAAGAGATCTGACTCACTGAGCAAGCCTCATGTCTTGAATCTATTTTTCATGAAAACACGCGGTTCGTCATCCAACAAATTCTTAGGTAAGTTGTGGGATGAATACATGAGGTAATGTTTTTAATAATTTGTAGCAAAAATGGCTAAAACATCTGGAAAACTCCTGTACCAGTGTGTAAATTAGAGCTCGGTGCTTATATTGTTAATATGTGGCAAGCTTCAGAATACTGACGTCTAACGGGAAACAAACACAGTCTACTGCACATCACAGACACTTCACACTTCGGCCAAAACATACGCACGTCTCCCTCCCCCTGGCAAGCACAACAGGCCACTGTGGGCCAAAGCAAGCAGACGCAAGAGCTGCTACTTCCCACAGGACATCGCACTCACAAACAGTTAACTCAGTTACACGACTCCCTGCAGTGTCTCCACTGCAGCCTCTCTGCTTCTCTGAGTTCATGCAGTATTTATTCCATGGCTCTTGGAATTATTATCCATCATTTCTCTTCTTGTACATACAGTGAACAACCACAGGTGGTATACGAACCACTGCTGCATATGAATATAAGCCGTATTTGCACACACACACACATATTATTCCTATGGACTCGACTGTTGCAGTTCCTTTCTGCTTTAGACTCTCCTGTTGTAATTTTGGCTTAAACACATTCTGCAATCTCCCTCAGTTAATACATCTGCCTACTGATAGATTTCCAACTGTATTACACACGGTTGCGTCTTATGATTGGAATGTGAATGATTGCATTTTGTATTGCATTACTGCATTCGGACCCTATTACCTTACCACAGGCTGCAGATGGAAGTTAGCTGGGAGGCAAGTCTGGAGCTTCTTTAATCATGTTTTGTGTGTGTGTGTGTGTGTAATAACTGTAAAGACATTGAACTGATGTAATTACTGGTGAAGAAGCAATCTGAATCGTTGGGGTTACATCGGTGTTTTCAGCAGGCTGCTAAGTCGAACATCTCTTGCGCCACCTAATGGGCATAACAGGGACATGCGTTTTCTGGCTGGAGGCGTCATATCAATTTAATGCAAAACCACAGAAAAATCTTTTTTTGAGTTGATCAAACACTTTTTGACGACATAGGTCACATGTTCAGAAAAGTTGGACATCCATCTATCATCCTACCTACTTAGCACCTTAACCGTGTCACGGGAGTCTGCTGGTGTCTATTTGCACTCAGCATATACAGGGTGAGGGGCAGGGAGTAGACCCTGGACAGGTTGCCAGTGATAGGCTATGACAGGCTCACACACACACGCACACCTAGGGGCAATTAAGTGTCCCCAGTGAGAGAGTTTAGTCTCCGAAACACACATTTTTTTTAAACCCGTGGGGAGAGAGAACGATGCCTGGAGAAAACTCGACAGCTAATGAACATGTAAACTCACACAGAGGTCTACGACACTACTCACTGAGACACACTAGAACATGTTCAGAGAAATTCACTCAATACACCAAGTGTGTTCTGACCACTTAAGGGTTAAGCACGGTCTGTGTAGTTAAGAGTTGTTTAGTTTTAGTCAGCTTAGTAAATGCTCGGGGCCAGTTTGAGTTTCATAACTGTAAAAACTCAACAACATCCAAATTCTTAGGGCCCTTGTTAATCTACGTCTTTACTGAGGACAGGTTTTCAGGTGCTTTGCCGCAGTGGCAATGTTCAAAGCAAGCCACAAACATCAGCTTCCTGTAGTACGTCTGTAGCAAACAGCAAAAACCTCAAATGTCATGAAAAACAGCAGCAGCGTAACTGAAGAGCAGACACATCGAGCCATCTGTGCGTTGTCCTGAATATGCAAGCCTTCTCCTGTCACATATGGTAACAGATCACAACCTTACATTGTGCATGGAAGATTATGATATATTTCACTGTTCTTTTACCCAGGACATCTTCCCTATATCCCCATATTACATCATCTGTGCTTAAGTTAAGGCTGATATACAAACCAATTCCCATCCTGTGATAAAGAAAAGAGGATGGACTTCTGTATGTAAATGTTTATTAAAATGCTTAAATATGACAGACTTTGCGTCACTTCCGGTTTCCTAAGCACCCGTTTTCCACGATGGAAAAGTCTGTTGAAGAAACTCAATGACGCGTCAATCTACACACACAAAGAGTGTCATAATGTCACACAATCACATTTATGAATCAGCGTTTGTCCTCTTTCATTGGCAAAAAACAAAAATGTTTGTTTAAAAAAAGGCTTCTTTCTTCGTCTTCTGTAACTGCTAGTCTCTGTTTCACGCCACAGAATACAAGGGAAAAAACAGCAATGGGTGGAGAATAAAAAGAAAAAAAAAAAAGAGAGAGAAATCAGTATCTGTATTTTGTGGAATAATCCTTTGGGGACACCACCAGACCTCTTCCTTTTCTTGCCCCTCGGTACACTGTCTCAATAATGTCTATCATCTCCTGCTTGTCCTCCATTGTCCAGTTGATCTTGTTGTTGTTACCGGTGCCCAAATCAATCATGATGTGCTTGTTCCTGAATAAAGAGAAACAAAACGCCAATAACAGCGTGAGGTTCTGACACAGGGCTGCGGGAACCTAATCCCTTCAAATCAAACCGCACTGGTTGACTTTCGGACATGTCTGTGACGTAAGGGTTTTACCTGAAGAAGAACATGACAGTGCAGGGGTCGTACAACTCGTACATCTTGTTGAAGTCGGGCACTTCGGTGATGTCCACCAGGTAAATGACGGCAAAGTTCTTCACCTGTCGTGACAAGTAAACAACAAGCTCTGGTAAGATACTGGATACCCCAAACTGCACCTGATGCTGTGTCATCAGTAAAATAGAATGACTGAAAATGTAATGTAAGATGTAGTAAGAATGACGGCTATAAGATATGGCACATACTGTACAACAGCACAGCAATCGACATCACAGGCAGCTCAGTAAAAGGAAGCCAAGTCATTTTCTTAAGTCTTTTCCATGTTTACGAGTGGACATTGTTAAAAGTTAGATGTACAGTGCAGACAGGTCTGACCTGTAATCAGTTTAGTCTCCATCGTCTGATTCCACCCTTAAAGAAAATGTCTACGTATGTACACCAGTTAAAAGCATGGAAAATTGGTCCCAGTGTTTGAGGTTTTTCAGTGCCTGAGGGCACTTTTTTTTTTACACCTATTAACACTGACTTTGTATTTTGACATTTTTCCCCAGAGATCTGGAAAATGATTTTTTGCTGTAACCTGGAACCTGAATTTCCCAAGGGATCCATCATTTCCATCCATCGGGTATTTCTGGGTCCATACGGGGGCGCTGCTGAGCAGGTTCAGATCCTAGAGGGGAAGCTAACACTAGTGGTAGGCTACAAGCTAAGACGCAGCACTGTGTGCAAACCTTCTCAGCGATGCTGTAGAGGACCTCGTCCATCTTCATGCATGTCGGGTCCCAGTCGTGTCCGAAACGGATGACCAGGACCCGGTCCTCCTCAGACAGGATGGCCTGGTCCACCTGCCAGCCGTTGTGGAGATGTGGTAGCATGTACGACATCTTGAACCTGAAGATCAACACATTTTATCTTTAGCTTCAACGGCTTCCGAGGCGTTAGCCTCGTTAGCAGTGGAGTCTGCTATGGGGGGAACAATGACTCTCATCACACCGGAAATCAAAATATTAAAGTGTAAACTCTTACCGTGGGTGTAAGCGAGTCCGTTGCTAACGAATATTCACTCTGTGCGGTATGAACGTCGCTTTTTCCACCTAGTTCAGAGCCAAACGCCACTGGCTGCTGTCGTGAACCTTCTGGTTTACGTTACGTTGCCGTACGCAAACGCACGGAGGACGTGTTTACGTCACTGGCGTCATTGTTATTGTTGAGCGGTACTTTGATATTAGCTTTGATATGAATCTGATATTATTATTAGAACTGGAATATCGGCTATGAATAATTATTACTATTAATGGCAAATAATATCAACCAACATAAAGACGGAGTATAACTGAATCTGCAGTGTGCATCCTGAAAGAAATTGGACTGAATCAAGCCAGAAATAGATTTCTTTGAATTGAGTGATATGAAGATGGACTTTTTTGTGTTTCTATTCATTTTAGCATGTCTTGTCTGAGTGGACAAATGATGACATTCACGGTGACAAAAGAGGCTTTGGGAAATCACTGTAAAGTAATGTTACCAGAGCCTCTTTATGTGTAACTTGCATTCTCTCTTTGCCTGGGTTCTCTCTACAGAGTCTTCCAACAATCCAAAAACACACACATTTAGGAGGATTGGCGGTTCTACATTGTCCCTAGATGTGAATGTGAGAGTGCAGGACATGTGTCCTATGATGGGCTAGAGACCTGTCCATGTACTCCTGTACTCCCTGCCTTTACCCTTTGTGTGTATGAAAAAGCCTTCAGTTTAAGAGAAAATTTTATGCATCTTTACTGTCAAATATAGGCCAAAATATTCTCATGTAATCTCTGCCACACCTTAAACAAACTGAAGGTTGACATTTTCGAAAAGTACTTATCAACATAGCATGTGATCCATGGTCCTGTACACAGAGTACCTCCCTGACTTTGTTGATAAAACTTAAGAAATCATAAGTCATGATTCTTGACTACAGTGGAAGTTCTGTTATTGCCTTTTGTTGTACTTTTTTGGGAGGTTTAATGTCTAGGCTGTGTATAAAGCACACATTTCAAACATGCACATGCCTTTTTAA
This sequence comes from Karalla daura, assembly GCA_029224185.1. Lineage (NCBI taxonomy): Eukaryota > Metazoa > Chordata > Actinopteri > Chaetodontiformes > Leiognathidae > Karalla > Karalla daura. The sequence continues at coordinate 6,842,032 of CM055205.1, read as the reverse complement.
ACCTTATTGCCCCATTTCCTGTTCTCAACTTCCTTCTTGTTGCAAACATTTTTGCCTGCAAAAATGAATGCTTTGTATGATATCTTAAAATTGTCTCATTCACGTGTCAAGCATGACTAATTTCTGTTACATACATGAATAAATTATGTCAAAATAAGTTTGAATATATTTAAGGCAGTAAAAGGACAAGACAAAACATTTATTGCTGTGCAATTCATTACAGTACAGTACAAACAGAGTACACTGAACAACGGTTCAAAGGTTATTAGAAACTTCTCCAGTCTATGACATAGCAGCATATTATGGCACTCCTTAGTGAGAGCATGAATCATCATTAGATATGTCTCAATCTAGTTTTTAATTCCACCACTAAACTACATGCTCACATTGCTGTGCTTCTCAACACCCAGGTGATTCACAAAGTCAGGCTATTTCACATTTGACTATTTGGTCTAGGACACATGATTGTTAAACAGTGATAGCCAATTTTGCAACAAAAGAAAAACAACTATTCCATGACTAACATCAACACTGTAATCACCCTTTAAAGCTGATATAATTTTCTTATGGCTGTTTTTACATTGCACAACATCAGCCTTTACTTTTCTGAGCGTTAATCTCAAACAGATGTGAGTCTTTCACTGTGCTGGTTATCCAAGTTGTCTGCCATAAAACCACGCCTTGTTCAGCAGAACAGTTCACTTCAGATCCCAGGTTGAACGGAGTTTGAGGCCAGTGGGTGGTGTGAGGAACATTCACATATTTTCACAGAGACAAAATGACTCCACCAGTGGTTCTTTGAGCGTCCCCCAACAACTAGAAACATATCCACAGTTTGTTGATTTTCCTTGAGGCAGCGTGAAAATCCTGCACACAGTCATGTCTTAAAATCCCTGAGGAGCACTGGTGCTCGGCTGGAACAAACAGTTGGGATGAGGTACAGGTACAGTAGAATGAAACTGCACCACTGCTGCTCCTACTCTGCAGGATGCTCCGGACATGAGCGATTCACCTCAAACCACTCATCTATACACCTGAAACAGGCACAGGAAGACAGAGGAGGTTACTTACAGGCAATTCCATCTACAGTCTGTTTACTGAAGTGTGTGTGTGTATGTGTGTCAGTTACCCTTTATGATAGATGCAGAGGCAGGGCAGCCTGGCGATGGTGTCCCCCTGCTCCAACTCTTCTAAACAGATGGTACATTCCCCAGAATCTCTGGACAGGATGTCCTCTGAGAAAGACAATATGGATGGAGGGAAACTGAGAAAACCACCAAAACATGTAACATGTTCAATTTTGTTTGACATCTGTTCAGCCTTTTGGTACCTGAACCCCAGTGAAACATACTCTGTAGTTTCTCTTTTTAAACAGTAAGTTTTCTGAACAAGATGAGGTTAATATTCCTCCCGTCACATGTTCTCTAGCATATTGAGCTAAGAGGCCCAAGTGTAAACCCCTGAGGGAGAGGAGTACCTGGGATATGCAGCTTTTCATATGCACATATTAAAATGAATCTGCAGGATTAGGGAAGATTGAATCATTCAAATGTAGATATAAAACTATTTGCACGAGTGAGATGAGAAAAAGTGATGACTGTGCATATTTTACTCATCTGTATGCCTGTGATAAGATGAAAAACACAGTTCAGGCTATGACCTGCGTATTTGCTATATATTTATCAGTAGCATGCATGCTGCTGTGGGTGTGCGCCAGCCCAAAACTGCATGTGCTGCAGACACTGACAAGCCTGGGATGTCTCTGCTTGCAGGAAGTGTGTGTAGTAACTGTTGCACATGTGCCTTTCCTGTGTGTGCTTCACAGGTGCTCACACACAGTTCGCCTGCACTGACATGGACGACTTCTTAAATGGCAATGACAGTGTGTGATGTGTGATTTAAATGCAACAGTGATGATGAGTCTAAACATATGCGAATGTGCAGTAGACGATTCACACCACAGAGTGTTAATCATCTTTGAACATGATACTGAACCCAAAATTACCACCACTGTATGGATGGCTATAGCTCATAACTAGAATGTGTTCAGCACTTTGAATAGAACTGTATGCATGGTCCATTTATCAGTAATGCTTCAAGTCCATTGTGTTTACTCCACTGTGTTCAACTCCATTACATTTATTAGACAGCTTTAGTTAATACATATCTTGCAGATAAGGATATGAATTATAAACCTATTAAGATCTTACACAATTACAAGATTTAACAACATGAAAGTTAATGGAATAGTTAAAAATAGTCTGCTTCAACCACCACTATTAAACTATTGGTCTTGTTAAGTAATTCATGAGAGGTAATAATCTGGAATGATAATAGAATATTTCAGTGGGTCCTGACATGGGCCATGAGATAAATATGCTGGATCATTAGGTTTTAAAATGGATACAAAAAGACAAAAATTCTGTTCATTTTAATAATATTTTTTCACATTTTTGCCGTAAATTACCAGCTGCTTTCATTTGTTAATTTGCTTGGAAAATCTTTCAACAAGTTGTCAGAAGACAAAAAGGTTTGCAATGACTGTAGTGTTTAATTATACAACTCTCATGAGTGTTGTCTGCCTGGCTCTGTCCTGATGCACCAGCAATGACTCACTTTTATCCCCGCGTTCATATGTTTATTCTGAAGGAAAACTTACTGTTGTAGGTGAGGCGTGTTTTGCTAAAACACATGAGCAGGTGCTTCTCTATTTCGTCCGATGACATAAACTTGGAGCAAACCGGACAGTGGAAGCCTGCAGGGAAAACACACAGACAAAACATGAGGAACAAGATGTGGAAGTGCCGCTCTCATGGCTTCTTATTGATATTTTCGCAGTGGAGGTTGTTCTAACACGGTCATATGCGACCTAACCCCTGCATGCCTTTGCTAACTCTCTGTCTGCTGTCAACAAACTGTTTCAACCCGATTACCCAATCTTACACTCTTTAAGTGTCATTGTTCTTTATAAAGGAGCAAATCCTTCACATCTGTTGCGCTGCATACATTTGTTAAATAAGTCATATATTAATTTCTTAACTGACCCACATACATGCAACGCCTTCGAGCCTAATGTACCCACTCCACAGCACAAAGATTAATAGGCCAGGTGCTGCTTGACCTAAGATAAGCAGACCTCCTGTTTAACATCATAACACCCCGGGCAAGAAAAGGCCTCTAGACACATCATACATGCTGGCAGCAATTATCTGTGTCTGGTGTGAACTTCTTGTTTGTGTCATGTGGTTGTGAGGGAGATGAGGGATAAATAGGACAGGCCTGTAGAGTCACCATCACACGGCTCTGATGATGAGCAAAGGTTGCTGGGAAGGTTATTAATGATTAGACTTCCTCATCAGGGAAATTACTTGTGCCAGTAATTAGGAGGAGAAGGAGAGGCCATAACTGGGCCTGATTTTTATTGACCACGTAATGAAAGGGGAGGAAATCAGGGCATGTGTCACTTACAAGAACTCCACACCGTGATAAGGAATCGGGAAACACTATCATTAGATTCTCGTTTGGGAGTTGTTCCTTTCCAGTTCCTTCCCAATTTGCTGAACACTCTGGAGACAAACCGCCAGATGACAGGGCAGCGAGACTTGCAAATTCAGGAAGTTTGTCTCAATACATGTATGTGCGCGTGCGCATGTGTCAGGCAATGTGTAACCAGCAGGAAGCTCTTATCTGCTGACCTACATAGTGCACTCTTCCCTCTCAGCCGGGAGAGAAAAACAAGCCAGTTTTGCAAGAAAGAGGAGAGGCAGAACAAGACAGATGGCAGTACAGTACAGCAGAGCCACCTGTGGCTCCACTGAAAAAAGAGCAGAAGTGCCAAACAAAGGGCTCAGTCATCACACTGCTATCACCATGTGCCGGGTATCAAATGTCAAATGGAAAAATACTAAGTAACTTTGACACCACCTCTGATGCATGGATGATGTAGAAACATCCTATTATACAGGCTGCTGCTGTGCATGTTCTAACATGTTGGAGTGCTGTGGTGAACACAGTGTTACATTTGTGTCACGTGTGGTTATAATGTGCATATACACACGTTATTACTGCCACCACAGATGTGCTAAAACAACACAATGATCACCACATAACAGACAGATGTGTACAAGAGGTTCTGTCTGGAAATAAGGACCACATCTGGACAAAAGAATATGTGATCACCCTCCCAGATGTTTGGACCTGTTGGGCCCCGTGTGCTGCGGTCTTACCTCCCAGCAGGGACGGGGACAGGTGAGCGGGCAGGGAGCCAATCAGGAGCCTGTGTCCGTCAGGGGGCAGCTCGTCCGGCTCGTCCTGTCCGGGGCTGATGGCCCGGTGTGAGCCCGACCTGCCTCCGGCCGGGATGCTAACCCCGGAGCTGGTCTGCCCGGTACCGGTAAACCGGATCCGTGGCCCGTCCGGCCCGTTTGTGTACCTGAACCCTGCGATTCTGTCCCCGGAGCTGGGATGTCCAGATGGGAGGTCGGAGCTGGAATAAGCCCGAGTTCTGCCATCAAATATGGGGGTGCTCTGCTTGGCCCCCATGCTTCCTCGGGTCCGAGTCCGTAGGTTTTGATTTGATTGTTTGTTTGTTTTTGTTTTTTTCGTAAAGGTTTTTCTTTGAAGTTCTGCTTTCAGCCGCGACACATTGTCACGGTGAAGAACTGGCTCAGACAAAGGAAACGCAGTCTGACGCGACAGCAGCAACAAAGTTTCATGCTGCGTCTCCCTGTGCGTAAAGTGCGCACTCACGGCCGCACAACTTCATTTCCAAATGTGCATGTGTTATTTCTTTCTTTTTTTCTTAGCAGAGCCCTCCCCCTTTTGCAACAATAGGGAGAAAAAAAACAAAAAGCAAAAAAAGGATCAGATCTCCTCAGTCATGGCTCTTCAGCTCCTCCACTCCAGTCCAGGACCCTGGCTCAAAGTGCTGACCCACAGACCATCTGGTTCAAGTTTGTTTTTGTGCCCAACTGTGGCCGTCTGGAAAGAAAAATAAAAGCAGGGATTGCCCTCCTCCCCTCTGTGAGTCACTCTGTCAAACTGCTCAGCTTCACCAGGATGAAGGCGCTTTTGCCTTCAAAATAAAAGCGTTAAATTTGTCCTCCATAGCCACACTGCATCAGTGGATTACAGTCCAGTCATTGTACTTAAGTGGACTTCTGTATTCATGCTCACACCTGTTTGTACCCACTCTCTGTATGTTGTGCTTAAAGTACTCATTTTCATTTCAATGGTTCCAAAAATATGATGCAGTGGTAAGAAACCAGTAGTCAGTGGATCCTTGTTTGGTACTTCTTTTTAAATTAGTAAATGCCCAATGTAAGTAAATGTATGTTAGTGCATTTGGAAAATTAGCCTGAATTGATAGCTGAAAAAAGAACTGTGAAAACGTTTTCTACATTAAGTGTCTTACAAAATGTTTAAATAGCTGAAAATGAACTGAGGTAGTGTCAAAATTTGCACATTTTATTTAAATAAAACCTAGAAATGTATCCTATTGCAATGTTGCCAGGCATAGTATGTTATATTTGTATAACTACCTCAACTTATGTATGCATGTATCTTGACTCAGGTAAACAATGGGAATATACTAACCGAACAGCTTATCTGTGTCTAGCTGCTGTCGTTAGGGCCAATTATATATTTCACATTTAAACTTTTAGCAGTATTTGCTAATTGAATATCGTTGTATGAATAATTTATTACCAAATTATTACAAAACCTGTTCCCTTGTGTCACGCGGCCAACGTCATACAGGCTTAACGTATCTTGAATATCACTGAGCAGTGGTACAGAGGTTAATGTAAAGCTCAGACCAGCTGCAGTCTTGTGTGCAGCAGTGACTCCGCTCACAAATAGCGGAACATTTATTCAGTCAGCCCACACAGATTAAGCTTTTCATGTGGCCAAAGATTTCCCAGCAAGTCAGCTAAAGCATTATTGATGCGCTTTCTAATTACTGAGCACTACCAGAGCAGGGTCATGCCTCTGCATCTTTAAAAAGCTCTCGGGAGACCCAGCTCCTCGCCCTCTATCCTAAATTGCACTTTCCTAACATGGCTCTTCTTCTTCCTCTTGATGTGTCTGCTGCTGCTTAAACTGCACTTTCACTAACACATACACTTCTGCACTCATTCCTTGGTAGACACGATTGTAGAGCAGCATTTATTAGTTGTGCTGTGTTTTCTATGGAGCTTGATTGACGACTGGTTAGAATTTGATTTGATTAACTTCACTGTTTCACTCAGCTTTACGTCTATTTCTCGAAGGCTGTGAGACAGTCGAAACTCCTTGGACTGACGACTCCTGTGCTTTTACTGTGAAGGCTGCGCCATTGCTTGGTGTGTGTGTTCCTGCAGCCTCCAGCTTGACGCTGCTCCGCATGGGTGCGTCAGGTGGCGTGTGACGTCAGGCCCAGTAAGATCAGTGCTCAGTGAGAGCTCGGCGCTTCGTGTTCCATTAACCAGCACAACACAGGCCTCCGGGACGCTCTGTTCACACGGTTTATTCACCAATTTATTCACACACATCTGAGGACAAACGGAAGGTACACTGCATGAGAAACATTCAAATAGGCAACAGAAAGACTAGAACATTTACAAGCCAAAGTAAAGGTTTTAAGATGGACCTCTGAAACAGTCTGGCATGTGGGGGTGGGTTGTGGTGGTGGAGGGGCGAAGCAGTGCATTGCACAGGATGTGAGATACAACAACACACTGGAAGGGCAAGAGATAACAGCGTGGGCAGAGGGTGGCGGTCAACAAGTATGTTCTCCCTCCTCTCTCTCTCTCTCTCTGCCTCACTTGTCAGATTTAATAGTTGAGAGGAATCTCAAGAGAGAAGTACAGAAGTTGTAAAACAGCACGCGCAACCTAAAAAAAAGTGGAAGTAGGAGGATTGGGTTAACCGTAGTATGGTATCTCAGTGAACCACCATCTACCAGGAAGGAAGACTACAGGAGAGAACTAGGCTGTCACGACGTGATGCCATGAGACACCCAAACCAGGGAGTGCTGAAGCTGCAGCGCGGGCCTTGGTGGTGATGGTCGTACGATAGGAACCGATTAAAAACGTCCTCATATGGTGACACTGAACTCTCTGAGGTGTGTTGCAGTTAAAGACACACACCCCAGGACATGATCCATGCTGCATGTTCGTAATTGAGGTGTCAGGATTGGACCTCTATATGACTATTCTTAAAATGTGTTGAAACCCAAATCAGAGAGCTGCCCCCACCTGGACCTACACCACATCCACAACGTCCTTCCCTCTCTGTGTCCCCGCCTCACTGCACTCCCCCAACAGGCCTGCAAACTGTCACCAGGTTGTCTTTTGTCTAGTTCCCGCGTGTCCGCACTGTGTTTCTAGAGGCGGAGGAATTGGGTTATTTCTCACATTAGTTTCCAAGCCAACAGGGGGAGGGGGGGGTAACGTGTGTCACGGTAACGTCTGTATTTCTGCATAACAAAGCCGGCCGAGGCTGATGTAATATTGCTGTGCTGTGGAACGTTAACTAACCCGATGGTGAATGATTATGATACTTGCATTGTTACATGGCCACTGCTCACGTAGCCCCAATGTGTGTGTGTGTGTGTGTGTGTGTGTGTGTGTATGTGTGGCTGGGAAAAGGGCGGGAAAGGGGTCAACACAGTGCAGCACAGTGCACTCTTTGGGAAGCAAAGCCACTGAGACATTCAAGAACATGGTGGTGCATTTTTAGCAAGTTGACTGTAAGTAGCTATGTGTGTGTGTATATGTGTGTGTTGTGTGTATGTGTGTGCATTTGAGTGTGTTGTCTGGGCAGATGAGCTGAGGGCCTGAGCTCGGGAGCAGCTCTGCCCCAGCCGCAGGCCTCGTCTCCGGGCCGATCACTGCTGGCTGACCCCCATCTGCTGGTGGTCCGGCCCGGGCTCCCCCTCCATGTCCGTGTGGTAGTGCTCGAAACTGTCGTCTTCCAAGTCGGGAAGACCCAGCAACTGACAGGCGGAGAAGCAGAAGGTGGTGTTACAGGCTTGTCGCTCACGTGATTTGATCTCATGCTCAGCTCCTGGACATTTTCATGACATTTACATGTCTAGCCGTTGAGCAGATACTTTTATCAAGGGCAGCTCGCATAGGAGAAAAAAACTGTCAAGCTACATTGCAAAAGAGTGCAACAATAAATACTGCTCTACATTCTTCAGACCACCTGATGGATGGGAGTGTAAGTACTAGCACAAGTGCAGAGTTAAAGCACTATTTAAGAGGCGATAGCAGTAGGAGAGGAAATGATGGGAAAAATAGGAAGGAGGGGTATTTTAAGTTAGGCTTAAATAAGATGATATAGATCTGAAGATCTATATCATGTATAGATCTGACTTGGGTTTCCATTCAAGGTGCAAATGTAGGTGCTCTACAATTTGGTCTGTTTTAATGGTCTTGTTCAAACTGTAAACTTGCAGTGCAGTAAAAACCCTGGTAATTTACATTAATCGTTTTTTAATTACTTGATTAATTGTCCGCTAAAATGGCCAGTAACAATAATTTGATTACAGTGGAATTAGTCTAGAATAAATGTTATAATGATCACAAATGGACATGTTGACATTGTTTAGGTTGTTCCTCTCTCCATTTAAATCAGCTCTTCAAAATCAAGCTTGAATAAGAATAAAACTACTGCAAGTCCAAATGAGCAAGTTGCTGTTGGACTAAAAGGCCATAAATCATGTTTTGTGTTGTTTTATATGTTTATTGTCAAGCAAGGTGAAATAAACATGGAGCAGATAGAGCAGCATGTGTGTGAATGGTTTGAAAAGGACCCAGACACAGGCTCTGGAGGCTGCACGGCGATTCCTTACAGGCCTGAAGGACGTGAAGACCTTCTCCAGCACCTCCAGCAGAGTCTTCTTCCCGCAGGAGGAGATGTAGTCCTGGGCCAGCTGTAGGAAGGGGAGGCAGTCCTCGCTCTCGCTCCACACATGCTACACACACACACACAGAAACAGTTATTATTTTACACTCAGCACAGCCACCCTTCACGGGCTGTGTACTGACTTGAAGCTCGCAGTAACGGGCGAGTAAACATGTGAAGCTGGGTCAGCGCAGAAAAAAAAACTGGAACAAAGCAATTAAGGCAGATAAAGTGACATATCTTCAAGGACGCCCAGTAGACAAGGCAAGGTTGCCCTGAATGTTCAACACTCGTATGCAGCAAAATAGCCCCAACAATAAGTTTACAACACCATCTTTTCTCATTCCTTTGAATACATTTGGTATGGTTTGATTTGGTAAGTTTCAAGACAATGTGGTGCATTAATACTTTCATATAACAAGAAACAACATCACTTTTGTTTCCACCCTGCCTACAACAAGAGAGGCAACCTTTCACACACTGCACATAAATGACTGTCTCTTCGCTACACTTATCAGCTGAAATGTATTTTTTCTCTTTGCTTTGTTTTTTTAAACTTTATCAGAATGCTACGTACTTTAGGTCAGATACGTTAGCATGCTCATGGCCACTAAAACAACATTATGTTGAGAAAAGTTGTAATTGCTCGATATCTGGCCTGTGTATTTTTGTCAGGTGAAAGACCAACTTCCTCATTAGTGTGACATGTTGGTGTGCAAGATAAACAGAGTGGCTTGGGACAGATTACTGGGGCAATTCCACTGTGGTTACTGTTAGTGTTGTTTAATTGGAGTGGAAGGGTCGCACTGTTAGGTGATGTATTAGGTAATGCTGTTTGTTGGGCTTGGCCAGGCGTGCAGAGTGACAGGAAGCAAGGAAAAAGCAGATGACCTGAAAGAGTGGTTATCGAGCAGAATGACCAGGATTTCTATCTTGGCTGTATCATGGAGATGTCAGTTTAGAGGAGTTTTTCAAATTTTATTGAAGTATTTTTAGGCCTACTGGTACATCTCACACATGACCACATAGACATGAAACCTAAATAAATATCTATTGTAATAGTGATCTACGAGTTTTAAACAAATAGGAAATATTAGGGGTTGATGCCAGTCATAAAGATTATTTATAGACAAGAGTTGAGGGAGATTTTAGTCAGGAAATGACCCTTCAAAGTGACACGATGTCCTTGTAAGTACACCATGAGAAGCGCCCTTATTAAATCATTGTTGCTGGTTGTATTCATGGAAATGTGACGTGAAGAGGGAGTGATTTGGTGTCAGAATGTGTGACAGGGACCCGCCTTCATGTGAGAGTTTTCACAGTCACATGGGAGTCATGTGGACCAAACATGGCTGTGAACAGAGCTGATACTGAGCCCTCCCGGCCGCCACACTGATGGATGGACTCTCACATGGGTGGGGGTGCAGGTGGGGGAAACCTTATCTTTCAGAAGGTCTCTCGAAGCAAATCACTGTCTCACATGACCTGAATGGCACAAGACTACAAAGATAGTGAACGACAGAGCCGCCACAGTGACGTGCAGCTGCTCTGTTGTTATGGTGGAACTGCTCCCACGGCGCCCTTTAGTGACAGGACGTGGCAATGACATAGCTTTAAGGGGGAAACCAGATAAACCGAGAAAGAGATTGTATGTCACATTCATTTCTGTGTGTGTGTATGTGTGTATGAGAGAGGAAGAAAGAAAGGGAGCGAGAGCATATGAGACGCCCTGTTGTTAGCGGCATTGATCAACTAGAGTAAGTGAGAGTAACTAGATCTCAAGAGACCCACACAGAGTTATTCTAACTGCTTCAAGAGTGCAGGGAGCAAGTGTGAGTGTGTGCGCGCCTGTACGTACGTACGTCAGTGTCGATGTGAGAGAAATTCAGACAAAGTGACAAATAAATGAAGGAATATTGGAAAACATTGCCAGCATTGTCTGCAGTGTAGAAACCACTCTAGGCAAAATAAGGGAATGATATAACGGACTGTCAGTGTTTAAGATATGAGACTGTGTCTGTGTGTGTATGTGTATGTGTGTGTGTGTGTGTGTGTGTGTTAGGGTCAACATACACAAAAAGTGAGAGAAATAAAGTTTCACAAAATGAAAGAATTTGGAAGATGAAAGTTTCTGGTAAGAAACAGCTAACAACAGTACTTGCATTTTGTGTACTTGTAATGTGTGTGTGCGTGTGCATGTGCGTGTGTGTATAAAACACTCTGCTCTAGTTTTGCTCTGTAATGAATGGAGAGCCCCTGCAGGAGCGGCCCTGCTCGGCTGTCTGTGGGACAGACAAGGCGAGGCCTGCCCACACATAGCACAGGCATTATGTCGGCGTGTGACATAATGTGTTATTGAGTGAACAGACGCCCTGGATCCTGGGTCATCTCCCTCTGCTCTCCGCCCTGTTTGGCCGTGTCACTGGGCGGGAGGTGGAGGGAGCAGGGTGGGAGTGGCCTCAGGAGCCACAGGGTTCACAGCGGCACCACTGCACCATCTAGGATACACAGAGCTGTCTGCAGATAATCTGAGCAGTGCTGGCATTAAGACCCAGAGATCACATCCTCCTCGGCGCTCCTGGATTTGATCTCACTTTTGAGCACTGGGGACTTAAGAGGCATGGACTGTTTACTCCAACAGCGCAACAAATAATACTAAGAATGGATAAAAAATGATCTGTAAAAGGCGATTTGCATGGTGTGAACCTCTTCTGCATAGATATAACCTTTATAGTGACATATAGTTATAACAACAGGAGCGACATGGTGCCTCAAAGAGAGCCCTAGTTCAAATCCTTGACAGACAGAAGACCTTTCTGTGTGGTGTTTGCATGTTGCCCCCTTTTCTCTGTGGGTCCAATTTCTTCCCACTGTATGAAAAACATGCATGTTTAGGTCACTTGGAGACACCAGTGTATAATGTGGATAAGGATGGATGTATGGAGAGAGTGAACAACATGAAATGAAATCCATGAAGACAACAGCTGGAACCTCAAAATGCTGGAATAAACTGTTCTCATATCTATGTTTCTAGAGCAGTCCCATCCTTTGTGTTGCCTCAGCAGTTGTAGTAGTTAATAATGGTAATGAAGCTTCGTATAAGGAAACAGAAACGGGAAGCGAGCGAGGAAAGCAGGTCAAGATGAGAGAGCAGAGAAAGTGAGCTGCTTGACAGGTCAGAAGTTATAAAAAGACATTTGAAACGTTATCAACCAATCAAAATGACATAAGAGGCACAAAAGGAACTTCACACGCAGTACATTTTTAAACTGCCTTCGAAAAAATCCAAAAGCAAGGCATTCACACACCCAATCAATACAAGATTTATAGAAATTAAAGGCCATCGAGGCAACAATGGAATGACAGTGCTGGAAAAATCTTTATTAAATACATTAAGGTGTGTTTTAGTGTTCAACCTGTCTCCTGATAGTCGTCGGGTAGCAGAGAATACTGCCTCTCTAAACTTATTTTTGTTGGATTCTTGGGAAACTAGAAAAGCATCAGTTGAAAGAACATGAGGCACCAGGGAGTCTGTGATGTAGGCTGCAGAGAGCTTTTTATACAGGCAGGAGGATGTTACAGTCAATTTTAGAAGATACAGTGCGGTGTAATCCTACACACTGGCCCTCTAAAAGATGCCTCTTACAGCCAGCTGTCCATCGAGGCAAGAATTCATTCTTTACAACAAGTGTTCTCTCATACAGCCCTGGGTCCAGAGAGATGAGAGGGGCATTGCATAAACCATAATTAAAATGTTCCCAGTTATCTGTGGATCATTCCAAACAGGTGAACGTTGAGCTTTTCTCAAGATTTTCAGTCTTTTGTTGCTTTTGGCTTAACAGCAGTAATGTGGACTTGGGACACTTGGGACAGTGTGAATAATTCCATAAAATTAAAGAAATAAAAATGCATATTTTTCATTAACAATTAGTGTAAAAATCTTAATAGATCATATGTCTTGAGCTTTCTGGTACTAAAGGCATTTTCCTTTATGGAAATACGCATTTTAGGAGAAAATGTGCATTTATTTGCCAATTATTGCTCTTAATGAAGTAGTTTTCACTTAAGTCTATTTTAATTTGAATACTGTACATGCATATTTATATTTTTTACATTACACTCTCTCATTGATGTTTGAGTCACATTTGCATTTCATATTCAGAGCTTAGATTTTGTTATTATAAGTCAAATGCATGTTCTTGTACATGGTGCTTTTATTTTATTTAACAATTTGTTCTAATTTATCGTTGCTATCTTTTTTCAATATGCACCATGTGGATGTGGTCCTCTGTCGTTCTTCCACCGTCCACTCTGCTGCTGCAACACTGTGAATGACCCCATTGTGGGACTGATAAAGGAATATCTTCTATTCTGTTCTGTTCATTCTACAAATGTGAGACACTGGCGGTGAAATGTAAATGTGACAGACCATTAATAACACATCTCAAGAATCTAAAAATATGCATAGATATTTTATTTACTATGTATTATTTGCCTTCATCTTCTTCATTCTATTAATTTTCTTGAGTAATATCGTTTTTCTTAATATGTTAATTTTTATCACTTGAGAGCCAACGTATCAAACGCATCTCCAATGAAATATCCGGATTCTCATACGACCAACAGGCCCTGGTTTTGCGTTCTGAATGCAACATCATTATGTGCTGAGCTTTTATTTTGAAAGTTGCAGGCCTCGAATTTTTCATTTATTTATTTATTTCATTCATTAATTATTTTTCGTCAACCTGTCCAGCACGGTGGTGCTATGGTCCAGAGGGTTATCACACTTGACAATCGATAGGGAGCTGTGTATGCGCGTGTGTGTACATGCATATGTGTGTGTGTATATGTGTGTGTGTGCACCCTGGCTGGTATGACATCACCTCCAAAGCCCCCTCCTCTCCTCCTCCTCTCCTCTCCTCTCCTCTCATCCCTCATCTCCTCATCTCTGTCCCTATGTCCATCAGCTGAAAAAGAAACAGCTGGGACACCCCCACCGCACCCTCCCTCCCCCCCTTGACACACCTACAGGCGCGCGCGCGCGCACACACACACATACACACACACACACCTACACACACGCACACACAGAGAGAGGGAGAGAGGGAGGGAGGGAGGGAGGGAGGGAGAGAGAGAGCTGAAAGGCCCACTTACGAAATTGTCGGTGCCTCCGGGACACAGCACGTAGAAGGAGACGCCGGGCTCTGCGTAGAAGTCCAGCCGCCTCTCGTCGTCCTCCTCGGCGAAGATGAGGTCGAAGGGGTTCCCGGAGCACCACTTCTCCGCCGCCTCCACCAGATGCTTGAACTCCATGCTGGGCTCTGCGCTGTGCGCTGGCGGCTCGGATGTGTGGATGTGCGCGGCCCGGTGATGCTCAGGGACTCAAAAGGAAAAGCAGCTGATCGGACAGCAGCAGCAGCATCCGCAGCCTCCGACTACCGCATCCCCTCTGCTGCACCGTGTGCACGGCCCGGGGAGACACTGAGATAACGCTGCTGTCGCTGCTGCTGCTGCATAGAGTCCAACCCGGTGATCCTGCTACTGCCGCCGCCGCTGCTGCTCGCTGCTCGCTGCTGCTGCTGCTCACAGCCCCATTCCTCCTCTTCCTCTCAGCGTTATGAAATCAGCATGCATGCATGCGCAGGAGGACGCCGGGAAAAAACGCGATGACGAACAGCGGAGCCGGGCAGCCGGCCATGTCCAGGGCTGCAGGCAGGCTGCAGGCTGCAGAGCAGAGCAGAGCAGAGCAGGGCAGGGCATAGGCTGGGCTGTCTGCGCTGGACTGCACAGTTCAGGGAATAACATGAGACATGTTACAATGGAGTTGTGTACTGTGCATCAGTGTGCGTGCGCATGTGTCGTTGCTGTTCTGTGTAAAGGCCAATAGTCATATATGTGTGAAAACCAAGTTCATCCAAATCACAAAAAGGAGAACACATTTCAGCCTTCACTTTATTTGACATTCACTATAATTATTACTAGCTGATAAATGATTTTACAAGATGTGTTATTGGAGCGCCTAAATGATTTTCTTTTTTAACAAATCCAAGTCCAGGACTAATAAATAACGAAAAAATAACATTCGAACATCACAGAGAAGCAACATTATAAAATTAATTGGTACAAATTCTGCATGTATGGGGATATTTTGGCAGATAAACCAAGCATCAGTTTGTTCTAGCTTTCCCATTTTAACCAGAGATTAACCTGTGCTTGCAGACGCACTAATACTTCTGCCCTCCCATCCCTTGGTAGTCTGGAGGATGTAGATCAGTTATGATCTCTTTTGCGAAGCAGCTTAAATCTTTTTTTGTTTTTTTTTAACCCCAAAGCAGGTCATTTTGGATAATGTAAATAACGGAATAAAAAATGAAAATCTATCACTTCTGCTGCTGTTACTGCATCCACCAAACGTCACAATCACAACGATAATAAGTCGCCTCGAGACTCTGTGAAACTCAATAAATTTGGGATCTGCTGGTGTAAAAGCTACCCTGCAGCCTCCAGCATTTTCAGTCACTGGATGCGTCTCATATGGTGCGTCTGCTTTCAGTAGCCCTCTCTGTCCACCAGGGGGCGACAGAAACCAGCTCACAGCCCCGTCCTGCTGCTTCTCAAGCCGCCGTCAGTTTCATGGACCTCTACCTGTGTGCCCCTTCAAAATAAAGCTAGTCACTCGGTAAAGGCGGGTACATGACAAGTGTCATTTAATATAATTTGAAGGGGACCTAGAATGGTTGAGTGGAGTGCTCCTCCTTGTACTCTGGTTTTAACATAGACGCTATTTTACCAGCTCCGTTGCTATCCAACTTTTAATTGAGGAATATTACGTGCGTTTTTTTGCTCCACGTTTAAGACAGACAGAAGGGTAAAGGGTCAAAATTTGTCCCCGTTATGCCGCTTTTCTACTACATCGTACCAGTAAAGCAGTGTAGCAAATAAATTCAGTGTATCACAATGGTCTGTTGCTACAGAGGTGAATGCTGCTGTTGTCGGTGGCAAAGCTGCTGCTGGCTCCTCAAGCTTGAAAAGACTAACAAAAGACTCAAGTACACCACTACACAAAATGACAACACTTGAAAACTATAAAATAGCGCTGTCAGACGTACACAGGCATAGTGAACATGCTGACATAGGTGTACACTAGGAACTGCCTGTCTTTTCAGTGTCCACACAAACAGATTCTTATCCAAAGAATATCATTATCAGGTAGTCCAGCGGTGGCAGCACCCACCAAAACCTTCTCTAGGTCACCTCTGCGCTTTTATTTTAAAGGCAAAAACCGGAAGTAGTCCCATCGAGCATTGTAGCTGCCACAGCGCTTGTATTACCCACAGTTGGGTCTGGCCGTCGCTCCCTGAGGTGTGTGTCCTCCACAGTGTCAGAGTGAGTGTGTGAGACTGAGTGTGAGGACCTCTCCCCAGCTGCAGCCCGTGCCAGCCTGAAGCCATGCAGGCTGCCCTGTGTGAAGGTTAGAGAGGGCGGACCACTGCTGAACCCCCCCACCACCCCCACCACCACCCCGCAGCCCTTGCACCCCTCGCCCCCCCCACCCACCACACCAGCACAGCTGTCTTGCACCCCGGGGTCGCGCTTTGTCTGCCGCGAGGACCCACAAGCCTCTGCCGCCCTAAGGATCCGCATTTCCAAGAGGGGAAAAAAAGCATTAAACAAAAGAATGGACCCTTTGCAGAATGGGAGTAACGGTGAGGACTCGCAGTGTGCTGAGGAGGAGGAGGAAGTGGATCCTAGAATACAGGTGAGATTTGTTTGTTCGTCCCTCAACTGATCCAGATGTTGCCACCTGTGAAAGTGACATTGAGCTGAAAGGGGCAGCTCATTTTAAAGACCCATCTTGTGTCTGCCGTTAAAAAACCGTCACTTCTCTTACAATGTGAAATATTATTGCTAATATATACTGTAGAGTCAAATTAAAAACTATTAATGTGCAATGACAAAATACTGCTAATATAAGTTAATTACTGCTTATATCTCATTCTTAAGAATTATGTTCCCAGGGTTGGTATAAGAGAATTTCTTACACATGTACCACACACACACACACACACACACACACACACACACACACACACTCAGTAATTTGGTAAACACAAGTCACACAGTGAAGCCCACAGAAGCACAACATGTGTTAACCCCGTCTGTGCTCTGTTCCACTGCTCTGTGCTGGTCCGTGTTTTCTGTAAACAGGGAGAACTGGAGAAGCTGAACCAGTCCACAGATGACATTAACCGCTGGGAGAGCGAGCTGGAGGTAAGACCCAGCATCAGCACTGTTATCAACGCCATTAGTGCCTCTCCCTGCTGGGGTAAACACTTCCAGCCGTGGCTGTGGAGTTGCACTGAAGAATAAACACCCATTAAAGTCTCACTTTCAGAACATCAGATCTAATGTCTTATGCAAAACAGGAGAGAAACCCTGGGACGAAATTCGCTTCCAGTGCGGTTTTGTGTGTTCCTGGTATGTGACTAGAAACGAGGCCACTGTGTAGAAACAGTTTTTCCCGGAATGTCTTGCAAAGATGGAAATTTTCTGCACACAGCTTCGGAGGGAATATTTGGAAAAACTGAGGCTGTCACTCCTACGTAATAACACAGTGCCGTATGAACTCTCACAGGCTTAGCTACGATGTGTTATATTTAATATTTTGAGTGGCACAAGCGGTGCAAGTTAATTCCCCGGTGCTCTCCCTGTTTCCTCACCACTCCCTCGGCCTCGCTTCACACCCGTCGCAAACAAAGAGGAAAAGGGCTGTAAAACGCAGCCGAGGAAGAGAAAGATGGATGGTCGCTCACTTGGATTTCGGTGTGTGCCAGAGGGGTTACTGTTCAGCAAAAGTAAAAACATTCCAGAGGCACACCACAGGGTTTCTTCTCCTCCAAGCAGGCCTCTTCTGTTTCTCATTAGATCTTCATTCAAGTCTGAACACCACAAACCACCAACGCTGGAATTATTGTAACAAGAGAGCCACAGATATGAACAGTATGTCGTGTTTTCAAGCGAAGATTTGATAAGTGTAATAGATCCTGTTTATTTTTAACCCGTTTCCCCTGCGAAGAAGTCATCTGCCCAAGAGCTGTTTTGGAAAATGTTAATGCCTTTCTACGGCTTTGACAAAAATGCTCAGGCAGCTGTTGTGCCACCGGAGTCGCCGACACAAATATAGTCGCGTACAGAAGCAGAAAAAGAAAGAGGGCCATTCATTGTAGGGCAGAATGAAAGTCAGGAACTGAAGAATGTGCAAAGCGCCGCTGGCTGGCTGCCTGCAGGCTCTTTCCCTGCAGAGTCTGCAGTTGATTAAGAAGGATGCACAGTAGATCCAGAGGATTGAGGAAAAGCTGAGGCGGAGAGGTTAAGTCCATGCTCAGATAGCGGCTCCTCTGCACTGCCAGCGTGAGGCTAAACCTCTGCTGTGCCCGGGAAGAGACACTAACTGGTGTGTGTGTGTGTGTGTGTGTGTGTGTGTGTGTGTGTGTGTGTTGGAGATGAACAGACTGGAAGGCCAAGGAGTGCGTGCCATCGCTAAAATATATTTAACGACCAGCAGCGTGCTGAATAAAGCTCCCGGACTGCACGCCACGCCGTGTCACTATCTTTCAGCGCAGGAACAGGAAGTCAGGAAGCAGAATGATGTCACAGGAAGTGCAGTTCCTGCAGCCTGCCCTCACCGTTTTCCCCCTCTTATCCCCTTTTCCTCGGCCCGCGCCGTGAACAGGATGCAGGTGCCGCTGCCTTTCACAAAGAGTCCTCCCCGTCAAGGAGAGACACACATACACACGCAAAATGGCCCACTAACCCCCCACCCCTCCCCCCCATCAAACAGATGATGACAGAGCTGTTTTATGAGTAACGGCTCCACATTCACGGTACCTTCTTGGGCCGTATGCCAAAACATGCACACACACGCACACATATGCAGGCAGAGGCACGGATGTCGCCAAATGTGACGGATTGTTTATTGACAGCACGGAGATACAGCCACTGTGTATTTTAGTGCACACTCTTGTATTTGAGTAATGGATTAGCGATGACGTAGAGGAGCTGCAGCGAAGGTGCAAGGCCTGAATGAGCCACGGCAGCAGAAAAGCAGAGGCTGCTGCGTGGCCGAGGTTTAAACATTAAGCATGGGCTAAAAGCAGAGTCCAGCCGAGTCAAGGAAAAAGCTGTGCTTTGATGAGACAGTGAAAGAGTTGAAGGACGTGAGACAGGGACAATAGGAAGCAAAGGTGAGTTCATGTTCCCTGTCGCACTGTAGTGTGTAAACCACGATTCGCACGGCACGGACATTCCATCGAGATCACAGAGCTTGAGGAAAAAGTGTTTCCAACTCAGAGAGGGACAGCTGTGACTGGACATTGTGTCGTGATGGGACAAGATAAAGCGTGACAATCACAAAGGTCCATCCTCGAGCAACCATGACTGTCTTTAAACTGTTTTAACTGACTTATATAATCAACTCGTCAAACTATTGAGTATCCTTTTAAGAGAAAATGTCTGTCAATATTTGGCCTTTGTGCAAGACTTTTCCACTGTTTTCCCAACATTGTGTACACCAAACATCCAATGGACCAATCAATGGAAGAAGTGACGGGTGAATTAACAACAAAAAGACTTATTTCTTGCGCTTTAGCTGTCAAAAACATCACTTTTAACTGAGTATGATGGCCCAGCATTCTTTCACCTCCTCTTTTCTTAAAGCGTTGTGTCCTGTTCACACCTCCATGCCATCATGTTCTGGTAATATTATGGCTGCTTAATATCTGTCTGTGTGTGTGTGTGTGTGTGTGTGTGTGTGTGTGTGTGTGTGTGTGTGTGCAGGACTGCCGTCAGAGGTTTCGCGCTGTGCTCGTGGAAGCCACGGTGAAGCTGGACGAGCAGGTGAAGAGGATCGGAAGGGCCGTGGATGACTCTAAACCGTACTGGGAAGCCCGCAAAGTAGCGAGACAGGTAGACACTCACACACACACACGCGCGCGCACCCACGAGCTAATCATGCTAATGCTCCGAAGGAAACTGTAGTGACTCTGAGGTCGGCAGACAGAGAGTGTGAGGCCAGGCTTACTGCGGCTTAGCAGCGAGAAGTTTAAAGAGCTGAGCTTATATCTACTTAAAGGGAGCATGTTCACGTGGTGTCTATTTTTACACCCAGTCTTACCTCTGTGTGCCATGATAGTGTCACACACACACACACGCACGCACACACACATGGCAGCTCAGTGCGAGGAGGAGGAATTGTCTGTAGTTTTTGGCCTGTTTCTCCTATTCTGATCCGCTTCCTGCTGCGTCCTAGAACCCCTGTGTTTTGACGCCTCTGCCCCTCTGCAGGAAGCCGCCGTGCTTCCAGAGAACCCCGTCCTGGTGGGTCGTGTCCTTCGCTGTCTGATCGCCGCAGCCCCGTCCGGGCTTTGATCTGACTGGCGAGCGGCAGAAAATTTAGTGTCCGGCGTGCCCCTCTCGTCAGCCAATACAGAAGAGGCTTATGAGTCATTCATCACACGGCTGACACTTGTGTGTCACAGCTGAGCTGTCAAACCCAAATAGATCCCGCGTGTGTGTGTGTGTGTGCACATGTTTGTGTGTGTTTGTGTCGCTGCTTATCTCCTGCAATATGACAACTAACTACCTGACAGTGGCAGAAGCACGTGAGTGTTTGGGATTATGGGAAGGTTTTGAATTTTGATGGAAAGGATCAAAAGCCCTCTCTCGCGCTTTGTGTATATGCATGTTTGTGTGTGTGTGTGTGTGTGTGTGTGTGCATCCGTGTGTGCGCGCGCGCGTGTGTCAGTGATCAGAGGGATTGAATAGAGTAAAGCCGATGAAGGCTCCAGGTTTAACTGGTGTGTTGTCTGGTAATGATTTATGGATGAATATTTAATATTTAATACATGACCTATTTTAAAGGGATGGAAATGCTTACCCTCACTGACCCCACCAGCACACGCACACACAGACAGACATAGACACACTGTTTTCACCTACCCCCACCCACAAGCCAGGATCAACCCCCAGCCCCCCATGTTTTCCCCCCTGACATTCCAACAGTCTGAGGGGTGGGGAGAGTTGTGTATAGGAATTTGCCTGTACTGTACTATCTTTTGTCCCTTTTACCCAGCATTCTCTTCTGCACCACTGCCTGTCTGTCTGACCGTCTGTCTCCTCCCGAGCCCCCCTCTCTCTCTCTCTCTCACCCTCGGTTTCCATCGCCTCCCTGCCACTTCTCTCTCACCTCCAGAAAAAAACAACAAAACAAAACCGTAAATGTGGCGACTTTCCAGAGACAGAGGTGGCAGACGGTATGGCGGGGCCCGGCACGTGCATCAAAAACTGAGTCATGTCCACGGTCTCGCGCGCACATGCACACGCATGTGCATGGCAAAGCCAATCCCCCCCCCCCCCCCCCCCCCGTCGGCCGCTACAGAGGGGCATCATGTGTGAGCGAGGTGGCGGCATGTCGGGGCATTTTAGACCAAAGCCGTGGTGCAGTTTGCGGAGCATGCTGACGTCAGCTTAATTAACTGATAACGCCGCTCTGTTGTTTGCCCGCTGTCCCTCGCTCCGCAGGCTTTTGTGCCTGAAAGGAAGCTCTAACGAAAAAAAAAAACAAAAACCCTTTACTCTGGAGTAGTGACAGTGTAATCCCGAGAAAGGAGGCGTCGTCACGTCCTGGTTCGTGTAGAAACTCTACACGAAGGTAAAAGTGTGACATAAACCGCTTATATATGGGTTTTCTCCTCTGTGGTAAATGAAGACCACAGAAGTTTGGTGGAGTTTCTGTGGAAATGGCAGCGCTCACGCTCCAGATTC
The DNA here is from genome assembly GCA_029224185.1 of Karalla daura. Lineage (NCBI taxonomy): Eukaryota > Metazoa > Chordata > Actinopteri > Chaetodontiformes > Leiognathidae > Karalla > Karalla daura. The sequence goes on along the minus strand of CM055205.1, from coordinate 6,820,321 downwards.
TTCTTCAATGTCCAACTCCTCCTCTGACTCTGGCTCAGACGTACGAGGCTGGACATGTACGTGCTACATAGCTGTATCGCTCCTGTTACCACTTAGTTCAGGTACAAAAAAAATTGTGAAGCTCCATTGTTTAGCAAGGAATGTTAAGTCAGCGTGAAGCCTATGTGTGGTTGCCAGATACGCATGCCAGCTCCGTGCAGAAAAAAGACAACACATTGATGATTTAGCTTTCATATTAACAATAGAGAATAAGAATAAATTCTCTGTTCAGCTATTCCAGGTCTCCTTTAAAGACCGTGTCCTTGGCATTTTGATGCATGTTGCTCTCCGCAGTGCTAAAAGTGTGTTATTTGTTTTAATTCAATAATTCATTTGTTTGTTTGCTTTGCAAGAGTAATGAAAGTCCGACCCTCTCACGGCCACTCTGTTTGGTCAGCTTAGTCGCTGACATGAGAAAGGAAGAGTGTTGTTGCTCTGTGGCCAGGAAGTGCCGTGATGGACGGGCGCGTTTTGTGTGGCGGTTTATCTCCAACCTGACAAGAGCAACTGATGGATAGTGTCAGCGTCTCGGCTCCTTTTTCTGCTCTTGGTTTCTTTTCATCAAATATCCATCATCCCCCTTCTGTTTTCCCTCCAAGCCTGGGAAATGGGTCATGACGAGGGACAAAGCGAGGGGGCTTCATCTTCCCCGTCAGACCAGTAGGTTACACGCGCAAAGTGCTACTCCTATCTTTCCACCCCCGTCTTCTATCTCTCCGCCTTTTCAAAGAGGCCTTGAGACAGCCGCGGATAACAGCCCTGACCCCTGCACCGCTCCGATGTCTCGACCGTGCCCTCACAATATGCCAGTGTTTGGGTCTCCCACGGCCCGGCTGAGACGGTCCAGGCCTGCGCTCGCTCACGTCACTGCTCGAGCCTTTATCATAAACATGGCCGCCAGTGGCGGGGGGGTCGAGTTTCAGAGGTCAGAGGAGCCGAGCGCCAGGGAAGGCCGTGAGAGAAAGATGTGTTTATAGCGGAGGGAACTGCGCTGACCTTTGGGGAGGTGATAGGTTAAAGCTGTTTGACATGAATTGTGAAAACACTTGAACAGAATTATCCTCCAATTGTGCAGTTCCTTCTAGGGAGACTTGGATGAGTTAATGGGGCATAACTAGTCCTGACCATAGCCTAAAGTCACTGTATTTTTGGAAGCAGGATAGTCTTCCTGCTGCCGCCGCCCTCAGTGTTACTGTAGGTTGGGTATCAGCTGAGCTCTGCTCTTTCAAGGAAATGTTCTGCCTATTTTCCGTTTTCTGCTTGGACTGATGTTGTGTCACACCCAGAGAAGTGTCCAGCAATCGGATTATAAAAAAAGAGCAACAAATTTTTACAGATCACAAATCTCTCCCTGTGAGCTGCCCGCACAGACCATTTAAAATAAAGGTTTCTTTTGTTCACGCAGCCCTGTCATGAGAAATGACTCTGCAGTGATCTTCTTCTTCTGCTCGGGCAAGCGACACGATGAGAAGTGCAGGGATCCTTCAGTCAGACTCTGCGGCCCGCCATCATCAGACAGATTAAAAGCACATCCTCTTCAAAAACCCAGCGGAGCAGAAACCGATGAGACTAACCTAGATGCTTTTGTTTGATTCATTTGCGTTCGTTTTTGGTTCCACTTCTCTGTGGCTAATAGGGAGCCAAACAGAGATTATAGAGCCAGCTGAACCTTGAAGCATGTTTTGGTTTTACGCCCCTCAACTTTGCTGTCACAGCTCATCTTCTTCACTCTCAGTTTCCAGATGCAGCAAGTAGTTACATCAACAAAAAGCTCGGCTAAAGAGACAGACTGTAAGACTATAAAGGCCCAGATCTGTTCAGGCAGAGCTTGTCAGACACATGCTGGCTAGATTTTTGGGACCAAGGGTGTATTTGTGAAGTCCTTTTCATTGCAGCTTGGCTCAAGTTTTCTTTCCTGTTCGCTGGTTTAGCGAAGCGCTCCAACAAAAAATACATTTAGATTTCTAACAATTTGTGATAAGATCTTGAGTTTTAACATGAATTGAAGGTTGTATTTTTATCCAAAATGGCCTTTTAGCTGAAACGATGGCATACAATATTGCATTGAAAGCACAGGAGTATAGAAACACAAACTAGAGCAGAAACATATTCTTTCATTGTGCAAAGCCAACAATGCAAATGGACAATACAGTTAAAACAGGGCAAGGGACACGCTGAGGTTTCCACACCAGTTGCAGCCACTGACTTCAGTTTGCAAGCTGATCTGTCCCAGTGAGGTTGTGCAGTGAACAGAGTACACTCTGATCCTCTGCAGCTTTTAAGAAGGGTGAGGGGAAATGCATCTGTGGTGTGGCCAGTTGTTACATAACTGTGGAGAAGTCCAGTGCCAGTGATGTTATTTACCGGAAAACTCAAGCAGCATTGTTCACAGATGTGTCGACCCCACCCCCACAAAAGAAGATGATGTTTCGTATCTGTCTCATCCCCACACTGTTGCTTTGTCCCGAGATATATTTCCTAAAGCCGTGATGTGCATTTCTTTTTCCTCACGTCTTAATGTGGATCGGCTAATTTGAAGCTGGATATTTTCATCTGTGAGGCCTCCAGCTTTGGAGATGTCCGGCTTTTTTTCCCGAGCTAAGCAAATTCGGCTCATTTATCATGTTATTCAAGGAAATCTGATCGGATTTGCTGCTACCGCTTAATCCTGGTATTCATCCAAAACAGTGACCTTTAAGTCACGCCTGTCGGAGTGCGGAGAGTGGGGTCCAAATATGTCCAGCGTGATGAGAATAATCCTCTTATTGACTGAGGCGGTGGGCAGGAAGAGCCCACTGACAATGTGGCAAATTTCTTTGCGACAAAGCTTCTGTTTGTCGATTAGATCAAGGCACGGTTGTCTGTCTGTGAGCGAGCGTGTGGGTGAATAATCTCCTCTGCCCTCCATGGCTGTCATGAGGTTTCAACTCTGGTTCCTCCACAGGAAATGTAGGTCATAAAATACACACAGACACACACTCAGCGCCGTGTGAGAATTAACTCTGGGCAAACATTCATGTTGGAAGTAATAATCAAATCAGAAAGTTTTTTTCTAAGTCTTTGACGTAGACTCTTTTCCAGCTTTTGCATGCTATTCATACCATCAGGCTAGCAATGGGACCTCAAATGAAAATGACATTTTGACCCTGACTTTGATCAAGACAGATGATATGCGGATTTAGCACAAGTCCAAAAAACATCATTATGTCCTTCTATGTAAATGTTGGATATTGAAATGGAATCTGAAAAATGAACAAATCCAAACAGTGTCCAATAAAGTATTAGTGTGACGTAAACCATACCATCCAAAAAGCCAAAGTTTGTGTGTACCTCCCTCCATTAATGTCCATGAGTAAATGGGGGCACATGACAGGGGCAGTTCTGTGAAGTGTCACATATGTGCTCGTGGTTCTTACTCAGTATCTGATTCCTCCACATGCTCCGCAGCTGTACTGCTCCAGTCACTGCTTCAGGAACAAGTTGCTAAGATTGGTTGTTTTAGCAAGGAACGTTAAGTAATGTGATCATTATGTGAAATGGCACCAAATCTGTAGAAACGGAACGTAATATTCCAATACCTGAAAATGGGATTATAAAAAGGGCTTTTAAAATGACAGCTAGGGCATTTCTGTTAAAACAAGCATGTTAGCACCATAAAGTAAGGATTTAAATGTCCCATTCATCCATTCTGGGCCCCTTTAGTGAGCAGCTCTGCTCCACTGCTTCCACATTAGATGTCATTTTAAGTGTCCATCATTGTGATTTCTAGGCCCAGGTTGAAGCCCAAAAAGCCACTCAGGAGTTCCAGCGGGCGGTGGAGATCCTGCGGGCGGCCAAAGAGACCATCGCCCTGGCCGAGGAAAGGCTGCTGGAGGAGGACAGCCGCCAGTTTGACTCAGCATGGCAGGAAATGCTTAACCACGCCACACAGAGGGTACGATAGAAAGCAGCTCAAACACGCCCAAAAGCGTCCATCCTAACTAGCCAAGTGCGGGACTCTTACTGCAGGTGTGATTATATAACTAGTCAAGTTTGAGCAGCGAAACTCTCTGACTGTTCCAGGTGATGGAGGCCGAGCAGGCGAGGACACGCAGCGAAGCCGAGCACAGGAAGACGGCGGCCAATTACAACTCGTGCATCAGCCACATGAGGCAGCTGGAGAAGAAACTCAAACGCTCCATCAACAAATCCAGGTCCGTCCCTTTGTTTCTCTTTCATTTCCCCCTGCTCGGGCCTCGCGGTGCGTGGGCGCGCGAGAAAGAGGGGGCTACGTTGCTGTCATCTGATGCGGTCCAGATGTTCCCTGCATTGGTTGTGCAATGTTGGGGTGTGCTCCCGCCGTAAGAGCAAAGGAATGCGGTTGCTCACACTGGGGTGTTCTCCTTCCAGCGATTTAATCCAGTGACAAATGGCAGTCCGTGCTCCCTCACCCAGTTTTTCTTCTTTTTCTCCCCCTGCAGGCCATATTTTGAACTGAAAGCCAAGTATTACCTACAGCTGGAGGTATGCATAATTGTCAGCTTTTTTTTGATCATTTCAGAGTTAAAACCCAAGCACTGCACCCCATTGTAGCCACACCTGTGCTGCCCTGTTCATCCGCCACTTAAATCCAGACTGTTACAATGTACTTTTCCACCTAGCGCCATCATCAGGCCATATACCACACTTCTTGTCCCCCTCAGCTAAACGTTGTTAACCGCTTTTCTGAACTGAACACAGTTGTGCTCATTTTTCAAAGCAACTGAAGCGCCTGGTGGATGAGCGTCAGGCCAAGCTGGTGGTCGCCAAGGCCGAGTACCGCGCGGCGCTGCGCAACCTGGAGAGCATCTCGGAGGAAATCCACGCCCACCGACGCTCCCTGGCCATGGGGACCAGGGAGCAGGGCGTCGGAGCGGAGGGAGACGAGGGCAGCGAGGGCAACGAGGACATCGCCAACTTCAAGATGGAGTCCGACGGTCTGTCGAGTGAGTGCAGCCGAGGCTTAGAAAGAGACATCCATCGACTTCATCCACCCATTTTATTTAGTTTTCCTGTTACACCTGTATGTCTGCATGTTTAATGTGCATATCTGTGTGTGTGTGTGTGTGTGTGTGTGTGTGTCTGTGCATTTATGCGTTTCAGTGGTGTCCGTATCAATTGACGAAGAAGGCTGTCACAGTAGCAACTCCGAGGAGGAGGCAGACACTCATTCCATCTCCTCACCCAGAGCCACGCTCTCCTTACCCTCCTCGCCCTGCACCCGCCCCTCCACCTCTGCCTCCTCGCCCCTCGACATGCCCTGCCCCTACCCCTCGTCCACGCCCTGCAGCCCCTGCTCCTACCACTCATCGTCTCCACCCTCCTCCCTCCTCTCCTCCTCCTGTCCCCTCGGTCTGGACTTAGCGAGCCCCTGCGGCTCTCAGAACCCAGACTCGGTGTACGGCTCTGGTCATGCCTCACCTCTCCTGGGCCCTCGCAGCCAGTGCAGTGGAGCCTCATCTCCAGACTGCGACCAGGAGAGAGGTGTGTGTTCGTCACATTGGTTGGTGTGCATACGTGTGTCGACTCATGTTGTGATCCTTCATCTTTCTTTTATATTCCAGTAGAGTAGCACTCAAGAAATAGCAGTGTGTGTAAAAATGTGCCCGTACCTTTTTCTTCCCGAGTATTTGGTTTGAAGATTGGTGCTGTTTGTTTGTTTGTCAATGTCTGAAGCAGTCAGGATGTGGAAAACCTAGTTTAGCAAACTGACTGGAAGCAAATAAATATGTTTACCTACACCACCATAGCTAATTTTAGGTTTTGTTACTTTAGAAGGAGTTGCATAACGTTCACTTGCTGGTGAGATTCTTAGTTGAAACATCCATCCAGTGCTTTGGGGCTGCAGCTGCAGCTGTTGTGTGATGTATCACCTTTCATTTTGTTATCACATATTATTATTCTTATATTATTCAGGAGACAGAATAATGATCAAACAGGGCTTCACAAAATGTGAAGCAGCTTCCTCGTAAATTCTAAGAATTCATAGACTATATGCTCGTACCAACTTAAGTTGAGCTCACTGTATTAACTTATAAAGTCCATGTTTTCAAAAGAAAAATGATTTTGCAACGCCATAACTTGCTTTTTATAAATCAGTGGCATGTGACCAAAAAAGTATGATTTCTATCCCCTGGTTTGAAGTATGTGTATGTAATGTGGAATATGCAAGAGGAGGCAACCATAACAAGATTATTTCACCATATACCCTGTCCTTCTCTCTCTCTGTCTATTTCTCAATCTATCTATCTGTGTGTGTGTGTGTGTGTGTGTGTGTGTGTGTGTGTGTGTGTGTGTGTGTGTGTGTTCTAGGTGACAGAGCAGAGGGAGCAGAAGCAACGCTCGAAGCTGGTTTGAACAAGCTAACCTTTAATGCAGCTCAAAAGGAAGAGGAAGGTTCTGGGGACGAACAAGACCCTCTTTATATGAATGCTGAAGTTGCTGCTCCCAGCTCATCTGCAACTGTTCTGATTCTCAACAATGTCTGATCAACATCTGTCACAGTTTCAACCCCCTGTGCCCATCTTCAAGCCTCAAACTGGACTCTGTGGCAGCACAAGAAGAGGCGCACACTTGCAGCTCCAACCAATCTGATATTATGTCTCCATATCGTCTAAACATACAAAGGTGCCATATTTAAGGTGCTACATGTAGTCTGTTGGACATCAGTACATCATCAGTACATCATTGTCATAATACTTTGTGGAAACTTGTGGATGTATTGTGAACAAATGAGAGCAGGGGCGCAATGATTGGTCTCCATTGGTATTGGTATTGCCCATAAACCTCTCTACTTTGTGCCATAAGGACATCTGTGTTGTACAGAAAGGCAAAGTTTCTGGGACGAAGAAACGATCAGTTCTCTAACAATGGTGTAACCCATCTACAGCTTTATATTGATGTGTCAAAGTGAAACTATTATCGATGTTATTGTGCTGCAGTTGGCACCACTTTGCGATGTTCTGTATGAATGTGAAGAGTGAACCTTGTTTGTGGGTCTGGATCTCCATGTGAGCATCGAAATGGGACCCAACTGGCTGTGGCATGATTACCGAGCTCCTCCTGTAACTCCTAAATGTCAGTGGTAAAAGTAGGATGCAGACACTATTTCTGAGGAATAGTTGTAAAGGAGGAGAGTGGAGTGCAAGACGCACTCTGAGCACTAAACTTAAGAAGAGACTGTGCTTTTCCAGACACAGATGGTCTTCCATTTGGATTTGTGAATGCGTAAGTGAGTGAGTGAGTGAGTGAGTGAGTGAGTGAGTGAGTGAGTGAGTGAGTGAGTGAGTGAGTGAGTGAGTGAGTGAGTGAGTGAGTGAGTGTGTTCTGAATGAATATTTTTGGAGTGTGTGGCTGTTGTGTTTCAGAGAAATGTTCAAATACTACCCTGTAGTACAGATACTCTATATTTATACTCATGTATTCTTGTATATGAACAATGTTTTGTGGTTATTGTTGTTAGTGTTTAACACAAAATAAGCAATAAATGTCCTACACATTATTTTGATATCGACTTTTGATTATGTCCATGCATGTAGCAAATCTGGATATTCATAAACCTAAACTGTAAACCTTCTGTTTGTCTTTTGCAACAGCAGAGGTGAGAGAAACCTCTCATCACACACCGCTGTCTGCTGCTGAGACAGGCGAGTGAATCGCCTTCTTTGTTTGAAAATAACTCACCTGAAGAAATAGCTCGGTATTTTAGGAGATAATGCTTATTTGCTTTGACCCACAACGGTGATAAATTCCCCTCCTAGAGTGGAACCAGAACACACGGCACTACCTTAAAGTAATGAAAGTAGTCCTACGTTTTTTTTCATTGTTTGACCATTTCTCGTACCAGACCAACGAAAGGTCCTCAGTGTTAAGTAGTGGAGCAAGACCTCATTAGCAGAGACTCTGCACAGTAATAAAAAGCCAAATTTTCTGTATCAGTTGGAATTAGAAAACTGTGAAGTAGTAAAATAATATTTAGTCTACGGTGGAAAATTATAGTTGTATATAACAACAGTACAGCTTCAGTGTGGATATGCACGTGTAAAACAAGTTAGGCCTTAAATTCACTCCAATGGTGCTTGTGTCTTTTAAAACTGTAATTAAATTTAAAGGCAATTTTTGGCACATGTTTGGGTTTGTTTCCACTATTTTGGTTGAATGCTGAACACAAGCACTGCCTGTTTTAATGTCCTGCAGCCTGCTCAGCTGTTGCAGTGTTATCTCATGACTTAAGTTAGAGTCCTGAGACTCATCTCAGGGCGGCATGCCTTTTTTTTTTTTTTTTTTTTTCTTGGAGTCTGTTTACTAGTCCTTTGAGTCCAGTCTGTCTGTCTGTCTCCACATGCGAGCGTGGTCATGCTCTACTTTGTCCGGGCTGAATCCTGTGACTGCAAAAATATCTGGTTTCTTACATAACAACAATCATAATAGTAATAGCAGAAACAATAATGAGAGAAAGAAAAAGAGGAAGAAGCAGAAAACATTGATGACGATGATGATTTTCTGTAAGATACTGACACCTAGTGACAGAGTTTGGTACTTTATGCTTCAAGCCGAAAGCTCACATGATGTTTTCAAAATGGCATTTTGCGATTCTAGATAATTGCAGCTGCCATTGTGTACAAAATACTGGCTTAAAGGCAAAGCTGAATGGCAAGTTACAAATTCAAAGAGTCAACTGCCACAGAGTCAACTGTTAATTTGTACAGACCTGACACTGTATTTCAAGACAGAAATAGAGTAGTGTCATGCTCTTTTGTATCAAAAAAACATTTTTCACAAAAATTGGATGAAGGATAGAAAACATACAGAAATATCCAAGATCACTGAAGGACTATTAACTCTGGGCCTCCACCATCTAAATGTTAGCCCATGGATATACCAGACATGAAAGATGATCCACGAGAAGACAGGACAGCACTCTGGCGTCTGTGGACAGTTCCCCTATTCTGACACCCAGTCGGACTCGGGACCCCATGTCCCACTCAGGCACAGCTGCTGCATTATTTCATTCAGCTGACCTTTTTACTCTCTTGCTTGAGAAACCTTATAGCTACTTTGTCAGGTGTGACACCTTTAATATAAAGACCCTTGACATAAGACAGGTGACACTAAAACTGACCAGAAATTTGAAACAATGAAAACATGAACTAACCTGACCCGGCTTAATCTTTCCGGGAAATCTACAGGACTGTGTTGGCATTGTTGTAGTTAACTAGTAGACCTTCCACATATTGTGGATCAGTTGCAGGGACACTGGGAGGGTGTCAAAAGGGAAACAGAAGTGATTTTAGTGTCAAGCCAAGGCTGATACCTTAATGATCACAATAGGGAAATAAAAAAAATAAAAATAAAAAAAATGTCCAAAAACAGACATTTATTAACACCACACTTCTTAGTTGCTAATATTAAAGACTTGCAATAGACAACACCATAGCTCCCTCCATCGTTTATTGTGTGTGTCCATATTCAACAAATTAATTTCAATGCTAGACGTTAATCTAGGTTTGTAATATGAGATGGGTTGAATGCAAGTTAAAAAAGAAAGAAATAAAAAGCCAGCCTATAATAATAACACTGGACTTACCTTACCTGAAAAAAAGAAAGAAAAAGAAGAAACATTTTTCACTGTATAACCAGTCCTATTGTCAGATACTTCCACAATGATTTCATTTAGTCATGTGACACAAACCACATGACGTCTGGGTAACTAAACCCCACCCCACTACGTTGATTGGACCGCACTACTCCACGCCGCTGTGTGATTGGCTGAGAGGCGACGTGCTTGCGGTGCGTTATTTAATTAGTGTTTTGGAGAGCAGTAGACGCCGAGTCATGTATTTTTGTTGTCCAAGTTCCTTGTAACCACTTTATTTCACGTGTTTTAGTGCCGCAGTCGGAACAATGCGCCTGTTTGCTGCTGCTCTCCTTCTGTCGGCTGTTCTAGGTAAGCGACGTCTTTTAATTGACCACATTGTGTTTCCGGTTAGCCAGCTAATGAGCATGCTAGTCGCTATCAGTCACTGTTGCTCCATAGGTTAGTAATAGCAGCATGGAAGCAGGCGTTCGGTCATCTAAATGTACATAAATATCTCATAGGAGTACTTCAGATATGCTTGGCAGTACTTGAAATGGTGAGGAAGGAACGTCTGCTTCTGATCCTGATGTGCATTGGTGGGAAGTCAGGACAAACGTCTTATCCCTTTTAGCTAACTTGTTTATTGGAATATCCCAAAAGCTATTCTTAAATTCGTTTTCAACAATGGACAAGAGCTATGTTTAGGTTATTACTATAGCTATATATATATATATATATATATATATATATATATATATATATATATATATATATACAATTAGCCTGCTGTGGCAAGGAGCTGCCCCTCGCAGCTGTTACCAAAACATTCGGGGACGAAAACAATGTGGGGGATTGTGGATTTAGCCAAAGCTATGCCTCTTTACTAAACTGTGCATAAGAAATATCACGTAGGAATGCGTAGGAATATATGAACTCTAGATGACGGCAGACTCATAGTAATCATAGTAGTCATAGTAAGTCAATAAAGTATAAACTTGAGTGACCATCATGTGAGCAGTGTGAGGCTGCAAAGTGCAAAGGTTTCGGGGCAGTAGCAGGGAAGTTTGAGCTCGCTCAAGGCTATGGTGACGTGATAAGGTTTTCAGCATACTTATAAAAATAGCTGGTTCCCCTTGTATCTCTAGACTGTATGTTGACACAGGAAGCCAGTGCAGAGCAGTGCCCTCCATTGGTTCAGTATACCTCATCGCTATTTAAAGTGGCCATCAATCCTGCTTTCAATATTTCACCTTCACCATGTTTGTCCTTAAACATCAGATGGAAATGAAAGCTCCATTGAACTCCTCTTAATCTCCACTTATAGCCGCAGAAGGAAAAGCTGTTCCGTCCCCTCCAATCTTCGGAAGCAGCTATCATGTCAAAGGTAACCAGTGTATCACTCTGTATGTCTGCGACTGTTTTACCTCATCTCTCTCTCTCTCTCTATGCTGACCTTCATATTTGCGTCTTTCCCTTGCAGGGATGATCTCTCTGCCTTACGCTGAAATCAACGAGCCATTCGAGGCCTGGTATGACCTCGCGTCCAAGTCCAGCCGAATAGATTATTACCATGGTGAGACAGCGGCGCAGTGGCTGTTCCTGTCAGACCAGACTCTGTAATTTTGGCCGCTGGCTGGACGACTGATGTGAAACTGAGAGCCTGTTGTGTCGGAGCGGAGTGACCCGAGCAGAACAGAAGCACTCAGTACATAAAACCGAGAAGTGAAAAAGAATGAATTGGCACTTTGGTGGCATCATGTTACATAGTCATGTAACTCTGAACAGTTTTTTCCTGTGTGTGTTTTATTATCACCTTCCTGGTGACATTTAGTGTTCACTGCAGTGTCTACAGTCACACTGTGTCATATAAAAAAAGCAACACAACTTCATATATCAACATAATACTGACATCTGAAGCACACCTGTTGTTGTTTTGCGTCTAAGTATAAAGTAGCTAGAATGTGAGGAGCCGGTGTTGTCCAAGGTAAAGATTTCTTGCTCGGGTCGTCCACAGGCCAGGTGTCGACCTACCAGCTGGGGGCAGAGCCGCAGTGGGGCGTAGCCTACAAAATCACTCCTGAGACCACAGAGGTGGAGGAGAATGTGATGAAGTGTTTCCAGGTCAATGGAACCAAGGACGAGACGGTCACACCGCAGGCCTCGCTGCCCGATGTCCACGGCTTCCAGGTCAGTGCGCGTGTTGCTCAAGAAGAGTCACAGCTTCACGTCAGTGGGGGGAAAAAAAACCACTCTGAATGTGCTCGATAGTTCCTGAGGATGGAGTACTACGGGGGATCCTTGTGTGAAGTGTGGCAGAACGTGACCACTGTCGGATACAAGAAGAACACATACACACTGTGGGTGACTCATTCAGAAAAGGGCGCAGGTGACAAAGAGGACCCAGCCGTACCCCTCCATTATGAGATGATGGGATACAACACGCTGCTGGGCTCGCATTACGACAAGTACCTGGTAGACTACAAAGATTTCAGTCCGCACGTGGATCCCAAAGTCTTCTCCCTGCCTGAAGGTTTGTGTTCTGCTGGAGGTGTGTGATTGGAAAAAATGTGCAACCGTTGCAGAGGTGAAAACCTTCTCATTGGTTCCCGTACAGGGATGAGCTGCGGAGGATTTCCTGGTCCGGGAGTGGAGCACCACATGTTGGCCAATCCCATGAAAGACCTCATCCACACCTCAGCCGCTGGCCACTCGCAGCGCATGTTCCACCATTTCAAGGACAAGTTCCAGCGCCAGTACAGCGACGAAAGAGAGCACGAGAAGAGGGAGCATGCTTTCATTCATAACCTCCGGTGAGAGGATGAGAACGTTCACCTGAAGGGTCTACACTGAAGAGCGAAGTACGGTTGTAAATGACGGCTTTCTTGTTCCTCCAGCTACGTCCATTCTAAGAACAGAGCTGGGCTTTCCTTCTCCCTGGCTCTGAACGCTCTGTCAGACCGCACCATGATGGAGTTGGCCACTATGAGAGGAAGAAAACGAGGAAAGACCCCAAACAGAGGACTCCCCTTCCCAGTACAGATGTATGAAGGCGTCCAAGTGCCGGAATCACTGGACTGGAGACTTTATGGTATATAAACTCATTGTAACAGATTGACTATGACGTGTTGATGGCGGGACGTGACTGGCTTTACTGTGTTCCTCCAGGCGCTGTGACCCCAGTGAAGGACCAGGCCATCTGTGGCTCCTGTTGGAGCTTTGCCACCACTGGGGCAGTAGAGGGCGCTCTCTTCCTGAAGGTGAAATGCAGAGAAGGCAGCTCTTTCTCCCCCTGTCGTCCTTTGACGGAGTTACTTCCTTATGCTCTTTGAAGAGGCATATGGCCATTCATCTGTGTATGAGCTGGTCCATTTGCATTGCAAATTGGTTCTGGAATTATCTATTATCGGCGTTTCTGAATACAAGTAGCCACTATAATAACCTGTCATGATGCTAAGGAGGCAATTACAGTATGTGAAATGTAAACAGAGGGCAGCATGTTTGCACGTGTAGTCATAAATGGCCAGTCTGTAAAATTCTTATTGTTATGAGTGGGCCGAGGACAACTGTGTCTTCAGTCAAGTGGTGTCTGCACGGATCTGTGCCGACGTCCTTTGTTTAACGTGGGGTGTGTTTGGCCCTTTCAAGCCAAAGAAAAACGTCCCCATGAGTGAAAGGAAGTCCTCCCTTTCAGAGCAGGCTGGGGTTCGGGGAGGGGGGGGGGGGGCACAACTTGCCACTTTCACTCACGTGAGACAGGAGAAGTAGTAAAAGTGAGTGCTTGTCAGCGTGGACCCCTGCTCGGCTGGGCTCAAAGGCATTCCTTCTGCCGGGTTGCCAAGCAACCCCACTCCAACATTGGATGGTTTGTTATGTGGTTTGATGGCACCCCATTGAAATGAGCAAATTCTTTGACTCTCTTTCCCTGATTGTCACCGGCTTTCCATGGCCTGGAATGGCCTCACTGATGGCCTGAGAGCAAAAGAAAACGCTTATTGATCATCTGGTTGTGATTTTTTTTTTCTTTAAAGGGACGTAGAATCTTTTGGATCACGCCATTAAAGCAATGCTTTGGTGCAGTGCCATTGTGTCGGGAGAAAACAAGTCACGAATGGCTTAAGGGATGATCATGAGAGGCTTCTCGAGAGAGAGAGGGCCCATGAAGTGTTGACAGCGGAGAGCAGCACAAATTGCTGAAACTATTTCAAGCGGCCGATTGCGTCTTACTCCTTTTCTGGTTTATCCGTCTGAAATGAATTTTCCACTCCTGGGCGTTTGGCGTCCCGCTTTGACTGGAGCAGGGAGAGTGGCTGTTGCGAGGTCCCAGCGGGCCGTGCTTACGCCTCCCGTGCCCCGGGCAGCTGCGTAAACAGAGCCACTGCCCATGGGGCCAATTCTGAACACGCTTCTTTGCCATCGCAGTGTGTCCTGAGCAACCTGTGCATTAGCCTGTGAAAACAGCTGCTGAGAAATGATGTCCGTGTGATCTCCCCGTTACTGATTTCCCCGTTTTCCCTCGTACGTGATCACTGATCAAAGCTAAATCCCCGCCAGGCAGTTTTCTTCATGTTTTCTGAGAGCATTTGTGTATTAAGTATTGTCAGTGTGCTGGGCAGCAGAGGTCACTAATCTGTCACTGCTCCTCTCTCCCTCTCAGACGGGCTCCCTGCAGGTCCTGTCCCAGCAGATGCTGGTGGACTGTTCCTGGGGTTTCGGCAACAACGGCTGCGACGGAGGGGAGGAGTGGAGAGCCTACGAGTGGATCATGAAACACGGCGGCATCGCCACAACGGAAACGTATGGCGCCTACATGGGAATGGTGAGGCGGCCGCGTCTCGGCGCTGTGGCCACAAACCCTTGCTGGTGTTTTTAAAGGCCGGCCTGCAGCTGTGAGTGTGTTCCACCTTGGGTGGAGATGCAGCGCCGTTGCACCTTTTTTGTCCATTTCCTTTCCCTCGCATAACTCAAGTCTCGCGGCGGCCGTTTCTCGCTACCCAACACCGCTACCGGCTTTGAGGGGCGGGACTCTGTGGGGCACGTTTTCCCCCAACACGCTGCTTGAGTTACAAGTCTCTGTGAAACATGACTCCACCCCATCTGCATCGAATAAATGCGCCTTTGTCAAAGTTACGCTGTGGGCCCGTCCGCAGCAGCAAGTTCACAGTCCTGCAAATGTGTAGGATCAGGTACCTGTAATAACAAGAGATAAGCATAATCCAGCCGTAGTTTGCGTAAGATGAACTTGATCTTAAACTATTATGAGGTCTGTGTAAGTGTGGCCTATTTGGAGTCAGTCGTAAACATGTTATATCAGTTAGATCAGTATCTCAGGCCAGTCATTACCATCACGTTCGTACTACTGGCCACATATGACCGGGTGTCCAGTATTCAGGCCTCACTAGATGCTTTCCTCTGCACAGAATGGCTTTTGCCACGTGAACGCCTCGCAGCTCACGGCGCGCATCCAGAGCTACACCAACGTGACGTCGGGCGACGCCGAGGCCCTCAAGGTGGCGCTCTTTAAAAACGGCCCGGCAGCCGTCAGCATCGACGCCTCGCACCGCTCCTTCGTCTTCTACAGCCACGGGGTCTACTACGAGCCCGCCTGTGGTGAGTCCACCCACCCCGCTCCATGCTTCCTCCAACTGTCGCTCCCCTCCCCCTCAGCACTCAGCAAGTGCTCCTGTGTCTCTCCAGGTAACAAAACGGACGACCTGGACCACGCTGTGCTTGCGGTGGGATATGGCGCCCTGAAGGGAGAGCCATACTGGCTGGTGAAGAACTCCTGGTCCACGTACTGGGGCAACGACGGCTACATCCTCATGTCCATGAAGGACAACAACTGCGGCGTAGCCACAGACGCCACGTACGTCACTCTGGCGTAGACGTGACGAGATGTTTCCTTTCCACACATATCTCAATGTTGATGCCACTATGTGGGTGCCTAAGGATGAATGACGCCTAATGCCACACGGGTGGAGGCGTGGTCACCGGTCCGAGCTGCTTGATCGTGAAAATGTAATTAATGCTGCAAATGATTTGTGTCGGAGTGAAAGGAGATGCTGCACAACTCGCGCACACACACACACACACACACAAGAAATGCTTTTTTTTTTCTTTTTTTTTTCAAACATGGTGTTGACAGGTTTATTGCTGGTAGCATGTGGCTACAGTGCCTTCATTTGAGTTGTACCAAGTACATTTTCTGCAACACATTTCAAGTTGTTGTTCGCCATTTTGATTTGATGCACTGGGCTGGAATCAATGCAATAAAAAAACTGGAACCGTACCATTTCTGGCTTCCTTGAGGTCACTGGCTTACTTAACACACACACGCACACACGTGCTAAACAGGCAGCAGGAGGCCATGCTCTCTAAATTCATGCTGCAGAACAACAAGTTATATACTCTTGTTTTCTATGCATTCAGAACCTTTTTGCTACTGGAATAATAGATTTTGAAGAATCAAATTCCTTTAACCTGAGTAATAGCTTACTACGAGACCTGTGCTTCTGACCCATGCTTTTTTCACGTTGCATTAAGACATTTACGCAATAACAGCCCTTAAACATCTACAAAAACGTACTTAAAGTTTCACAAGCTACAAAATCATGAGTCGTTTGTCTCTACAAGTTGTTATAAAATCAAGTGTCTCTTCACATGCTGATCACTGACACATTCAATAGCTTCCAAGAAAAACTACAAATGAACTAATGAGGCTACATAAAGGCATAGTAAAGTTAACTGGCGCATGCAATCTCCCTGGACTAGTTTTATTTCTCTTGGCTTCAGAACGTTCACGTAGAAAATGAGGCAGTTGTTTGTTCAATACAGCATTAGGATACAACATGGGATTTCATTAACAGTCCAGGGGAAAAAGTACACAGAGTACAAAAATATTGTGTCTCTAGTAAATGCACAAAATGCAATAAATCCACCGTTCATTTCAGAAATGTATGAAATCTTTCGTTTGTGCTGCAGAGGAGGCTCATCGGGAGAACTAGAAATATATTCAGTGTCAAAGCTGTAAGACTGGAGGGGAACTATGTTCCACAGCATATGCTGAATGTATCAAACTGCTTCCCAAAAGTGGAATTAAAGTGTGAACATCTTAGAAACGTACAAGTAAGCAAAGGACGAGGATTTGCTCCTGTCCACCTTGGTCTGGTAGGGCATCACACTACCGCCTCAGTGGCACATATGAATGCATGCTTTGTGCATGTGTGACGTGCACACTTATTAAGTGCCTGGCTTTGGTGCATAGAGCTCTCGATCACGTCTGGACCTGCAGTTGCATAGTGAGTGTGAAATCAAGTGCTGTGTCTGGTAACAAAGTTGAGTCTGTATAACATGTTGGGAGCGGAATAGGTGCATCGTTCGACACACCCAGTCACACTTAGGGCTGCTTCGCAAGATGCTGCAGCTCCTGTCCTCCTGCGCTGCTGGCTGATTGGCTGCTATCCTCTGACACATCGGGGTTCTCCTTGTCGGGAGACGACCTGCCGGAGACAAAACACAAAGAGCACTCTGAGTCTTCCCCTTAGAATAAACAGGGCCGTGAGAGTCCATATCAGTCCGATGGGGCCAGAGCACATAAATAGTGCAAGAAGTAACAGAATGTACAGGAGCTGTTTTGGATTGAACTTGAGGTCCCAGGCTAAACATCCAAAAAAAACAACAACAACATCCCGTCCGTGTGAAAACAGAGGTGGCATTGTAGTACCTCAGCTCCCAGTTCTCCACATCCTCCACCGTGTCAGGGAGAGGCCTGTCAGCCGTTTCCGGCAGTGCCAGGGCCAGGAGGGCGCCCAGCAGGGGGGAGGTGCCGAAGATGACCAGAGGTATAGTGGGGCTGTGGTTGTGAAGCATGTTTATTACGGGCGCCAAGACCCCGCCCATCCTTGCAAACATGGAGGATACACCTATTCCTGTTTGTCTGCGGCACAGGGGGGAAAAAGTTAACACAAGCAGTTGGTATAATTGACTTTTTTTTTTAGAAAATATATCATGGGAACGTGTGCGTGTAGAAGTCTCACCGAAGCACTGTGGGAAATATCTCGGCAGTGTACACATAGATTACAGCAAAAGAGGCCGTGATACCAAACTTTCCTGCCATGGCAAGACCGGTCAAGACACTGGAATGATCTACAGACGAAGGGAGATCAAAGTCATGAGAACTGTCTGCCATCGATGTCATGATGAGTGCTGAGCTTCCTGTCCAAACACAGCGGTCACCTGCGGGGATGGCAAGCATGAGCAGGCAGGCCAGCCCTCCGAAAGCCATAAATCCACTCTGGGAAAATCTGCGACTGTACGGCAGGACGAGCAGGACCAGAGAACGGGCCGGGATCTCGACCAGGCCGAACACAAACTGGGTCAAGTAGAGGTCCGTCCCCAGCCTGGATACGCCCAGCGACAGGCCGTAATACACCAGCACGTTCACAAACCTGGAAACGGGGCATGCATACAAACAGAGAGTTCAGCGAATGGAGAACAAAGAAGTCACTGTGCGTGCAGCCTTTAACACAGTTTACCAGATGTAGAACAAGATGAAAGCCCTCTTCCTCATCTGAGGTGTCCGTACGAGGTCCACCGCTGAGTGACTGCGCTTCTCTCCATCTAAAATCTTCTCAACCTGGACACAAGCAAACGAAAATGCTCGGATGCTGCATACAGTACGGAGTGGCGTCAGTATTCACATTTAACTGAGGAGGGTTTGGATAGATCTGTGGGATGGACTGACACATTGTCTGGCCTTTTACTGTATGTCTTTGCTGAGCGCCGTAATGCACCAAATTCCGACATCAGTCATTCTCCACAAAGTCTACAGAGTAAAATGTAAACCCGCCTGTATAGCCGGTGGTAAAACCCGACCGTTGACAAGCGCTGCCTTGTGGAGCAGTGCGATGGCCTCCTCTCTCCTGTCATTGGCCAGCAGCCACCTGGCAGACTGAGGTACCACCCTGACAGGAGGCAGACACACACACACACACAGACGGACAGATGAAAAGCAGGGAGGGAGAAGAAGAAAAAAACAGCAGACAGTGGTTAGTGCCAGAAATGAGGGGGTGGGGGTTGTGAACTGTAGTCATCAGAATGTGTGAATACACAGCAGATCGAGGGTTCACATGCCCATTGAATTTCCCACCATATGTAAAAGATGAGCAGGAAGCCTGGAGCTGATATGGCCACCTGCAGCTTTCTCCAGTCTCTGATGAGGTATGCGATGCCCGCTAGCAGCATGTAGCCCAGGCCGAAGGCGTAGTCAGTGATGATGCCGGCCAGCATGCGCTTCTTTGTGCACGTCCACTCAGTGCCTTCAAACAAAAGCAGGGAGTTTGGGAGAGGAGACGAGAGGAAAGGGCTAAACCACAGTGTCGGATTGGAGTTTTGAGGTGGTGGGAAGAGTGCAAAGGGTTTGTGCAGGGTTTGGGCAGAAGCGACAACAAAAAAAAAAAAGCATGAGACACAAGTAGCCCCACATCTCATTATGTCTCAGTGTGGATTTGTGTTCCGTCAGTACCGAGCACAAATGCGTTGATGATGACTCCGGATATTGTGGCACCGACTATGAAGCGAAGGATGGCGTAGACGATGAAGTTGGGCGCAAAGGCCACGGTGACCCCGAACACGGTCTGCAGAGCGATGGAGAGCAGCAGGACGAAGCGCCGGCCATACCTTGCACACAGAGAGAGGCCGGGGACATGAGATGGCTCTCCAGGGACATGCATCATTGAGTGCATGAATGCACACCTTTAGGAGCTGAAGGAGCATTATACTGGGAGAGGTTCACTCTCCACCAACACTGAACATCTTAGAACAGGAGTGCTGAAGCTTTTAGCGGAACGTTGAAGCCTGCTTACACAGAGCAGCAAAGCCTACCTGTCAGCCATGGCTCCAAACAGCACCGACCCCACCAACAGGCCGAACATGTAGATGGAGGAGCCGAGGCTGTTCAGTCCGGCCTTTTCACACACCAGGTCCCACTGGACGAAACAGAGAGGAAACGGGAGCAATGAAGGATGATTGTTTGTGTGTGTGGAGAATAAATACGGTTGCACAAGTCAAACACTTGGAAATGGCGCGTGCAAGGGCTCAAGAGGAAATCACTGGTGTCCGTGCTAATCAAAAATGCATGTTGGCAATGTGCTGGAATGTGGTGTGAAAGAGGCCCGTGCAAAGGCAGATTCTCCATGCTGCAATAAATGTATGTAAATGTGGTTATTAAGGGGAGAAGAGGAACAAGAAGGGCTTGCTCTTATTCCCTGAGGTGCCCTGTGAGAAAATGGCGCTTCAAAGGCATACTGTAGTTTGTCACCTCGAGAAATGCACTCGCGTCTTTACCCACCACAGTAACACAAGCTCTGTCCAAAGATACAATCTGCTTCCTCGAGCTTCCTCTGCTTTTTAAACTTAATGCTGAGCTAAGAAGACGAGTTAAGTTGTACATTTAGGCGCATTAACACTAAAACAAAAAGCATTTCAAGAAATGTTCGATTCATCCTTACTGGAACAATCTTGGCTACTGTTGTTTTCACTCAGTCAAAACTTACCACCTGTGTAGACAGGGACCTGACAGGAGACTGTAAATGAGAGTGTTAATGAGCTTATGCAGCTCCTCAGCGGGGTAATGATGCTTGATTTATCTTTTGTAATCCACCCATCCATCATCTTACCCCCTTTAAATCCAATAGTGTCTCAGGAGTCTGCTGGTGCATATCTACAGCACACACAGGACCCATCACACATGTAGAACGTGTCCCAGTAGAGGTTATAGAGTTATTCCTCTGATATGCTATTGTTATATTTCTTAATTAATTCTAGGATTGGGTGGGGTAAAAATGCACTTTGAACTTTGAGTGACCATCACTTTTGAAACAAATGAGTCCACCTGCATGCATTGGGCGTTAACTTGGGAAAGGTATTTTCTATACATACATTTGTCATACACTGGATTGGTCAAGAGGTCATTGTCAGTCCACACACAAATCATCTGTCTGTCCTTCATTGCTCTGATGCTTAAAAGGAATCCCTCTCTTCAGATCCTTGTCTCTTTGATGTGATTCATCTATCTATCTATCTGCTTGTCCATCTGTCTGGGAGGCAGCAGTTCCACATGTCTGCTCCTGTCAGGAGGACATTCTGTCCATTTTGTTATGTTGTTTGTCCCGGCTGAGCGAAGTGTTTGCCTACTTGATCAGACATAACAGTGGCCTGCGGTTGGATTCTGGGGAGTGTGGAACAAAGGGAACTGAGATTTATGACTTTGTTTGGGTGACTTACCACAAGACTATACCAGGGTGACTGAAAAGTCTTTAAAAAACACATTTCAAATGTTGGACTTTCTCCTCAGTGACTTCCAGATTTAAGATCTGTGTTCTCCACCCTCCCAGATCGACTTTGTAGCAGCTGTACCTCAGTGACAGTGGTCGAGACGAAGGTCTCCGTGCTGTACACCCAGCCCTGTGCGCACGGGACGCGCTGGCTGCTGTTATCCAGCTGCAGGACACCGCTGGAGGAAGAGGAGAAGCAGCTGGAGTCCGACAGGCTGAAGTTCAGGCCGAGGGTGGACTCGTTGTCCCTGCTGTCCCTGCAGAGGTGCGGCGGAGTGGCCCCGGTGAAGATGCTCACCATCATGTGGAAGGCGAGCAGCACCTGCGGCAAGCAGATCCAGATGTACAGGATCTTCTGATACCTGCCGAAGCCGCCGATGGCAGACAGGATCTGGTCGAAATTCATTGTTGCCGCTTTATTCCAGAGGATGAGGAGGAAGATGAGGATGACCGGGAGGAAGGAGGATGGTTGTAAACACCAGGCACACAGTTAACAGTGGAGATGCTGAGAGACGCTGTTGTTGAGGCGACCAGATCAGGGGATGTTGTTTTCATTAGTCCAGCTGCAGTCCTGGAATGACCCGAGGCAACAACACCATCATCTCCTCCTCTCACCTCCACAGCCACAGGCTCCACAGCCAGTCAGATGAAGCTGCAGAAAAGTCCACACATCAGCGCCAGGCTTCAGAAACTGGATCCAAGGCTGCCCTCGCGGCTGAATCCATCGTTTGCAATATCAGAAAGTAGGGAAATGAAAGTGCTGCACAAACAAAAGAGCTGTGCTGCTTTGTGCTGCGCTCCTCGGTGCATAATCTACCATAAACCCGCAGATAAGGCGGCTGGCAGCGTGTGTGGTTAGATGTATCCCTCACTTATAGGCAGAGCCAGAACCTCTGCCAATAAAAGCCTGTAAAGGCGTCTGCAGAGTAGAGACCCTGCACCTCTGGGTGCCTGCAGCAAAAACAATCTGCGAGATCATGCAAATCACAGTCAAGACCAGCTCCACATGCCGCCATCCACCAGGCTGACTCTTATTACTCTGTTATTTATTTACGGCGCATCATCTCGGTTACACGTCAACAACAGCCCGGTGCACACAGACGCTCCCTGCTGCCGGAAGGCTGAATTACACACTCTCCTCCCTCATGATGCTTGGACCACAGCTGTGATGGAGCATCCTGATTGCAGACCAATACCGAGATGCGGAGGCTGGCACACAAAGTTTTAATAGAGTCAGAAGAAGGTTATCATGAACTGTCTGGGTCTGCACATATCTGGCATCACTCCATGCGTATCTGGCATCCACACAAAAGTTTGTCTTGCTATCCACTCACATAAATTCCTTGCTAAACCATATTGATGAAGAACCAGGAGTACATTTCACTACAATTTTGGAGATGAGGTGGAGCATGTTTTACATCACACACCTTCCAGGCTCTGTTTAGATCAACTTTTTTTCCCGCTCTCCTAGATTTATACATGAATGTCGATATGATGATGTTTTTTCCACACGTCTGTGGCCATAAAACACTGTTGGTGTTCAACAAGGCCAGTGTAAAAGAGGCGTTTCAATCTGTCACATTTAGATATTTACACAAGCTCAATGGTAAAGATTTAACAAAGGCAGATAGATAGAGGATTAACTTCAATGAACCTAAAATGAGGCGTGTCAGGTGACACAAATTAACCGAAATTACTGAAATAATGGCACAATGGCGCCACCCGGTGGCCAAAGGCAGTAAAAATGTTCTTTATTTGTATTCATAGGACAACGCACGTTGCAGTGTCAACATCAAAATATTACGTACAAAGAGGGCTCTTTGTAGAAAATGGTCCAGATTGAGTACATTGAGTAAAATTAAAAGTACGGTACTGGTTAGCAATTTATCGTCCATTTATGAGTGAGCATCACTATTCTGCAGCTGCTAGAGCTGATTCCTAATGGATGACACACTTATACAGAGTTCAATCAGATACATATCAGACTTTCTTATGTGATACAAGTTTTGCATCAACAACCGCAGTCCACAAAGTAAGCAGGGGCTCCAGCTGGTGCATAAATGTGTGTGGAGAATGGTGCATACGTGTCCCAGGGTTATCCTGTAAATACCACAGCAAACTAGCAAACTACTGCAGATTGTTTGATCAGCTTCAGCAGTGAGGTGCGGGGAATGGCTGACTCAGCTGGGTCTAGTCCCTGGAGAACAATGGCTTCCCTCTCCCTCTCTCCGGCCCGGTGGGTAGAGCTAGAGGACATCACCGCACACAGGGGGGTTACTTTTTATTTTCAGCCAGTGTTTTCAAGCAGCAATTATGCTTTTATTCACCAGAACACACCTCAGGGTGATATGTAAAAATGTAATTAAACTGTTGTCCTGGGGAATATTATACACACACACACACACACACACACACACACACACACACACACACAGAGAGAAAGAGAGAGAGAGAGAGAGAAAGAGAGACTAAATTTAAATTATCCTTGAATGAAATGGTTTAGTGTATGACACTTTGTTGGGCAGGCTCCATCCCTACAAAATGATCGTTTTTCCCCACATGCATATGGTATTCACATGTATATCAGTCCGAGTGCATTAACTAATCTTCACGCCTTTGAGACTTCAATATTCCAACCAAATAAAATTGATTTAATCCACCTGAACTGATCTGAACGTGGTGTGATATATTGTTGGATGACTGGAAAAGATTTTTTTTTCCTGTTTCCTGTGCCCTTCCTGTTAAGGGTGGTCCTGACGTCACTGGTGTCGGTCCAGAAGAGCTGCGTCCTGGTTTGGGTGACAGGATGGAGGCAAGGAGAAAATGCATCAAGTAGCAGGGAGTACTTTAGGAAGTGGTTGGAAAATAAAGCATTCCTTCCAAATTAAAAGCACATAAACATTTGAGTCCAGATTTAGAAAGACAATTAATGTCGAGATATGTAACAAACAACCAAATTCGCAGATGAAACAAAATACAAAACTGTTTTACACATCACACATTTTACACATCCACATCAACACATGCTGGAAACAAAGCTAGAAAAGAACAACCTAACATGTTCTCTCACCTAGTTTTCACTCACTAACAGGGATTTTATTTGGCATGTTTCATGAAGGTAGTATGTATATATTTTATAATTGATAATAATGTTTAAACATGTGTTTATGTTATGTTTATAGGCAATACTTTACTATTGTGTAAATTATATAGTGTGTATAGACAATAACTGATCATATTTTGTAGATAATTCTGAATAATAGTGTTAATATATAACAATAGTAATTACAGATAATAATGTATGTAGCATCCTGTAGTTAAGATATTCATGGATATTTTTTCTTTCCATCTTTCACATGTTAATACTTTATTTCCTTTCCTCACTGCCTGTGCCCTGTGCATTTACCGACAAATAACACAAATCCTGAATCTTTTATTGTGAAGGCAGGGAGCAGAAGTGTGATTGTCCCGCTCCTGGGTGACTTGATGGTGGTGAGGCAGACTCCGGAGAGGGTGAGGGACAGACAGGAGGGAGAGAGTGAGGGTGATGGCTGCAGGGCCGGAGAGGACCAGGTCAGCACGGACTGTGGGAAACGCACTGAGGTGACCTCCATTATCATCCGGAGCTGCCATCACCGAACCCAGAGGCCAGTCCGTGAAGGCATCACGGGGACCCACCCGGCCTCTCCTCTCTCTCTATCTCCCTCTCTCACACACAGGCATACTGACACACACACACGCAGTGATCCTCTCTACCTGCTCATCCCGGGGACATTCAGCTACATCTGTGGTGTCACCGCCCGAGTCATCCCAGTCTGTTCTGGATTCCTGTCAAGGAGAAACAGCGTGACCCGGAAACAGCTGAGCGTGAGTACATCTCTGCTCTGATCATAAATGATTTCAGTGGCGCTGTCATGCACGGGAGGTCAGCTGATCGTCTTATAGTGTCACCGTAGAGACACGATTCGTGAAAAAAAAGCAAAAATAAAGCACAGATCCGCATCCGTGACGTGAGGCGACGTGCTGATGTAGGTGAAGCCACACCCTCGGAGCAGCATTCAAACAGCTCTGTTTATGCCACATGCATGAATGAACCCTGGCCTATTTTCTGAGGATACGGCACCACCAACAGCAGCATTCACTGGAGGACCACAAGTCATGTCTGTGACTGGAGGACATCCAGAAAACCATTATATAATATGACTGCTTCTGTTTCCCCTCCAATCATCTAATACAACTGATTCCATGTTTGTCCCCTCAGAATCAGTCATTCTTTTAATGGGGATCTGGAGTAGAAAAAACATGCCAAGCTTGGCTTTGGTAATAGGGTCAAAGATGTGCGGCAGTTCCAAAAACATATTGAATATTGCAACGGCAGTTTTACAATGGGTGAAACTGATTTGAGACAGATTGGGAGGTAATATATGATTGTGATGCAAAACCCTAACCCCCAAACAATTTGCATGCACTCGCCTCTGTTCATGCAGGCGAGTGAATGAAGTGAATGACTGTGAGGCAGCTGTTTGGTGAAAGTTTCTGGTGAAGTGGCAGAGTACCTCACTACTCCGCTCCTGGCTCAAACATGCAAGGCTGGATGTGTTCACACTCCAGAGCTGTATCAGTTACCACTTTTGCTCAGCTCCTTTGTTTAGCAAGGAATGTAAAATCGCATGATCATCCATGTGAATGGCAGGGAAGACAGCCAACCAATGTCAAGCTGACATGTGGTTGCCAGATTGGCATGAAAGGGCACCAGAGCTGAGCAGAAACAGACTATAACCTTGTTACACCAACAACTGGGGTTTTTAAAAAGGCTTGTTAAATGAATAAACTGCTCTGAGGCAACAAGACTGATTGCAAATACAATCCAGTCTTTCTTTTATGAAACATATGACAGAGGACATAAGTCCTCAGGGTGTTGTGTAACCCACTGCTTTATAGAGTTATCAAACACAGAACTGCTGTTTTGATTAAAGTGAGAGCCCATCTTTTTGGTGAGCTCGAGGTGAGGGTGTCTGAAGTCGGCTGCAGTGTTTAGAGGGTCGATGCATGACCTCTAATCCCAGATCTGCATGTGCATGTTGTGCGATTTGAGCCAGCCATGTAACTTTCATAAACAGATTTTGCAGTTTGGCAGCTGCTCAGTGAAAAGGGGGCTGTTACAGGATAAACACGGTTGCTCTGGACTCAAGATAAACAGAGAGGCGTTACAGCGTCCATGCTGCCGCAACGGGAAAGACAGCCCAAGGTTGTGGTGCTGCTACAGAGAGCAGAGCGTGCTCACACCTTTTTGTGTGTGTGTGCTGCAGAAACATGATTTTAGATGGCCTTATCCATCACCAGGTGTTTACAATTCAATCCAACCGCCACTTATTTATGCAACCAGCTTCAAAGACCACAAAGAGAAACACTTGCGCATAGGAAACACACACACACACACACACACACACACACAGTCTCTCTGTTTCTAATTATGTACCCCTCCACCAGCTCGGCGGCTCGCTGCTTGATCTGTCACACAGGTGAATATTATGTTCTAGATCTGAACATCTGCAGTGACACTGCACCCTGCAGACAGAGCACACAC
The DNA here is from genome assembly GCA_029224185.1 of Karalla daura. Classification (NCBI taxonomy): domain Eukaryota; kingdom Metazoa; phylum Chordata; class Actinopteri; order Chaetodontiformes; family Leiognathidae; genus Karalla; species Karalla daura. The sequence continues at coordinate 6,793,770 of CM055205.1, read as the reverse complement.
AGCCATGCACGTGAGCGCTGCTGTTCTCATTCAGGATCACATCATGCTCTCGCCAGGTCGCTAGTCTGAGCTGTGAGGGGGCCACTCTGGTAGTTCGTCCTCAAACTTCAGTTCTGCCACTTCTTGGGCTTCATCGTAGCTGTGTATTGTTTGATGGTGTCATTGTATGGTGTGGATATGATGAAACTGAGTACGTTTCTTTTTCTTTTTCTAGACCGCACATGTAAAAATACGTTTATAAACCTCAGATTGCCTGGCCCATTATTAGAATAGCTCAGGTTGTTAGTGAAGTGGCCTCACAGGCAGCTGTTTTAACGTCCATGTGTGGAAAACAAGTAAATGGATGAATTAAGCAGTGCGCTTTCATTCTACCAGGCTTTCATCAGGAGGGGCTCACAACCCCAGCTTCTGATTTGTTTCCCCGACAGATGAAAAGTGCTGTCTGCAGTGGACAAGCTGTGATTTATCCATGCAGCACAGTGCACACTCAGCAGTAGCGCATTGAAGTTAAAGACTCTGTGGGGAGGGAGAGAGGGAAAGAGAGAGAGAGAGAGAGAGAGAGAGAGAGAGAGAGGGAAAGAGAGGAAGAGGTGGCCTGCTGACTGACTGCCCTCTGCCTCTCACCAGGCTGCTTGTGTGCCCGCGGCCGTCCATCAGGCGGAGCTGCTGACCCAGTGGAGCTGCAGCTCCAGACGCCCATGGCCCCTGTTTCCCTCCTCCAGTGAGAGGTGAGCCAAGCTGGCCTCCCCGGCCCCCTCCCTGCCCCCGGCCCCAGACCTGGACCCGGACCCGGACCCGGACCCCGAGGCTGAGCAGCGGCACCTCAACGAGGAGCAGTATGTGAGCGAGGGCGAGTGCGCCCCCCCCGACCCACTGCAGGCAGCGCCCGACTGCAGGGATGCTGAGACTATCACAGGTGGGGTCACCTCCCCATGGATTTCGATTTGCAGCATGTTTGTTTTTCTTATCTGTTCCTCTGGGGCTCCGCAGGTGAGGAAATGGTCATGTGGTTGATTTTAAGCTTGTACAAAAGGCCCACCATCTTGTTTATTTCTGTTAAGAACACTAATTTAAAACGCTTTTCTCAAGATTTTGATTATATTGTTTTGATTATATAGATTGGATCAAACCCTAACCCTAACCCTAACCCTTATATAGATTGGATCAAAAAGGAATAATGTACTAGATATTTGAGGCAGCAGTAAAGGATTCAGTTATACCTAGAAAGACACTTTGAGTTTAGTAGTTTGAGTGACAGTTAATTACCTGTTATAAAACAAAGCTTCTTCATAAAGCCACGCTTCATAAACGTTTATCTAAAAATGATGAACAGTGTTAAAGGGTGAGGTAAGGTATTGTTTTAAAATCTCTAAACAAGGATAGCAAAGCACGTAACTTCCCACCCTCTGCCCTCCTCTCTCAGACGTGTGCAACAGCACTGACCTGCCAGAGTTTGAGATCATCAGTCTGCTAGAGGAGCAGCTGCCCGTGTACCGGCTCCGTGCCGACACCGTCTACGGCTACGACCACGATGACTGGCTGCACACTCCCCTCGTGGCCCCGGACGCCGGGCTCGACCTGACCACCGAGCAGATCGAAGAGACCCTCAAATACTTCTGTAAGTCTGTTATCTCTGACTACTGCGCTGCTGAAGCCAGAAGCAAAGTGTGCAGGGGCATGTTTGAGCTTCTAGTTTCACATTCGCCGAGTGGGAATGTGGAGAAGAAATAGATGAGCAGGGACAGTGGAGACTGACCTGGAAGCATGGCTTTAAAGAGGCTTTCAAGGGGAAGGATCGATTGCCCATGGTTATCCGTACAACTGGCTCCCAGTGTGGGGTCTCTGATCGCCACTAGGGGTCAGCAGAGGCTCACTCAGGGTCATCTGGTCAACTGTCTGGCAAACAGCTTAAAAAAAACGGCTAGCAAACCTCATGTAGACAAAAACACAGAAATAAAGCTTATGATTTGTATCACTGTTAAACTTGAAGCAACACACGCTACACACAACCTAGATACTGTAAAAACCTCAAGAAAGTTCATCATGATGCTCTGTTTATAAAAAGCTGCTCAACATGGATCCATAATTGCATTTTATACACAAACTCCCAGTTCAGTTCTCTCTTCTTCTCTGTCTCACAGTTCTCTTATTGTGCATGGATTGTATTATGACACATTCCTAAAATACATTGATTTAATGTAGTTTGCAGCCTCCTTCTCCAGGGTGGCGTCATCACTGTTCAGATGCTCTCTCCGCTCAGACCGAGGTTTTGATTTTCATTTTGATCCATTTATATCAGAGAGCTCTTGGAAACAAAAGTCCATTGACTTAAGAATGAGCTGGTTTCATGTGAGGGCTTCCTCTATTCCTGTTCCTTCCATTCCTCCTCTTCCTCTAGTATTGGTATCATGCTGCCCCTTAAGCTTCTCCTGCACCATCTTAACTTTGATTCTGAGTGCATTGCAGCTGTGTCTTTTATTGTCCACTTTATTATTTATGCTATTATTATGAGTCTTTTGTCAGTATTCAGCTGACCTGGTGAATGAGGCTTTATACATTTTTAATCAGGCTGCTGTGCAGCTTCATACTGTATCTCAGAGCATAGAGTGGACAGCGATGTACAGTAGGGCTCTGTTTGCAGCTGATTAAAGGTAGATTTGGCATGTATGGTAGGATGTGTTTGAGGATGAGGATGAGGGCTGCTATGGTAACGGGAGTGGGAGGCAGAGAGATGCTTGCATGTACTCACAGAGCAGGGAGAAGAGAGGAGGACGATTAGAGGATGAAAGAAAGGTGAAAGAGAAGAGTGATGTAGGAGTTAAGGAATCTGAGAGGAGTCTGCGCCGCGGCCCTCTGATTGGCTCACCCCTCCACCCTGCATCTTCCAGACCGCGACTCGACTTCCACTTCCGTTTCACCCCCGGCTCAGCCTCCTGCACAGCCTCTCCAAAGCGCGCTCGCCCTCGTCCCCGTGCCCCCCTCGCACCCATCGACAGGGGCGTCCATGTGGGCGGAGGGTAATTCAGGCTGTGGGCCTGTTACTCAGCTGCAGAGCGGTGGGAGGGAGACAGGGACAGTGAATGGATCTGCGCTCAGACCGGCTCTTGCTTCTGCTCGCCTGTGTTTGCCGAGCTCTGGGGAGAGATGGACAGCAAGAGCGAGATGGAGACGCTAGTGAGGGCCGAATGCGAGCTGGATGACTGGTGCTGCAAGGCTGACAAGACAGGTAGAGTGCATGTGTACAGCGTAAACCAAAGAAGCGTTTTTATCTTGCCATTTTGCTGCTCAGTTGGGTGAGGTCCAGATTGCTGGTGGTAGAATTGCCTGTGTCAGTTTTCTTGGTTGTTAATGGCTGCAACGCATGCAAGAGTGATATTTTCACAGAGTCAGGGCACAACAAAGCCTTTCGGAACAGTTTTACGTGTGAGCTGTTAACTGGACCTTGTGCCCTGGCTTTAGTCAGCTCATTAAGAGCAATTTCCTGAAGCTCACTGACTTTGAATTTGCTCCGTGTTGACATATCAGCCCCGAGCCTGCACGCACACACGCACACACACACACACATGCACACACAAATCCCTGCAGTCCACTTATGTGCCTGAGCTCTAACTCTGCTCTCTATCTCTCTTTTCAGGGGAAACTAATGGTGCGATAACAAAACCATGATTCTGTTATTGTGTGCCACTGGTTGTAACACTAGCAGAATTACACAGGCTTAACATGAAGTAGTCAATAACTTTGCACAGCACGCTATTGATTCCCGCCCTGGAGTCGATATGGGCTTTTGCCTCTGGCCAGCACGCCACACGATTGTGTGCGCCATGGAAAGCACTAACATTATATCAGTGCACAAACATTACATCGATAATGAGTTGAATCCTAAACATGACCGGTCCAGCACCTCCGTCTTGCGTAACATATGTGCGTGCCATCGTGCGTGTCCGTGCCTGGTAACGGGGCCGAAGGCAGGACGAGGGGTCACTGGCAGCAGAGCTGTCGCTGCCTTTATGACGCAGTGACCGTCCTCGCCTCTCCTCACTCGGCCTGTTGTGCTCCACACGTCCACAGTGCTATGCGCAGACAGAGTGGGCCAGATGACGAAGACCTACAATGACATCGATGCTGTCACACGTCTGTTGGAAGAGGTGAGACCCTCTATTTTTGTTCTGTTTCCATCGGGGAGGATGGTTAATTAATGGCGATGGGGCCGCAGCAGAGGGGACGCTGCGCTAGAGATTTTGTCAAAATGAAACGGTCCAAAGGGTCATGGCAAAATGCCTTCAGCGGGAAGTGATGAAACACACTGATTCCGTTTCTAAATTTACAGGCAGAGTCTGAACCTCCGGCCACCCACCACAGTTTTCCAAACGGGACAAAAGTAGGCTAGACGTGTTGTGGTGCAGGATGTAGTGGTTTTGATCCTCTCTATTCTTGTCTTTTCTCTCGACCAATAGAAAGAGAGAGATTTGGAGTTGGCCGCCAGGATCGGCCAATCGCTTCTCAAGAAGAACAGATCTCTGACGGAGCAGAATGATTATCTGGAGGAACGAGTGGGACAAATCACAGAGGAGGTCCGCTCACACACACACTCACACTTATTAGAGTTTCCTAATGTTGACAGTTGCACACCTCTGGGAAGTGGACAGAGCTGCTGAAGACATGGTCGAAAACAGAGATTATAAGGAAATGGAATACAACCAAAAAGGTCTGGAGTTGGCTAGTTTGTTCCAGTCAGCCTACAAGATTACAAAACATTACACACAACTTTTGTGCCTAAGTTATTTAAGTTTAGATCTTTTAGAGTCGTTTTTACTTCACAGTGGAATTTAATTTAGGACTTGTCTGGGTTGCACATTCACAGCAACGTGTCCTGAAACCCTAGGACCACACACACACAAATAGATAACATTCTCTGTCCCCGTCCAGGTGGCTCAGCTGCACCATGAGCTGAACCTGAAAGACGAGCTGCTGCAGTTTTACACCAATGCAGCCGAGGAGAGCGAGGACGAGTCCAGCAGCTCCCCAACGTTAGCATCCTTTCTTTGTTTATCGATGTCAACATTTCCAGTTTCTATACATTGGAACGTTTTTCCCCTAAAATAATCAGAGACTGAGCATCATTTTGACTGTGTGTGTGTGTGTGTGTCCAAAGGGGCAAGAAGAGTAAAGTGGAAGCAGCCACAGGAGGCTTTGTGAGTGACACACTGCAGAGGAAACTCAAAGCTCTGGAGGAAGAGAACCTAACGCTCCGCTCAGAGGTACCTCAACACCCCAGGACACCAACATACAGAAACATGGACTAAAGGGAAGAATTGCTGGGAATATATTGTTAACACACAGATGTCTGCATTCAGGCTCACCATCTGAAGTCAGAGACGGAGACGTACGAGGAGAAGGAGCAGCAGCTCGTCAACGACTGCGTGAAAGAGCTCAGTGAGTCTATGCTGGTTTTCCAGTGTTTTGCGTGTATGTCTAAACTCGTTTCACAACAGTCTTGCTTCCTTTGGGTCTTCGCTCACTGTGTGCTCTCAGACTGACCTACTGTACGCTTCCTGTCCCACAGGGTTGTCCAGTCTCCAGATCTCTGCCATAGCAGAGGAGCTGGCTCGGAAAACGGAGGATGCCTCCCGCCAGCAGGAAGAAATCACTCACCTCCTCTCTCAGATCGTAGATCTACAAAAGAAAGCCAAATCTGTGGGTGCACATCGGCCTATTTGTTCTCTGCGGTGACCGTTATTGTCCTCTGCTGCTTTTGCTGATGCAAACGTGTGTGTGTTTCTCCAGTATGCGGTGGAGAATGAGGAGCTTTCTCAACACCTGGTGGCAGCTAAAGATGCCCAAAGGCAGCTCACAGCAGAGGTAACTTCTGCATCACTGCCCTCCATCAACCTTTACGGCTCTGCAAGGTGGTAGCAATGCGTTGGACTTGATTTCATGTCAACACTCAACAGCTGCAGGAGCTGGAGGAGAAATACTCCGAGTGTATTGAGATGCTGCATGAAGCCCAGGAGGAGCTGAAGAACCTGCGCAACAGGAACTACCCCGCAGGAACCCCCCGACGCTTCCACCCCCTGGGCCTCTACCCGATGGTCAGTGTGTGCGTGTGAGTGTGTGTGTGTGTGTGTGTGTGTGTGTGTGTGTGTGTGTGTGGCTGTATGAGTGCTAATCTTCCACTCCTCCATGGTCTTGCAGGATTCTCTGGCAGCTGAGATCGAGGGAACGATGAGGAAGGAGTTGAGCCTGGATGACCCAGAGTGCGAGGAACAGAAGTGCGTTAACTCCATCTATAACCCAAAAAAGCTCTTTGTTTTTTAGAAAAAATCATCAGTAAAGTGCTTACACCGTGTGGAGTGACACCTGTGCGTGCTCACGTGCAGGAGCCACCGGAAGCGCGTCTTTGAGACGGTGAAGAACATCAACCAGACGGTGAGGCAGCGCTCCCTCACTCCGACCAGCGCCAACATCCCGGGCTCCAACCAGTCCCTGTCGGCCCGCACGTCGCCCCAGTCCAGCGGCCTCTCCACGCCGCACTCCAGCATGTACGGAGGCGACCTCAGCGGAGACGGCATCGCCCTGGACAACCGCACGCAGAGCATCCTGATGGAGACGGCGTCCAACCAGGACGGGTGAGGAGCGGCAGACTCGGCTATAATCCATAAATTTAATTAATTTGATTTCCTCTAAAGGTGACCTGAAGGTGACTATTAATTCTTGCACTCTGGTGTTGAACGTTGAAGTTATGGGACATTGGTTTCATCAGAAGTGCCTCACAAAGCTATTTTACAAGCTTTTACAATCCTAGCTTTAGCTATTGGAATATAATGGTCCCTTTCTGTACCTTTAACTCATATGAATGATTATTTGACTTTACATATCCTGTTAAAACAACAAAGCATAGCAACTTTTTCTCAAACTAATACTCTCAACTACAAGCTACAGAGCACGTACATATCCTGCCTTATTTTTTTGAGCCAGAATTGGAGGAGGAGTCAGAAAGTGAAGAAGGAATGCATACAGACACTTTGCTGGAAACGTCTTATCTGCATGCTTGACCAGATACATTATACGGAAATTATTTTGCAAGCTATGCCACCACTACATAATTGAGGATGTGATGTTTTTGGACATGCCATACATCACTGGCCAGGAATAGACTGTTGTAATTCAAGAAAGCCAAGGAAAATATAGTTAAGTTGAGTGAAGTCAAAGTTTTGATAAAGCCAGGAAGCATTGCATCATGTGATTTCCACTTGAGTGACAGTGAAATATCAACTGTAACGTTGTGATGATCCTCCCCGCTCCGGCAGCAGCTCCGAGGGCCGAGAGAAGAAGGTGAGCGGGGCGGAGGACCTGAGGCTCGCCCTGCGCCGCCTGTCTCTGCGTCGCCAGAACAACCTGAGCGAGAGGCGCTTCTTCGAGGAGGAGCGGGACCGCAGGCGAGGGGGCCACAGCGGCCTGCACGACGCCCTGAGCCAGGACAGCGTCATGACCCCCTCCGAGAGCATCATGTCCCTGGGCAACCTGCACATGTGGGCATCACGGGGGCCCTACCTCCCCGACAAGCTCCAGATCGTCAAACCGCTGGAAGGTGAGGGAGACCGGGAGCGTGGCACCGGCTGCAAGGTGGGGAGGAGGCGGGACGGCGAGCGCCCACGAGGGGGCGGGACCAAGAAGGGCAGCAAGAGGGGCCGGGGGGCGGAGGGGGAGAGGAGGAAGGACGGCCGGCACGGGAGGACGCTGGAGGGGGAGAAGGAGCGGGGCTGGGCCTGGGTGAGGAAGACCGGAGCCGGGATAGAGAGGGAGAGAGGGAGGAGGTGGGCCAGAGACCGAGCCGGGGGCAGGAAGATGAGGGGAGCGGTGGAGAGGAGCGAGAGGCCTCTGTCGCTCATGCTCTTCAACTCTTTCTGGTCTCTGATGCACCACCACAAGTCGGGCAGCTTCACCTCCACTCACAGCTACTACAAAGAGGCGCAGCCCCGGGGCTGGCTGTAGAGGGTCGCGGCTCTGTCGGAGATGTGCGGCCCGAACCATCTGCTGCTGCTTTGAAGGGATTCCTCAGGGAGGGGAGAGACCAGCTGTGAAGCTAGGAGGCACCTCTGAAACAGTAGCTCTCCAGGATGAGAGATGGCTCTCCCTTTAGCATTACTGTCGGCCTGTGCTGCCCTCTGCTGGTTATTTATTTATACTATTGAGTAGAATAGAAGCCCTGCCTTTTCTTCTATTTTTTCACATCTTTATTTGTCTTTCTTGCATTTATTTGTTATACTGTCTTTCTATGTTTCACCACTGTTTATTATTTTTCAATTTCTTCTGTTTTTAGTTCACCTCATTTTGTTTTCATTCTGTCACGTCTTGTCACCTCTGATTTAATTTCATGTAGCCGACTAATAAAAGCCTTTTCTCATCTCAGTCACTCCTCCATTTCTTTTTTTGATCTCATTCCTCTGCTCTTCCTCGCCTCTTTCAGAGTTTGTTGTCCTCCTGTTTTATTCTTGACATCCTGATCACTGAAGCCTATTCTGTCATATATCTCTGCATTGTTCTCTGGGTTTGCTTATGATATGGGCCTGGTTGAAGAGGAGAGAAGAGAAGGCGGTTACGATGTTGTTGGATGTGTCCATGTACTTGTACTAGCTGTGATTTAGATGGAATAGGTACTTTATTGCTTGGAATCTGATATCATGAAACTATTTGCTATACTTTAACGTGGTCGATCGAAACAAAAATATTTACCACCTTTTAAAATCTTATGAGGCTTTAATCAACTGAAACAACAAGAAACAGATGTTTATGAATAGTGTCCACATGTAACATGTCATTTTAGGAAAACTGGTGTTCCAATGCTAACATCTTGGGTCGTAAATGACCCTCCAAATGTTTTGTGGTGCGTATTTGAGTCCTATGCTGTCTTTTTTTTTTATCTCTGTCCTCCAGGCTCTGCCACCCTGCACCACTGGCAGCAGCTGGCTCAGCCTCACCTCGGGGTGATTCTGGACGCCCGGCCGGGAGTCGTGTCCAAAGGTTACAGACCCCTGGAGCTGGAGCTGGAGCAGGTGTGTGAGTATATGAGAATCTGGAGTCCATCTCTGTTGTAATTAGCTAGTAATTAGCTAGTAATTAGCTTGCCCTAATAAATGTTACTTTTATCATAGATTGTGTGCATCTCTCTACAGGCGTATCCATGGGGAGGCTTAGAGGAGGATGAACCAGGGGAGCAGTACTTCCAGAATCTGCCCACCTCCTCCGCCTCTATCACACCAGCCGTGCCCTCCACCTCCAGCGGCGGTGACCCCAACCTGGGGCAGCCTCCGCCCTCCCTCGCTCCACCCTCTCCGCCCTCTCCGTCGCCCTCGCCACATCTCAGCAACACCGACGTCCTGGGTGAGGACACGTGCGCGTCTGGCTGAAATCCGTATGAACAACCTGCAGAGCTTCTAAAACAGACGTTTCCTCCGATGTGTTTTGCAGCTGCGTACTATCCAGGCAAATGCATGGCCCACACAAGCTCGACCTACACTTTCACAACCTGTCGAATACTCCACCCGACAGATGAGCAGACACGGGTCACACCTAGGTGGGCAGCACTCCATCTGTAATCTGCTGGCAACATAATGGTTTATACATATATATATATATATATATATATATATATATGTATATGTGTGTGTGTGTGTGTGTGTGTGTGTATGAATGTGTGTGTGTGTGTGTGTATGTGTGTATATATATATATACGTAACTACACACATGTATATATATGCTTTGTGTTTGATAAAGAGTTTAGAGCAGACCAGACACTACACAGAAGTGCTGATGAAAGAACAAGTTGCATTCCTTAAGTTGTAGTAAGACAAGAAACTGTGAAAGTGCAGGTTAACGTGGTTCATTTTTCTGTGGTGCTTTGACCCTACAGTGGTCCTCTCGGTCAATGTGCCAATGACTAAATCCCATAAGGCAGGTGAGCTGCAGACAGCAGTGGTGGGAGCAGCAGGATTCATTCAGTCATGTGTCTGGCAGACGGCACAAAGGTGCTAAATAATACATGCAGGTGCTTTGAGTTTGAAGGAACAAGATCCCCTGTGCACCACAAACGTCAGCGGTCATAAAAATTAAAATATAAGCGCCATAAGTGTTGTCCTTTTGATCCTCTGTGGAGGTTTTTTTGTTTCACCTCGTTTTTCCTTTTTCTCAGCCTAAATCCGATTCCTGCTTCGTCCTCCTGTGTGATGACCAGCTCTCTGCTGGGCACCCCCGCTGCTACGCCCTGCACCCCCCGCAGGCTCAGTCTCAGGCCGTCCGAATCCTCGACCAACCTCAGGCACGGCCCGACACGCACCCCAAAACATTGCTGCTGTCCACTGCTATGTGCTAGTGGGAAAGAAGATATAAAGGGGACATGGAATGGCAAAAACACTTTTACCCTGACTTTGCTGAATAATAGTATTACATTCCTCGCCAAAGATTCCAAAACATCATTCCTCATTCACATACAGTACATTTTGGACTTTGAAATGACACTTCTTGCACAGTCTAGCATATGTACTCCCAGCATCTAATTCTCCCTCCAGTTCAGGTTTGCGTGCTCCATGGCTACAGTCACCACTTAGTTCAGCAAAAAGTTGCTAAGCTCCAGTGCTTAGAAGGAACATAAGTGGGAGGAAAGAGGCAGCTTATAAAGCAAAATATATATATGGATTTGTGCAGAAATGGACTGTAATGTTCTCACACCAAAAATAGGATTGTGAATATAGCAGCTGAGGCACTGCTTATGAAACTGATGTCCCAGTGCCTAGAGAACAAGGACAAATGCTCCACCATTCTAGGATAAAGGTATGATTCTACTGATCCCCAAAGGGAAATTGGTTTGTCTATTTGCTTGATGGATGTCGGTAGAGATGATCCTAGACTCGTCCATCACCGCCATATTCTAGTCTATCAAAATGCATTCAAGTGGATGATCCGGGTTGTTTAGAATGGCCGCTGCCATCTTTGGCGTGCATTCCTCCTCCACATCCCTCTCTAGGTGTGCACTAATCCCCTCGGGGGCTTTAGCATATCTTCACCGAACATAGGACAAAGGCAAGGAACCTGTCACCTGCTTGCTATGAAGCGTTAGTGCCATCCTCTCATGCACCATGTACCCTCAACCATTCTAAGTCCCCTTTAAAAGGCTAAAGTTGGAAGACTGTTTTTCTGACATATCAGGTAGTTTATCGTAAGAGAGAAAAACCCTTTACAAAACCCATTTCTCTTTCTGATTTTGCAGAGATGCAACTCGCACCACCAGCACCTCCCTGGGGTTAGTGCGCCTCCTGCAGGAGAGGGGGATCTCAGCAGCAATGTACCACCAGAGCCAAGGTGCAGAGTATGGCCAGGGGGTCTTGCTCAGCACCTCTGTTGCCCCTAACCGAGCGCCCAACCCAGACACCCTGCGCCCTTCCACCCCTCCCAACTCACCCACGGGCCAAGGGGCCTCAGCTGTGCCGTCCTCTGCGGGCTTCGACTTCAAGAGCCCCTCCTACGACAACTTCCTGGCCTCCAAACCTGCACGCTCCATCCTGAAGGAGGTGACGGGGCGGATGCGGGGCAGGCAGAGGGGGAGGGACTGCGAAAGCCAGACGGACGTCAGCGTGACCGTCCACAACCTCAACCTGCTGGACAAGGTGAAGCGGCTGGGCGTGGGTGGGGCTCCAGGGGGCAGAGCGGTGAGTCCCAGCCCCATCCTGGGGCCCCTGGGTGGGCTGCGCAGGTCCGGCTCCCCTTTTGGGCCTGATGGAATGAGGAGGAACCGGAGCTATCCTGCTATGGTGGGGGCCAGCATGGCCATGAAAGCCCCGGGGCCCCAGGAGTAGTCTGCACTGCTGCCGGCCGGTACAGAGGCTGAGCGGGAGCCAGGCAGGGCCAGGGGACGACCGCTGAGCGGTCACCTGGAGCCCCAACACTGACTGACACTGTCCACATGCTGTACAACCACACGGTGGCGCTACTGGCCCGTTCCTAATCACTGCTGCAGCTCCACAGGGAGGACGCCTCATCCTCGCAGCTTCTAGGCGGCAAAATAAGTCAGAGTCACTCAAAAACACAGTAACAACTTTGGCACTTGGTCATAAAGATGGTTTTGGTTTTATGTGGCCGCATTATGAGCTGCAATGTCTCAGAGCATCATTCAATGGACCCATTTAAAAGATTTTCCAGAAAGTCTCTCTGTTCCTTTGGATGATCCACAGACCACACTGGGAGCAAATTAAGTCAGAGCTACTCCCAGCCAATTAAAAGAACGCTTCATTGTGTTTGGAAACCTTTTGCTCATTTCCAGCATCAGCTGCCACATGTTTGTTCAGCAAGTATAAAGATGGAACCAGGAAGGGTTTAATGTACTTTAGAGACGTAGTAGGGGAGTAATGTGGTGTGGATATTTTGATGCTGGCACAGGCAGAAAGGATCTAACACATTATTTTCCTGTGAGGTCCGTCAGACTAATCCATATAGTTCTAATAAACAATGTGATTTTCCATTGTGACTGGGTTCAAACCACCTAAACAATCTTTAACATGACCGATGCCAGAATTTCAATATTCAAAGTACCTCTGTACAACTTGTCCCAGCTACGACTCATAATGGAGGCACATAAAACCAATTCCACATCCTCTGATTTTATGTAATTGACTGGCAAAAGCAGAGACATTCAGATATGTGTGTCTGGTAAAACTCCAAAACTCCCCCACTGCTGTCCGCTCTCATCCCTGCTTCGGAGACTGACTCTGCTGGCTAGATATAGTCCTCCCACTCTTGCCTTTTCTAAAAACACCGCCGCAAAATCCCACACATCTCCAGACATACACAGGTGCACTCGACTAAATCCGCCATCACACTAGTTGGCTACTTGTCATCGCTGTAGCACTTAACCATGCCTTTCTTCTTCTCCTCTGTCATCGGATCAAGAGCCGCTTTTTTAACCGATTGAAAAATTTTAACACCAAATATATGACAACATGTCCTTTAACCGTCACCCTCTTCTCCTGAGTCTTGTCTCTACCTGAATCCATCCACCAGGTGATTACGTGGGAGTCTGGCACGTCACTTTCAACAAATCATGGGATAGATTTTATGTCAGTATTAAAGATACTTTGGTTTTGTTTCCTAATTGACCATTAGATGTTGATGGTGCTTCCACTGAACCGGAGGATCAATACACTGAAGCCACAGCTCCCAAGGAGAGCAGAGAGAGGGATGAAGGAAGCTATTGTGGCTAATCAGAAGCTGTGGTCGTGTGCTTTTGGAGAGGAGTAATCTCTATGAACTACAAATTGTTGTCTGATAGTAGCCGCTGGGTTCTGAGATTGGGAGAAATGAAGCAATATAGTGCCTCAACCACCTGTTTCTGATGATTTGTGTTAATTTATGTGTTGGTTTTACGCCTGTCACTGAAATAGCTGTCACAGCCATTGTTGCACATGTGTTTATCTATTTATTTTTTTTAAATAACAGGTATTAGTAAAGTTCTGTTTTCTCACATGTGCTCACTGTATATACTGTTCATTGTCACCAAAATGTCTGTGCTGTGTAGTATATGCATAACCCAGAGCCACACATCACTGTAAGAACAGGCGTGAGCATGTGATGAGGGTTTTTTTTTTCTTTTTCAAATAAAGATTCAGCAACCAAACCATTGACGCCACCTGATGATTTCACTCCTTTGTGTGTTTTTCAGACAATGCAACAAAGTGTTTGTTGACCCTTGTCCGGCAGAGGGTGCTCATCGCTAACTCCAATTTGTGTGTATGTGTGTGTGTCTGTGTGAGGCTGCACTCCACTTATCTGTCTGCCCACTCTGGTGCTGTCATTATCCAGCGGTCATTCGCCATGTGTAACTCCTGTGTTGTGAGAGCCGTGATGAGGGCTGCTTATTAAACCCCCATTATCCAACATAGGGAGAGAGAGAGAGAGAGAGAGAGAGAGGGAGAGGGTGCAATAACCCAAAAATGCCACTCTGGCAGCTGAGGAGTCTAATTAGAAGAAATGAATTCTAATTCTGTCCGAAATGTCAGCGACGTCTCACACTGTGAATATTTGTCCTTGTAGGATAACATTTCGCTAATCTTATTTATCAAAACATCAAATTAGCTGCCCCCCTGCCCCCCCCGAGCCGAGAGAGGAAGTCCACGCTGAGGTGCAAATATGGCCGGGCAGCATCCTCACTCCGAGTGCAAGACAGCAGTGATTCAGACGCTTCCAACGCTGGACTCATCGTGTTCCCAAATGTGCTAATTAAAGCTGGTATTAAACTGCTCGCTTTGCATGAATAAAATGCATCAAAGCAGGGCCCGTTATTAACTTCTAGACAATCTAATGGCGTGGATCTAGCAGTGGCAGTGCCAGTGCTTTTTTTAGTTTCATCCCAGGCTGAAATCAGGTGGACAGCCGTGAAATGCTGCGCTGATATTCATGCCTCTCAGACAATGAATTACACAGGCATTCATCTTCCTCTCGGGGTGAACTATTAAAACCTCTGCTGACCTTTTGACTTTTCTCCTCCGGAAGCTTCACAAAAGCTGTCACCCTAAGGTTAAAAGGCAACGAGTGGAGGCAGCAGGACTTCACAGTGCACGTCCATGAAACAGCCCAGCACATTACCCATCAAAACGCTAAATAAGCTCACTTAATAACACCTGATGAATGAGAGAAATCGTGTTCCTGGTGCTAGCAGGTCGTTCCCCCCACCTTTTGTCGGTCTATGTGTTTAAAAGAGACCAAGAATAGTTGAATGATTAACCTTGCTCTCTGGTTCTCTTCAACTCAAAAGCTACGGATCAAAACTTCACCACTGCCTCCTCACAGTCGTGTTCATTCATGTACTTTCATGTCCCTCTGAACAGAGGGACACAAAAGCTGTTTTGGAGGTGGGAAGCAGCATGGTTTGCATCACACTTGTATTTTACATCACATTCTGCCTCTGTTCATATTTGCGTGTTTTTTTTAGCATGATGTTTTTTGAGTTGCATCAATCTCACTGATTTGTCAACAAGAGAATAAATTATAAACTTCTAAATTAGAAGTTTATAATGTTTGACACACAGTATGGGTGAATGGTTATCACCCCACAGCAAGATCTGCTGCTGTTTGCATGCTCTCCCCCTGTCTGCATGGGTTTTCTTCAGGGACTCTGGTTTCCTCCCACAGCCTGAAACATGCATGTTTAGGGAGTGAGTGTGATGGCCCTGTGATGGACTGGTGACATGTCCATACCCTGTCTTTGTCTCATGGAGCCTGGGGATAGGCCCAGTCCTATGACACTGCTCTACTTCACTCCACTATATATCCTTGTGTTTTCAGTGCCAGCAAAGTACCTTTCAGCTGCAGCTAAAGCTGAGCCGTTGAAGTGGAAAAAGGGGAAATTTTAGCAACAAGCGGGACAGAGAATGAACGGCGGTGCAGGGAGCCAGTTTCATAGCAGGTCCAGGAGGAGCTCAGGCCATCTGTTCCTCACCGGTGCTGGATCTTCATTACAGCCACACTCTTGGAGCTCATGTTCTTTTCATGAGTGTGTGGCTTTTGCCCATTAGCACACAAAACCAGAGCACTTATGCATGTATGAATGCTCGACTCGCTCCGTGGAAGATATGGTGGACACATGCCTTGGCCTTTGTTTTCATCATTGGCACTCCTGGCAGGTACCCATGTTGACACACACACACAGGAGACATTTACCATCAATCCCAGTGCTCTCTTTAAACCTTTGCAGGGCCTTTAACTCTGAAGTTTTCCCCCCTTTAAACAGAAACTTTGAGTCGATTCCCACGTTGCACTCAGAATCCAAAGTCTCTTTGAGCATCGGATTCAAGTATGTCTTCAGTGCAAGCTGGTGATATCAATGACCAACACACACACGCACACACACACACACACAAACAAGTAAACACACAGCAAACTCTTTTTTATCCCTAAGGCATCCAAAACCATTTCTCTGAATAATTCACCAAGCCTGCTCAGTCCATCGATCTGTCTCTCGACCTCTCATTTACACACACACACACACACACACACACACACACACACACACACACACACACACACACACACACACACACACACACACTCAAAGACGCACACACACACCATTCAGTTAACACACAGGACCAGCACCAGCATAATGGTCAGCTCCAGTAGGGGTTCTTCCCTTTGCCAGTCCAGCATCTGCAGATTTTTGTCATCATTGATGTTTCTGTGAAAACTGTAGAAAGAGAAGTAGAAGTTAGTTTTAACAATCAGTGGCAGTGTTGCACCATATCTCATAACTCTCCCAATGCCTGGAGAGGTTGCAATTAGAAATTTTCTCATAACACAATTTTTTTCATAACGCCAAACGCACCGGCCCCTGTAACAGTAGTTACAGCACAGTCTCTTGTGGGGCCAAAAGCAATTATTGGCCTTTATTTTTAAGCCTCGGTTAATAATTCACTCGCTTCCAGTTTCCTGCTTCTAACTGTTCTAATATTTAGCGCAGACGTTACAGCTCATTATGATCTCTCCGACCTTTTGAAGATACCCTTGAACATTCCCCTGCTCACTAAATGATTCATTCCCAGATTTTCATCTCCTTTTTCATTCACCCCTCTTTTCACCATCGGACGTGTCTCCCACCACATCGATGGGAGCTGTTGTGAAGGTTGAACACAAAGCTAAACGTGCTGACCTTTGACACTGGAAAAGTGATTTTACATCTCGTTGTCAGTGCTGTCATCTGTGCAAGGGTGACATTCAAAACTGACTTATTGATATTTAAAAAAAATAAAAAATATCGTAAATGTAAAACAAAAATGGGCTTGTGCTGTCTCACTAGGCAGAGTGCATATGTATGAGTTCTGGGGTGCTGTGGGTTTGAAGGGCTGATGTGCTCTGCTCTGTTTCTGAAATCTCACCCAAGCTTGACGAAACACTAACAAGGATGAGCCCCGATAAGTTGACAAGAACAAACACACCTCGTTCACAAACAAATTGCCTTTAATCAACATAATCAAAACAACTTTGATAAAACAACATCCCAAAGGGATAAATTGAGTCGAAGTCTCAAACTAACTGTCAGCACCCCAAATGCTGACAGTTACAGTCAAGACAGCCCCTTGGTGATGCAGCTATAGAGAGTGTACACATCCAGCCTTGAATGTGTGAGATGTTTTGTTTTGTGTTTTTTTGTTTTTTTTGTTTGTTTGGTTTTTGCTGTTTGGTCCCACCTACCACCTCGGCCACTTTTTTTTGCTTTTTCACAAATGTGAAAAAGTGGAAAAAAAAAGGCCGACCAGCACTCAGCCTCAGCGTCAGACCTCTCTGGGTCTGCGTTAATTACTGCCTATGCACTGTGTGATGATGTCATTATTGGTTCTATTCGCAGGGCAGTGTAGGGTAGGTTGCAGGTGTGACATCATCGCCGACATCATCATTGCAGGTACTGTACAAGGTAGGTGTATGTGTGTGTGTGTGTGTGTGTGTGTGTTCAAGGTGCACTAGGATAGGCTGCCCTGGCAGGTCCCCATGACGGGGGTGCACATTCAGAATCAGGGTATTCAGGACAGTCAGGATATCATAAAATCATCTCCTTGAGCTCTAAGTATTTAAGAGTCATTTTATGTCATTATTCAGAAAGTTGCTCCCCTGACAAACTACACCTGAATGACTATTAGCGCATGTGTGCCTGTGTGTGTGTGTGCCAGATGTTTTAGTTCCTACTCACACACACACACACACACACACACACCTCTAATCTCTCTCGTGATGTTTTATTGATCAGAACATGTAGTACTACAGTGGAGATGCATAATCAGAAGCAGAGATTATATCATGTTTGAATCGGTAATGAGGTGTCACAACTAGAGCCAGTGAATTTTGATGGATGTGTCATGTGCACGTTGTGTTGAATTCAAAGGCGGGGGGCGATATTTTCAATCTTTATTCAGACCAGTTCATCTCTACAGACCCTGACACCATCCCCATCCCCGTTCTCTCCACCCCAAAACGAGAAAGAAACCAGAGAAAAACCAGAAACAAACCTTTGACAGTGAGAGCTTTTCTGCAAAATTTGGCATATGTATATTGCATTATTGCAGTTTTACAAACAAATGTACAATACATCATAAATATACTCTTATTGTGAGACAGTGAGGAGCCAGCTTGCGTGTTTTGTTTTTCTTCTTCTACTTGTCATGTGGCTGCACAGAGGGGCCGTGGGGGGGGCACCTCGGACCCCTTACGAGGAGTACTCGTACTCCTCTGCACTGCGGCGACCAAAATCCATCCAGCCCAGGTAGTCCCTGTCTGCTATCCGGTGGTTGGACCCTCTGTTGTTGACCGTGGAGTTTCTGCGCACAGAACCTGGGAGGAGGAGGAGGAGGAGGAGGAGGAGGAGTGAAAGAAGGGAGGGGAGGGAAGACGGCTTAAACTGTGGTCCTGATTTTACTGTGTGTTTGAATGTGGTGCAGACTCAAAATGGCCGCTCTTTGACTTTTTAATCAGATTTCCTATTTTTTCGTGTTTTGTAACATCAGGTTTTATGTTGGAAAACTATGTCTGCTGGTGAAGCTCCAAATGATGCTCTCATAAAAAAGGAGGGGCAAATAGTTGGGTTTTTTTTATGAAGTCTGATCATTGAATTATCACTGATTGATGTTTTTAATATCACACAATGTCAATTTTACCACTTTTTTTGGTCAGATGTAAAGCCTAAAATGACATTTTAGCAGATGAATAAATTCATCACTTTTCAGAGTTTGGTGTTGATGTGCGACTTCCACAGGAATCATTCTTGTTAACGTGATAAACTCCACTGATTTTGTCTGGCTTTTTGGGTTTGCCCCTTGTTAAGATGTGCTTTTATGGCTTTTCTGCTCTGAAGCTGTCCCTGTCTCATTATTTCTCTCTCTCATTTACACAAACACACACACACACACACACACACACACACACACACACAGTACAAGAAAATGAAGAGGCTGCTCCAACAGCTGGACCTCAGGGTGGCAACATATCATTAACCCTCCTGCCCTGCATATTCATCACTGTGCATGTGTGCACAAATGTGCATCTGTCCCTTTGAAATGAATGACCATTGCACCCACATTTCTTTTTATTTTTCTTCGTTCTCGTCATCTTTACCCTCTTCTTCTTCTTCCTCTTCTGCTAAATCTCCATTCTCTTCTTTTTTAAATCCCGATGAAGTGAAGCAGGAATGCTCTCCATTTGGTAATCAATCCAGCGCTCACAGAGATGCTGTTTTCACTCCACCCACATCCTCCCACACAACACTCACACACACACACACACACATGCGCACGCGCGCACAAACACGGCATTTCAGCTCCCCGGTGTGCCGAGAAGATTGGCTGCAGAAGGCTCGACAGCAACACCTCCTACACCGAACATGCAAGTGAACAGCGAGCATGTGAACACGGACGCCCACCAACACACACGCACGGCCGAGAAGACATGCGCGCACGCGCCGGCCGGCACATATTGATTCATAGGTGCCCTTTGACATCTCGCAGCCTCCACTGTCTGATTGGACAGATTCTCAGTCTGCTTCGCCATTTCTTCCAGGCACGACTTGTCCGAAATAAGCAAAATGCAGAAGAATTGTGGAAATAGTCTGGAAACAAAGCCGTTGTGAAAAGATGTGTTTTGTGTGTAGAGGTAAGAACGTCTAAGGGATTGTATTCTGTGCCTAACAGAAAAGAGGCAAAATGTCATTGTCAAAAAAAAAAGTTTTTTGACACATTTTTTAAAATGTTAAAACCTTAAAAACTTCTTTTTTGACATGTTCTGGTGACTGTGAACAAAGTTTCAAGCTGCGGGAAAGAGACAATAAAAGAAGTCCGTTTTTGGAAGCCAAGCTGAATGCTCATGCCTCGACAGCGATTGTGACTGTCTGTCCGTGTGTGTGTGTGTGTTCCTCTGTCCTGTCACATGGTCCGGGACATCGCAGGGCTGAGCGTGAGGAGCAGTGACAGGGTTCAGGGATTGTTTTCTTGGCATTGAAGAGGGGAAAAAAAGCACTGGGAGTCAGACGGCAGAGAGAAAAAAGAAGTGGAATAAGATGGCGTGACGTGGAAGGCCGGAAGGCTGCGCACGCTAATACTCGCTCTTTCAGACCACAAAAGCTTTTCAGAGCCACTAATTCATTTTACAAAGCAGACAGTGCACTGATTCCAGTAATTAGCCAGAAAACAGGGAGGGGAATGGCAAAGCGGAGCACTTGTCTCTGAATGTTGTGAATATTATCAACAGATGTTTTTCTTCACACGCACGCACGCATTCAACTCCTTATTTCCCTCAAGCTTGTGCAGGTGCAGCAAGGATGCCCCACATAAACCTTTGAGACTATAGCATAGATACACACACACACACACACACACACACACACACACACACACACACACACACACACACACACACACACCTTTCCTGGAGGAGATGAGTCTTGCCAGCAGCTCGCTGAGGTTGGCCCGGGAGTCTCCATCCTCCGCAGCCAGAGGCAGAGCTTTAAGCTGGGGTGCAGAGCGGCTGTGCTGCAGGTGGGGCTCACCCAAGGTGTGGGTGTCAGCCTCGAGGAGAGCGACTGGAGACACACACACACACACACAGACAGAGCAGAGCAGAGCAGAGGAGCAGATGTTGGATGACAGAACTCACTGCGATGTCAGTGACATGGCTTCATTTATTCATGCGTGTGGAGATGTGCTTGTACCTTCAGAGGGAGCCGAGATGGAGCGAGACTGTCCCTCGGCGACGAGCTGGGAGGAGAAGGGGAGCCCCAAACAGCTCGCACACAGCACTGCCAGCACCATACACACACACAGCCCTGCAGTCATCTGAAACACACACGCAAAGGAGGAAAGTTTCATGAGAAGGGGCGACGGAGCAGGCTCCGAGAAACTACGGCTGAGACCATCTGCCACAGACGAGGATGGCTCTGACTGCGGGGAAGAGGCGAGAGAATCAGAGCGGCGTGTTCACACTGTCGTCCAGGAGCACCGCGCACCACACACTGTTCCCAACACCCTGAGCGCGATTTCAGCAGGTCAGAGACGCTCGGTGGTAAACACGGAAAACGCGTCTTTTCAACTCTGGAAACAGAATCATTCAATGCAGAGCAAGAAAGCATGCAAATTCTCCTTGAATCTCTGAAGTTGTAATTCATCAGTAGCCTGGAAAGAAAAGATACCGACTGCAATGTAGTTACCTCGATTTTCATATTCAATAAAGATTTTATAAAGGAAAATATAAAAAGATGTTCTCATCTTGTCTCGTCAACGTTCTGTTTTTTTCCTCTAAAAATCACATCCAGGCTTGAAATCCAGTCTGAGATGAGGAATAAAAAAAAAGCATAAAAGCCTTATTAGATGATAATATAATGTCTGCTCTTTGATCTAGACAGAAAAAGAAAGGAAAAAAGAAAAAGAGGAGCAAAAGAAGCCTCCTTACCTTGAGGACAGAGGTTCAGCGTGTTAGAAGAGTGTGTGAGAGCGAGGAGAGTACTTCTGTGTTGAGTGGAAGGATGCCCCTTTTATACTCCCCGCTCAGCGTCTTCTCTGTGTGTGTATGTGTGTGTGCATGCATGTGTGTGTGTGTGTGTGTGTGTGTTGCCTTGGTGAACATCCTGTGTATTCCTCTGTGTGATTGCGAGCCTAATGTGAGTGAATCTGCAACAACCTTAATGCTTCCGTTTTATTGTCTGTTTGCTCGTCATAAAATTCAACATCAGGTGCTTGTTCCTTGTCTGTGTGTGTGTGTGTGTGTGTGTGTGTGTGTGTGTGTGTGTCTATGTGCGTGTGTGATAGTGTGTTTTATGTGCTCACAGCTGAAATAAAACACTAAAAAGCTTTTTTTCCCATAATTTTGTGTATTTTTATTCAGTGGAACAATCACAACACTTTAACCACAGTCATGAGGACGATGGTGTGCATGTGTGTGTGTGTGAGCACGCATTTGTACAAACATAATACACACACCCACATGCTTGACCACACATCCACCCTTTCTACTGCCCCAGCGTGCACACACACACACACACACACACACATTTGATGTCAGTGGACGTTCACACAAAGTGGGTGGAAGCTTAGATGAGAATCTTCAGTTTTGCTCATTTAACTCAAACTGAGACATCTCCTCTCTCTCTCTCTCTCTCTGTTTCTCTCTGTCTCTCTGTCTCTCTGTCTCTCTCTCTCTTGCTCATCGATCCGGCAGGTGTAGCCAATCCGTCAGCCGGAGTCGATAGCCATCGATCTGCTGCTGTGAGTTAATGTTTTTATTAATGAGGAGAGCGGCCCACAGCTGCGTGACAGGATTAGGACGGCTGCCACGGCACCCGGGCTGTTTGCACCTGCTGAGATAATGTGGGCGAGGAATTGTAGCAGCAGCCAGGCAGTTAAGTAAGGTTAACATCCACTGGGGAATCACGGAGGGGGGAAATACAGACGTCCTCTTATTGCGCTTGCTGTAATTGGGAGAGATAAATGAGGGACAGATCTGAGATGGAGAGCTCACTGATCGCACACACACACACGCTCTCTTCTTCTGACATTCAATTAAATATGGATCAAGTGCTCATATGCTGCCAAAAAGGTGGAAAAAAATCTTTAAAAACAGGTTATGTCTAGGATGAGCTTCTATTAAACTTAGTTAGTCAGATGGCTGACACTTAATTACTGCCTATGCAGATGTATAATGTGTCTAAAGGAGCGATCTATAATCCAAATAAAAGAGGTTAACAAAGGAAGGAAAGGGGGAAACATTCAAGGCAGTGGCTTAAGTCAATGAATGTTGAGAGCAATTATTGTCCAAGACAAACTGACAGGGTTTTCAAGGTGTAGCAGGAGTTATTCTGCAAAATACAATGACCTTGTTAGGAAAAACTGTTTTCCTTTCATTTAAGCAGATTTCAGCTGCAGTTTTACAGCAGCATCTTCCGGCAAAAGAGCTTTACTAAATCCATGATCCCATCGCTGAATGGCAGACAGAGTCTGCAAAGGCTCTTGATAAAAAGCAGCATTTAAGAGCTGGAAAGTGAAATATTTCTCTCAGGAGCAGAAAAAGGAAAACGAAGATTGGACAGGAAACAAGTCGGTAGAGACCAAGACGGAGCACATGTTGATGTTGTAACATTGGCTGACTCACTCACCCTATCGACTTGACTGGGTGATAACCGATGGCTGGATTTCAACATGATTGCCCCAAATAAATCTATTAAACAGGCTCAGATCTGTGAATATATCTCACTGACATGACACATACACTGGTATTACCTTTAATTTGCACGCGTGCTATGTAGAAATATCATTTATTTAGTAGCCGTATCTCTCATTAATCAGGTATGTACTAGATAATTGAGAGTTAGGCCAGATGAAATACTTTAATTTTCTTTGGAAGTGGATATTGACATGCATCCATCGCAAGCTTTGCTGGGGCTTATTGTCAGTACACATGGGGTACAGGCAGAGAACAACCCATTGGAATTCATCGCACACTTTCACACACACACCATTCACTCTCACACTCACTCCTAAATGAAATGGACCTAAATGTACATGTTTTTCGGACTGTGGGAGAAAGCCAGAGCACCTGGGGAAAACCCGGGCAGACTCGGCCTCTTTGCTGCGAGGTAGCACCAGGTCAACAAACGGCCCCTGAATATCGACATACGAAATTCAAAAAAAAAGTGTCGGGTGGTAACGTAAAGAGACATATCGAAATCCAGATCCTCTTCCTGAGGCCGTGGCGAGAATCTGCTCCGGGCACGCACGTCGGACACGTCACCTGTGGCGCTGGTGTCAGACAACACGACACGCCTCAGCACTGAACACATGCAGCTCCGGCCACCTGTCCAGCTCCACACCATCCTCCACAGGTCGTTTTACTTTTCACATTTGCGGTCTCTCTCTCTCTCTCCCTCTCTCTCTCCGACGCAGCTGTAACGTTTTCTCCAGGCATGAGTGTGGGAGGTGAGGCCACGGCCGATCAAATTAGAATTAATTAAGCGTGCGGTGTGGGAGGCGCGCATGGGCTCGGATCGAGTGTGTGTTTCTGAGTTTTTTTTTCCCCCCGTCTCGGAGGTTTTTCACGGGAGGCACGGAGGCAGCGCGGCCGCGAGGCAACCTGTTGGACGGGATCATCGACTCGCCTCCAACGTAGGCGAACCAAAGTCGGCCTGCGGGCCAAGTGAGTGGATGTGACCACACCTGGGCGGATGCCGGCGTTCTGGAGTCCATCGAGACGTCAGGCAGACCTCCGCGGGGGGGATAAAAAGTGTGTTATTATAAGGAGAGACAGCGAGAGACCCCTTGCCGAGGGCATTTGCTGCAGCTTTGGTATAGCGAGTAAACACGCTAAATAATGCATACATCTATTAATGTTTCCGTCTCCGTGGTGCTGTCTCACACTCAGACCCACAAACAGGCACTTAGGGCAGACTCGGAGGACCCGTTTTTTGTTTTTTTTGCACAGCTGCGAGCTAGATTCAGGGCCTCCTTCACATATCTGAGTTTTGCCCGGTGATTCTGCTTGTGAATTCTGCTGAGCTGCAAATACTCAATCCTCCCTCTGCACACCGTGGCTCTCGTGGTACGTCGCTGCTGCGCTTCAATCTCAAGCCCAGCAGGTGTTTCATGCCATGAGGAGCGTTACATACTGTACGCCCATCTGTTGCAGTCTATATATGTGTGAGTGTGCTTCAAACTGTGCAAGTTTTTAACCCCCGTGATGGAGACGATTATAGTAAGGGAGGACATTTTGGACCGTGGCTACAATTTCTAAGGGGTGGTTCATGCATTTATTGAGGTTAAATTACAGTCTATATCGTAGTTTTTGTCCGGGTGGTATGAATGATTATGATAATAAATTAATAAATGCTAATAAATGACTAAGCTAGTAATCGTATATGTACTTCCATCCATCATCACAATACTTGCTTTGTACCCCGGCATCCTGTTCTACACCACACTCCCATTAGTCAGTCATTGAGAGTCTTCAGTGCCTAAACCTGCATGTTTTTGGACTTTTTGGAAACCAACGCAGTCACAGGGGAGAACATGCAAACTCCACACAGAAAAGCACAGATGACACAGACTGTCAGATATGCGGTCTGTCAGATCTAACTTGTTGTGCGGGTGTTTTTACCCCAGGACTCAGGTGGCCAGGCTTTGCTGTTTCCAGTGATGCTGAGCTAAACTAGACCATGCCAAGCCAACAGGCTTCTGGATCAAATCACAACGAATGTCCTCCTATAGCTCACACCGAGAAAACAAACTCACTCCCTGTAAAATTGAACTCAATTGAAAATGAACAAATTATTTAATCTATTTATCTTTTTTCTAAATTATATCCATTTAAAAACCTCGGGCCACGGTTACGTCCCTACCTGGGCCAGCGAGCTCTTGTATGCAGAGCAGTCAGCAGTCACATGACCCTCTCACCCCCTCCAGCACGACACAGTCGTGCGCGGCGGTGACATCGAGGGGCATGTGGCGACGTGTGGACGGCGCTGATGGCGTACGCGGAGCTGGTCTCCGAGCACTCCAGACCCAATCAATTCAGCTTCAAGTGCCACGTAGAGAAAGAAAAAAAGACACCTGGACCCTTGGCTGCGCTCGGAGGACAGACCCCGCACACACGCAAATACATTCAGACGCACACAAAGGATGGTTAGAGGAATATTCAATATTCAGCCATGCATGCGGCACTAACTTACTGCATGTCCAGGAATAATCTAACCTGATTACACAATTTACAGAATTATATCGGGGATATTTCCAGGCATGCAGGTAAACAAGCCTCGCGTTTCTATTTCCTCTATCAAAACCAATCATTTTTTTCTTAAAAAAAAAAAAGTTAGAGGGTGGGTATGAAAAGTTATTTAAAAAAAAAAAAGTAGTGAAATTTTATTAGTTTCTCTGCAGGATGCGCGGGACTCATTCCCACATATGAAGCGCTTCCATTTTCTTTGCCGGACCGCGGGTGACTTCCCCCCCTGACATGTGAATGAGTCTCCCTGGAGATCAAACACCAGCATGGACAGGACAGGAAGACCTATTACACTGTGTGCCTCCCATCAATTGTTCTGACACGCGGCTCGATGACAGCGAGCTTGCCTCGCCGCAGCAGAGGCCCATTATGATGGAGATGGTCACACATATTATCATGTGAAAATTGCTCAAATCTTCTCGTTCTCTGGGTTCTCGTTGCTCCTCCCATCCGGCGCGGCACATTCAGCAACGGACGAAGCACAAGGTAAAGGTTGTGGTAAAGCGTCTGTTTAATTCAGGAGTCCGATTCCCCATCCTGCGCGTCGATCAATTTCCTGAGAAACACTGTTTAACGTCCCGCGAGGATGCGGGGATTAGGCGGACCAGAGCAGGAAAGAAAGGAGGACGGAGAGGGATGTGAAAGGAAGAGAGGAGGAGGAGAGGAAGGCCAGACAGGGGAGGAGGCAGTGACTCTGTGTGGCTGCTCATGGAATTAACTAAGTAATTAGCAGCAAGAAGGCGAAGGTCCGTTAGACTGAGAGAATCCCGGGGCGGTCAATACGATCGACTGGCAGTAATGAAAACATTGTTCCACCTCTTTCTTCAGCCTGAGATCCAGACAGGGTGTCGGCAGGCTTTTAGCCAAGAACATTTTTGACTTGATTGCTCTACTCGTTAATTCAGGGTGCAGAGTGAACCCGGAGACTAACACACGTTTTAACATAGCAGGGCACCTTTGAGACATGAGCTTCACATTTCCTTTCACGAGCTTAGGTCCTGCAGGTGGAGCGTGTGCACAGGCGTTCAGCTCAACGATCAGTAACAAATGGTGAATAAAAATTAGATTTCAGGTTGAGTCTCTCGACAGAAGGACCTTTCCTCCATTATTACAGGGACAGCGCTGGATGTGAGGATGGTGACAGGGAGCAGTGCTGGAGAACAGGCCAGGTGACAGAGTTAACAGTCTGCCACAGCTCAGATTGGTCACAGTTGAGAGGGAGCTCGGGTCTATTTGATGACTATACTTCAGGAACTTTTTTTTTTTTACTCTGCGTTTTACTCGGCCCTGAAACTGCACCTTGCTTTGTTTATTTATTGTTTATGGGGCTCGTGTTGAGAAAGCCAGCCTATGACACACTCTCTCTCAATTTTGCTCAGAAACAACTGTAGAAAATATGCAATTATAAGGATTAGTGTGCCACTCTCTGCCACTGCCTAGCACAAACCTCCCATCTTCCTTATATATAAATATATTATATGAGGGATTGTATGGGCGATGTATGGCCTCCTCCTCATGTTGAGCCAACTCTGAATTCCTGAACTGGGTTACCTCAGGTATTTTGAGGCCTACCAAACTTCATCATTATAATTGACAAGTTCAATACTGATCTCATTCATCTCTAAATATTCAAGCTGAGCCGTCACAACAATCACTGATGCATTTGCTTTGCCTCGTGCCCGCAGGGGTCTCACTATCCGGTGAACTTTACTCCCTGGTCTTTTAGTCTCTGACCTCTGCTCAGTCATTATCCTAACGCTCTCTGATTCAATTTGATGTTCTTATGAAACCCATCTCTCAATATCACTGCTTTCAGTGCTACATTATGTACCAGCAGGCTTGCAGAGATGCCCTCCTGATGCTGAGTAATAACTGTGCCTCCATGGACAGTTTCACAGACAAAATAAATAGCATTGCACCAGGTGGGCTCCATTGTCTCAGGTAAGAGAGAAACTGGGAGAAAATCGGAGTAGATGTACAGAGAACCCAGGCAGAAGGAGCATCTTAAGTTGACACAGGAAAGCCTGCAATCCAAATGGGATTCACACCTGAGACCTTCTTGCTGTGTGGCAAAGCATTAACCACTCACCACTGAGTGGTGCCTTAAAAGAGCTACTTACTATGTATATATCCATGCTTTCCATATGCACTATCACGTTCCCTCGATGCCAGTTACTGAACTGCTGATTTAATAAGGAGACTCACGCTGCAGGAGCCTCTTCCTACATCTCTCCTCTGGAATAATCATGCTCATTTGGGAGTAGAGCTATGTGGATCCTCAGTGTGGATTCTCCATAGCCCGATTCCTCTGGCTCTAAACTCTGGCTTTTCCTCAATGACAAGCAAACCTGACCAACCGTGGTTCACATGTAACATGCTAATATGACAACACGACCTAAACCTTGTTGCCATATTTAAGCTGATTACTGGACATGTGCTGTATGCTTCCTTATTGTGCTTTGTTTTCATCGATTTCTAACATGCAGACTTTCTGGGAGAGGTGCACTTTAAATAAACTGAAGATGAAACTGCAGAGCTTGTTATTTCCGACTGCACCTGTTCTCCATCCCGGTCTCTTGCAATCTGTTGAGCTGTCGGCGTGGAGGATCTAACTCTGGCTCACTCGTGAACACTGTTTCAACGTCACTTAAATCTTTCCCTCCACCCAGGAGCTGTCAAGGAAAAACTACGGCCACCATTCCCTTCCTCACATTCATCCTTTTTCTTTTAATTCAATTTATCACTTAAAACATGTATAACTGAATTTAACACATCTACCCGTGACCTTTTGACTTTGACTTTCGCTCTCACACTCACATCTAGGGGCAATTTAGAGTCTCAGATCGATCAAAATCTATTAACTATGGGAGAAAACCAGAGTACACACACATATAAGAGAACCAACAGTCAAAATGGGCAGATTCTTGCTGTGAGGTGACAGCGCTATCCGCCCCCCCACCATGTCACCAAAAACCTGAATTATATAGTGCCAAACAGAAAAAGCCAGCTCGCTTCTGCTGCCTTTCAGGTGAAGAACAACAATGCGGCACCGGCCACTGCTTCAGGAAAATCTGTACGAGGATTTGTTTTCCTTCTGAAAGAATTTAGGCACAGCAACAGACAGAGATTTTTATATTTTTATTTGCAATGCGCAGCCTGTTTTTCGCCCAGGGCTAAATTCTTGCAAACAGCCCCTGCACGCTGTGATCTTCAGGCATATTCTCTCCATGGCTTGTTGTGTAACAGCAGCACTTTCATATTTAGTGTTTGTATCTGGAGACACGGCCTTGCCCCCTGTTTTTGTGGACCGTCCGTACACAGATGAGCATAAGAATGCCTATATGTGTGTGTGTGTGTGTGTGTGTGTGTGTGTGTGTGTGTGTGTGTGTGTGTGTGTGTGTGTGTGTGTGTGCAGCGCTGTGCTTTTAATAAACCAGTATCCACTGAGGATCTTCTGGCCTGCTACTCAGCAGCACAAGTGTGTCTCCATTTCTGCAGTCTGATACTGCTCGCCACCATCTCAGACGAAGAATAGCTCTCTGTAAAGTAAATCAATACCTCCCTGACAAGCAGTTAACCGAGATCCCCCAGCGACGAGAGCTGAACTTGTGGCTGCTGTTTCAAATGAGGACTAATTATGGACAGAAAAAGTGTCACTCCAACAGATGTCCTCCTTTGCTCCCGTTTCAAAACCTAATTCAGTGTGCAATTATGTCAACGCGCACATGAGTGCTCGCCTGGTAGGTACATATGCGGTCAGCAGGCGAAATCAAACGTGCGTGAACACCTTGCATTCGATTCATGTTGATGAGGGTTCATTAAACGGTGACACTTTTCTAAACTCTGCGCAATTAAAAAGCTTTGATGAAATGAGAGACACAAAGAATAAAAAGGAGGGGAAAAAAAAACAGCACTCTGGATGCTCAGCTGGAGCCTTGTTATCAGTGAAGAGACATCGGCACTAAAGCGCGTGTGCTTTTATGTTATCATGCTTGTGGCCAGCAGAAAGGCCTGATGATTTCAACCCTCTGTGTCACCAGAGCGGCTGTCACTACCTTCCTCTGGATGGAGAGGTGCCGTGAGCTGCTGGTAATCGTCTGCCTGTAATCTGCAGGAAAGCCTGTCTGGGTCCGGGCGCTAAATTATAAAAGACGTGTGTCACTGCTGATGGACCAGAGTGGATGTAGGTTACTCCCTCCGAGGAAACACGAGGCATCACACAGGGAGAGGAGGGGAGCGACGACTTTATTACCTGGCGTTCTATTCAGAGCCTGCTCGGGCGGCACAGGCCGTGCTGAAGCATTTTCTTTTTGTACTCAACGAAAAGATAAAATAAAATGACTGTTCTCATCCAGGGCCTAAATGTGTCTCACCGGGGGTTTGCAATGACATCCCCATAACCTGCTAACAGCCCTGCTATCGCTGGGCAGCCGTGCGCCTCTTGTTTAGTGTCCTCGTAAAGCAACACAGTGTCTACGGCGCGTGAGCTCCTCGATGATCGCCGTCCCACAATGCAATGCACTCTATCGATCTGATGCCGGGCCGTGGTGCGACTCGGCAGCCGTGGTGCAGAATCCGAGCTCGCTTTTGTGAATGCGTGATTTGGATTCAGCCCGGGGGCCGATCCCTGCAAAAACCATCTGGTGCCTTCAGTGACAAGTCAAGCTCACAAGTGCCAGTGTTCGCGCAGATGTGCAGGAAACGCTCAGACGCTTTTACTTAGGAAATTGCGCTTGGATGAAATAGGAAAATAACCGGCTCTAAGTTCCAAATAATTTGATCATCATCGGGAAATGAGTTTAGCAGGCTGTTTAAAGTTGCAGTACTCTTATCATCATTCATTAATGTAAAAGCAGAAGTACTCCATTAAAGTGCTGGAAAGTGGAGCTTTTTCGCAGCAGATTTTTTTCCTCCATTACGGGATCAATATTGCTCTGGTTGTAATGTTTACATTACAGAAATGGTGAGAAATGTCAGTGCTCACCAGCCGCGCAGTTCGATACGGATTGAAATATACTTCATGAGCTATTAATCAACCGATCAACTTTCTGTGTATAGCACTTCTCGTAAAGCACGTGGCACAAATAAAAGACGAGTAAAATGCATGCGCACACGACTTAAAATCCTAAAAGTACTTGCAATGATGCGTCCGGACCAATTTTCATCCTCCAAGTCACTGGAGCTGAGCTCAGTGCAGTAAAAAGAACAACACCCACCTTTTAAATATAAGTAAATATAAGTATACAGTCTGCACAAAATTAAATATTTAACATTGATTTTTGTTTTGTTTTCACCACAGCAACACTGCCAAAGCTCACGTTGATGCAAATGGAGCATTTTTTTACGTAGTTTTCACGCGGTTATCCATCGTTCCTCCGATCCTCGGAGAGGAGATTAGCATGTTAATGCCGCCCCATAACTCACATGGTGGCAGTTAAACACAAAGCCATTAGACAAAACAAATCATTAAATATTAAACACAAACCATACACAACATCCAGACTGATGAGCACAGATGGAATAAACACCAATAACAGCGTCTCTCATCACAGCCCAGGAATAAAACTATATCCCCCGATATCTCTTTTGATATCCACGGTGGTAAATATCAGGCGCCATCTAGGCGGAATAAAACAAATGCTGATCATCTCAGGAGAGATTGCTCGGTGTGTTTCATGTGATGGCGGTTTTTCTTTCACTGATGCTGAGAGCTCAGCTGCACAGCATGTCCACAGCGTTTTCCCTGATTTGCTCGTCTGCCTGACAATATTTCAACTCGAGTGGAACCGAGTAACGGCTTCACTCAGGATGCTGTGAGCAGCTTCCCCTCGACAGACCAGCGCTGCTCTGTGAACCCTCAACGGCCAAGTACAAGACAACATCGAACACAGCTCACAACACAGCCCCGAGGGAACGACTTTACTTGTTATTTATTCTGTTATGATGACCAGATTTTTTCGCAGTCAGAAAATATGCAAGATTGTGGCAATAAGATCAGAGGGGTCAGAGTTTACAGGAGAGGTGAGGCTGTGGTACGGGCTTACACAAAAAACTGTGAAAAAAAACCCCAACAACAACAACAACAAAAGAAACAAATGTGTTTTCCCAGAGAGTTTGGCAGCGTCTAAGCCCTCTCTCTGGCCGGTTTATGCATCAACGGCATAAATTTGCAAACACTTATCGCATGCCGTCAACTCGACCAAATATGTGTCATCAGTGTTGCCTTGGGAAGCCGTCTCTGTGACTGAACCGCTGTGACTGCAAGACGGTCTGGGCCGGAGACATCAGCAGGCGTCAGATCATCGGTTATGTCACTGCTGCTCCCGCCAGTTTGGCCAAACTGGTAGGAGCGGCAGACAGTCAATGGGCGGAGGCCGGCGACGTGCTCTTAATCATTCATTTATTCACTCGCTGCGCGTGTCTGACGCCCAAGTCAGAGCAGAAATTAGCGCCAGTCATATCCAACTCCTCACACTAAATTACCTTTCCCTCCTCTCCTTTCTGGTACTCTCTCGACGCCTCATCCATTTTTAAACACTTGTTGAACGCTGAGGACGGCAGGGGATTTAATGATTTTTCAGTGCGCTTTCACGCACGCACACACACACACACACACGCACGCGCGCACACAGGCACACACACACAGGCACACACTCCTCTGTCTCCCTCTGGATGTATAATTCACCAGGCGTTAGTGGCGTTTGGCAGCCACTGGCTCTGCGAGAGTTCAGGGCTGTAATGTGACACGAATTTTGGCAATTACCAGAGGAAACATGTCCAAGTGGCCTCCACTGGAAGACAAGTGCACATGAGTGGGTCAGAGAAAGATTTGCTTTGCGGTGACGAGGAGGATTACAGGTGTCAGCGATGCCTCTGCAGCTGAGGGACTCCAAGTGAGTGGCAAACATCCATTCCAGCTAACTATCATATCACCGTTTGGAATAACTATCCTAAAGGTTTCAGTATGGGTGGAGGCGAGAGCTCGGACAATAACCAGGATTTGTGGGCAATGCTGTCCTGGCGCCACTGCAGGTTAGAAACAAAGAGTGTTTACTTCTGATAATGTGACTCTTTGTGACTCCCTCTTTGCCTCGGGGCCAGTTTCACAGCAAGACGCCCGAAGGTTATTATTCAAGCCTGTGCTCCGAGGTGCTTCTCGCTGCAAGAGAACGTTTGCTGTGACTCAGGCCCCCCCGCTTCTTCTGCACACGGGAGCAGGAATAATGTGTGATGCACAGTAATTAGTAAGGAGGAAAGCATGCACCGTCCCCGCTCAGAATAGAGAGTTTCTTTGGTCCCGGAATGAGACGGGCCCCAGGGACGCCGTCCGGGTAGCTGCTATGCTGCTTTCAATCTCTGTTCCTTGGCAGATGGTGTTTGCACAGTTGGCAACGAGATATACGTAATGTCTGTTTTGCCGCACACTTTTAGGACCTCACTCTAAACTTCACGTTTAGAGTGCACAAAGTTTAAAGTGGAAATTTATTCAGAATGTATTCCAGACCTCGAAAGACAGCACACAGTTGCCCGCATGGAGGGACCACTAAGATGGATGCATGCTGAATAGACCCTGGGTAAAATATGTTTTGTCCGTATTTCTTCCCAGTCTCATATAATACAACTGTTTTTCCAGGACTGCTGGCTTTATTGTGCAAAATTATTTGGGGACAACGGGTCCTTTATTAATAATTCAAATAGAGGACCTCCAACATTTGCTATCCTCAAATGTGTATTTTGCTGCTTTAGAACTGGCTAATGCAATGCAAGGTGGATCATCAGACTGTAAGCTCTGTTTGTTGTTTTACACTAAATATGTTGTTTTACACTAAATGTGAGACGCTAGATATCGTACAAGCATTGCTGTCCATCTTGGCCAAACTGTGCAGCAAATACCAGAACCAATGTCAAAAGGTGCTTTGAAGAAAAACACAGCAATAAAGTTACGTCTACAACACCAAACTACACAACATAAAAACAACCATGAAATGTATACCGCGCTGAATATGACAACAAATGCTTCCAACCGAAGCAGTATCAACAAAAAAAATCCAAGGAGAGGCTTGTCATATCAAAATACAACTATCACAAAATACGGAAAATGAAGACTGCTTGGACACACTGAGGGCAGACATGCTATTTTTCAGATAATTTGTTCTTTATGCTCAGTAATGATGTACTCGGAGCAGATGGATCTCTCCGCCAGACCAGATGTGGACCTCTATTGTGTTTGCTCCTCCAATTTCTGCTCCAAGTCTCCGAGGGTTCAGAGGGAAAAACAGTCGAGGAAGGGACTGTCTTACATTTCCAGCTGCCTGTCATCAGATCCATGCACCCTCCCATGTCTCACTACAGTGCCTGCACACGCAACCCGTAACTCTCTCTCTCGCACGGGAACAGTTTTACCTATAGCATCGAGAAAGAGAAAACAAAAAGTCTGGAGAGTTTTCTGAGCTGTTGCTCCTTGGATTTGCTCCATTAACCTCAACTAAAATGGTTCACTCATTTATTAAAGCGAGATTTCGCTGGCCATGGGCATCACTCTGTGCACAAATGTTTGATTTGATGTCAGGCTGACCTGCTGCACCAGCGCTAAATACAAATGTAACAGTTGAGCAAATGTTTCGCTTCTTCCACCAACGCAGTCGCAGCGTTTTTTTAACAGTTCAGCTGCAAGAGTAAGACGCCGAGGCACCGTGATCGAGGATAACAGGGAAAGAATTAGTCACGCGACTGCATCGTCCTTTATCGGGGACACACGAGCAGCAGCTCTGCTCTCTCTCTCTCTCTCTCTCTCTCTCTCTCTCTCTCTCTCTCTCACACACACACACACACACACACACACACACACACACACACACATAAACAAATGCACGCACTGACGGGTACATCCAGATCGCAGCTTATTGCATATGGATGTGCATAGCCTGGAACCCCGTTACAACTACAGTACGCATGGTATGCAGATGTTTCTATGAATGTTAATGAGCATTTAATGTTTGGTTAGCATTGTCTGGATAAGCAGATGGCACCTCGTCTTACCCACCTCCTGTGTGCCTGCGCCCCGCTCCCAAAGCATTCAGGAATATCTCGTCCCTCTTTCAGTGATTTGTCTACATCTCTCCCTTCTCTTTGTCTCTATCTCTCCTTCACCCACTTTCCAACAAATGTACGTTTGGTCCGGGTTAACAACATGCGATCAGCTGCTAGATTGCTTCCTGGTTTGTTTATCGCCACTATGAAACTGAACACTTGGTCTCATTTTAAATGCCAGCTGTAATCATTACTTTACCGAGCCAACAACAAATGGTTATCTGCTGAACCCTCTCGTTTCTTTTTGGGGTTTTTTAACACTCACAAGGTTTGTTTTGCAGTTTGCACATTTGAAAGCAAAGGGCGAGAGAGAAAATGAGCTCAATAAGGTGAGTGTACTGGGTCGTTTATCACTGCAGACCACGCTGTCTCATTCTGGCTATAAATCAAGACTAAAGATTCATCCCAACGCTTAAGTCAAGAACGCGTTGGATGGTTTCAAAAGTGTTGCTGTTTAATTCCAGCGGCTGAACTCTTGTCATTTCTGTGCTTGTGCTACATGACCTTGCTGCCTTGAGGCTCACACCATACATATAAAATAGTAAATAAAGCAGCCCATCAGGCCCTGCAGATCACTTTGTTGGCCTCATGCAAATGTGGAACCACACACACACACAAACGCACACAGACAGCCTCGTCAGAACTGACAAACTGACAAATTAAAAATCAAAGCTATCAGCCACCATCTGCCAACGTTTCGTTCACATCTGTCATGATAGGAGGAAGTGGAGACGTTAAACTTGAGAATGAGTCTGAAATATAGGGTCAAAGAAACGCTGACGTGTCTGCCCAGCTTTACACAACCACACCTACTTACACATAACTGCTGAGTCAAAAGGCTGAAGAAATGAAGCAAGACCTCAGCCCAACCTTAAGAGATGTACATTAACCAGAGGTCAACAGTAAGACATTATAAATCCCCCGTTTGTGGAGACTGGGTGGCTTTTAATGGAGTTTTATTCTTGTGCAGAGTCACCATTATCCAATCTACGGGCATCCCATTAGTCAGCCATGTGGTCCACGGGATGCCAAAAAAGATGAAGAAGAAGAAAAAAAAACACAAAACAACCTGAGTCTACAGAGGATCCCACAGAGATGAAGCCAAGTGCGAGAGGCTGCGTTAAAGCTTGACAGACGATCTCAGAGGAGCCAAGCCGCCCATCTCCCAGATGGCTCCATCTACAACAGTTAGGGGGTGTACGCTGCAAAAATTCCTTGAAGAACTAATAAAGCGTCTGTCGCTGCGTGAAAACCTCTTCAGGAGTGGATTTAAGAGTGGAGGACGGTTACATCGTGCTCGTTGAAAATCTTATTTTTTTCCTATCAGGTTTCATCGATTATTGTTTGCCGTTTATGTAAAAACATTTCTCTACATGTCAGACATGCTCAAGGCTCTATGAGGCTGTTCATAGCGACGCTTTGACTGAAGGTATGATATCAACCGCCTGGGCCATCTTGGTTCATCACTGACCAATAAGTTGACAAGAATGGAGGCGGATCAGAGCGGCCTTTGAGCGGTCCTGAGTCACATTATTGGACACATCTTTGAAACACAGTGGCTTGACGCAAAGACAGGGTGTAACCAAGATCATGGGGAATCATCCTCTGCAGGCCATTTACATCTGCGTGCAACTCTGCTGCAATCCTGCGCAACCTGACGGTTGCTGTGATGAGTCTGGCCCGACTCGGTGACCCGACAAACAAAAAATAATAACCACGCAAGTCAGAGGGGTTGTTAGCGGCAGGTTTAATGACGTCCTAAATCAATGAACTCATCGTAACACACTCTGATGACAGAGAAAAAGAAATCCCAGCTAATCTGGAGGTCGCAGGTTGCAAATCAGAGCGGCGAAACTGAAGACGGCCCCTTTCGCAGCGTGTGCCCCGCTGTGACCCAGTCACTTAGCTCAGATTACAGTGATGGACCACAAGCAGCGCCAGCCAAATGACTCGCAGGGCTGGATCATAAGGCTCAGCTGCGCGGTCAGTCCCAGCGACTAATTACATTCATTTTGCAAAAAGGCCCAACGCTTCCAGAAACAGCTGGCGGTTAGCATACTAAAGTTATTGGATCATATATTCTCCGTACACATCTGTCGGCAGACCTCGCTGGAGAGTGCGGAGAGGGCGGGGATCGCTTACTTGCTACTTACCAAACACACCATTACTGCAGCCACTCCGCAAAACGCATGGAATCACATTGATCCTGCCTGGACAGTACATGCACACATAAGTGTGCTGGAGGTCATAATGTAGTCCTCCATTACTGAGGCATGGAATCAATAGCGTGTCAGACTGATTAACACCTAACACAGCGCGCGGCCGTCAGACACGCTCCGTCAAAACACCATTGATAATGAGAAAATGTCTCCCGTGCCGTGTGCTATTTGGGAGTAAATGCCTCTCAAGATGGATAAGTTGTTATTCCAGGAGAAGCCCCGCGCTGTAATGTTGAGCGGCTGTGACTATCAGCCAATGGAGGAGGACACGAGGTGGAGGAAATTGAGCACTTAAGACCAAACTCAATCTGCAGCGACGGCTGTCAGACAGACTGGTAATTAGAGGGAGATGATGATGATAACATATGTCAGTCAAGCACAGTGTCCGTCTCCAAATTCTTACCATGGTTTCCTGAGCCTGACCGAGCAGGTTTGTCGCCTATCGATGTTGAGTGATTAACATAGCGACATGGTGGATTGGCGAATGAGTGAAAGTGAAAAGGTCCTGCCCGGTCAGTCTGAGAGACTCCCATGAGAGCATCTCATTTTAACCCATTTCGAGACGTTGATCGTGAGGCATTGCTGTGCAAGCTGTGTGCTATTTGTCCTGTCTGGACCTCATATTCTGCCAGCGTGCAGCATGCATGGGAACAGCGAGCAGTGAAGACAAGGCAACAGCATTGTGATAAATGAAGAGAACAGATTGCTGTAAACAATGTTTGGTCCCTAAAACTCTAAAAAGTTTGGCTCAAGTCTGAAGTACAAGTAACCTGATCTTGAATATCATACAAACAACTTGATCAGATCACGGAGCTATGTAACTGATTTTTACATCATAACTAAAACAATTCACAGCACCTCTTGTAAGACATCTATGTAGGATGCAGCTATTGTGGGACATTTTCAGGATCAGGCTTTTATAGTGGAGCACTTTCAAGCCAGTGATGCTATCCCAGTGCACCTATACAGAGGGCTGCCTTTGTGTATGTAAATAGCATGCAGTCCCTGCTACAATGGGCTATTTAAAATTGCACCGCTGTCATCCGGTGGTGATAGAGTGGACGTAACCAACACTGGCTGCTAAGGTAGCAGTGAAGCATCCCCATGTGTTTGCCCCGTACAGCATGATGGATGCAGCCTTGGGACAGATGACAGCAGCGTATGGCTGAGCTTGCTCTGCAGCCATAATGCACAGTGGAAGGTGACTGCTGCAGCTGGAGCGCGGAGCCCCTTCCTCACTTCTTCTCCCAGGCATCAAAAGCATCGCAAGCTTCTTAAGCGAAGGAGTCGTCACGATAATGACGTTTGTTCTTAGCGGAAAGCTCTTCCCTGTCACTCCGTCTTTATTTATGTATGCCCGCGGACCTTTGTGATGACGTATGATGATGAAGTCTCTCTGGTCTTCATTAGGGTTTCTATTCACAACTTTTTTCTTTTTTTTGCAAAGAGGGAGGGAGAAAGGGAGAAGGGAATAAAGGGAGAGGACACAGGAGAGTAACAGACAGAGGTGGGGACATGGAGGAAGTTGTTTGAGATGAGAGAAACGGGTGAATATTTGCACTTCAAATGCACGTTTTCATCACCGACCTCACGCAGCTTGAAAGTAAGGGTAGAAGTGATGGTGTTTAAATGTTTCAAACTATGGGCACGTCAGAAATAGGAAAAGTGGAGCGAGCACATGAAATGGAGTGTGCATAAAGCCAGCAGTGTATAATTAGAGCTGCAGTTTGAGCAGATAATGACAGAGAGACGACCAGTGTCACCTGTTTTAAAGGTGTGAATAAATTATACAAGTCATTTGCCGAGATTGACCCGCAATACCATCCCTAGCTGACAACCGGCTATAAATTCTCTTGTTTTTCTGTGTCGACAGCCGCGACACAGTTTTCCTGGAGAGCCGAGATGCAACAGGAGGGAAGCTGCATCGGAAACCGTTTGGACGTTGATGAAGTGTGTCTGTGCGAGGCTCCTTGTCTGCATCCACTAAAGATAATCAGGAGGAGAGGGATCAGAGAAGCAGCACAGCATTGTTAACCTTGTGCATTTTTAATGCCCATCACTTCAATATTTGATGGGCCTCGAGGATTCCCAGATACCGTGGTGTCAGATGAAGGATGTTCGCTCCACAAGACTGGGAAAATGTTTCTGTTCAACCTGAAGTGTGACTGGCGCCACGTTTCAAGGCACCCTTAGATTAGCCTCACTTATTTCTGATTTAATGGTTTCTCGGTAGAAAAGCGGTTGGAACAGTAACTGTTGCGTCACAACAAGAAGGTCCTGGATTTGACCCCCAGTGGGACCAAAGGTGTCTGTGTGGAGTTTGTATGTTCTCCTTGTGTCTGAACATTCCTCCAAAAGTCCAAAAACATGCATGAGTGAGTAAATGCTGCCTAAGAATGATGGTGGACCACAAATTGTGTGATAGTGAATTGAGTGCTTCATGTGATGGACTGGTGACCTGTCCAGAGAGTATTCCCTGCTTTCACCATATGTGTCCTGCTATACCATTAATGTACAAAGTGAGTAAAACAATGGATTAATGGTTTCTATCTTAAAAACAAATCCCATATAAATAATAATATATATAGTGTGCAGCATCAAATGCCTCATAATCCTACCCTTCCTCCTGTCTCTTGCTTCTGATTAAGTAACTGGTGTTTTCCTCCTGATCGATCAGTGATCTGCCAGGCCAATAGTGATGTGTTTGCTGTACTCTATTGCTATTGACTAAATCATTATCCCGGCAAAGGCCACGTCGCCACCCTACCCTCTTATCTTGCTATCAGATGGCTTTTAAATATTGTGCACACATCATTCAGCTCAATGCGGCGTGAACAAGACTTCAAACTTATCCACGTGTCGCCCGGGGATCATTAACGCTGCTGCTCTGTGCCATTGCGCCAGCGAGATTATGAGATCGATTCTCATTCTCTCCGACTGAGGAAAACGAAGGGAGTTGAGCTCACTTTCACAGTTTAATAACTTTGTCAAAGATAAAGCCAGTCTGTAAATAGATAAAACAAGAGGGATTCACTCAACATTGCTTATATAGCAGTGTCTAGTTGTCTAGTCTCTATAAAGCTGAAGACTTCGGAAACAGTTCTGACTCAGCGTTCAGGTTTAAGTTTAGGTTTACATGTTGAGACAATAGTTAATCAAGTTGCTGCTTATCTGACCATACTGCAAAAATGCACATATCTCAGCAATCTATTTAGCAATCTAATCTATATATTTTTGGAATCAGTAGGCCACATTCATTAAAACTGAGCAGTAAATGGAAACTTGTGATTGCCTTTTCCCCCAATTCGGGAAACTGAACCTGCCACGGTGATTCAAAATGTTGTTGGCCTCAACTTAGATGAATGGATCTATCAACACACTGACAACCGGAGTCTGTGGTCTCACAACTTGTGAAAAGCGATGATGAAAATGGGAGAGTCTTCCAAACGCCCTATGTATTCCTCTAAAGTCAGTCAGAGCCTCAGAATAACTGAAGACGCTGCGTTTGGCCCCCGACTTGAAACAAACTTTGATGCGTTCACCACTGGGTCTTGGTCTGTCGTCACATAGAAATCCTTGCTTTCAAACAGAAATTTCTATGAATGAGTGGCGGGAGAGAACGCAGAAACAAAATGGGGCCGATACAGGAAGAGAAAACAGTGGGTGATCTACAGGGCGTTTGCAAGTGCTTGATTTGTGCTCATGCAACGATGTGTATATGTGTGCGTGTGTGTGAGTGTGTGTGCGTGTGCGAGTGCTGACCCTTTCACACTGCAACAACATATAAATCCCCCCCCGGCCGTTGCCACTTGTGAGACACTTGTGAGGAACAAGAGCGAGCGAGACAGGAAGAGTTGCTGAATGAATAAATAATAAGATTATCATATTGACGGCAGCGCACCTGTTTATGCTCGACTGACTCGTAGGAGGCTGATGTAACAAACAAGAAGAGTTAGGGTATGAGGCAAATTGGCTGGTTAAGCTAAGAAAAACAGAGGCGCTGTGAAATTAAACGGCTCCCCGGAGAGGCTCCGGGCTTTTCTTCGAGCCGAACACAGGTCAAAACACAAAACAATAAATCAATGACTGAATATTCATAAATGAAAAGGAATTGACATTATTTCTGGTGCACACACCTCTCACAGTGTCTAAAACTCTATGAAAGTAGACACAATGCAAGCCTTAGAACTGTGGTGAGCGTCATGAAGAGATGATGTGAGAAACATAGATTCACTAGACTCAAATCGCCACGTGCTCCTTTTGTGGGGAAGCATCAGGTTGTTGCCTTTGGAACCAAGTAGGAGCTGGTGATTGGTTGTCTTGTGCAAATCAGGTGTGGAGCGGAGGGCAAAGGGCACACACAATGAAATGAGACCCCAGCTGTGTTGTAATGTTACGTAATGTTAATGTAATGTAAAGCTTCCCACAACGCACGAAACAGATTTATGCATCTTTTGCATTACTTATGCAAAAGCACAGTCACTCAACCACACATTTTCTCAGCACACGACACATCCATGCGTAAAATTCTGAAGCTTCAATTAATTTTGCAGCTTCAGACGAGGGAAATGCAAGCTTCTTTCCTCCACCTTTGGCTGTTGTGGGAGCACCCAAAACACAACGACGTGGTGCACGGTGCTGTGTACGGCTGATGAACAAGTAGCAATTA
The DNA here is from genome assembly GCA_029224185.1 of Karalla daura. Taxonomy (NCBI): domain Eukaryota; kingdom Metazoa; phylum Chordata; class Actinopteri; order Chaetodontiformes; family Leiognathidae; genus Karalla; species Karalla daura. The sequence continues at coordinate 6,752,007 of CM055205.1, read as the reverse complement.
AGTGCACCAGCTGTTGATGATAAATGAAGGGAGCGCTCTTTGTTTGCATGCATATACCGAGCTGTCTAATAACCCTCGACTACAGTCTTACGGTTTCAGGGCTCGTTCGGACCTTCTTCAAAATAAAGCAAAATAAAACATTCTTCAAAATACAAGTTGCGTGAGAGGGTGCGTCCCACCAAAAGCCCTGGAGAGACGTGCCCCCCCCCCTTTGGCCGTTTCTTTATTAGAATTCGGTGAGCTTCATATTCCCTCTCCCTGACTTCCTCTGCCGTTATCTCTCCCTTTGTCGTGCAAGAGCACGCATGACGGGGTCGAAATCCGTGGACAGGAGGGGGAGAGGCGCTGATCCTCCAGTCAGCTTTCATTTCGCCGGGGAGGACGCATGGGGACGGATGGACGGGTAATTTGCGCCGGCGAACGCGGCGCCCGGAACAGAGCAGAGGTCAATGAGCTCTTACGTGGCTCCATCTTGCATCTGTCGCTTTGTATGGTTATCAGTCCACTGGCTGCCGAGACTGGTGGACTGGTATATGTGTGCGTGTGTGTATGTGTGTATGTGTGTGCGTGTGTGTGTGTGTGTATCCATGTCTAATAAGCTTCTCTGATGCATGATGACTGGGAAAGTAGCGGCCAGCCTGCACAAAACCTGAGGTTATAAGGCCACCTTGAATCTATAAACCCATTGGTTTATCCCCCCCTCCCCATATTATTCACATTCAATCACATTCTGCCTGACGACGCTGCTATAGCGGGGGTTGCCATGACTCATCGAGGATGTTACGAACCGATTGGTCTGAGGGGGAAATTAATCAGAGGGCACCAGGTAATGCAACCGCTCCAAAACGACCACACGTGACCCACGGACGCAACGTCAGTCAGCGCAGCATCGCCCCAAACTCATCTGTTAGAGCAAGACCAGTCAGTGCCCCCGTGTCACCGAGGGAAAAGAACCAAAGCATGACTCAGACTGTCGTCTCGATGTATAAAGGCCGAAAAGTAGGCGCCATCTTCTAAGTTTGGTCAATTTTCCTTCACCGGGTATGAACAAACGCACGCATAGAGTGTGTAGGAGCTCTCTGTGTGATTGCTGCCTGTGAATGTGTCCGCAGATCAAAGGGCCTGATCCATATCTCTGGTACAAAGGAGCTGTGTAATTTTTGGTGTTATTGAGGCTTTCCCATGCTGCGAAGAGGGCAATTACTGGCGGAAAAAAAAAAGACAAAGAAACCCACAACTCTATGATACGACTTTGAGAAGGCCGGTGTGAAAACTGTGGTAAATGCACAGCAGATGAGGTCATTTCTTGGCTCGCCTCAGACGAGGTCCTGCGGCAGCAAACAACAGACCCTGTAAGACATAAGGACCGTTTTAACACCTCAGACGGTGGCAAACTGAGTCTGCCTGAACATGCCTGTCCAAAGCGACACGCACAGCAAATCGAGCCGTGTGACAGAGATTTACAGCGGTGTTTCGTGGAGTCAAGGAAAACAGCCAAGGCGTGAATTACTCCAAATCCACAACCACTGTTAACAGGAGGTTGCTGTCTGTGTTTTCTCTCGATGTCTGGTTATTTTCCTGGGTGAAAAGCATCATTATCTCATGCGCAGGGTTTCCTCCGTGGCTGTTTGCGTGATGAGGCGCAAACATCCCTCGGATGTGTGTTGGAGTCGGTGTGCTAGAAAGTCTTTGAAGAGTGGGGAACGGAGGACAAAATCAGTGACTCTCCCTGTCTGTGCGCTGCTGTCGCCCCCTCCGTCCCTCCTCTTCTCTTCCCTCCTGACACCTCCGCAACTCGGAGGAGCGTCTCTCCTCAGCACCGGGGTGCAATTGGAAATGAAGGCACCTCAGGGAAGGGAGGGGAGGGAGGAGGAGGAGGGGGGGGGGGCTGGGGACATCACATTCTCCTGGAGTCTCGTCTACGTCAGGGCCCGCATCGCCTCGACGTCAAGACTGCGTCAGCCCCCGCTGCGTGCGAGGGGCGTGGGTCACATCCACTCACACTTCTGCATCTCAGCATTAAGACAACCATCAGTGTCCTGCGTCACACACTCTGGGCTGCCCAGGTGCACAGGCATGATGGGCTATACCCTGTCTGAAGGTCAGGATAGGGTTAGGGCGACATGAAATGAACGGAAGAGATCAATAAATACTGAATGAGTTCTATAAAAAGGGACTGGCAAATAGTTGTTGAAATGAATTAAAAGGGACCTAGAACGACGAGCCACTTCTTCCTGGTCTTTGTTTGAATGATGTCGTCATGTCCATATTTATTTAGAAATTGTGGATACTGAAATAGAAGTTACAAAACAGGCCACTCTGAACAGAAACAGAATGTGGCATAAATTATGAGTGTGATGCAAACCAGACCGCCTCCACCTCCAAAGCTGAGTGTAGGCCTGCCACACGCCACAACGAGGCAGCGGTGTGACGTTTCTGAAACGTCAGTGTTCCTCAGTACCCGAGTCCTCCTCTGATTCTGGCTCACACCTGCAAGGCTGGATGTGCACATGAAACACGACTGGATTGGGCCAGTCACCACTCCAGTTGGAGGTGGAAAAAAAAAACGCAAAACTTTGCTGTGATGCAAAAAACATCACGTCACGTCATCAAGTCACATAATTGCTCATGACTGGCAGGCCATTCAGCCCAACAGATGTGGACAGAAATGGGCTCTTCTGTTTACACACCAAAACTGGGATTTTAGAATTAAAGCCTTGCTCCATGGCTTCAATGTACACACTGGAGGGCAAAGCAGTCTTCCAGCAGTCCAGCAGTGAAATATTCTAGCTCCCCTTTGTTAAATCTGTCTGTTTCAGTTCAGAATATAGTACTTCATTCCTAGATTTCTTTTCCGAGTACGTTGTTCGAAAACAAGAACACTTAAATGCTTATGGTGTCTGAGCTATTTCAGTTTATTGTTTGCCTTTTTATTGGCATTTACTCGTGCGATCGTTCCATATTTACTCACGGCTGTATTGACCGCTCTGTGGCTCAATATAGATTCTGTGTCTCCCCCCATGTGCGCCTCCTCCCAGTGCTCAGCCAAGCACACAGGTGGAGGAAAATTATGAACATGTAATCCAGCCGCGCGGAGACTGGAGGTGATGGATGCCCCCGGCTGATTCGGGCAGAGCGGCCCATCGCTCCCCTCCCCTCCCCTCCCGCCCCCCCTCCCCACCGCCAAAGTGAAACAATCTAGATCTCTGTGCTGCGTGGCACCATCACAGTCTGCAGCAGCTAATTGGCTCCTCTGAGAGCCGTGTGCAGCCACTCTCACACACACACACATCAGGTGGCTGACATCCAGCAGGAGGAGCTCCCAGCCATCTGCCGAGGGGGGCGGGGGGGGGCTCACAGGTACAGGTGGCGCTCTGCTCCTGCTGTCCCCACTTCGTGCTCGGGAGACGCTCCAGGTCCCACCAGCCTGCTGGCGTGTTTGATCAGCGTCATGTCTCCTCTTTGTAATTCCTGCGAAGCTGCAGTTCCTGACTCATCTGTGTGAACAGCCTCTGCCCACACGGGCTGCGCCCCCCCCCCTACCTGTAGTAATGCACAGACACGCTTCTGGCGAGGGATCTTCACCATCAAAATGTGCTCGACGGTACATTTCACACATTGTCGTCCAGGTCTTGGCCAGTGGCACAAACCCGCTGGAGAATCATCATAATGCTGCTTCAGGCTGGATCTGAAAACGCAACTCTGCTGACATCAAGTTGTGGAGGCAGGGAACTGCAAGGTGTGGGGGGGTGGCGATGGCTCTGATCCAACTTCAAGTCACCCAGGAAGGCAAGGAACAGGTTTGGAAATGTGGCTTTTATTCCAATGGCACACATTTTGCGATGCCACAGCGGGAAATATTTCTGAGACTAATTGACAATGGCTACCTTCCATGTAGCTGTAGCTGTTCCATCAGACTCTCACTGCCGAGGCACGCTGAGCAGACGCTTGGCCTGTCAAAATAGCTGTCAGGAAATGTATCCTCTAGGCAAACAGTCAAGAGTGATCAGGGCTGGCTCATGTGAGGACTTTGACATCTTCTAAACTTTTGGTGGATTTCTTGTTACATTTTCTTCTTGAGCGGTTTCATTTATGATCACCATCTGGAACGGCTTTTAATACTCATAACTTTAAGATTCTACACAAGGGGAAGGTCCATTCACTCATTCTCAAATTTCCCCATTGTGACACCATACTTTCCTTCATCCCCTCATAATTGTACCTTAATGTGCTGCAGGGGTCTGCTGGAACCTCAGTGATGGATTTTCTGCTGGCAGTTAGCCTGAGAAGCAGAAAAACCTCTCCATGGTGTTTACCTTAATACCGGCAAACCACAGTTATGAGCTGATAAACGCATAAATAATAACCTAATGCAGCCACCTAAACGCACACAAAGCACTAATGTTTTGGAGGTTCTGGGGAAGTGCAGGATGTCAGCATTGAAGGAAAGCCTGCAGAACATCTAATGTGAGACAACAAATTGTGAAACTGTTGTGAGGTTAAAAAGAACCGAGTTGTTCTGACTCAGGACAAACTTGGCGACACTTTGCTTTCATTATTGTTGATACTAAATAAGCAATAGTGGAAGAAACATGCTACAAACTCTACTGCATTCTCATGCCTTGGTGGTCTGGCTGTAGAGCAGTTATATGCTTATGGTCTCTTATGTACCATGTCTGTTTTTGCATCAAAGGGTCTGTTAAATGACTAAATGTAACATCAGCAAAACCATAACAGTGGAAGCCAACACCTAGTTACTGTCTTACCAATTTAGACTGAAAGCACAACAGGTCTCGTTTTATACCAGTCGTAGTAAAAGTGGTGCTCTCTTCTCTTCCTTCCCCCCAGCGAAACCAGTGACTCACCGTAGGAACACGCAGGTCGTACTTGTTTTTCTACGTCGGGTAAAGTGCAGCCTTTTAGTGGGTGAACCAACACTTTGCTGAAGAGGAAAAACGCTGGGAAAACATGACTGAGAAACAGTATATCGACTGTGTCTCAGGCAGTCCCCCGGCCAGCCAGCGTACCGCCACACGGACTTCTCCTCTTCAGTCTTCCGAGTGTAAAAGTCAGGTGTAAGGTGTACGGTAAAGAAAGAGCCACAGGTTTTGAAGTCAAAGAAATACAACTTTATTTTAGTGTAAACAAAAAAAGCAAACAAAAGAACTGCATAGGAAATGTTTAAAGTCCACAGAGTGCAGAGAGAGCAGCAGGTGACCAATATATTATAGTCTCCTCTGCCTTATTTAGACTGAAGACCTGACATCTGCACTTTGACTCAGCGGGGACACGTGTGCGTGCGTTCAGAGGGAGGGAACGTGTGCTGACAAACACACACACACTCGCCCGCCCTCCCTCCCTCCCTCCCACACACACATGCACAGCGGCCCGGGCCGAGGAAGCGCCAGCAGCACCCATCTAAACTCAGCTGGCCACGCTGGCCCGCCCTGCCTCTTGGACTGTTAGGAGGATACATTCAGTGGATTTCTGCTCAGACGAACACGGATGCAGCGCACAAACACAACACGCACGGCACGCCCGGCCGGCCGGCCGCTGGGAGAGCAGGACGGGGAATCTGAGGGCTCTGAGGTTAAAGCTGCTTCGTAGGTGAACGCGGGGCCGAGCGTCCCGCCGCAACCGTGGGACTCCACAGCACTCTCAGCGCTGCCGGCGTGAAGCGCTCGGCCCCGGCACGTTCGTTCAAGGGAAACAAAAGAGTATTTTCTGAGGTATCTTATGTCCTGCGATGGTGCCAGCGGCCGGCGGTCACGAGTGGGCGTTCGACAAGACCCCACCGGGCCCCTTTCTTCACAAAATACATTCTAAAAGGGCCGACGGGCATCGAGTGGTGACGAGCATTTGTACTTTTATGTGGAAGAAAACAAAAATGGCAAAAAAAAAACAGAAAAACATTGACAGATTAATCAAGGGAAACTAATCGAAAGCCTTATTGTTTTAGATTTAGAGGTCATTTGTTTTATAATATGAAAACGGACACACAAAAGAATCAGACTAGTACTGAGGTCATAATGGGGGGGTCACTACGTCATCACTACGGGGACATGTTTCAAAGAGACACCTGCAGGGCAGGGCTGCTGAGAACTACCTGAGTTTTATTTTTATTTTTTTTTTCCTTTCTAAATTTTCAAACCATTTTTTTTCTCCGTTCTTTCTTTAGAGTATACAATCATTAAAAGGCCGTCTACGACCTTGCACGCGTCGCCTGGTGCAGCTTTGCTTTTTCTCTCTTGAGAGGCCGGAAATAAAACGGCGGCCCAAAAAAAACAAACAAACAAAAGAAACAAAACAAAAAACGCACGGTCCACCCCGCCCCACAAACACACACACACACCTACACACACTCAGGAGGGAAAAAAAATTAATGTGAGCAGGAGTGCAACCAATGGATGTTTCAACCAACTGTGTGCTCAGCAGCCATCGTCACACTTCCTGGATTCTTAGGGAGGGAACTGAGGGGTGGGGGGGGTGGGGGGGGTGGGGGGGGGGGGGTGACCTAGCTGCTGCTCATGTGACAGTGAGAGCTTCCATTACTAGGTCAGACACAACATGGCCGCCTAGTGGACGTGTCCCTGTTGGTGATGGGCGGCCTCCGCCAGGCAGGGAGCTCCTTACAGCTTTTTGCCAGGGCGTGCGGCGCTCATCCGGACCTCCCAGGGGCCGGGCCCCGGCCGCGCTCTGACAACCGAGCCTCTCCACGACAGGAAATACAATCGCAAAGGTCAAAGGTTCATTCCATCCAACGCAATCCCAACACACATTACGACGACATCTTTGGGTATATATTTTGGTAAAAAAAAAAAAAAAAAAAAAAAATCCCAATATCCAGCTACCCACCCGGTCTGAGTTCTGCAACACCTATCTGAGAGACACCGTTATAATAATACAAGGACTTTTTAAAGCATGCAACAAAATGAAGAAAAAAAAAACAAATAATGGTTTTAAAATACACTTTTTTTCCTCTTACAGAGTGAAGACCTAAGGATCTTAAAGATAGAATTCTGCAATCTTAGTTAAAAAAGAAAAACTGATGCAACATGAATGAACATTTCACAGAGTAATACTGAAAAGAAAGTAATCTTTTTTCGTGAAACCAGGTTTTGGGTTCAAAGCAGCAGAGTGTGTGGAATCAAACTGGCTTGCCATCAATGTGCTAATAGTTCCACTTCCATATTAAACCGGCCTGTTTGGTGTAACCCCTTTGCGTTTTGCTTAACACACAGGCAGAATGGTTGAGTTTAGACTTGTCTCAAGGTCCTCCACAACCAGCATCGAGCGTCCGAAAATCCACAATGAAATATCGGTAAATTGTGCTGAAATCTGAGGTAACTCTTGTGCGATCAAAGGCGGACTTGTGAACTTCTTCCCAACTCTTTAAAAGAGGCCATATCCTCATCCCCTAAGCTCTTGCGCACAGTAACAAAGTACAAGTGGAATCTGCATGTTCATCATCATCATCATGAGGTATAGATAAGTGGGGCCCAGCCCTCTTAAGTGCATCCAATCAGAGAGTGAGGATTTATTCTCAGGCGCTCTGATTCAACATTTGCATCTTTGATATAATGGTCCAGTGACATTTGTCGTCTACAACAGCATGGTCCAAATGCCAACCCCGTTTGGCAAGGAACTCTCACAGATCATTTTGGCACAATGTTTTCATCTGAGATATTTGGTTTCTTGGTGACAGAAGGCATGTTACAGTAGAGGCTTGAGAGATGGAGGGATGACCATAATACAGTACCATGATCTTTGGTCCTAGAGCTATGGGACATGTACTGCAGCGCAACACAAGACGATTCAAAGAGTGAGGTATACGTGATGCATAAATATCTGACGAGGTATGCTTAAATAAAGAGTGTAAAAATGAGGTATATTCAGAATTAGTAACAAGTTGAGGTATTTGAATGCTTAAATGCACAGTAGCAATAAGTGACACATTTGAGGTATACAGGAGTTGAGGTACACGAGGCAGGAGGCAAAGCGACTGTCGAGGTTCAAGACGTGTGAGATATGAGGATGTAAAACACGATCATGTGCAGACCGGCCCTCTCCTCAGAGGCGAGGGCCGGTCAGAGAATCTTTTCATAGGTCCCGAGATTCTTTGCTAGGCTAAGGAAGTGGCTAAGAGAACCTTAAGTAATTGTCTAGTGCTTCCAGTGGGACGCAGATTGAGCAAAGGGCACAGGGGGTTCAAAACCCCGCAGCGCTCACATCGCAAAGAGTTAGCATCAGGGCTACTCCGAGACGCTACTCCGAGCCTACGGGCCGTCTAATGGTGACAAAAATGGGGCCTGGTTTGATGGTCTGAGGCGATAAACGTGAGGGGGAGAACGGGGGGGCGGGGGGGGTCTCTTTGGTGCGGGTGCCGTCTGCTGCTTCCTACACAAACACCTCTGCAGACAAACGTTAGGGATATTCTTTCAAAGCCTGCCAAGGCAGGACGTGAAAGCGCTCATGCATAAAGAAACTGTGACCCAAGCACACAGTCTAAGCCTTTCGTTGGACAGCTGCGCGAGCTGCAGACTTCCCAGCAATGATGATTTTTTTTTTTTTCCAACGTTTTTGTTAACTTGCCACACCTACAGTTGGCCCGTTGTGCAGAGATTCTAACTTTGGTTGACTCCAGCAGTTGGTCTACAGTCCTCCGTCTTTAGAGGAGTCGGTCTACTGGCGCTCAAAGTGGAGAGGTCTCGTCAATTCCAAGGATCAATAAATAGGGCAGGGCCGCGAGATCACGCCCTCTCATTGGACTTGACTAATTCCCGGGCCCCAGGAGCCGAGGGCAGTGGCTTCCAACCACAGTCGTAATCCAGAGCGGTTGCGATCTGGAGCCTTTCATTTGATGTCATTAATGTCCTCCGGACAGCCAAATAAGGAGTCTACTTGTAAGGCTTTTGTCACACAGCAAGCCTCAATAAAAAGGTGTCATTCCATTTACGATTAAATCTCTAATTGAATCGCTAATTGATCCAGATTTTGGACTATACATCTCCAAAATCCTTTGGTGGGCTCTCCCTTTGGAAGGAGACACTGCTCTCCTTGCATACTAATGTTTGCATTTTAGGTTTTCTTGCAACTGACAGGATGGTGACAACATCGGCCGTCTCCTTTTGTCAGAGGCATTTCTTCACTTTGTCTAAGGGTTACAAGATTGGGGGACAGGCAAGCAGTGGGGGATCAAACTATGGACTACTAACAGGGTTCGTTTCAGGCATGTATCGGGGGAATCCTTTTAAAAAATAAGTCCAATTTCCGAATTTCACTTGTCAATGAGTTCACCGGTCGGTATCAGTAAGAAAAGCTGGAGGTAGAGACTGAGAAGCGCTGATCCTTCTAAAGATCAGGCCCACAGCGACCCGGGCCGTTTTGGCATCGCTCCCCGCGCTCTCCTCGGGCATCGCAACACTCGGAGCTTCACAAAGCCCGAAACGGAGACCGGTGGTGACGCGCAAGCAAGAAACTAAGTAGCGTAAAAACCAGAAAAGGACACTACTGTAGCCGAGTTTCCTCCCCAAGCGGAGCCCTCTACGAGAATTTATCATGCAGCCTCTACAGCGGTCTGAGTATTGTCTCAGCAACAACATTCAGGAGGTTCACTCTTCAACTCTTATGTCAGAATGCACAGCAAGAATTCCATTAATCCTGTGCAAATATCAACTGAATAGTCTATTCTTTTTTTTTCTTTTTTCGTCTCTCTTAAATAACAAAGTATAGAGGTAGACTTTTCTTCTTTGTAAAACTTCACGGACTAAAACCTCTGCTCAGCAACTATGAGTACATTCATAAAGAGCTAAATGAGGTAGGTATGGAGCAGAGGGTACAAGATTTCAAGAAAAAGTGAGAAATTCCCTGAGATGGATACTTACGGAGAGCGTACAGAGAGGATTCAGAGTCTGGGCCGAGGGAGGGGAAATATGGCTCTTTTTCTACTGATTATCAATTTGTAGAGGTCTGCTTTGTCACACGTGCCACGGCGTTATGATTGCGAGACTCCAATGCGGGTGACAAAAATGAGAACGTGGTCTCGATTTCCCGTCCCCGCACCCTCGCTCTCAATCCCCTCCGATCTCTCCTCCCATTGTGTCTGCTGATTCATTCTCTCTCCTCGATTTCCTTCATTAAAAAAAAAAACAAACAAACAAACTGCCAGAGGACAAACGGAGCGAGAGAATGCAAAAGAAAACGAAACAAAAAAACAAAACAAAACGAAAAGACGAAACAAAGGTTTTCTCCTAGAATTTGAGGATGCGATTATTTCCGAAGTCGACGACCACGATGACCCCGTCGGGCGTGACGGCCACGCCGGAGGGCCGGTCCATCTGTCCGAAGCCGCTGCCCTGTGTGCCAAATTTGCATAAGAAGTTACCGTTGGGCTCGAACACCTGGACGCGGTGGTTGCGGGAGTCGGCCACGATGATGCGGTTCTCCTGGTCCACGGCGACGCCCTGCGGGCGCAGGAACTGCCCGTTGTTGGTGCCCTCCGAGCCCAGGAAGCGGGCCGACTGGCAGTCCGGCCGGATGACCAGGAGCCGGTGGTTGTTGAAGTCGGTCACCACCAGGTGGTCCTCGTGGTTGAAGGCCACGCCCCGGGGCGAGTCAAAGTGTTTCCACAGGGCCCCCTCGAAGCCGTACTTGTTGAGGAAGGAGCCGTCGGGGCCGAAGAGCTGCACGCGGTGGTTCCGGGTGTCCGACACCAGGATCTTGCCCTCGGAGTTGACGGCCACGTCCCAGGGGTAGTTGAACTGCCCGTTCTTGGTACCCTTTTCCCCAAACTTCAGTAGGAACTGTCCCTCAAAAGTAAACACCTGTGGAACAATTCATGGGCGTTAGGTCGGGGCTCTGTGCTCTTCCAAAGCCCTCAAAGTCCACACTTTTGGACTTTCCGATCGAGTGAGGTCTGGTTTGCGCTGATTGTGGGTGTACGTACCTGCACACGGTGATTGTCCTTGTCGGCCACGATGATTCGCCTCTGGCTGTCGCACGCAACTCCGGCGGGACGGTCGAACTGACCCGGCCGCGAGCCCAGAGAGCCAAACTTGTGGTGGAAGGCGCCACAGGGCTTGAATATCTGGGGAAACAGAGGGGACAGGCACGTCGCTCAGTGATCCCACTGTGACAGCGCAGCACAGCCCCCCTATCGACGCCGCTGTAAAGCTCACACATTAACCCGTCTGCTGCGATTCTTTACGGCTGGCAGACTCCCCCGTCGGCACACGGCTAAAAGGTTTGCCAGGCAGAGCAATACACAGAGGGGCATGTGAGTCAGTGCAGCACGTGAACATGCAATAGGTCCTCATGTGACTGTGAGCTGGGAACTACAAAAACTAACCATTTCCATTCAAGTTCATGTAGTAGCGACTAAGGTCACGGCAGCTGGCGGCACCCACCTGTATGCGGTTGTTGCTGCGATCGGCCACCACCACGTATCCCTCCTTGTCCACGCTGATGCCCCAGGGCCGACACAGCTGGCCGTCGCCCTCGCCCTCGCACCCGAAGGACGACACCTGGGAGCCCAGGGAGCCGTAGCTGCGGCCCGACTTCACCGCCACCTTGAAGGGGCTGCCCTGGATGTGCTGGTTGCACACCAGCACCGACACCAGGTGCTCGCCCTCGCACTTGGGCAGGTAGCTGACGGTGTACGAGCCGTTCTGGTGGTCGGTGACGTCCGCCGCCGACAGGCTGCCGTCCACCGCCGACATGACGATGGTGGACACGGCGTCGCCGCCGGAGAGGCGGGGCTCGCCGTCGTGGTCGTACCCGATCACAGTGAAGGAGGCCGGCTTGCCACGGAGCGCGGTTTTCAGGCCCTCGCCGTGGGCTTTGGTGACCGGGGCGAAGGCCCCGCTGCTGATGAGGCCCATGGACTGGATGGCTATGTACAGAGCCTGAGGAAAGCATGGGGATCAGCATTTACATACGGCTCAGTTGACATGCCAATTAGGGATTCAACGGCAGCATTTCAGAAAGGCTGGAGAGGGAAAAGTGAGCCGACCTGGTCCGGAGGCGTGAACATGAAGCGGTCGTCCTCCTGCGGCTGCAGCAGACCCCTCAAAGCCTTGAGTTCATGTATCTGGGTGAGCATGCGCTCCCGGGCCAGCAGCACGTCCAGATGGCGGCCCTCGTCCAGCACCTGGCTCACGGCGGCGATGGTGCTGTCCAGCTTGGTGAGGCTCTGGTGCAGTTTCTCCACCTGCAGATACAGCGACTTGGCCTTCACCTGACGGATCTTCTCCACCTGGGGGGGGACAGAGCCGGATTGGGGGGGATGTGAAGCAGCGTAAGCCACAGAGGATTTCAAAGTCATCTGTTGTGGGCATCTCTGCGGTTTATTCAACAAAGCAAACGATATCGGATTAAATCGGCTGCAGCTACCCCACACTGCGATCACTTCTTACACTTGATCCAATTGTACATGTAAAAACGGAATAGGGGACAAACAGGCCAGCCTTGGGTATCTCAGCTAAGGGGCTGTTACCGACACGTCTGCCCACAGGATGGCAGCAGCATCCTGACCGTGCCACCTCTGTCTCATATTCAGGCAGAGAGAGGCACATGTGATGCAGCTAGATGCCTGTATGGACTCAACGGCTTTCATAAAACCTACAATGCTGATTACAAATGATAAAATCATGAATATGAGTCTTTCTTGGTGGGAATTATTAAAATAATAGTCTATTTTTTAAAAAAAGGTTCTCAGCCATGGTGTATTTCTGCTATGCTAAGAAGCGAGATTAAGTTACAGTACAGTGAGGGAAAATGAAGCTTTGAAACAGGCTGCTAGAACCTGAGAAGCGGAGGCTGGGCTCTTACTTACCGTTAGCCAACAATGAGTACCACACAATAGCCCCGCGGCCCCTTAGGTTAGAAGGTAGGAGAGGGCCGAGGGAGAAACAGAGGCTCCACAAGAGAAGGGGTCTTTTGTTAATTGTTGGGCTGAGCAGCGCTGTAATTTGCATCTGTGAGACTAGAATTACACTTTATAGTCCGCGAGGACAAAGGCTGGTGTGGGGACGCGCAGCCCGCCTCGGTATGCAGCCGCGGAGCGGAATGAGCTCTGTGCTGCCTGACGTAACGGCCACTTCTAAGTTACAGCCTCGCCTGGCGGCACCACCCCCCCTCCCCCGACCTCTCCTTTATCTCTCTCGTGGTGATTTCACAACGACGACCCCCCGGCCACGTCCGGGAGGAGAGCGGCCTAGAGGACGGGGCCGGCCTCGCATACGGACCAGCGTCCCGGCCCGGCAAATCAGCTGTAAGTCCACAACAAGCCCTGGCCGCCTCCAGCAGCAGCTATCGCATAAGCCGCCGGAAGACCCCTGCCCCCCCCCCCAGCCTCCGCTGACATTCTCCTTCATCCTCTTTCAGACTGACAACAGCACCGAGGTTTGCATCTACACCCGTAACCCGGCCTGTCGTCAGAGCGCGAGGCTGAAAAGGAGCAGTGGTGTGTGTGTGTGTGTGTGTGTGTGTGTGTGTGTGTGTGTGTGTGTGTGTGTGTGTGTGTGTGTGTGTGTGTGTGTGTGTGTGTGTGTGTGTGTGTGTGTGGGCGAGCCGGAGCTGCCTGTAATAACTTCATCAGGTCAGGGATAAAGACCGGCCGCTGCAGTGGTGGTAAAAAGGATTAAAGGCGGGACGTAGGTAAGTGAAAACCCTCTTTGTGACACCATGACCTGCGCACGCACACACATCAACACACGGGGGCTGTCAGGCTTGGGGGGGGGGTGAAACGGCTCCATTTTTACGACGTCACTGAGCCTGCACTCGGGATGAGTGGAAGAAAGAGGAGTTTGGTAGATTGCCGGGGCGATTATCGAAGTCACACCGAGGCCGCTCTAACGCCCCGAGAAAATGCTCGCAGGATGCGAATCAATTAGTTGCAAATGATACAACGTGCGCGCACAATGTCATGCGTGAAGTCCAGCCTCCTCTCCTGTCGTATACATTTATTGCCCACGGATTACAGACTTGCAGGCATGAGGGCCAAGGGGGGGCCGCACAGCCCCGGGTCATATTAACCCTACGTGGTTCGGGGGGACAAATGGCTCAACTCCACCAGCCCCGCTGAGCGCTGAGCCAAAAACAGCCCGTTCTTTTTCTCGTTTTATTTCAGCTCACGAGCTCTACGCCTCCCATTCAGCGGAGAAGCCGTGCGTCCTGCCCGCCCTCACAGATGGTAACGCGCTCAAGAAGAGAGAGAAGAGAGCGAGGCGCAGGACGAGGAGGACTCTGCCGGGCGCTGGTCTCGGATGTGGCTCACCTTCCACAGCAGCTCACACTCCCTCTCCTCCAGCGCCTTCTTGTGCCTGAGGACGAGAGCCTTCACTTCGGTCTGCACCACTTTGGCTTTGATCTCCACCTGCTCCGCCATGGCCTGGACCTTCTCCATGCTTAGCTGGGGAAACAAATCACAATGTTGGGAGTGAATAGACACACACACACACACACTCAGAGCATGGTGGCAATAAAAGCCTCCGGAAAACAAGAACGTTCACGGTTAAAGCCGACTCAGGACCACACATGATCGTCTAAATGCGCGACCCCGCCAGCTGTCTGTTTCGGTGTTGGGATGGGATGCAGTCCAGCCCCAAAAAACAGGATGCAGGGCGTCAGGAAGCATTAAAAACAACGGACACTGTATGAGACATCCTCCTGGCAGGAGGGGACCCGCCGACACCTGCCCACTCTCTTCAGCGGTGCATCCCTTTCCCACCTCCCTCGGTGGCTCTTTTCGAGGGGAAACGGAAGCGAGTTCAGGAATGGGAAGTCACTTCACACTGCACGAGCTGATGCAATTTCCTGCCGGACTGAACCCTTGCTCTTCGCTGATATTCAGAGTCAGCTTTGGAGAAATCACAGGCACATTTCACTTTTTTATTGCAACCTGATCAAGCTGAGTAGACTAAAAGTTCAGTGATCAAGTGTGGATTTCAATCTAAAATTTATTACATATTTTTTTGGCAAAAAGTTTTGCCTTATGTGGGAAGAAATGCTGAATCTACCCCATTGGTTGTCTGACGCTACCTCAGGGCGACAGTAAAGATATTACTTTGCTATGGCATTTCAAATGAGGGCCCAGCTCAATAAGAATCCCTCATTACCATCTGCGCCTCTCGCTGCACTGAATGGAGTTACATAACCAGGGCTCCTGTACAATGAGACGATCTTCATAAATGGTGCCATTACAAAGGAACTGTATAACATCAGCTGGACACTTTCCATCTCAGAGGGGTTTCCGCTTTTACAACCCATCATTTGGCTAAATGCACGTTTTCCCCTTTGTCTCCACAGCCCCGCCCCTTCCCTGTGCTATCTGGCTTTTCCTCTGGCTCTTTTTTGGGCTGGGGGTGGTGGAGGGGTGTGGTGGGGAGGGGGGGGGGGGTCACAGGGTGAACTGGACCTCACAGGGACGAAGGGGAGGTGGGATAAGGCCTGCTTTGTGATACTGGCCGCAGGGATCAAAGGTCAGTCAAACCTCCACAGGTCATGATCCACAACCCCTGTCTTAAGACACATACCGCCCACCCCCTGCTAGAACAAAGACAGGCGGCAGGGCCCTTTTCTCTTTCGCCTGGCCATTTGTGGTGGACAGCCATAGGTCCAACTAAATCAGGACCCCAGAGAGGTGACAGCAGGGGAGTGACTGCTGGAGGAATCGGGGGAGGAAGAGCATGAGGAGGGAGAGATGATAAACTAAACCATCACCATCACCACCCCACTTTTCTCTGTGCATTCCAATGATATGGGATTTAAAGTTGTAAATTATTCATTCAGAATTCGTTTATTGATTTTCCACTCATTGGTGTCTTTTCCTCAGCTGCCAATTAGACAAACACACCAGTTTTTCCCCCTCTCAGTCACACAGCTTCTCTCTCCATATCTTTACTTCCATCTTCTCTCTTTCTCCGTCTTTAACAATCCTCGCAGAGCACAGCTTGGAGCACAAAGAGGGTGAGACCGACCAATCAAAGTGCAGAGCGAAAGAGCTCCGGCCAACCGGGAGGTCACAAGTCCAGGGTCAAAGGTTAGGGGAGATAATGGGTGTGGAGTGGGCGGAAATTTCCTACCTCAGGGGACAGGAGCGTGTGTGTGGTGTGTGTGTGTGTGTGTGTGTGTGTGTGTGTGTGTGTGTGTGTGTGTGTGTGTGTTTACATATTATCTGGCGTCAGCACTTACTCCATGGTGACCTGGAACAAAATGGACTAACACACACCAAACACTACAACATAGTGCCAGATGGTAGGCGGTGTGTCCAATGACTCTACTGAATGGTGTTTGCCATTCAACAATTAGAAGTGGGATTCTCGCTGGCTCACAGCTTTAGCTTTAGCTTTAGCTTTAGGTTCTGCCCCGTGCGCTCTGGAGCGTGGAATTGAGCCGGGTAGGATCCACACTGCGGTGTCTTGGAATTTTCTAGGAGCCACATTGGTGCGCATCCATTATGGTCCAAAGTCTGAACCAGCCGCCCAGAGGTCAAGCTCCGCTGAGGAGATAGTGCATGCCAACATGTCATATGACCTTAGTGGGACAGCTAGCATTTCAAGTTTCAAGAGGCTTTACCAAGGTCACAACGCTGCTCCACCTTGAAGGCATGGTGGAAAACACAAGGGGCCGGACTGCTCTTCGCTGAACAGTTCCAAGAAACTACTGGAAAC
Source organism: Karalla daura (assembly GCA_029224185.1). Taxonomy (NCBI): domain Eukaryota; kingdom Metazoa; phylum Chordata; class Actinopteri; order Chaetodontiformes; family Leiognathidae; genus Karalla; species Karalla daura. The sequence goes on along the minus strand of CM055205.1, from coordinate 6,735,337 downwards.
ACTGAAGAGAATAACTAAACAGTCCAAGAGATCGATACTTATAATGCTGGGGTAAAGTCACGATTGAGTTATGCAACTACATTTTAATGAGGTTTTGCATTGAAATAGTTGCTTTGGCATACGAACAACTTTGAGGACTTCAACCGACATGACTTTGACGTTTGTGTTTTAGGAGAAACATTTAGCCATCATCCAACCAGTTTAGGCCAACTAGCCTGCAAGAATACTGTCATAAAGACGATGGAACGCTAGTATGTTAGCATGCTAGCATCGAAGACAGAACAAACACTTGTTTGACAAATTAGTTAATTGTTAAGAGAAGTGAAACTTTTCCAGACATGTTGTTGACAGAAAATGCACCTCATTGGGGGCATTTGGCGAAAACTCAGCGAGGGTGTTGGGGTGTTATTAAACCGATCGTGGAACCCATTATTCTTTCTTCCCTTGTTTCACTGTAAGAGCTGGAATCTAAAGAGGCTCTCTGGAGCACACTCCCATCTGCAGTTACATAAAGGAAGAGTGGCAGTGTGTGTGTGTGTGTGTGTGTGTGTGTGTGTGTGTGTGTGTGTGTGTGTGTGTGTGTGTGTGTGTGTGTGTGTTTGTGTGGGAGTGAGAGTATGTGGGGAGGGGGGTGAGAGAGTGAGTGAATAGGGGGAAGGCAAAGTGGTCCACTTCTTGAAAAGAGGAGGGGAGTTTTCCTTTCTCTGAAGCCCTTTAAATACCTCATCTACCCTCCCCCATCCTCCTCACCACTCCCCCTCCCCTTTGACCTTCAGCCCTGCCCCTGCCAGACCTCACCCCATACGACCCAACCCCCTTTTAGGGCCAGCTGGACACCTCTGACCCCTGGCTTCCCAGCAGCACAGGACTGGACAGTCTCAAACATATTCAAGCCGATCATCTCTATTGGTGGTTTTCTCTGAGCCGGGGGATGATGGAGAGACACAGCTGCTCTCTCCGGGCTTCTCCTCCATCGCCCCAGGAGATGGATGAGCACGGATTCGTGGGGCCTGACCTTCATGAGGATTGTCCATTTTGTCAGACCTTGCAGGAGCAGGCGGAAGAGCTCCGGGCCTTGTTCAGCTGAGACCTATTCGAGTCTACCCACGCTCCCTTGAACGCATTGCTTTCTTGACATTCCACACGTTGCGTTCGGTCAGAACACCCGGGGAGGCGAGGCTGCTTGCACGCTGCCCGGGTTCCCGTCTCACCTGCACGGCCTGTCGTCCCTGCTGCGCATCCGCCAGCAGCTGGATGGTGATCGCCCTGCAGTCCTGTACGGCGTCTTGAAGATAAACAAAGGTGTGGCCCATGTGGCGGCCCGCGCTGCACTCCCTGCAGATAGGCACTGAGCAGGTTTCACAGAAGAACAGGAAAACCTGGAACACAAAATCACTTTGTTTAAATAAATGGGAAAAAAGGAAAAAAAAAAAAAACGCTCCAAACTGAAATAACTGTACTGACTGGCTGACAGCGAGTCAAAGACATGTTTCCGAGGGTTGTTATCGCTCATGTGAACCATGCGATACTGTTTGTAAGAGTGTATAGAAAATGAGTTAGCAGCCAAACAAAAACGTTTGAAATGTGAACTACAAAGCCAGTTTAATTCATAAAAAGTTAATCCATCTTTTAAAATTCAGACTATACCATGGAAATACCAAACAGACCTTAAATCAACATCTGCACATTTACGTGTTAATCACAAAGTGTCACTCTTTTTCCTTGTCTTGCTCACACACACACACACACACACACACACACACACACACACACACACACACACACACACACACACAGACACACACACACAGTAATTAATGAGAAAAGGCCATGAATTATAAAAAGGTCATCCATATGCATGTGTTATCAGGAAGGCTCATATAGGCTGGACACCCTAGAGAGCTTCTAACCCACAACAGAGCCACAAAAAGCACCTAAAGACCACATGCTGCCAAAATTAGATCAATATATATTCTGGACAATCTGTCCACATCTGTGGAAGTCGGCCATAAAGAAACGCCGTTCCCGTTCACCATTATCTGGACAATTTATGACTGTGACTGAGCCAGTTCAGTGTGGATTTAATCTAAGAGATGTAACCGTCCGCTGACAATGTAAACATTTCTATCTTTCCTAAGGCCTCTTCGCCTGCAGCGTACCCCACTGTGTGAGATATTACATGATTTGCTGGTATTCTAGCAGAATTATTAGTATTCTAATTGCCACATGAAGGATGACGTAAAAGTAATGATGGCGGCGGACTAAAAGTGGCGCCGTCTCCCGGGATGACGAGGAAAAAAAGTCACTTAACCTTTTGAGTCTAAAACAGAGGCTTTGCTTTAAAGCCCCATGTCCGACTGCTGATTTGTTGTAATGGAAGGCTAATTAAATATGCACCGGCTGTCATATCCCAAAGAGACACTAGATCAATGGCCTCCAATGGCAGGAGCCCTGAGTGGACGGGGAGGGGCCTGCAATCAATCCATCAATAATGGCTGTTCCCTCAGGGAGCAGTATAATCTAATGAGACACACACACACACACACACACACACACACACACACACACACACACACACCTCCCCCTTTATCTGACTTCCTCCTCCCTTCTGCCTTCCCCTTAAGCTCCTTTTGGAGCCTTTTCTCGCTGGCTTTCTTTCCGCTGAGCCCCATCCTCTCCTACTGTCTCCACACCGCTCTGTCATTCAATGCCTTCCATCCCTCACCTCGTGCTCTCCCACCCCCATCGACATCTCCTGAATTCCAAGGGGACGGGGCACACAAAAGCAAGGAATGCAGCTGGACTGGAGCGGAGGAGGAAGGTGGAGAAGACGATGACGGACACAGAATGGAGGCAGTTGTGGAGGGGGGTAGGGGCGAGGGACAGGCAGATTGATGGTGCGAGGACAGGATGGATTCTGGTGGGCTACTGAGATCTGGAGCACATCTGCAGACCATCACATGAAGTTCTTCCAGTATTTTTAAATACACGACGAGAGGTTCGATTCGACTGTTGAGGTCTTGAGAACAAACTGAAATAAATTCAACTCAAACCCATCTACACATTGCAGATGATATTGCACAGAAACCTAGATGGTTCCTAATGTCTCATTGGTATGATATCCACTTCTCAAGTGGCTTGAGTTGCTGTAGCCCGGCCAAACTGTTTTCATAAATGGATCTAAAAAGTTCCAAATACGCTCTAGGTTGTGATATGGATTAAGGGTTTGGAGGGATGAGGTCCTCTAAGAGGCTTGACAGTTCCTCAAGCGGCTGAGATGGCAAAAACACATGACATTAGGGTTATGAAATATTGATGACGGTGAGATCATGAGACGCTAGCATTCAGACAAGTCAGGGATGACATTAGTGATAATGAGGACAGGTTTAGCAATTATTCAGAGGTGCGCATTTGATACAATAAAACAGTAACAATATTATGTCTTAATAAAAATGACACCTGATCACATAAAACTGTACTATCGTCAATCATAGAAAGCAAAATCACTTAAGTAAGGCAACCAGTCACTACTAACTACTAATATTATATATGAATCATTGTATTATCCATTGTTGTTGTACTGTGATGTTCTTACGTATAATTTTAGATAAAAGTATCATTTTTGCTGTACAGAATCATTTGCCTCAGGGGATAAATGAAGCACTAATTTACCTAATCTTATTTCGGACATACATTTGGAATGTTTTCTTATTTATTTACCAAAGGCGATTACTGTGCGAGTGGTTATACCTGATATCCAGACCAGACAACAAAGTCCAGCCTTTGCACCCACCACAATAAAACTACGACTTTGTCCACAAACGCATATTATAAAAATAAACAAGTCTTTGAGTATTTATACAGAGCATTTGAAAATCAATAATATCAGATGACTGCATCGTCTCATCAGTTGTCTCTGTGACATGGTGGAATGGAAAACAACAGGAGGACGACAGACTGGAAACACTGGAGCCCACTGGCAAATACCTGGAAGAAGCTTTAGATTTCTATAATGCTATCTGCAGCTTATGTGTCATAAACGGCTCAACGCTCCTGCAGGTGAAAATACACTCGTGCACACAGGGTTGTATATTACGTAACAGACCGGCCTCTTGGAGCACCAGTCAATAATATTGACTCGCACAGGAAACCAGTTCTTCCCAGAGGTCCTCGTGGAAGGATCCTGTTCTTTCTCCGCTTACCTCCATCTTCATCCGCCTCGCCCTGCAACCTATCGCTTAGCCGGTAGTAATTTGACACATACTTTTTTTTCTCTCTCTCTTTTTACCCCCTTTTGGCCTTTTCGTTCCTAAAAATGCATCGCACGGGGGTTCTTTGCAAAGCAGGAATGCGGCCAAAAACCTCACACATGCGGCGCGAGGGCCAGCCAGGCCTTTCACAGCTGTGCCAGACGCCGTATGAGAAAAAAAAACAACAACAAAAAAAAACAACTTAAAAAGTTGTGAAATGGGCGCGGCGTCACGCCGACAATGCAGTAAATACCACAGAGAGCGCCCCGGAGTGACGGAGGACCTCCGGGCGCTGGTGACCAGCGTTCAGGGATCGTGATTTATTCTCAGGACGCCCCGGAGCGCGGCCGAACGAAACACAGCGGCGGGGGCGTAGGGCCGGGGAGCGCGCAGCAAAGCGACACGGCCACGGTGAAACACTAGCAGCCCCGCGCTACTGGAGAGGGGCCCGCCATTGCTGGTCCAATAAAAGCTCCGAGCAGGAGGGCTCGGCTCCACTGGAGGGAGGGGGGGGGGTGAGTTATTGTATTTCATTAGCGTGCCGGATGTTTCCCGTTCACCTTCTCTGGCCATTTACGCGCCTCCATTAAGGGTTCACGCTTAGACACAAACAGGGGACTTCTGAACGTGCCAAATGAGGACTAGCGACCGTAATGACTGACTTATTTGCCCTTTATAAATGCGCTACAGTGGAATAAATGGAGGCGCTTTCCGCGAGATGTCAAGCCGCCGTGACGCCTCATGTGGTCACACCCTCGATAAACAAATGTAAAGCTTCTGCAATAACAGGACTAGATGCTTGATGGTCGTATGGCTGGCCTTGTGCTTACACAGTGGGCAGGCAACAGTGGAATCAGCCCCCAGTCCTCCCTCCCTCCCTCCCTCCCTCTGCCTCTATCCCTCCCACCCTCCCCTCATAGGTACTGGGAACTGGGGGAGAGGGCACGAGCTCAACTAGCCAGTAAAATCACTCGGCGCAGAACTGGCTGCCTGCCTGCATAGCCGAGTGGGGGGAGGGGACAAGGGCCATGTAATGTCACACTGTGGTGCCACAGAAAAAGCAGGGCTGCTCGGAGGGCCGTGAAAGCGCGTTCTCCCCGTGAATCGAACTATTTTCCGCCGGCATTGCCCCCGTGATGGTCCTGCCCATCTGCCATCTATAAACAGTCTCCGTGTTACACTAGACCTAGTGTGAGACGACCTAAGTATATACAGAGCAGCATCAGACGTGTGTATGTAGCCGAGAGGTTTGGTACGGCGGGCTCTGAGCATGAAAAGCCATAGGCTCTCTGCACCACATAAGCAATTCCATGGTGCCCAAGTTATACTTATGGGAGGCCAACGTAGCCAGGATCATTACACGATCTCTGGGTTTTGCAGAGCCAGCTCCGCCATTTGGAGCACTACAGCCTGCACTTAGAAAGGTTTTATTGCTCAGAGGCTTTTTCTTTTGGCCAGTCGGGGTTAGGGTTATTAAATTGAATTTAAAAATAGCATAAACCAGGCTAATGGGTTTTCCCATCCCACAAAAGATAACAAAAAATAACAAAGGTCTGACACATTGTTTTATATTGATCATGAAGCCGACACAGAAAAACAATTCCCGTTCCTTTTAACCGAAAAAGGAAGTTGAAAAAGCAACATGCGAGAAGACCTGGTTAGAATATCTGAAGGTTTAGTCAGACCACAGTGACAAACAGGGCTGGACTTCACCTGGCTGTCTTGTCAATGCTAACGCTGTTTGCATTTTTGTTGCACATCAACAGACAGAGACGAAACTGGCCGAAAAGTTATGGGTGCCAAAACCTCTACGAGGACATTCCTTCCACTTGAAGTTACATGTCGGTCTGTCTGGAACCTGAAGAATCTCAAGAGCAACTGACAGCACCTGCCCAAAAGAAAAACCACAAAGTACTCTCTCCATTCACTTCATCCACAATTTAACAGTCAGCTAGTGAGCAGCCAGCAGGAGGAGGTGGGGTACAGTCGTCTTTGTTAATGTCATTCACAACGCCCTCGTAAAAAAACACATAGCCATGTAGAGTCTAGATCTTCACAATATAAGGCTCACAATGAGGTCATAACCATGCATGAGTGTTTCGTGTTCAACTGAGAAACATCTCTCTCCTTTATACCTTTATCGCACAAGACGTGTTAAATAAATGCAGCGAGCAGCATTTCTTCCAGCAAGTCAGCGATGCTGTTGCTTTCCCTGCGAGAGGAGCGCGTGCCAGATGAATTAAAACACGCTTCAGGACCCCCGTTTCACAACCACTTTGGGTTCCAGCACAGCAGGTAGATGCGGCGGCCAAACAGAGCCGCACAGGCCCCTGAACTCCGCTGCGTCCAGACTGAGATAATCTGTGGAATTCTCAATCCCAACATTCCCAGCGACACCATCTGCCAGACAAGCCTCCTTGTACGGCTCTCGCTGACACCTTTCCCCAAAACGCCCTGCACACGCTGTTCACGTGAAGCGGCTCCCTCCCTCCTCCTCCCCGTCGCTGTGCTCCCTTCCTGGTCCGCCGTGGCCACGCCCTCTCGTGGCAACCCCCGTTGGCCTGTTGCCACCGACGACGCGCACACGGACATGCCTGCCTGCCTGCCGATGTTTTGAAACCCGGCCAGATGCAACATGGGGGGGGTGGGGGTGGGGGCGGTGGCCGCCAGCCGGCGCTGTGATTGGACGGCTCCGCAGCGGGGAAGGAAAACAAACCACAGTCAGCTGGCCTCTTTACCCGGCGCGCATGTGACTGACTGTCCTGTGCTTAATACTCGGGCTGGAAAAAAAAAAAAAGGAGAGCGAGCGAGTGAGAGCGAGGGGAGGGGAGGGGAGGGGAGGGAGCTGTGAGCTTCGAGCAAGCTATGTGAATGAAATGTGGAGCAGCTGACATGTAATGACTGCATGTCTCTCTGCATATGGCCAGAGAGCAGCTATTCTCGCTGCAGCGACATCGTAGATAGGATTGACTATCCGCACGCCTGATGGATCAAAAACCCACGCCCTGGCCGCTCACAAATCACTCCAGTGACCGAGACGATACAAAAACGGTACATTGACACAGTATAGCAACATGCGCAATAATGAGTCCATCGCTGATTATTTGCTAGCCCAGTGTCCTCGGTCATTAATCACCTGGTTGTCATACACAGTCATACGCCTGCATGGCAGATGGCTTGAAGAAGAACTGGCCAGGTTATATAAGTAAACGAAACAATGGACATGAGGTAATGGCTGTTATATGTTGCACTGACCAATCAATCCATATGTGCATGATGCAAATCCCTCAAGCGGAAACAAAAGGCGGGAATTCTTCGAAAATCTCTGGGACTTCATTTCACCACGTCAGGGCCCTGGACTGTTGTGGAGAGTCTGAGCAATCAGCTGAACTCAGTTATCTGCAAAAGTCCCTCACCAGGACTGTGACCAAAGATTACTGTTTTTTTGCTGGTTTTTGGTATTTAGAAGACATCCCATCGCCCAATCTCTGGCTGGTTAAAGCTAGCATAGCGTCAGACATTTCTCTGGATGTTGAGTCTCGTACGCACACAAATTTGCATCTTGTAACAGCCCACACCCGCGCACAAGACAAACATATACTATGGTTATGTGAAATAAAAGCTGCTGCCTGCAGAGTAAAAGCAACGCAGGTGTATTGGGCGCATACTTGATTCATAATGTCCCACTGACTCGATGTGGGCTGGACAGGGATGTGTTACCTGGATGTGTGTGATTTTCAGAGTTGCGTTGCTATGGTTTAGCCAAAGCGACTGAGAACAATCAGCCTCCTACAAGGAGCTGCTGGCAGCTAAAGGCGTGGTCCAAGTGTGCCGACTGCTCAACCGGTGTGTGTTTGTTCCAAAACAAAGGTAACCTGCTGTAACATCTGCAGAACCATGGCTGGAAGCTCTGCAGTGTCCCATAAATAGGTATGGTCTGTGTAAAATGTGTTAATAGTGCAATCCCGTTGAGTGAGGTCAAATAATGGCCAATTAAAACCCCATTTGTGCCCAACCGCTGAGTAGGAAGCCGCAGGTTCAGGCTTTTGAATGGGTTTTAAATCCTGTTGTCAAAGAGAATGTGATAAATGCCTTCCTTTCTATCCATTAAATTTATATGGCCCAAAGTCCTCAAATGGACATCAAAGGTAGGACACACACACACACACATGCACACACTCCCCCTCAGCCTACATGAAACACACTCACAACACACAGGAAACTGGGAATGCTTTCTAATTACTGGGCACATGTTGCACATTAAAACCCTGGAAGTCCAACTTCATATAATCCAATTCTGCTGGCTGTGTGGAAACGCACACACATACACACACACACTAAAATCCTCTTCGGAGGATAATGACCTACAGATGGGAGATGCTCTTAGAAAAGAAAACACTTCTGCCACACACTCGCACAGATACTTCCAGTAGTGATGAAACGTAATCACTTGGCCCTCAACAGCAACAGCTGCTTTATCATGTTGAGGAGACTTTCTGCATCCATAATGTCCATTGTCTCTGACACAGAGCAGACAGGGAGCTCTGATGAGAAAGGCAGCAGTCGGCAGAGGAAATGCCCAATGTGTGTGTGAGAGAGAGAGAGAGAGGGAGAGCGAGCGAGAAGGGGAAAAGAGAACCCAGGAGGTATAAACTCAAGTTACAGGAATTCCTCTGGCCTTGTATCAGCGTCAGTGTTGGGTTAGGTTTCCTTACAAACATTCTGCGCTAGCGAGCTCCAGACAGGGGGAGTAGAACTTGTGATTCACAAAGCCATATGTTTCAAGTGATAGTCCTCCTCTGCAGCAGCAAGGAGGAGAGTCTGACAAAGGAAAGCAGAATCGTTGGAAATGGCAGTCCTAGACCTCCCACTGGAACTGAACATCCCATTCTTCTTCACTTTCAAGCTGGAGAAAAAAAAGCCCCCAAGGAGATACAAGAGTGTTTGTAGGCCTTCAACCTGATTAGTTCAACTTCACCTCATCCTTATAAACACGAGGCATTGTGGCCACTCATTGCCCAGCAACCATTATCTGTCCAGCTCTCAGTCCACGCCATCCGCCCTTAACCCCACCAGCACTGGTGTGGGTATGTACATTTATGTGTATATATATATGCTGCCAAAATAACATAATTATTTCCATAACAGTTGTAACAACTTGTGATTAATCGACGATTGATCGACTAATAAAGTAATCATCAACTATTTGGATGACATTAATTAATTGATTTAAGCATTTAAAAAAAATAAGATTTTAAGAAATTCGGAAAATGTTCTCTGATCTCAGTATTTGGTTATCTGGTTTCTTTAATCCCCAATGACAGAAAATTGGAAAAAAAACAACCTAACCATTAAAAGTCTTATAAAGAGGGTAAACAAATTTTCACCATTAAGCGCCATTTTATTACCAAACAAGTAATCGAGTAAATAATCGACAGATTGATCGACTGCTAAAATAACCGTTTGTTGCAGCCCTAATTTCCATGAATTAATCACAGTGAAAACAGTGCTTTAAAAAATACCTCAGATTGATCATGTGCCATTCTTTCTTCACTAGAGAGTCTTCACCATCACAGCGCTTCGTGCTGAAGATGGGACTTCAATGCCGGGAATTTTGGAGCGAGCACAGAGGGCCGCTAGTCGCCCACATCGTCAAGCCACACTCGACAAGGCGCTCAGAGGCAACCCCGGCAGGTCCAGTTGCTTCAAACTGCCCCTATATCACTGTAGGTGGGTGCTGTCTAATTGATTACTATGGCATTTAAGTGTGACACCTTGACCACCATTAAATCGCCACGGATTGCTCTCACTGAGGCATTTGTTAATTCAATTCATCAACATGTCATGTTATTTTTCGATTGTTATATTACAATGTGTGTGTGTGTATAAATCTAGCTTATGCACAGTCAGGAGTATTGTCATGGTGGCAACATGTTAATCAGGAGCACGTAGTGACACCCCGTGGGATTATCATATCATTAGGTGTCTATCAGAGGGATCCGCGCATGTATGTCTACGCTGGGGGCTGACATCGCAGCGAGCAGAGGGCAGTCCTTTGATGTAATCCAATTTTCCATTCCCACTTCACACACAATGTGGGCCCGTCTTTGACCGCCAGTGCTTGAGATGGGTAACAAGTGACATTCATGCTGTTAAGTAAGCCACCATGGCCACTCGCGTGTGTGCGTGCCCGTACCCTTTCCATTCGTATCTTGAGGGTAGCCGGCCAACCCCGCTGCCTGAAAAGTCTTATCTTGCAACTGAAAGCCTTCATTCATCTATCCCTTTCCATCGTTTCAGAAACAAACGTCTACAATTGGTGATACCTCCGGCTGCCAAGTGAATCAAAGTTTTTATCTGTGTGCAGAGAATTGGGAGAAAAGTCACGCCAAAGCAAATAAATTTGATATTCACGTCTACGGTCAGCACTGGGAACTGAAAAAAAAAACACAACTTCTCTCTCCGTTACAGTTGATGAAGTTAAACATGAAGCGAGAGACTTTTGCCTGTCCCTCCCTGTCAAAGTATCGCTATCCATGTTTTTCCAATATCTGAGTCTTAACCAGATTTCCTGAGGCTGAAGATGATATCAATTTCCAAAAAAAGCCTACCAAGCACTACATTAAGTACACACTTACACAAGTCTTCCTATTGCCAGTGTGGCTAGAAGAAATTAAAATAACTGAAAACTGGCAAAAGTCTCCAGATATGTTGAACTAATGTTCAGAAAAACAGGACTCTGAAACCCGAGCATTGCTAGTGTTTGGGTTTAATTACTTCTTTTTACACCTTTTGCAAGATCACTGCCTCATTCTGGGCATTTGCAGGCTAAAATGTACATTTGTTTAGCCTTTCACCTCATCAATTCGGTTTTGTTACCGTGGTCAGGTCGAACGCTGGAGATTTCTATTGTCTAGGTGTTTCAGTGACCACCGCCACCACCACTCTCCCGGGAGAGGATGAAGTCCTTGGCAACGCTTACGTAACGCAGCAAAGGGGACAGACCCTAGCTTCTGAAAAAAAAAAAAAAGAAAAAACTCTGCTCCATAACTCACACAATGGAGTCTTCTCATATCGGCCTGCCATGCCAAGCCCAAAGTTATACAGACAAAAGCAGATGTAGAGCCTGCCTGGTGGGCTGCAGTGGAGGGCTATAGCTGATGGCCAACTGGCTGGATATAGGCTATGAATGCTTTGGGCTTGCGTGAGAGCAACTGAAGCAGATACAGTCGGGAGCCTATACTTCCAGGCTTGAAAATGACAGAAAATAGCTTAGCATACCAGGAGGTTCTTTCGCCAGGAGATTCAACTGCAAATGTGATTAACAAGTAAAAGAGGAGAAAATCATATGACTGACAATCGTGGAGATGAGATCTCTTCCTCCATGCAACAAGGGGCGTCTGCAAGGAATGGGGCTAGTTTCCACAATCCATAAAACTAAATGGCCAGTACTTTGCAAAAGAAAGGTATACGCAATAGTAAAAAGGACTTCACACAACTGTTTGTAAATGATTTTTTAGCATGAGATGTTACTAGATGTTACTACTACATGTACTACTACAAATTAGGTTTCCATTGACCTCCCTATGAGGGCTGAGGTATGCATCGGAGAGAGTCTCTTACACAAACTGATAAATTGAGTAGTTTGGCAGGTTAGACTCTTAGTACACCAAGGAATGCTACACACCTGGAAAAATATCTATCCATTGATTCAATCATCTGCTGTTTTGAACCAATGGCTCAACACGGGTGTTCCACCCTGTTCCGTCCATTTTTACAACAGAGTATGACAGAGTCAGACAGTCATACTTCAAAGTACAAAGAAAATTGGGCTCGATGGTGGCTAATGCTAATGTTCGGCATGACACTGTTACATGGTTCTGATTGGGCGTGCAAACGTTAATAGTAAAAAGCTCACTGTGTGGCACGCTCTCCTCAGGGAGTGGCTCCTATTGAGTCCCTGGTACTACGCGATGCAAAAGCAGCTAATACATCAGTTCTTAATAATGCAGAAAAAATAATGGCCCTATTGTTGACAGAAATGGCAAATGGCCAAGAAGAGCTCATTACTGTTTAACATTTTAATTGTCGGTATTGTGTGAGGGCTATGTTAATTACACTAACAGGGTGGAAAAGTTTCACGGTTTTGTGAGGTTGTACAAAATGTTTGAGAGGTGGTCTCCGACTGAAGTGCTAGAACTACTCTTAATACTGTGTGTTTTTCTGTCTGCGGGGTAAAATTATCGAGCGGTCTAGATGAGGCGGTTACATCAAGTCATACTACAAACTGGCTCAAAAAGGAACTTCAGAAGTGTGTGAAGTACATGGATAAATAAATGATGAGGAGGAGGGGATTTATGAAGCTCATTAAAGTGATGTTTCAGGAAGAGGTTTCTCAGAGCAAATTCACTGTGGCTTTCTTCTTCTGTCCCGTTCCCGTTCCAAACCATCTCGTTTTGTGCCGTCGGCTGGTTTTCTATTGTGATGTCTATTTGTTATCTTGTTTGATGGTATTTTTTTTTTAGATTTGAAATGAACTTTGGACTGAAATAGTTTGACACATCACTGTTTCGTCGTAACTGGTGAAGCACAGGAAAGAGGTGACTTCTTCCCCTCAAGTTTCAGAAGCTAAAGCAAATTTGTGTTGGATGAGTCAAACCATACTAACCATTTGCATTCAACTTAACCCATTCAGCAGCACCTACGATCGCGAAAGGGCCAAAAACCAGTTCTTAGAACAGACGGGTTATGAAAGGCACCATTCTGACACATGATGGATGAAGAGCTGGCTGATGGACAATGACTCTGCCTTGCTCGGAGCTCGTAGGTGAGGACCGGCCTTCTCCTGTGTCATTCCCTCCCCCAGGGCTGAAGCCTGGTGAGTGAGGCATTACTGGGAAATGAAGCCCTTACTGGAAAACTGAACCCACCTATTTACTGGCAGTGGAACGGGAGGGGCATGCGTGTGCACGTCTGGGGAAAAGCGAGGGGTCACGGAAAAAATTTAATTGGAAATCTGAACAGACCCTTCGTGACTAGGCGTTTAATTAACATTTAGTGTACCGCAGTGTGAATTAGTCATTTATTGATGTCGCTGTATTTTCCCACATTCAGCAGTTTCACCCAACACTTTGACCTGTGCGCTCCATGTAATAATAGCAAAACAATAATGTGAAAGTAAAGTGGAATGGAGGCAACTTATCTGGATTTTGTTTTTTTTATATATATATAGTTGCTCCTTCAGTCCAGCGCTGCTGTTTTTCACGAAGCTCAGTGTTATCTGTGACGCATACATGGAGATAATTACTGTCTCCTTCTCACATGGAGAAGCTGGGCATCTTTAGGGCTGAGTACTGAGTACGGCACTTTGTGGAGTTTCTGACTACCAGCAGCACTGTGCAGTGCAACGTTGTTAGTAATGGGTTCTTGTATTTATTGTGTGCACAAGGATCCACAAGGGAGCATCAAGGCAAGGCAGTGTGCATTCCTGCAGCTGGTTTCGAACTATTTCACTAATGGTTGGAAACACACCAAGAAGCAGAACAATGCTCCTGGAAAGGCTAAGACTTGATGAAACAAAGACGATCCCCTCGCTAAACCACTTTAATGTAGTCTAAGATCCATTTTTCATTCACGCTCTCGTGACCAAGACGTATATTCTCCAGCAGCAGGAAGAGCTTCTCTGAGCACCTAAACAGAAACCAGAAGTGGTACAAAATGGCATTCCAAGACCCCCTGCTTGAGCTATTTGTTATTCTTCCTGACCATATGACTAAACCAAGAAAAAGTGGGTTTCCTGTTTTACAGGCGTTTGTAGTTTGCTTCGCCTTGATCACATGGTTAAAAAAAAGAGAGAGAAGAAAGAAACTTTGGGCCTAGAGCTCCAACTTGTCTTTGCCATTGTCAAAAGAAAGCTAGATCTCAATAATATGCCCTCGGATAAGACTTCTAACAGTCGTAGAAACATGTGTGCAGTTACTCCGGGGGCCTCTCTCTGCCCTGAATAGATGGTGTGGTACAGATTAACTAACTGCATGTGTCTATGCTTATAAGAGTGTATGGTTGTGTGTGTGTGTGTGTGTGTGTGTGTGTGTGTGTGTGTGTGTGTGTGTGTGTGTGTGTGTGTGTGTGTGTGTGTGTGTGTGTGTGTGTGTGCATGTGTGTGTGCGTGCATGTGTGCATGCAGGCCCTGAATGTCTCTGTGTGTATAAATCCAGCTCAGCACGCGTGCCTGTTTGTCTCCAGGGAACTAGGTGAAGAGCCACTCAGCTCCCTTTGAACCTGAGGCCATATGGCCTTGAGTATGGTTCTATACCACTCACATAATGCTATTACACTACTTAAGGAGTGTGTGTAGGTGTGCAAGCACAACAACACCAATGCCACGGTGCCAGCTGATTGGCTTCAAATGCAAAAACACCACAAATCTGTAATGGACACATTGCCCATTAATTTCATGAAGGGGACCTAGGACAGTTAACTGGAGTATCAATCTCTCAATCTCTTGTTCTTTTGTGTAAACATAGAAATTATAGAATACTGGTTTTATCAGAAATTCTGATGTAGAAATATTATGGTCTGTTTTTATACACATTCATTTCATGCTTATCTGGCAACTACATATAGGCTTAGCCTGTCTTGCCTGCCACTCACATGAGCAATCATGTGACTTTTAGTTCCTTACTAACCACCAGAGTTCAGCAACTTTGGTACTAAAGCACTTGTTTACACTTCTTGAGGTAACCAGAGCACCAAACTTATATTTGAGCAAGAATAAAAGGAGGAATCAGATTTTGAGGAAAAGCCAGGAGCGTGTGCACTGGCATTGACACTTCTGTCGTTTGCTTTCATTTACTTGTGTAACTGAATAATGTGGGAAGCACTCTCTGTCAAATATTTTACACCACTGTGTTCAGATTCCCGTTTTTCGACTTCTGTTTCAAAGTTCAATATGTCAACACGAATGAGGATGTGAAGTTCCCCGGGAGGTAGGCTGCATTTTAGCTCCCATTTAAACATGTGAGGGACAGGATCGCAAAGGTGCAACCAGTCTGACCCTGTGCGTTATTTGCCTCTGCATCATTCTCCAGCTTAAGCCAAGCGTGTGGTAGTTTCTCTCCTCACCTCATTGTCATGGTGTTGGCAGTAGCTCATGCGATCCTGGAAGAGGGACAACAGGGCAAAGTTGTTCTGCAGGGACTGGGCGAGGGAGACGGACACCCCCGACTGGCCCGAGTTGCTGTTGGCGTTGACCCGGCCCAGGTGGAGGCTCTCTCCCAGGCACTCGATGAAGTGGTCCTTGGTCAGCCGCACCCTTTGGTGAGCCCTCACGCAGTTGTCACACAGGTACTCCTGGCAGTCAAGGCAGTGGGAGGTGGCTGGGTTCTCCTCATCGCAGGAGCTGCACTGGGGCTCTCCCAGGTGGTGGGGGTGCAGCAGACCTCCATGAGGGTGGTGGAAGCCCGTGGAGCCCCCGCCCAAGCCTCCCCGGTGGTGGTGGTGGCCGTTCTTGTTCTGGATCTGCTCCTCGGAGCTCACCACCACGTCCAGCAGATTGCTGAAGAGGAAGTTGGAGGAAGGCAGAGAGTCCACCCCGGCCTCAGAGATGGACACCTTCTGGTCGCAGGTGGGGCACCTCAGCTTGAGAGGGTCCCCGGGACTGCGCTGGCCCTCCAGGCACTGCCTACAGAAGGCGTGGAGGCAGGGTAGGACGTGCAGCCTCCGGGTGGTCTGACTGGAGGAAGACGAGGTATGCGAGGAAGATGAAGAGGTAGAAGAGCTGGAGGAGATAGGCGCAGAGGAGCCACAGAGCTCCTTGCAGAGCGGGCATGTCTGCAGGTCGGAGTCTGGAAACGAAGCCATCTAAACAGAGTTGAGAGCATGCACAAACAACGAGGTGGAGGAGGTGTTCTTCAGGGGACACATGGGCCCTTGGTGTTGAGCAGAAAACTGAGTTGTACTTGAGGTAGATTCATGGAGGTATTAAAAAGTCTGTAGAGAAGTCTGTTTAACAACTCTGACCTGATGCAATAACAAGGAGGTAGACGGTTCTTTCAAGAGCAAGAATAACACTCAGACCGCTGAGCTCAGCCGAGTAAGGCGCGTGTGGGGGAGTGGGTGAAGATGCATCAGCGTCATTCTCCCCAAAAAGAAAAAAAAAACACCAAGATGACAATGGACGATGTTCTGACCTTTGGTGCCGAGAATCATAGACTCAACCCGACACTGGAGCGACTGGAAACACTGGGGGCCCCGTCTCTCCTCCCCCACCGACTCGGCAACATGACTACCAAACAACACCCAGACGAGAAGCCTCCAACTGAACTGAGTCTGTCCGCCTCCTCTGCTGTCCAGTCCGGGCCCGGGATCTCAGATCTCTGTGAGCTCTTTCTCTCTCGCTCCTTCGGTCTCTAGTCCACCATCGGGGCCCGGTTGGTCGGCGTCGGGCGCAGCCTCGGACACCGAGACCGTGAATTATTCATCAAAGCTCCGGGTTCATACCGGGGAGGACACCGAGCACACGGAGCCAAAGTCTCCGGTAAACATCGGTGTGTCCCCGCCGAAGGCTGGGCCGGAGCTCCCGTCGGCGGACCTCTGCGTGGAGGAATGCGCAGCCCCCTCCCTCCCTTTCCCTTCTGCGCCGAAAACGGTGCCCTAAACCCGGGGAGAAGTCGGTCCTCGGGCCGCCTGGAGCTCCGCCGCCGCGTCCCTCACTCGTCGCTCGTCGCCGTCGCCTCCGTCGCCGTCGCTAGTGTCGTCGTTGTTGTTTACTCTCGGGTGGATCGGTGTAAACATGGGGTGTGCGGACGCATGTGGCTCAGGCTGCAGCTCCTGGAGCTGCTCTTATCCGACTGAGAGGGGAGAAATGAAGGCACTTCCGCCGGGGGAGGAGAGAGAGAGAGAGAGAGGGAGGAGGGAGAGGGGGAGGAGGGAGAGATGGTTTTGAGTGACAAGGTGTGTTATGCCCTGAGTTAAAAAAAATACGGATCCGATTGTTATATTGTGATTGTGTTACCAGAAATGAAATGGTGTAAAACCCCGAGGCTCTTGCTTTATTAAATCTTGCGGACACACACATACACACACACAGGGAGCTGATTATGATTGATGCTGAGGCTGGGGCGCAGTGGACCCCGGCCCTGCAGCTCAGGGAGGTCAGCTGCTGCCTTCTAACCAGGTGAGCCAGGAGGGTGCACTGCTGAAGCGTCATTAAAGTAGCATCCACCCAATATCCGTCCAGGATCTTACTTTGTACTCCACAGCATTTGCAGGGGTTAACTCGAACACATCTCCACTGCAAGTGGGATGAAGGCAGTGTGAACACCCTGGACAGGTCACTAGTCCATCAAAGGACAAAACATTGATTATCACACCTCAGGACAATTAAGTGTCTCCAGTTCTGAGTATAAACATGTTCGTTTTTGGATGAGAACCAAACAGATAAAGGCTTGGTCCGCCATATGAACCCACAACCATCAGCACTAACCACTTGTCCACTGCGTACGCTTTCAGTTGCTCAGTATCTTATTATAGTCATGCACTTCTTTTAATTCCATACAAAGAACATACAAAACACTAAATCATTTCAACCAGTTCTCTGGTAAGTGCATCTAAAAACAATTTTAAAAGCAGATTCTAGGGCTCTTTTTTAATAATGGATATGCTTTATGGATAGGGATGGGGATTACATTATAATGGAGTTATATACGGAGTGCTTGTACTCCAGTAGATAGTAATCAGAATACACTTAGATTGTTGAAATGAATGGATTACATGAAGGGGTTTATCTATTTCATGTTAACTCCACAAAATCACATCTTGACCTTGGGGTTATTGTCTGATGCAATCAGCTGTTTCCAGTAAAAGTCTGTTGTCATAGCTATAATAATGAAGTGAGAGAAAGCAAATAATTATCAACCACGATTAGTAATCACAAATTTCATATTCATATCATTAACTAACAGAATGTGTTGTGTATTGTGTTTTGTTTTACTGCTTGCTGTTATCTTTAATTTGTTGTGGAGTGTGCTTTAAAAATAACTCTCCTGCATACGATATGAACGTCACAGCAAGCTAGCCACGCTAGAAACATACAAAATCTAAGTAATGCCAACGATTGGCAGCATTTTGTGGACCAGATTACTGTATATACTGACTACGCAACTCATCCCATATACTAACCTGATCTCTGAGTGCTAACAGCACAATTCCACTGTTGGCCAACCTAATGGAAACACATCATTTATGTGATGCACTGCTCAGCTCGGAGGCA
Organism: Karalla daura; assembly: GCA_029224185.1. NCBI lineage: Eukaryota > Metazoa > Chordata > Actinopteri > Chaetodontiformes > Leiognathidae > Karalla > Karalla daura. The sequence continues at coordinate 6,716,815 of CM055205.1, read as the reverse complement.
CAGACACAGTTCACGTTGTGGACCTGTTAGAGTCCAGGGTGGAAGGGTATTGATCTGCTGTGGTTATTTCTTTCTCTTTCCTCCCTCATCCTGAGACACTGTTGGGAGTACAAACCCAGGAGAGCGGTGTAAAACTCATCTTAAAAGCCCATGGGTTGATATCCAGCAGGAGATGTGTGAGGGGATGATTTCAGCGAGAGCACGGTGAAGAAAGGATTGCCTCAGCAGATAATTTGGCGCTGTCGCTCTGTGTGTCATCTCACAACGTGGAGGCGTGACATTTCATTGAGCCACACCATAAGCACATGTCACGCGTCATGTTGTTTACATCCTGGCAAAACAGAGGTATTAATCATTCACCCATTCACTTGGGAGAGTGGCTTTTTACAGCTGAACAACAGGGGCTGACGAATCATCTAAATAATGAAGTGTCATATCCGTTTTTCCAATGTGCAGCTGTTCTCTCACTCATTTAATTCATTATGTTTGATTTACTGTTGAGGGAACTGCTGGGAGTTAATATCATGGCTGGAAATTTCCCAGTTCACAGTACAGTTTCATTTTCCAGAGTTTTTCTCAGCACAATACCAGGTTTGAATTTAAAATGAATGAATAAACGAAATAACGTCATCCATCATCATCTCACCCGTTTTATGCCTAACAGTGTTGCAGTGTGGAAATAATTTTTTTATTGATGCAACTCTAATCTAATTTATCAACTGATTCATCATTTTTAACTGCAAAAATTGAGCAAATATGTGGACGATAATGTGCTGTCTCTCCACACCACAGTGATGTATTTAAAAAGCACCTCAAGGCAATCGCTGATCACATGAGAAAGTAGAGCAACAAATGAATTGAAGAAGCATCTCGGATGAGAGGCAAAACATCTTCTAGGATCTACAAGAAGTCCACCTGTCATGTCTCTACTAAGTACTATTACTACTCCTTGGATATGATGGCCTGGATGATTGAGAATCCCTCAATCAAAATCACAAAAATCTCCACATTTTACAAGTGACTGGAAACAATGGTTTGTTTTGGCTTAACTCATCTTCCCAAGTAAATATAAAGATATTAATAATTGTGGCAAAATGGAGGACAAAGCGAGGGATGAGGGCAGTGCAAGAGACAAAGGTTACTAATGCAGAGTGTGTGGGGCAGATAAGTCCAAACTGTGGGGAGATTACTTGTTATCTAAGTGAGATCATATGAGTCACTTCACTAACTGAATTTGACATACAGGTCACTAATGTCGTGTCATCTATCCCAGGGGGTTAAATGATAAAACAACAGTGACTCAGATTTAAAGGGGCAATGACGAGCAGACCAACAGAGATGCTGCACGCTGATCAAAGCCGCAGATAAGGGGATGAATTGGAAGAAAACATGCCTGAGGTTATGCAGATAAATCAAAGTGAGAAAATACTCCTCCCGACGGAGCACCCCATAATGCAATTCTCTTCACACGGGCCCATCACAGCCACCACAGGCAACAGACAGGCCCTCATGACGTTGGCTGCAGAAACGCTTATTGAGTTGGAAGAATTCACCCTTTCATATGATGCAGCAGCAGCCCTGGGATGACAAACACTAAGGTCTGGAGGGCAGCCAAGGTTACAGAGACTCGAGGCCATGGTGTGGTCTTAACATGATTAAGACAGCACTGCTCAGAGACAAAATAGAAGAAGAAAAAAATCTACACAGACAGAGTCTCTGTTGGGATTCTCTCATTCCAGGGTGACATTCACATTAGTGCCTGTTCTCCATTATTTACAGCACATCATCTGACATCAGCATGATATGGGGGGCAAAATTACATTATGTCCTCCTATTTAAACTCTCTATATAATCTGGCTGGATTTGAGTATTAGCTCTGTTTTTGTGCTAATATAATAATAATAATATGTACATACTCTTTTGCTAACACATTTGTTAATGTATCACTAATGATACTCATAAGGACCTTTTGAAACAACAGGGACTTTCCAGTTTACTGAACCTTTTGGTGAATGTTCCCCCTTTGAGGCCCCTAAAAAATTTTTCCGCCGACAAAGAACCTACCCTGGCCCTAAAAACTGCTCTCAGAGTATCATTTCTTCTTTGCTGGGCTCTAATGCCAGAGGCTTAGGGCAGGGTTATTGAGACCAACAACAACGACACGGTCACCATTTATTTTCTCCCCACACGGAAGAGGCCAGTGATGGGATGAAATGGCATCTGAAGAAGCTAAGGAACGACTGCGGGGACCCCAAAAAGGACCTCGGTCAAGCAGCAATGGGTGGCCACGGAGAAGTCCAAAATTTGATGTTCTGGAATAACAAGTGTGACACTCACATTCCCGATCACAGTGCTGCTTGTGGCGCTGATGAAAACCAGAATTATGATCATGTGTCCCACTGGTGGTATGAATACATACTAGAGAGAGCCCAGTAGGTCCAGGTCCTTCCCTGAACTATACCTGAACTGTATGCAGTATGAAGTATATATGCAGTATGAAGGCAGCTAATGATGCTAAATGAGAGCACAAGTTGAAGCATGGCAAGTTTCCGCAGCTCACTTAAGCGCCGAATAGTTGGGGCTATCTGTAAGAGAAAAGCAAATATCGACGCAATACATCTTGGTTGTGTTTACTTGAACTTATGTAAGCCTGCCTGGTGTGTCCTGGTGATGATAGCAGACACGCTGAAACCTCCTGTACATCTTTCCTTTTTCACCGTTCACTCACAGCACAGTCCAGCATTTCAACCACGGTAAGCCTACTGTTTTGTAACAAGTCAATATGCGGCAGTTGGAAGGTGAGAGGGAGCAAGGGTGAACCACTACGGTTTTTATCTGTAGTAGAACCATTATTAGTTCAGCTACGACGGCGACAACTCTCACGTGTGGATACGTGTGACCTGGGCTTAACTGACTGCCGGTAGTGTCGGGAATAATGGAGACCGAGTTTAACAGCTTCACCCTTTTCCACCGTGATTGATAACCTAGCGTGCTGTTACAATGATTACTGGCTCCCCCTTGTGGATGTAATGGGCACTGTGCTTTCTGCTTCAGGGGGGTTTACAGTGACCACTTACCTCATCGCCCTACTGAAGAACTAGTCTTTTGGTTCAAGAGGACCGCAGACACTTACTGAACCAGGCGTATTCGTATTATATGACATGTAGACGAATGAGCAAACCAAAAAAAGAGTGAAACACAGCTGAATCAATCTTAATTAAATGTCAACCTTAAATCTTAATTAAAAAGTGACAACAATTGAGATTTGGACAAAAGCCAATTAAGCATAATAACATTTTTAATCAAGAACAAAAGACAATTATACACATATGGATACAACTTGCGTATTTAAGTACAAAACAAAACCTTCGGAGTTATGCCGGATAATTAAACTAGCTATGAGAACAAACAAACTCAAGAACAAGGAACGCACAAATCTTTGAACATGCTCTGGAAAGCTTGTCGTTTTGCTTTCCCCTGGTGTCACTCCCGATGAGCCCTGCACTCGATGGCGGACTGCGGTCCCCGTCACTGCTCCCACAGCTTGATGGCCCAGAAGTGATTGTGGCGGAGCCAGCACTGCGCGGTGGAAAAGTCCAGCGTGAACACCTGCTCCTGGAAGGAGTTCACCGTGGTGTAGCGCAGGGTCAGCTGGGGCTGCGCCATGAGCGCCGCGGACACGAGGCGGTTGCTGGCCGAGAGGTAGTCCATCTCCGTGCTCCGAGTCCTGCGGGGGGGGGGGGGGGGGGGGGAGGGGGCACCGTCAGACACGCGCGGGGCGCACGATGCAAGCCAGGTACTCCTCGGCTCACCTTTTGAGGGTGACGGTGAGGCCGCGGGACGTGCTCTCGGGAAGGTGAAGAATGGCAGCCGCATTGACAGTGATGAATAGCTCCAGGGTGAGGGCCAGCTCCATCTCTCCCAGCTGACAGGGCACAGTCAGAGCCATGAGGGAAGACGGAGCACACACTCCTTGGTAGTAACCCGCCCTTAGAGATTCTGATGCACATGTGTTGAATTAAGAGGAAATGAAAACAACAGCTGGCAACGTCATTCGTACTTACAGTCCACATCACAAGGGGACCTAGAATGAAAAACACTTCAACCTCAGATTCGTTAAAGAACGGCTATTCCTGGCCAAAAGGTGTACATCTGACGAATTCAGAGTCTCGTAACCTCTAAGCTGGGAGAAATACGCCATTCGAGGTCACCTTCAATGTTCAAGCGCAGCCAAAACGGAGGGCGATACTCACGTCGGAAGACTTGCCGTGCCTGCAGCCACAGGTTTTGCTTCCCCAGTTTGTACAAAAGCATCTGCAGCATCGTCAGGTCAACGGCCAGCTTTTTACAGTGCATTAGGTTCACCGTGTCTGTGGCCAGAGGGAGCACGTTTTTGTCCAAAAACACTTGCAACTGGGTATTCAGCAGAGGAGTGTACCTGGAGATATCCACCAAATCTGGGGAGAGAGAGACACGGCGGCGTGTTGAGTGGCACCCAGTTCTATTAGCTCACTTTGCGGACACTTTCATCCGAAGCGACTTATACAACTGAGGGACAGCATTAGCGCTCTACAGTACAACAGGAGGCCATAGCTGTTCCAAGGGCTGAAAGATGGGAAGAGAAAAGGGGACGCGCAGATGGGCGAGGAGGAGGGAGAGCAGCGGGTAGGAGAGGAGGTGCTCTGAGAAGGAGGACTGTTGAGGTGGGACAAAAGTCGGGATATATTCCCGGCGTGTGATTCTCAACACCACAGGTAAGGAGGGGACGTTCTCTTCCCTCACCGCAGGGCTCCTTGAGTCCAGGCAGATTCCGGAGGATATCCAACACGTCCCTGGGGGAGGATTTCTCAGCCAGACGCATCAGCACACGGATCCTGCTCTCCACGTCGGCCAGGCTGCACGGCCACGAGCACGAACTCAGGAACCAGTTGTTTTCTGAGTCGACGGACAACAGGAGAGCAAAGAGGGAACTTCTACGTTTTGAAGGAATGATTTTTTTTCAACAGATGTGCGTTTCTGAAAGGCACAGTTCGAAACGACAACTGTTAAAAAAGAAGAAAAACGCAAGAGAAGATTGTAGCAGGATTTCAAAAAAAATAAATTGGATCATGTAAGAAGGTGGGAACTGAACACAGCAATTTCAGAGACCAAATGGAGAGACGTTACTATCTGGTCAGAAACGAAAAAGCAGCCCAAACTGGAGGGCGTTTGACCAGAAAGACTCCAACAGGTACTTCCAAACACCAGTCACGATGGCTAAATATGGGAAAACTACCGAATTAATCGGAGGGCTTGTGCCCAATGAGAGATTTCTCGGGGGTAATTGGGAAGGTGCTCAAAAAGCTAGCAGGAGTGACTTTGGACAGAAGAGGTTTCACCTCGGAGTGTGTTCAGGGCTCCCTCCACGCTGCCGCTCAGGAGGAACAGCTCGGTGGCCACGGTGACCACGCAGCCCCGCGTCACCCCGCCCTCGCTCTCAAACACGCTCTTCAGCGTGGAGTAGCCCACCTTCGAGTTGGACAGCGTCTCCACCACCATGCGACCCTGCAGGCACGAGGCCTTTCGTTAGGACGGGGGGGGCGGGGGGGGGGGGGACGGACGCCGGGTCCGGGGGTTTGCCTGCCGTGCCACGCACCTTGGCCCACTGGTGCGTCTTATGGTATCTCAGCATGAGGGAGACGCCGATCCTGCCGAAGAAGCTCATGCTCTGGCTCTCCGCGTTGTCGGGCACGCACACTGGGAACGCAAGGCACGGGGTGAGCGGGCGAGCGAGTTGGACGCGGCCTCGTGCCTTTGCTTACCCGTCTCGGCGAAGGCGGCGAAGGGCGGCGACAGCTTGTCGCTGCCGTCCGACAGCAGCGACATGGCGATGCGGGCGCTCAGCTTCTCCACCTGGTCCAGGCGCTGGCTGGACTGGCAGACGGACTTCAGGACTGCCCCCATCTGCCGCCAGTCCTTGGATCTGGTGCAGAGCTGCCGGGCGGACAACACACACACACACACGTGACCACCACCGGGACGGACTTCACGGGCCGAGCCGCACCGAGCCGAGCCGAGGGGGACGAGCGCACCTCCACTTCCAAAACGCCGTGGGTCAGAGTCAGGTCATGCGGCAGGGGCGTGCTGCTCGGTGACCTGTTTTAACAAAGAGAGCAGCGTCGCTTTTAGCCCGACTCCTCCTCTGAACGCGTTGCGGGAGACAGTTCACCGCGAAGAGGTCCCACTCACGCCGAAGAGGTGCTTTTCACACAGTCCAGGCAGTCCAGACTGAGCACCAGGCCCGCACTGACCATCTGTCAACAGATGGGCACAGATTCCTGTGACCGCCTGACAAAGAGAAACACGGTCCTGACTTGCAGTGCGAGTGTGTTTGCGTGTGCGTGACGGGGGTGGGTCGGGATACCTTGAGCACAAGCTGCAGGAGCTCGGGAACCAGGCACGCGAGGGATTTCTCCCTCACCACGTTGAAAAGGGCCAACAGGAACTCATTCTGGGGCTACGGCGAGAGGAGAGCCACCCGTTACTTCCTTCTACCCGCCATTCGCGCCCTCTGTTGGACAACGGGGCGAACTGCGGCCCTGCAACGGGGAGAGCCGCGGCACACTGACCACTATCCTGTGGGTCAGGCTGACGCCGAGGACCGACAGCACCTGGGGCGTCATGCTGGCTTTCAGCAGCGCCCAGAGGAGGGCGTGGAGCACCGGCACGGAGAAGTGCACGCCGGGCGCGTTGCTGCCGTAGTAGCCGGTGAACACGACGGCTGGTGTGGGGAGGGGACAGAGACGCACACGTTGCAGTGGTTGCAGCAGAAAGGCTCGGGAGGGGTATGACACTGTGGCATACTTGCCTGCCTTCTGGAGGCAAAACAGATTTTTGGTGAACCGGACCACGGTGTCGATGCAGAACTGAAAGAGAGAGAGAGAGGGGAGGGGGGGAGGCGTGTCGGGCATTAAACCTGGAGTTACAAGCGCAGCACAGCAGAGGGTAATGTTGCCCCTGGAAAGCTTGAGCACGGCTCCTCTCCGCCCTGAGGCCCCACACATCAGCTCCGGGGCTGGGCCGGCCTCGGTGCATCTACGCTCAAGAGCGGGCGAGAAGCTGTAAAATACGAGGAGAGAGGGGAACGAAACGAACTTGCCTTCTCGTCCCCGTCCACGGGCACGTGCCTGAACCAACACGTCCTGTACCCGCAGGACATGGACTCGCTGAAGAACTGCCTGCAGTACTGGGGGTTTCACAGGGGGGGGGAGAGAGAGAGAGAGAGAGAGAGAGAGAGAGAGAGAGAGAGAGAGAGAGAGAGAGAGAGTGGCGACGTTAGGAGAAGCACGCCGGCACAACGGGAGCACGCAGCTCTGGCTGGGAGTTCAGCGCGAAACGCAAGCATCTCCAACGCCGCCCCTTTCCAGCCTCTTCCCAGTGTACGGCTCACCACCTGCTGGGCGCCTGTCGCCTGGCGCTGAAAAAAGTACAGAAGAGTGCTGGTCGTTTCAGGAACACTCACCTGGTTACGCTTCTGGGGCCTCGGCTCGGCCGCGTCGAACGAGTTCACGGTGAACGTGCCTGTGAGGAGAGCAGAGGGTTTCCACATGTAACTCGCTATCAGCTCTGCGGAGAACACTTCACGGGTAACAAAAAAAAAAGGCGAGGCGTTTTCAGAACGCTGCAGCTTTGTGACACCACTACAACCCCCTAACCTGCGTCACTACCTGCCGTTTCTGACTGAACGTGCGGCTTTGGAAGACGTTCCACGACATGAACTGACTCCAGGACACATACAGACGGCATGAAAGCTCTTAAAGAAACAGTGACCGTCGATTTATGTTCACCGCACTGAAGCAGGGGTTTTTAGGCCAGCTGCCGTGACTTAGACCTGGATTGTGGTGACCCGGACTGATCGTCGCTTTGGCATTTCCCCAGTTGACTGTGGAAACGCCGTTTCAAGTCTCTCTGAGAACTTTGACCTTTGTGTCCCGTAGGGGGAATACAGTACGTGCAGTCAGATTAACAGCAGTCGCGTTTTCTGTGTGTTTTCTGACAGGAGGCATGTTGATTAAGAACCCCAGCATCATGCACGGGAAAAAAGAGTTCCTATAATCACTTAAATGCCCAAAATGTTTTTTCACAATATTACCCGATTCAAAATATCACAATATGAGTGAACTGGTGCAAAACCATTTACAACACTGAGCCCTACGAGGCACCACTTCTATTGGGAGTCATTTTTTCTTTGGAGATCTATGATTTATTCATCTAAGACAACTGCCGGGCAGAGGCTCCATTTTAATAAACTTTAAAAGTTACAGAATAGGAGCGCGGATTGAAACCCCGCAGGTCGGCGCTGGCCGCGCAGCACGCAGGTGCGGCGTCTCCAAGAACGGCGCTGTTTATGTGGACCTGCCACGAGCAGATGTGCCTGCCGGTCGTGATCCTGATGGGCTGCTGCACGTGGGCTTCAGCAGGCAGCTGCGGCTCCCTCTGCCCGCTCCCGAGCACCAGCTCTGAATTCTTTAGCGTCCCAGCGCGCCGGACTGTTCTGGCCTACTTACACCCCCTGGTTATCTGTGCACACAAGGCACAAGCGGCACCATTTTCCCTTCACCATTCTGTCTGTTTTTTGGGGGGGTTTTAACCTCACCGTTCGAAGGGTCGGATTTGGGTCGGAAGTTCAGCGTCTGGAACAGCCGGTTCCTATTAGGGGATATGAACAGTCATAATCACAGCACTGGGAGGACGAGGGGGCGGTTCATCATCTCGGGCACGTACCTTTGCAAGTCGTCTTTTACGTGATTGTTGTTGGTATCGCGTTGATCCTGGTCAAGAACGCGTCTTACGTTACTATTTGGAGAAACTGGCTATGTTCAACGCAATGAATGCTGCGTGTATGGTTATGGTGCTAAATCCTAAACCATCCATTCAAAGTCCAGTATAGATGAGACAGACACTCATTTGGAAATTCACTCCCAGAAGTAGTGACACCGATGCCTTGCTAAATGTGACGGTGCTGTCCACTACATAGCATTGCTTTAGGGTACTACATTACCAGGCATTTTATTTGTTTTTCTGTGGCAGGCCATAGGTTGTTACCCTGAGGCCTCCAATCCCCTCCGACACTCCATGCTGTGAAACACACACACAAACACACACACAATGCCTAAATAAAAAGCAGAACATTTAAATAAAATGCATATATCTTCAAAAGGAGACGGATTCAACATTTAGTTCACATCAGTTCTGAAACTAAGGCCCATTTCGGGTTAGACAGAGAGCCGTACCTTCAAAATCAAGGCAGCAGTCCTTGAGAACAGCTGGGCTCGATCTGTCAACACAAACATCCCAATCACCTCATCTGTAAATAACGGTACGGCTCTTTGAGCGCAAGGCGCCGCTTTCACATACAAGAGCTTACCTCTCGTCGGACCCATCACATGCAGCATTTTTTGGCAGAGGCCGGTTGTCTACATTTGCCTCTGGGAGGTTTTCAAAAAGCTCAGAGTCATCCTGTTTCGCACTGACCAGAAGGATGTCATGTTCATAGGCTGTGAATTCATCCAAAGCATCCTCGGCCGCCTCGGCCTCGGCCGCCTCGGCCTCAGCCTGATCCATTTCGCTGCCTTCCATATCCCAGGAGCACAGCCCCTCGTCTCCAGCAGAGCTTCGCAGTCCCTCATCTGCTGAACCTCCGCCATCATCTCCATCACAGATGGAGGAAGACCAGGGTCCTGTCCCGACCGCTGAGGAGGAAGCTGCCTTTAGTTTAGGGTGAGGGGGAACTTGCCCGTTGCCTTGCTCCAGCTCATCTTTCATTTCCCCGTGGTTTTCATCTCTGACAACTTCCTCCCTGTTGCAAGAGGACCAGGCCTCCTCGGTCACTGGTGGACGTCCATTCGGGTTTTTTTGGATCCATCCATCGTGTTGATCATGATGATCCCTGGAGCTTTCACCATGGCTGCTCAAAGGTGGGAGAGCGGGCGGCGTAAAAAGGTTGCTGCTCAAATCTTCAGATGTGAAAGGAGTGGAGCCAGTGGAGCTGGTGTTGGAGAAAGGCCAGGGCATGTATGTGCGAGCACAGGAAACACATTCTTTCCTGATGTAGACCTTCACTCTCTGGCAGGTGAACGACTCCAGGTCATCTGCCTCCTCCTTGTTGCCCTCACAGGTCAGCTCTGATATGGAGCCATCCATGACTCTACAAGCTCTGTCGTGAATACAGTTTTGTCCTTACTGGCGCATCTCTGAAAAGTGCAGATAAGAAGAAATGCTGTGGGCAGACACCAAGCTGGCTGACTGACGGATCAGTAACTGTTCATCTGGACAACTCCTTAATTTCTGATGAAAAGCAGCTGTGGATTGCTCAGGTCCAGATGCGCATAAAACCAAGAACGTGCTACACAATGCTCCACAACATCAACAAACAAAAAACAAAAAAACTCTGTCCACTAGTGGATTAAGCCTACCTGATTGGAAAATATTAAATCTTCATGGTAATCTCTTCCTCATATTGTTAGATCAACATCCGAGTCAGCACAAACCACACATGGAGAAGATTCGCCGTCAGTAGAAATCCTGAAATACCAAAACTTTTTACTTCGTACTGAGGCGCAATGATTGACTGAATTGTCTGAAACACACTCGACGTGAGTTACGGGAAACCAGTAAGGACAGAGGACATGCCGCGCCAGTTAGCTTAGCATTTCACGCTTCGCGAAGTCCGTGACGTCATCAAAAGTACTACTTACACAAGTACTACAGAGTCGCTTACAGCACACTCACATGGGCCCACCAGGTTCCTGGACTTCACCTCCACGGCCTTTGACGGCGTGACGTCACCACCTCGACGTTCCTCGCTCGGCATCACCATGGTTGCGGCGTCGATGCTGATGCAGGAGTTCGCGGGTTCGGATCCCGCTCGGACCAGTGGTAGGTATTTGTAGTCCAAAATCATGCATGCTTAAGGTCGAGTGGAGATTTTAAAATGACCTTAGATGAGAGAATGAGTCGTGTGTGTGACCTGTACTCCCTGCCTTTGTCCTTGGCTCCAGCAGACCCCCAGTGGGTAGAGAGGATGGAAGGATGGAATGCAAAAACATACGTTTCGGTTTATGTTTATTTCAGATTCATAAATTGCCTCTAGGTGTGAGAGTGAATTGTGTGGGTGTGAGTGGCCTGTACTCCATGCCTGGAGAGGGGCTCCAGCAGACCCCCGTCCATTGGATACAAAGCAGGTAAGAGAATGGATGGTTGGAGAAAATTAAGATGGCGCGTTGCTTTGCTCTGAGAGTTGAGCCAGAGTGTAAAGGTTCTTCTGTGTCTATTAGTTTGTCTTTTGAAAGTCCCAAAACATCAAGGAAGGTCCCTGCAAAACTGCCACATGGACTCGTCCATGAGAGAACACTTGGACACATCTGGCTCCATCACTTTTTACTTGCCTGAAATTGAAATTTCCCTGTCAAGTGAATTCTATTCCTTGACTTAGATTGACTTGGACTTGTAGATCCTAACTGCAACACACTAATTGCCCCACCGTGGCCCGCCATCCGACCCCTATGACACATTTGGGTGCATCTGCGCTGGGATAATCCCTTGCAAAACTATCGAGGTACGAAGTGGGTGAGATGATGGATGGATGGAAGCTAGTTATGCCAAAATGCATTTTGTTCATCTTAAAACGTTACCATGAACCCGTGCTTCTCCTGCCACGAGCATTGTAGCTAACCTGTCTGACCACGATGTAGTTCACAGGGGAGTCACAGTTCAAATACAGGACACAGTCGAGGAGGATAAGCATAGCCAATATGTTGTAGTCTCACATCAAGATCTTTATAATGTGTTTCATGTCGGTCTGTGTGTGTCATAGTGAGTCTGCAAAGCATTATGCAATCACATTTAGTCTCATTTTTGTAGACTTTATTTTGCATCAACATCAGAGGGGTCATCATATATAGATATATCCTAGCGCCCCTTCAATCCAGAAACCGGTGATTAAGTATTTGTTGAGAAATGAAAATTTCCTTTCTTTATTGCATTTGATTAACTATAAGTACAAACAGGAAATAAACATTGGTCATGTTTTGAAATTGGTTTAATATTAAATGAAAAAAAATCTAAATGATATAGCCATGTGGATTCCCTTCATCAACACACTACAGCAAATTACCATCTGAAGCCTGTGCGGCACTTATTGCAACTCTGGCATCAAAGCTCTCGCACTGTATTAATCTGAAGGAGTGAACCATCCTTGATCAAAGTCAAAAGATTTTGGAAGGTGAAAAGATATTTTTGAACAAATATATATAGAAAAAAACAAAAAAAACCCCTTTTTGTTCTAAATGTATTTTTGGAATCAATGGAAGAAATTACTCTTTTTCTTTTAGGAAAACATTATCTCACGTAGAAAATACAAGCAATCCAGGCAGTTCAAATACAAGAAATGTGACAGGGATAAAACTGCTGAAAGCCATAATTATAGAGGCTAAATCATTAAAAGGCAAATGGTTAAGCATGCTTCCACTGGCTCTTCATTATGCCTTTTAATGATCTGCCTTATTAATAATTTAGCCCAAATATAGTATTTTTTTTCTCCCTTGTTTGACAAATTTTGACTATGTCTGTGCTTGGACTCCCTTCTCGCTTTTGTGAGATGCTACAACCAGTTTTCTAAGAGCATATGTAGACTTGATATCACTGATTGGACATAGACGTACTGTCACATAGTCGGCAAGAAATGGACTGCCATTACGTCCGGCGTCTGAATGTAAGACCGTGTGTGATGTGAGGGGTGCAGGTGAGACCCTGGTGTTGGGAAGTAGCCGGTCCCTGGACTGTGGCGGCCTGATTCACAACACCAGCTGTCCCACTCCACCAAGTCAGCAGGTGGCGCTGTGACGGGAGCTGTGCTTTTCCAGCGGTTCCATCCCATGGCGTGCTCCCCAGGGGTGTCGAGTCAGCTCTCCCGTTTGCCTCATCTTCACTGCATCTGTGACAGCTGTGAACAGAGAACATGCAAATTAGCTCCGGAGGCAGCCGATGGAGATGAGGAGAGAGAGAAAATGAGACGTGAGGGAACTTTCCCCGGGTTCCTCGTCCTCAGGTTCAGACACAAGGGATTCGGGGAGTCTCTGCCCCACCTCTCCACACCTGACAGGCATTAGACCACCCACAACCCCCCGCCTCAGCTCTGGCGCCGCAGCACTCCACCACTCCAGCCACATCCTCTATGCAAATTTTATAATCACACCACAGCAATGAGGACTGTGTGTATAAGTACAGTGAAGAGAGATATAAGCTTTTACTTAGCATATGAAATGAGTCGGGATTAGAATGAGATAAAGAGCAGAGTGAAGAGCGGAGGGAGTGTTACGAGAGAGGTCACTCATAATTTTGCTTCTCTGGAGCACTTTAAATCTTCCTGACTGCTCTCACAGGCATTGCAATAGCACGCCCGGCTCGACTGAGTGATAACAGAACAGCGGCCGTTTCACCACTAATTGTGCACTTCAAATTAAAATGCTGTAGGATATCGGCGCGACTAAAGGACACGGAAATCGGGGAGCATTTATTTATGGGGGAGACAGAATCACCTATAAATCATGAAATGTTTTGACTTTGGGCATTTAGCGCGAGCTCACGGCTGAAGTATGTGAATATCAAACACCACGTTCCTGGCACAGACCAAAAAGGTCTGTCGATCCCTGCAACGAATGGCTTTCATCATCGGTTGCTTTTTTGGTTTACTTTCTCAACGTATCAAACGTCGATGCAAAATGCATGTAAATGCTGAAAACGTGTCGGATCTTCAAAATCCAGATGCTAAATAATGCGCAATGATGCCACGGTTAATTTACTTTTAAAAGTCCAAGGAATCATTGCAACTCTACAATAAAATGTGTTGTTCCAAATGGCTCCTGCCCCCCCCCCCCCCCCCCCCCCCTCCCCCCGGGCCCTTTGACTGTAGTGCTCTGTCTCCAAAAGACAGACTTGCAGACGAGACAAAATGTCTCCTTCGCTTAATTGCACATGAAACCCGGAAACAATAGCTCCTCGAAAAACAAACCCGGCTAAACGTTTGATCCGCGCCTTCGTTCGTTGCCCGGGGAATACAAATTCCTTCAATCCAGAACCCCGCGTTGAAAACGGCTCAGATGTGGGCTCGCAGCCGCAGAGCAGAGACGAGGCGCTGCCTATCAGCTAAACGCTGACAGAGACGCACGGGAGGTGGGAGGTTGAAACGCACGCCGTTCTCTCCGTAGGCGACGGGAAGTAAATGTCACATTCCTTCAGGTGTACACCTTCACATACAGTAGTGGAAATGTGCTGGGTGTGCGTGCGTGTGTAAAATAAGCGCTTGTGTGGCCTTTTGTTTGCTCCCCGCCTCTGTTTGGCATGCGAGGCGCTGCATGTGCACAGCGGTTGTTCTCCAGTGCGCTGCCGTCCACTGAGAAATACCTCTCTGGAGAGAGAGCGTTTATATATATATATAGATAGATATAATTAACAATTTCAGACATTACATCTACTGTACAGTGGCCCCTTCTGCAGACGATTCAAGCACACACACACATCGCCGTGTGAAGCAAGCTTGGGCCCTTATCTATGTTAACATACATTGATGGAATTTATTTCTTTTTGCCATCCGAGTTCCCCTCTCTCAGCTCCTGCGACGGAGAGGGTGACGATGAGATTTGCCTCAATAGAATTGACACGGCGATACTTCAAAAGTGTATATTAAAGAGTGGTGGGCAAAAAAAAAAATGCATTTGGAGGTGATAAATTAGAAAATGAAAACACTTGGAGGAGAGAGAGGAGATTAAATTGAAACGCGTGGCTCGTTTGTGCAATGCAAGTTAACATCCATTTAGAGTGCTACAAAGGGATCTGTCACCGCCTCGATCTTCTTTGTGCAACCCAGAATTAACAACACACACAAGATTGGAGGGGTGGAACTATGAGGATCTCTCCCCCTCTCTCTCTCTCTCTCTCTCTATATATATATATATATATATATATATATATTTTTTTTTTTCCCCCACTGGCATCTATTTCTTTGTCTTTCACTGGACCGGTGCGAGGCTGACGGGGATGCGAGCAGCAGCTGAATTCCTTTAAATAGCCCTGCCTGCCTCATCATATGGTTGCCATGGCAGCCGGCCCCTCGTTTCAAGATCTCGTCCGCATGCTTCGAGAGACCTCCTCCACCTGAGAAGCTATAGATCTGCGCCGCCGCCGCCGCCGCTCGGCGGAGGGGAGCCTCGCCGGCACATGTGGGTAATTTTCGGCGCGTCTGGCCGGCCGGGCTGTGGGAAACGATCAATATCAGAGCCGTGCGTTGGTGTGCGAGATCAATGCGCGGCCGTCGAAGCCTCTCGGTGCCGGATGCAAAAAGAAAAGCACTTACGGGGAGGGGGGTGGGGGGGGGGGGGAAAGAGACACGTTCGAGGGGGGTACGCGGGTGGGAAGCAAAAAATGTTAAGCAGGTCGAAAAGGAACGAGAGGGGAAAACAAGATCAAAAGTGAAACAGACGAGCGAACATCTGCTACAAGAAATGAGGTGATCGAGAGAGAAATGAAGGGTGAAAGAGAGGATGAATGCTGTGACATTTTGGAGTGAATGGAGGAGCCGAGAGATAGAGAGGACACTATAATAGCAGATGTTATCTCTTTCTCGTCTTAATAACTCCTCTTCCCCCCCCCCCCCCCCCCCTCATCTTCTCTTACCCCTCCTCTTTTCTTTGCCGCCATTCCCAGCCCCCCATCCTTTGTCCTGCCTCGTGCCTCTCCCGCTCCGGTTTTTAGCCAGGCTCTCAATTAGTCATATGTTTAGTTTGAGGGTCAAACAGGACATTGTCAGCGCAGGATCGTGGGCAGCTGGCGGCCTGTGCGCAGACATCTACGTGGAGGCGCTTCTCCGGCCGACTTTGTCCTGAATCTCTCCCCTAAGTGCACTCAGAAAACTATTGTGAGGCTCAAAGGTGTGAAATCAATTACAGGGAGAGACGGGGAGACGCAGACTTTCAGGGTATCAGCAGGTTTCGCGAGGCCATATTTAAAGGGCTTTTTAACGCTACCTGGAAGAGAACTGTAGATCAATTTATCAACTAAAAACCCAGAGCGAAAAAACCTTTACAAAACCGGCTGGGTTATCTCTGAAAAACCAAAGACCAACTGCAATTTATTAAATGTGGGAAAAAAAGAAGTACATCCATCCTGGTAACGTGCATTAAGACTCCATTACGCTCACTCTCATAAAAAAAAACACAGAACGCAAATTTAATATCAGAAAGTTAACCAGAAAAACTGGTGCCATGCTGGTTGGCATTATAAGGCTTTTATAAATGCATGTCAAACCAAGCTATTCATCCAAATCAATTTGCCATCAGTAAATCATGGTACATGTAGAATCTATAAATGTAGCCACTCTGAATTAACACTAAAGGATAAATCCTCATTATGGGATATTAATTGAATTGAATTGAATTAAAGCACCCGTGGGATAGTGATTTTGACCACAAAGGAGCATATACTGCCCGATAGGTTTCCAACTTCCCAAATGAGTTGAAACAGTGCTCACAAACATGCGCTTTTGCCCTTTTCCGTGCAACCTACGTAAGAGGAGACGAACGTGCGAGGGCTGGCCGTGACACAAGTCCACACACGGGCCATAGCGTTCAGAGATGATTTCAGCAAGGGAGGGGGGGGGAGTCTAGCAGCGAGGGCAACTCGAAGAGCAGTCGATTAAGATGGCACCCTCAATTTCCTCTTTAAAACACACAGGCAGGCTGATTGCATTGGAGGGAGTTGGGCGCGCCTCAGCATCTCCTAATGCGTCTGTAAATTGAGTTGGAAAATGACGACGTCTGTTGTCGGCACTCGGGAGGGAAGCCAGCCAGCCAGCCGGGCAGCCGGGCAGCCGGGCAGGCAGAGAGAACATCCTACCCCACGTTTCAGACGTTTCAGACGCGCCAGGCAGACCTCCACTCGCGTCGGGCGCTGTTCTCTCTCCCTCCGTGCCACCTCACGCTGGGAGAGGCAGACGCGCGCGGTGGCGACTCACCCGCTTTGCACTGCGCTACTGTATCTCTCCGGCACGCGTGCCGCATCGCCTCTTCCCCCCCCCCTCCCTCTCTTTGTCTGGATTCAGACCGCTCGGAGGACGGCCCCACAGAAGCGAGCGGCGTCGATGTCGTCTGTGGCCGAGGGCGGAGGGCGGGGGGCGGAGGGGCGCCAGCAGCGGCGGTCAGCAGCGAGAGCAGTGGTGGTGAGGATGCCGGCTGAGCGTTCCGCCAAGCATCCATTTCCTCTACACTACACTGTCCTCCTGTTCCCTTTACTCAAAGGCAGACGTCAATATCTTGCCGATGACATAGGTTGGCACAACAAGATCGTGTCCTGAGCCTGGCCTCGCCGACTCCACCTCTTTTGCGGTCTTCTCATTCCCGAATGGTTTTTGGCATAGTGGCGAGCGCCGCGGCTCTGTGAAATGTGTTGCGGTATGAGAAATGGGCCATTGTTTACTGAAGCTCTCTGGTTCATTCATACAGTAATGATCAGTATAATAATAATAATAATAATAATAATAATGATAATAGTAGAACCAGCATAATGGGTGGAAAATGTTTACACCTCGGACATTTAGGATGGTCTACTCATAGAGGACTCTCGGCAAACACCGGAACATAACGCCAGCATTCTCTTCCTTTACAGAACTTTCTTATATCCTTGAATTTTTATTAGAGTCTCTGTGTTTTTTAATCGCATTTGGCACATGAAAAATACCGCCTCTGGCTGTGCTTTTTTTTTTTACCCGCAGACGCTGGAACAAATGGCTCCATTATAATCATATAGGGATTGTGGAGAGGAGCATTATTCACTCTGATCAATAGCAAACAGCGAGGGGATCTCACGTTCACATGCTCTCCCTTACACACGCACGCACACACACACACACACGTGCCCCTACGTGCACGCACTAACAGACTCTGTGACCACGCCGGCAAATGCATCCGAAGCGGCGGCAGAGATTTCAACGTGTAAAGCCCCCCCCCCGACCCTCGGCTGTCACGTTCAAGACTGGCGTCCGTGCACACACACACACACACGCACACACACGCTCTCTCTCTCTC
Organism: Karalla daura; assembly: GCA_029224185.1. Taxonomy (NCBI): domain Eukaryota; kingdom Metazoa; phylum Chordata; class Actinopteri; order Chaetodontiformes; family Leiognathidae; genus Karalla; species Karalla daura. The sequence goes on along the minus strand of CM055205.1, from coordinate 6,698,699 downwards.
TCTCTCTCTCTCTCCTTCTCATGAGCACACAAGGCGCACACCCACACGGTTGCGATAAGGCCCGGGCGCTGGTAGTCATTTAGTTCAGCTTTGTCTTTTTACGGCGTCTCCCAGATGAACTGCGGAAAACGCTAACACTTGCAGTATTTGAATTATTAGCAAAACGGCACCGCTTTAACTTAATCCACCGATGCTTATAATCTGTGCTCTGTGTGTGTGTGTGTGTGTGTGCGCGTGTGCGCGCGCAGCCTAATATGAAAGGAAGAAAAAGTGGATATGTAAATGAGAGAATGCTGCTTATCTCGGTACAAAAGTGTGTGTGCGAGTGCATGTGTGTGAGTGTGTGTATGTGTGTGTGTGTGTGTGCGTGTGTGCGTGCATTTAGGAAGGTACCCACCTCTGAGAGCTGCTTCCCCTCATAGATATTATATTGGACTAGTGTCATAAAAAACGATGTGGGGGGGGGTGAAATGTACTAAGGAGGAGTCATTGATCTCTTTGTGGCAAAGTGTAAAAAAAAAATACACATATAAATCAAACAAACAAATTGCCATTACTTGATACCTCTGTGCTATAATAAAAGTACCGCATGTCTCTCGACTTGTGCTATTGACTGTTATAAATAAGGAACCACGCCAGTGTTTTATGGATGGCTCGGGACACCCACCCCCCCCACTCCCCCCACTCCCCCAACCAGCCCCTTTCCTTTACGTCGGTCTATTATTTGATTGTCTGGCCTTTGCTTTAAGTGCAGATCTATAAATTTACACGTTTCTGCCTGATGCTTACGGCCGGTCCTGGCACGGGGGCGTGCCAAAGGCGCACTAACCCTGATGACTCCTGCAGGTTGCCAGCTCTGGGTGGGGCAGGGCCGGGCCTGGCTGGGCCGGAGGATGAGTGGGTAGCCGGAGCGTGGGCAGGGCCGGCCGGGCCTGCTGGGCTGCCGAGGCACGGGGCTGTAAGGAAACAACAAGGTCAGCTCTTTGGCAGAACAAATTCAGCACCTCAATGGCGCTCTGTGAAAATGTCGACGTCGGGAGGACGACCGAGGGGACCGCGGCGACTCATTCTCAAAAGCTGAGGCTCACGCAGGCTCCGCTTGTTTGCTTTTTTCTCTTCGTAGGTGCTTGGAAACGCAACGGTAAAACGGCTACAGTGCGGCAGTTTGACATAATGGCTCCTACGGCCTGGTTATACCGAGCTCGGTAATTATGGATTAGCGGAGATCTCCGGTGAGCAGACGTGTCCCCCGACACAAAGCAGTCGGTGGAGAAGCAAGAGCAGGATTACTCTCGCGCCGAGTTGGCGCAAACACTCAGAACAAACACACGTATCCGCAACAGCTGTACACAGAGGCGCGCGCACGCACGCACACGCGGCTATACACGCACGCGCGCGCACACACACACCTTAGACCTACACGCTGTGGTCGGCCATCACAGACAGACAGCGTGCCGGCTCGGCAGCCATTTTGCAGGGGCTGCTCTGGAATGTTCAATTAGGGTGATTGTTGCTCACGCCGTCGTCTCTCTGCATCGCGGGCGCCGGGGAGCGCCGTCTCCGTCGCCGAGCGGCCGCCCCCCCGCCCCGCGCCGGGGCCGGCGCCGGCCAACCTCTGAATTCCTCATTCGAGCAAGTCCCCCGGTCGACGTAAAGCAGGGCGCACACGTCGGGCCTGCGTGTCAGTTACTGTGCAGCCACGCGTGAGCTCCACATGGCGTGAACGCATGTGCGCACGCGCCCCGTTGTAACGTATGTGGTGAGAGTGTGCGGATGTATGGGTGTGTGCATGTGTGTGTGTGTTGGGGGGGGGGGGGGCACGCCCTACAGATTGTCAGTGCTGGCAAATGGAGGAGGGGAGGAGGAGTGTGCACGGGGAGCTCAGAGAAAAAGAGAGAGGAAATGGGAAGGGTGAGAAATGGAATAAAATGGAAGAGGAGGGAGACCGAGAGGGGGAGAGAGAGAGAGAGAGAGAGAGGGAGAGGAGAGAGGGGGGAGAGAAGGGCACTGAAAGAGAAATGTACAGCTTGTTCTCGTCGCTACCGTTTTTAACACGCAGACTATGCAGTTTGGGCTGTGTTCATTTGGTTTTCGGGGAGGGCTGAGGATTCAGACGACCATGCTCATGTGATGTATAAAAAAAGGGATAATGGCAGCATACGCCTGTCAGCCAGCGTATTCTGAACATTTCTGTTCAAGAACAAGGGATGCCAGCTTAGGCAAATGCTGAACTGGGCAGTTCCAGGTTCCCCGTCTGACTGTAGGTGAATGCGTGACCTGTGCACTCGTATGTCCAGACACTGACAGTGCAGCTCTTCATGCGTGTGGAACCTCTCTCTCTCTCCTTCGTGTAGGTCTAACTTTCCCGTCTCGCCCACACACTACGGACCGATGAATCCCACAAAAATGATCTGAAAACAATGGATCCATTGCTACTTACATAAGAGTTATTTTTAACCAAAGAAAATCTGTCTTTCTGAAAGTGGAATGTTATCGAATTATTCCTATCAGATATAATATCTGATGCGGCGTTTATCAGAACTAAAAAAGCTTTGACTAGTTGTAAAACGCTCTGCTACAGCACTCCAAACTACACTGCAGCCCCCCCCCCCCCCCACTACAAATATCTGCAATCACATGGGCAGGATTTAACAAAGGCCACATAAGGATAAGGGCACATCTATCACAGCAGTTGACACAAAGCGGGGATTGATAATCTGGTGTGGTACAGTACAGTATGGACGCGGCTGGACCGGTCTGCAGCCTTGCGAGACTGAGGCTGAACGGGGGAGGGGGCTCCTATGGGGAGGGGGGAGGGGTCGGGGTGGGGGTGGGGGGGGGGGTGGACGAGCGGCTGTCAAACAGGACAGGTTGAGTGAGGGCGTCAGGCATCGAGGGAGCGGGGGGGACCGAGAGCACGGCAGCGCAATGCGCACATGTGATCTCCTGGAGACGAGGGCCACCTTGCAGGGACCGGCTCACACATGACCATGCACGCGTTTGCTTTTGGAGGTGGTGGTGGTAGTAGTAGGAGGAGGGAGGGGGGGGCTGCACGTATGTGGCTTCTCAACATATGAACCCCCACCCATCCCTTCCCATCCCCACTCACCCCTCCCACCCCATCCCTCCGCTCAGAGTATGACACGAGACTGCACATATGATCCGCCACCCTTTGTCTGGCTTCATCGGTCAGCGATTGCCGGCAGTTTAGCCTGTTAACGCTTTTGCTTCTTTCTTTTCCCCTCACATGTACACGCACGCACTCCAGCTGTCACACACACACACACACACACACACACACACACACTGGCAGTCATGTGCATGGCAGATGACCCCTCCTCTGACACATGTTTAACCTCATTCTCTGTGGTGCGTCCATCATATATTAAAGTAGTGTCATGACCGCCAACCAACCCCCCCCCCCCACACACACACACACCACACACCCTCCCGTCACCCCACCCACCCCCCCCATCACTCCCCTCAGCCTCCGTGTCCTCAGAACACACCCCCACCCCCACCACAACCCCAACCCCCACTCCCACCCCCACCCCCACCCACCGGGTGATCATCCGCTGTGACCATGTCCTCCTATCACCGTGAGTCAGGAGTGTTCGACAGCGATGAGTGGGTGGGAAGGTGGGGGTTGGAGGAGGGGGGTGTTGGGGATGGAGGAGGGTGTGGGGGGGGGGGCACCAAATTTGACTTCTTTTCTTTTACCGATCAGACATGACTGCTGACAGCGAGAACTTTCCCACCCATCAGAGGCGGTGTGAGCGGTGCCACAGCGCCAGACAGTGGGGACCCTTTGTCTCTCCCGGCAGCACACTGGGAGGGACGGCTCACGTCCACGCACGTATACTGTACATTCTGGCACGGCTACAAACACGCACGCACGCGCACGCACACACGCACTCTCGCTGACAGCATCCACGCACGCACGCACGCACGCACGCACTCACACTCACACACAGCACACCACACCGCTACGCTGTCGGCGCAGTGCTGACACACAGGATGCAACAGTGACAATGCCCGCATCCTGGAGCAGGTCGGCCGCCGCACACCTGTGCGTGCAAATCAGCCCGATCCAACGCATCCCTGCGAGGAAACAACGCAGGGTCGCTCCATTGTGTGTGTGTGTGTGTGTGTGTGTGTGTGTGCGTGCAGCGCCGGTGTCAGGGTGTGTGAGAGTGTGTGTGAGCGTGCATGTCCTCAGACTCACCTGGCAGCACCCCCGGAGCCGGTTGTCGTGGTGATAGAGCCTGGGCCGGGGGCTGCGGAGCGCTGACACCTGATGTCCCTCCTCCTCCCTCTCTCACTCACTCTCCCTCTCCCCGCTGCTGTAGTATGGGATCAGTAGCTACACCCTAGCACTGACAGAAGAGGGGGAGACGGAGAGGAGGGGGGGGTTCTTATCCAGCCTGCCGGAGCGTACCACCGGACGCGCGCAGACGAGGGACGCCGGGGGGCAAGGCTGACAGGGGCGGCCCTGGTAGCGCGCCGTCTAGCTGCGTCCCACCCACCCCGCCGTCTGCCGGCAGATGGTCTCTCCCGGCTGCCGCCGCTCTGATTGGACAGAGCGCTTCCTCCTTCATCAAAATGTAAAATTCCAAGACAGAGAGAGTAGTGCAGCGTTTGTGTGTGAGAGAGTGTGTGTGTGTGTGTGTGTGTGTGAGAGAGAGAGAGAGAGAGAGAGAGAGAGAGAGAGAGAGAGAGAACAGAGTGTGTGTGTGTGTGAGACAGACAATGCAAAAGGAAAAAAAAAATGTGTGTACTTATTGCGTGTATTTGAGAAACATGTGACATGTGAACTAGTATGACTGAAGGCATGAAAACGTTTGTGTCTGTGTGCGTGTGTGTGTGTGTCCTTTGGCTCTGTGTGTATGTGTGTGTGTGTGTGTTTGCCCGAGTGCTCATGTAAATGTGTGTGTTTGCGCCTTTGTGCCAGGGAGACGATATACAGGATGCCATTGTCTGTGTGGGCGTGTGATAGAGGAAGAGGTAGTCGAGGGAGAGACACAAGACAAAGAGAGCGAGAGATGGGAAGACATGGCGAGTGTGTGTGCGCGCGTGTGTGTGTGCGTGTGAGAGAGGGAGAGAAATAGGGAGAAAGAGAAAAAGAGAGCAGTGTATGGCCTAAGAGCTGTCATCATTAGTCTCTGCAGCGGCTGGTGTTGGGCTGCAAGGGGGCTTGTCAGTCAGTTTCTGTCACAACATGTCACACTGAACGCACACACACACACACACACACGCACGCACGCACGCACGCACACACTTTCCCAGAGGATACCATGTCAAGACGGGGGGCAGTTTGCTCTGACGAGCTGATCTAACCCCCCAACCTCTCACCCCAGCGCTCTGCAGGGACGGGGGAGGGGGGGAGGACGGGGGTCCTCCAGCAGGTTCAGCCCCCTGATTGCCCGCATCGGCCCTGCCGAAAGCATCTGACGAAAGGTGGCGAGATGGGAGAGGAGCAGAGCACGCACACACACACACACACACACACACACACACACACACACACAGGCAGGCAGGCAGGCAGCGAAAAGGGCGTGAGGGCGGCAGGAGTCAGCGAGCGCTCGCACACGGCCCAGTCTCCTGAGAACTAACCGGTGAAATACTGCTGACTCACTGTACTGTGGCAGGCCCTAAAACACACACACACACACACACACACACACACACACACACAGATTAACCTCCACGTCGAGAAGATTCACCGAGGACTGTTCACGACCAAAGGAAAGATTACGGATCATATCGACGCATGGGGGGGGGGGGGTGTCAGTAAAAGAGATCACACAAACAGCGTTTTAGTTCCCGTCCAATCGATCAACCCGTAGCTGGCTGCAGAGGGGAGTTTTCATCCCCGCACGCTAAACAGACCTTCCCTTTTTCCTGGCTTTTCTCTCTCTCTCTCTCTCTCTGTCTCTCTCTCTGTCTCTCTCTCTCTCCTGCTGCCGATTTAATTACCTTCTATATTTATCGGAGCTCAAGATGCTATTTTGGTTTCGAGACTCTTGTCACTGATATCGGGAGGCTACATTATTCAGAGTGAGAGCACCGGGGGCCGTCGCACGCCCAACCAGAGCGCCGCTGTTAACCCCGTGGAGGAGCACGGAGGACATGTCACACTTACAGTATGGCTGCCTCCAAAGAGTGCGCCAAGCTGTGTGTGTGTGTGTGGGGGGGGGGGGGGGGGGGTTACGCACTCAGGGCTAGGCGCGAGGTGTGGTCCATCTCCTCCACCGTCTCCACATTCTGCCTGCCCCGTCCTAAGCGGGAGAGCGGAGAGGGAGAGCGATTCCCGCGGACACCCACATTTACCCGCACACACAGGTTACCGCAAAGCGCACAAAGATCTGGAGGTGCACGTAGGCTGGTGCTCGATTCGCCCATGAGAGAGCGCACGCACGCACACACACGCACACACACGCACACACACACGCACAGAGCGACACACACAGCTGGTATGGATCGTGTCCTCCATATTTGGTTGTGATTTATGATTGCTCTTCAGTAGAGGCCACAGTCATCTGGGAGATGATGACCATATTGATCTGATAAACAGTTTCATTTACAGCCATAGCCCTGCCATTCACACTCACACAGACACACACACATATACACACACACACACACACACACACACGGATTCACAGCAGGAATAACCCAGCTTTCTGCTTCATCAATTCCCCACCTCCTCCACGTCTGCTTTTCTGTTTCTCTGCTCTTTCTCTTCTCCTCCCCCCAGGCCACCTCACCCTCTCCTCCTCTCTCTCTCTCTCTCTCAACGCGCTTTAACCCGTTCCTCCTCTGCCCTCGTTCTCGTTCTTTCCACCAGCATCTCCGCCGAGGCACCTGGTCCTCGACCAACTCACCCCCACGCGTCTCTTTTGGCCTCTTTGTTTCTCCATTTAGCTCCACATGACTTCACGCTAAGCTTATATCTCAGTTTGCCAACAGTTCCCAGCAGGCGTTTGACAGCCGCATGCAGGAGGGGGTTGACATATGCAATATCACATCTCGCCTCGCTGAAAAGACATATGAAAGCACGGATCCACGTTCGCGCGTCCGTCTCAAAGCATTACCCGCGCGTCCCCGTGTCTCCTGAACCGATAAGTGGATGCTTTTATCCTCTCCCCGGTCCGCACGGGCTCAGACCACAATGTCAGATGAGAGGGACAGGATCCGCAGCCCTGGTTTGGCCAAAACAAGGCGTCATTTGTTTGACACATCATGAGACATCCTCAGTCCCCTCAGTCCCATGCAGGTTTGTCGCGCCTTTGTCAGGATCACAGATCCACGGCGCGCGCCCTCCACACGTCCCCCGACACAGCAAGAAAATGCCGGAGAAGTGAGCATTCAGCGGAAGATGAACGCAACCGTTCACTGTGCTCGATGAGAGGGCCGCGCTTTGAACCCCCCCCCCCCCCCCCCCCCCACTTTGCCCGTCTCTCCTCGCGTAGCTAGCGCCGTCTACTTGCGCGCACAAACAACAGCGCTCGACCAAAAGAGAAAAATCCGCGCTGCGTCTCGCCTCTCCCGTCAGCCAGAAAGAAGAAAGGCTTTTTTCTTGCTGCCCTGGCTGCGAGTGCGAGTCCCCGGGACGCGGCGTGCTGTCAAAGTCAGCGCACGACATGTCGCGCAGGTTCTCTACGAGAGCGCCACCTGTACGCCGCAGACGCTGCGATCTGTGGCCCTGCAAACAAGCATGTGGGTCATGACCACTCTGTTTACTCTGGCAGACCAGGCGCCTTGAAGGACTGCATTGTATATTCTCATCTGAGTCATATACATGCATGATTCGTGTGTGTGTGTGTGTATATATATATATGGAGGGTGAGAGAGAAAGCGAGAGAGAGAAAGTCATTAAGATTACTCAATTACACATTAAAGATATATTAGAAAATTAATGCTGATCTGAATTTTGAATGATCCCTTCCTTTCCCTTCCCCAACAGCAAAATACTCTTGAACCCAGGTGAGTTAAGCCTAAGATGTATTAACGATGGAGGTAATGCCAGCTGTTGTTCCCAGACCGCACCACAGTTCAATCTGAAAAAGCACATATTACTATATCTTCATAGGTGTGTCAGCGTAAAGTATATCCACGATGCTAGAAGATGGACGTGGCACTGTCACTTCTACTGTCTCTACTTCAAAAATAAATTGTATTTGTTCAGCGAGACGTCGCACGCTGATGTTTCCAATGAATTGGAGTCTTGCGAGCAGGAGATGAGTGTGGGGGTTATTTTAGTGCATGGACGGAGGGGGATTTTTTTTTCTGCCAAAGGAAGGACATGCTGAGAAGGTCTGAAGGCTGTACGCTGCATGCAGAATGATCAAGCGGGTCTGTTGACCTTAGTCATTTTCCAACTGCAAGCTGCAGGAACCTGAATGCGCCTCGGATTGAGACGATGTGCATTTGTGTAATCAGTGATCGACACCTTGCATCAAGTTGGGCGTAAGTATTAGGCAGCTTCTTCACCTCCAACGAAATGGGCCCAAAAGGGATTTGACAGGCTGTTAAAAGTCAAAAAATGCCTCCGAGAGGGACACAACAGCCTTAAAGGAGCTAAGCTATGGAGGCGTGATCACTGAACAATCGACGGTTTTGTTGGGGAAAAAAAACGTCAACCGGGTCACAAGACACATGTAGAGGAAAAGGACGTGAAGGAACTGGAGACTTGAGAAGAATCACACATGAAGCTGAAAGAATCCCTTATCCCCCAGCGTCCAGAAGTACGAGGATGTCCAATGCTCAGAGACAAAGCCGAGGTAAGCGTGGCCGAAACGGCCACGGAACGCAGCTGGACCAAGACACAGCTGGAGAGGTGTTGTGGACAGACGAAATGAGTGGCTCCTGAAGGACCAGGACCAACAAAGTGGGGGAACTGGAAGGTGCTGGTACGGGAGTTTCTTTACAGAATACGTTCAAGTATCGGGGCAGGACAGAGGTCAAGGCAAAGGCCTTTAGGATGACTGGATAATGACACGGACCACGTCCTCACCTGACATGACCCCACTGAGCAAGGGGCCTCTCCTCAATGAGAGGTTTACAGTGAGGGCAGACAATCCAACTCTTTGAGCAGCATGTAGGAGAACGCGGTTGCTGCTACACGAAAAGGTCATCATCAAGAGTTCAAGAAACTAACAAAGTCTGTTAAACGGGACAGGAATGCTTTAAGTATTTCGTTATTGTGGAATAAGTCTACACACTCATGGCTTTCTTATGATTCTAAATAGATAATTCGAAGAGAGTTAAGACTCACTTTTCAATATTCAGATTTAAGGTTTTAATCTATCTATCTATCTATCTATCTATCTATCTATCTATCTATCTATCTATCTATCTATCTATCCATCTATCCATCTATCCATCTATCCATCCATCTATCTATTTACTGTCAGCTAGTGTTCACTGCTGCAGTGACGGTCCGCGCTGACATCAATAACATATTTCCATTAATCCCTCATACTTTTTAATTCAGTTTTTTTCCACAGTGATGTAAGGAATTAATCCAGCATTAAAGGGACTCACGTTTCTTTCGTCTTTAATTGGTGTGATGGGTCAGACTACCTTAATTAGCCTCCCCGCTAACTCTTAAATTAACGAGAGATTGATCGTAATCTCCCGTGTTCCTGAAGAAACGCGGCGCTGGAATGAAAGCCCATGTCGTGAAAAATCTCCAAACTCGCGCAAACCACCTTTTACGTGTGACTTCATGTTTTTGTACGTATGCATGTGCATTACTGGTGAGTAAACAGATAATGTTAGCGGCGGGGGATGGAGAGAAACACACAGCGGTGAGTGCACAATGTATTTTCATGTGCACACACGCACACACGCTCACGCACACACACGCTCACGCACACACACACACGCGCAGCAGAAGGCTTTCAGTTTCTAAATCAATCCCACATCCGTAGCTAATGCAGTGCTGGGCCCTCTTCAGGAAGCATTAGGCCTATTAGTCAAAGTGCGTACGCATTCCTCTGTGTGTGTGTGTGCGTGCGTGCGCGCACGTGTGTGTGTTCGAATGTGTGTAGAAGCCGCACACTCAGCAGTAGCCGATCTCAGTGGATCCTGTGGGGTCAGCAGGTGCAACAGGGAATGAGGGACCATCTTCTACCGCGTGTGTGTGTGTGTGCGTGTGCGTGCGTATGTGTGTGTGTGTGTGTGTGCGCGCGTGTGTTCCCTCCCCTCGATATCCTCTGGGCTCTTTATCGCTCTAAAATTATCCTCCATTTACTGGAAGACACTGGACAGACAGCGAGAGGGAGAGAGAGTGAGAGAGAGAGAGAGAGAGAGAGAGAGAGAGAGAAAGAGAAATATGGACGCTCCGGTTTGAATGTCTTCCTGGATCACTTATGGACGCGCAGACTTCTTGCTCGGTCAAACAATCTAATCTAATAGAAGTGGAGGGGTTAAGAAAAAACGGATGGGCAAAAACACTCCACACACTTGAGCTAAGAGGAGACATCTCAGCGTTTTAGGATACTGCTGAACATCTGGGATGCTAATGCGCCATTAGCGCCACAGCAGGTTGATATTTTGCATCTCAGCCTTAAGACGCCGACAGTTACCACTGTGGCTGTTTCCCTCGTCTGCACTGACTGTTTCAGAGCAAGAGCCGTGCCCCCACACAGCAAATGTTGCTCTCATTTCGGAGAGACTGTGGCTCCCTCCGCGCCTAAACTGGATCTGATAAGGGATCTCCTCAAAACAGCCAAGGAGTGGCGTTGAGAGACGGACGTGAGGAGACTGTCCTCAAAAGGTGAAGGCCGGCTGTGAGCTGTGCACCCGCCGGCCCTCTTATCCATCACAGCAAATGGAATACAGTCAATTCACATTTCACATTCAATGACGAGACGTTTTCAAACAGATGTTTCCCCGGATGTCACTCGGTTATTCATGCCGTCGCTGTCTCTCTTCATCTCGGAGCCCACGGCGAGACAGAAACACAATTTCTGTGGAACAGTTATGGGAAAAACGTCCTGATCAGGTATGACACATCTGTCTCATGTTGTACAGAGGATCAAACCTGCGCCGGGGGCCCCCCATGGACACCATGGGGTTTTGTCAAGGTTTTGACACATTTGTGATATGAATGCAGATGAATGAAACTAAATGCAAGAAATGGTGTCTCCATTACTGCGATGAACCACATCTCTCTCTCTCTCCCTCTCTCTCTCTCTCTCTCTCTCTCTCTCTCCCTCTCCCTCCCTCTCTCTCTCCCTCCCTCTCTCTCTCTCTCTGAATAGTTTGAGACGATCAGACGGAGCGATTCTGTTTTCCTCTCGCTGGAAAAACACGCCCGCAATCACATTGTGAAAATGTTAATGACGCTGGCAAACACAAGCCAAACTATCTGCATGGAAATCAGACGAGCAGGCAGCCGGTGCAATCTGCCGCTGCTTAAAGGAGCGACCAAAGCCAAACTAATTCTATTAGTCTGTCCTCCACTCTCGGCGTCTGGGCGGGGGGGGGGGGGGGGCACCGTCATGATCTCGGACGGACCTCCAGCCAGACACGGGCAAAAAGGAACCACAGCCGCCCCCGTGAGACAGAGCTGGGATCGGCCTGAGAAACCAGTCTCTATCCAACGCCGCAGAGTGTGCCGCTTTCGGCCCTCCGTAGCCCCCCCCCCCCCGCTCGTCTCCTTCCTTCACATGGTCTCCCGCTCCCACCCCCCGCCCTCCTCCTCCTCCTCCTCCTCCTCACACTGCATCTGTCCCCGAGGAGTTTCACATCCTGAGGTGGATCAAGTCTCTGCAAATCAATATCGTCCATTCATGTGGGTGCAGCTCATGCGTGATCATGTGAACACGCTCGCACACGGATGTCGCCGCGTCTACAGTGTTGCGCCCGCCAGATCACGCGGAGCCTTGTCCTTACTTGTCCAGTAAACGGAAGTTGCACGGAACATGGCCACATGCGGCAGTAGGCACTCGGATCGGTGAGAGGGGGCCGGCTCGTGGACCCGCGGAGATGCTGAGGGCAGAAACGAGGGAAGAGGATGGAGGGGGGTGGGGGGGGGGGTGGGTGGAAAAGTGAGAGGGAGAGGAAAGAGGAAACTAGCGGGCAGAGCGAGAGACAGCGAGGCTGGTCATTATAAATCATATCCGCTCTTGGCGCCGGCCGCGTCGCCTAGCAACCAGACAGAACCTCCGCCTCGCCTCCATCCCCTCTCTGTCCGCCGCTAACAGCTCGGTCACTCTGGCGGCCCGAGAGCTCATGACAGAGGGTGGCCTGCAGCTAACCGACCGCCCTGACACGCTGCTAAACTGCTGCTAATCGGCCCGTGCAGCGGCTGACCCCAGATCAGTGTGCCGTGAACGGAGCCAAAAGATCTACAGCGGACCCCGGGCCCTGCATCCAGACAACCATCCATCCAGCCACCCGCCCACCCACCTCTGTCCTTTTTCTCCTCCCAGACTCGCATACGACTCTACATGATCACAGTAGGAGCGGTGGAAGCTCCAGCGCAATGTGCGGGGCCGACTTTACTCGGTTGGCCGCGGCTCCGCACACCCACATGCAGATTTATCAATTCCTCTGGCTCATTCTACCTCCGGTTCGGGTCAAAGTTGGACTTGGGCACACTGGGACCGACATGAGGTCACAGAGCTCCATGTGCAGATGAGGACGAGGAAAACAAAGTTTATAATAACGAGTACGTGAGAATCAAGCGGGCGAGTCCGTGCGGACGCGCACTAAAATAAATCGCCATAACTTGGCCTAATTCTGCGTGAGCGAAACTCCCCTACGGGGTTCAATTTGTCTTGCAGGAAAACTGCGAGACCAGATGAACTTTGATCTCACGGCCAGGCTCGTTTGTTAGTTGCACACACTGAACGTTATCATTCTGAGCTATCGATTGGCCCGTAAAAATCCATACCGTGGGAGACTTGTTCAAATCCAAGCAAAGTTTTGCTCTTGTTTCAATCAGCTACCTGTTTTCAGTTGAACTATAAAACATCATGTTTCCCTTGAGGACCTCAGGAACGGCAGGATTTCTCATGTATCGTAATGTCTTCAGACGGCATAAAGTTTATGTAGGGGAGAAACTCATTTTACAAGCTTCATTTGGGTTTTAATTACTCAAAATGGGGGTCCCTAATGTGACAATTCATTCTAGCTGCCGTATACCGCTTCTTAGTTGATGATAATGAAGATTACAGACAATAATATACATGATAATATCTATAATTTTTAGGATGTGCCTGTCTATATGTGTATTGTTGATAATAATGAATCCAGCTTGTATTGTTGCTATCCGTGCATTTACGCTTGGTTTTATATCCATATTTCATTGCTTTTTTTTTGTCTTTTCACGGGAAGGTTCATCGCATCAATTTCACTGCTCGCGTACTTGTAATTTGCATGTGACAAATGAATATTCTTACGTCTTAGCGGGATCATTTGCATTTTTCTGATGAGGGGTTGCAAAGCGTATTAAGCTACAATCATTGCATTGGGTGCGGTAGATGCTGGTAATTTCATCTATATGCATTTACTTACCTGATTGCAGTTTGGTGCAGCCGGGTTATGGTCTTACACAGTCACTTAAAGGATCAGGTGCAAACAAAAGGATGTTTGGAAAGAAGGATAAAGCACCAAAAACAGCAGGTATATATCACTGACCGTGTGTCAGTGGCCCATCAGAGGAGCCCTACCGCCCTACATGCCCGCCACCCATTTGTTTTTCGTTACCTGCTCGGCTGAGCCTTCTCAGTGCCTGAAACGCTACTAAAGCCCAGCGACTGACTGGTCAGCGTTTTAACAACAGGCCGTGTGTGTACGCTGGAAGTCATACCACAGTACCTGGAACCGTCATCGCGGTGTCTTGCAGCTATCGTTGTGCGTAAAGAGTAGTGGATGGAAAGACAATTGGGAATTTCATCTCATCTAAGTGACAAATGCATCTTTAAATGTCATGTGATTTCTCAATCACGTTGACTGGACAAGAGATGGTGGACATCGCTTCAGCTCATGCCACCGACCGCGTCTGAAATGACAGCCAAGTCTCTCCCCCTCACCTACAGTATCTTTTTGCTCCGTGCCAAGACTGAAGGCGCATAATCTGCTGGTTGTAAATTATGGTTTGTGATGGCAAAACCACCACAGTGTGGGACTGTGATCTAAAAGCGGTCTGAAAGTAGCCTGAGCCTGACATGACAGCGCTGGCAACCACTGCGGGTCATACTGTGCCCGTTGAAAGGCACCTCTCACGAATAAAATGATAAGCGCATGGTATTCGGGCGGATGACATGATCAGGTAAACAGGCCTCAGGCATATCCAGCACGATTCCTGAATGTTATCAACGCCAGATGAAAGCCGCATTCTGAGCGGCAGGGCACTTTTGTCAGATTTCCACAGACTTCCGCATGCAACACCCTCACAGGATGCCTGCCCCCAACACAGTTAAGTGCTGCTTAGGTCAGCACTCTCGCGCTCCAAAATCAGATTACATGACCGGACCATTTCAAGCAAATTCTCGCCGTCCTGTTTTTTCTTTTGGCCGCGCCGATTTCTCCCTCTCAAATGTCCTATCGACTGATCAGAGACCGGTGAGGTCAGACCGTCTCCACATCTTCTTTCTGCATTTTACCGTCCGACCACAGGTTACAATAGAGAGAGAGGGGCGGGGGGCAGTATGTAAGCAAGCAAGCCTGTGAGTGAGCAGGAGCAGCGCTGAGCGGTGACAGTGGCGGGGGAGCCTGGCTCCGGGCTGCTGCTGCTGCTGCCTCATGCTCCTCACTGAGAGCTTCACCCAGTCACCGCCTGCCCGGTCTCCACCAGACAGCCCCGCTCTCCCACCGCCCATGCTGCTCCTCTCCGGGCTCCCGACTACAGCCTCATTGTCTGCTCGCTTATGAAATTTTGAGTGCTCAGCAGAGTGAGCGGACGGTAAAACACGCACGCGCGCGCGCACGCACGCACACACGCCGTCCGCATCCATGAGAGCAAAGGAAATGAACCACTTAGGAACCACTCAGTCAGCCCCACAGTCCGAGCCACCAGAAGTGGGTGGTATGAGAGGAAAATGATGTTTGAGGAATGAAGGACAAAGCAGCCACTGTGTGTGTGTGTGTGTGTGTGTGTGTGTGTGTGTGTGTGTGTGTGTGTGTGTGTATTTGTGTGTTTATACTGTACGTACCAATGGAACACAAGTACGCCACCTTGTGGAGCAGGACCGGCAGGGCTCCCCTTGTATTGTCCTTGACCTGAGAGACAAAAAAAACCCCCTTCTTTTCTGAGGAAGTCTTTTTTGCAAGTCATTACTATTTGGGAAAAAAAAAGCGATTGGACATATCGGGTATTTCCCACTCTATTGGGGTAATTAAAAATCTGAACAAAGCTTGTCAAATGATTCTTTCTCCCCCACATTAGATATTTATAGTATACTGCCGATAGAGCATTGAGATCAAAGTAGAGGGGTGCAGTTCCTGAGGTCACAAAGACAAAAAATAACTTTTCAAAGACTAATCAGCCAACAGTGACCACGATATCGTCCCTGAAGGATGTACCTGAGACTTTCATGGGTTTATCTATACTGTAAACCTCCTTCATAATCTCATAGGAGCGAGCTTAAAAGAAGCAGCAGGGATCATACTGTAAACTCAAATCCTTGATAATGAATTAGATTAACTCTTCCTTTAATCTCTGGCCCTATCGTCAATTCTTATAAGAAATGAATGCAGATAAGAAAAGGTTTAATCTCTGTCTTTTTCCCCCCCTTCTCAATTATCAGTCTAGATATTAGTCTGAGGGAAGCCAAAGTCATCTCCCTTGGTTTGTCATTGAACGAGACACAAAGAGGCGTTTTGATGCCTCCAGGCCGTGCTAGAGTTTAATTCTTAGCAGCTTCTCTGCAGTTTGTTAATATTTCATAGCAGCCGAGCTTTGAAAAAGCGGTATTTGTTCAAAATACATGCACAATTTACCTGAACACCACGTATAGCTGTTCTCTATGGCATGCTAAATTGGAAAGGCCTCGCGTGCATTGTGTACTTTTCAAATGTTAAATTGTCCGCATCTCGATATTTTCAGGGGTTATTGTATAGGAATCTGTTCTGTGACGCCTTTAGAAATACTCTGTAGTCGTTATGTTTATAAAGAGAAATAATAAATCGTGTTAAAAGTGACACAGCCCACCTGAGCAGCTCCACGCAGATTGAAACAACGATGGTGCCTTCAAGTGCAGTCGGAAATTTGGGTAGCCAATACGGACTAGCGCTATATTCTACAAAATATCACCTAGATGTTAATCAATAAATAATTTCCATTAATGCATTAAATAATGAACTAATTCAAAATCCCTAGAGACACGTTAACATGATATCCTTTCTCAGCATTTTACGCTCTTCAATCATCAAATAAATAATTTACCGGATGTACCAGAATGCATCACAAGAAGTTTTCTGCCATGGTTGAGGGACAACCGTGCTTCACAACAAAAGCAGGATGGCAGAGGAGATAGAGCCTGTCAGACCGCGGGGGTGAGTCTTCCTCCATGGAAACTGTTTCATTTTAAACTGATAAACCTGACTCCATATCGTGGCTGCCAGGTTATGGAGGTCTGTACTTTTCCTCCCGCCTTCCTGGTATTGCTTCTCTACCTTCATAAAGTTGCAAATGTGTTCCTAGCACATGAATAACGTTTATGTGCCAGTTTCCCAGATAAGTATGAAGTCAATGTATCGAACATTTTAGTCGATTATTGTCAGTTATTTAAATATAGACCAATAACTTGCTGGTATCCTCAGGGCACAAAGTGTTCCCAAGTCAGATTGCCATTTCTACTAGTCGACTTTTGCCCACTAGAGATGTAACATAGTCATTGAAACACCTTAAAATGGCACATTGAACGACATTTGGGCAAATGTCTCCTACGTATATAGTATAAACAGTCTAGGCTGACACTGTCTACTGCTTGCATGCTGTCAAGTTCTTTTCAAAGCTGAGATTCAGAGAAGAACTCCACAGACTGCTTATCAGCTGCACTGATAGGAGAAATAGCTTATGGGCAAAGTTCAGTTTATAGCTTTCTGTTTTGAATATACTTGTCTTATTTTGCGTGCATGTGTGTGTGCGTGTGTGTGTGTCTGCGCGCGTGTGTGTGTGTGTGTGTGTGTGCGTGCGTGCGCGTGTGTGCGTGCGTGTGTGTGTGTGATCGGCTGGCTCAGCTCCTGGATATCAAGCTGGCTTCCCTCTTGGTGCCCCACATCTCCGTCCCAGCTCAGAGATGCTGAGCAGAAAATGCTGAAAAGTAAGTGTGTCTTAAAGAGCACCTCGAGTCTCATTTGTTCATGTTTCATCCAAGTAGGGATCAGAAGTGCCTCCACGCAATCCTGCTCGTTCTTGCAATGTGCTTCTCCTGCATCTCCCTCTCCTCTCCGCAGTCGTGGAGCAGCCTTTCACCAGGCAGCACGTCCAGATATCCAACAACAACTATCTGTGGACCTTAGCTTTCTCCACGGGCTCCCAGCCCCCCAGCCAGCCCGGGACCCCTCTGGTCCTGCTGCACGGCGTCGGAGGCGGGCTGGCCCTCTGGGCCCAAAACTTTGACTCTCTGTCCGGCAGCGGGCCGGTCTACGCCCTGGACCTGCTGGGCTTTGGCAGGAGCAGCCGACCCCAGTTCACGTCCAACGCCGAGGGGGCCGAGGAGCAGTTTGTGGCGGCCCTGGAGGAGTGGAGGGAGAAGGTGGGCTTGGAGGAAATGGTGCTCCTGGGACACAACCTTGGAGGATACCTGTCTGCTGCGTATACACTCAAATACCCACACAGGTGTGTACGTGTGTCCAAAACTCCCTTGCATAGAGAAACACAAACTTTCTACATTGTCTGATGCATTTTCTTTACTCCAACTGAACGAGCTGAGACTCGATAGACGTAGATGACATTTTGGCATGTATTTGTATCAAGTGACTGTGTGTTTTTGCGTTTGTGTGTGTGCGTGTCAAGGGTGAAGCATCTGCTGCTCGTGGAGCCGTGGGGCTTCCCAGCTCGTCCGGAGAACCCCAACCAAAGCTCCATCCCAATGTGGATCAGAATCGTGGGCGCCGTCATGAGCCCCTTCAACCCTCTGGCTGGTCTCAGGCTGGCTGGGCCTCTAGGTTCACACACACACACACACACGCACCCACATCCAAAACAGTTTGCATGTACCCCCCTTTGCTTAGGTACAAGTACTTAGGTACAAGTCAGTCATGGTAAATTTCCAGTGACATGTCATTGTACACAATTCTGATTTGTCCTCAAAGTCTGATTCTGGTAGCTGAGGCTCTGTCTGTAGAGGATCCATAGCTGTATCACTCCAGTTACCACTCAGTTCAGGGAAAAAGTTGTTTTAAGCAAGGAACGTGAAGTCAGGTGATCATTCAAGTAAAGCCTGTGTGAATGTAGGAAATGTAGGCCAATCAGATGAGATGAGCCTTTAATGTCTCCTAAGGTGGATACAGATACATACAGCACAATCAATAAAAGGTTTCCACAGTACATAATAAAAAACGTGGCTATGGGGCTGCTTTCTGTCGTCCGGTTTGTTTGCTGTTAAAATCATATGAATGTCCGGGACACCCTTGTTTTCTGGTCTGATCCTCAACACAGGGCCCATGCTGGTCCAGACAGTCAGGTCAGACTTCAAGCAGAAATACTCCTCCGTGTTCGACGACAACACGGTCTCTGACTACATATACCATCTGAACGCCCAGACCCCGAGGTGAGGACCCTGCACAGGTGCCTCACTGGTCCTGTTGCACACAGCCACACAGTCTTATACGTGAACTCTTTCAGTGGAGAGACCGCCTTCAAGAACATGACCATTCCCTACGCCTGGGCTAAGAGGCCCATGGTGGAGAGGGTCGGCCAGGTCCGGGCCGACATTCCCATTTCCTTCATCTACGGATCGCGCTCCAGCATCGACAGTGACTCTGGGTACGCACTAAAGAAAAGCAGACCAGAAGTGGAAATACGGGTAAGTTGCTTCCATTAAATCACTTTTTTCCCGGCCAATTCAGAAGATAATTTAAAAACGTAAAAGGTAGATGGATGAATACAGGGATAGACACAGGGGGTGTGAATTCCTTGCCTTCGCCCTGTGTCTGTAGGAATGGGTGAGACCACTGGGTACAAAGATAAGATAATGGAAGGGTGGATGAGTCGAGGAGGGGACGAATTCGCCAGTTCTTCCGGGATTGTTTACGACACGGGCGCTATCTGTCTGTCCCCCTAAACTCTGAGCTGTCGGTGTGTTCCAGGTGATCAGAGGGGCGGGCCATTACGTTTTCGCCGACCAGCCCGACGACTTCAACCGCGCAGTCCTCCAGGTCCTGGGCCGGGAGGAGGACAAAAGCCAGAGGGATGCGGAAACGTCCCAGGGAGACGCGCAAGAGGCCGCGGGGTTCAACTGAGCCCTGGGTTTTGACACTCGGCCTCTTTCTTTTTTTCTGTTTGTTTTTCTACGCACTTTACCCTGAAGAGAGACCCATCGCTGGCCCAGGACGCGCTGCTCATCGTTTCTACAGTCTGCCGCCTCCAGCCTCATGTAAAGAGATTGTTTTTGTAAATAAATGTGTGATGCAGTTTGTGTGGTGCCCTCTGTTCCAGTCCTTCCAAAAAATAAAAATAAAAGAGAGAGAGAGAGAGAACACGAAATCGTCTCTCCGGGGGAACGTCTTGCTTCGGGTGGAGGATGAGGCAAAGTCCACTGGATGTTCTTTGTCTGACCCTTCACCCACTGCGTGCGAGATATGAGGGGGGAGCAGAGTGGGGCAAAGGGCTGCCGTGTTTTTCAGGAACCCTGCTCTCCTCTCGAGGGACTCCCTGGCACGGGCTGTCCAGCAGGGGGCAGCACAGTAGCGGCGCGGCCCCGGTCTCTGCACAGGGGGGTGAGAGGGCGGCTCGGCACGGAGCACCCCGGCGCACGTAGAGTTGAGTGACCTACTCGGGAGACCTGGACAGTGATGCTCTGAGAGCAGTACGACACTGGGCTCTCTGCTAAGTCACAGCTGCGGTGACAGAATAGGGTCAGAGATGCGTGCCGGGCTAAAAATAAGCCCCCTGTATTGATGCGAGTTAAACAACGCGGCCCTCTTTTTTAATGGGAGACCTTCAGTTACCGTATACATGTGGGTCTGCGAAACACGTCTGGGGCGGGGAGGACACGGGTTCAACCTGACGGGTGTCCTCTGGCGTGACATTTTGTCGGATTGTTGGATGTGAAACTACACCCTGTTGAATTCATATTTAATGCTCTAATTTCCTCAGGGAGTGGAAGTTCCTAAAAAACAAGTGTTAATTAGATTACATGGATGGTTTCTCGAGTGGCTTTGTTGCAATGAAATGCGGCTTTTTCTCAAAACATTCATTTTCGGCCGTTTTCAGCATCACATTCTCTGCATGCTTCTTGTCCTGCGAGCTCCCTTTTTTTACCCGCTCCTGCAGACGTTTCTCAGTCTGATAATGGCCAGCCTGAACTGTCCCTTTGCATCACTCCACAAGAAGCCAAACGAGGCTTTATAAGGTTTTTCACACATGCTGCAGACCCTTACAACCCCATGTTGTGTTTGTGGTGTGGGGCAATGTCTTAACGAGTGTATCTTGTACCTGCGTGTTGTTCATCCATTCTGTTTATTGTTTTTCGCTAACCGATGTCACCCACAGGTGTTGTGTAAACAAGCTCAGCAATGTGCTAATAAAAGTTAGCCGGCGTGGAGATGGTTTGCGTGGGGTAAACACAGATGCACATGTTGCTAGATGGTTGCTAGAATATGCAAGGAATCTGTATGGGGTCTGTTGGTTAGACATACATCCATGTCCGTCCATTGTTTAGACCTTTTGGGGAGAAATCCAAGAAGTCTAATCTAAGGAGAGCTCCTTAACACGAACACTCAGCCACTTTTTTTTTTCTCTCCTGGGGGGGTAGATGGCGTTAAAAAAGCTGCAGTTTGGTAAACTGATGGAGGAGACGGGGGGGACGACATCCTGCAGACAGATCATTCCCGAGCCCTGACCGCGCCGGTCTTCGCCGGTGCAACTGTTACCTCTGCCCGTCTCCGTCTCCTCTGCAGACGTCAAGGCTGGCTCGCCCGAACTGTCTCCCGGCAACAGGGTAGCCACGGAGACCGAGCCTTTTGGATGGGCGACCTGCAGGAAGTGATGCGGCGCTTGGACGGGGTAATTATGGGTTGTTTGTTTTCTTGAGGACGCTGGCTGGCTGCTTGTCAAGGCGCCGAGGAACACTGGCCCTCTGCACAGCCTCTCTCTCTCTCGGGGGGGGGGGTTTGGAGCGTGCACAAACAGCGTGCCCGCGTCCATAATACTTGCTCAATAAGCTCGCAGCCCCATCCCTGCATCTCTCTCTCTCTCTCTCTCTCTCCGTCTGTGGCACCCACTCAGTCACATGGGCACGAAAATCGTTTCATTAGCAAAAGTGAAACAAGTGAGAGGAGGGAGCGAGCGTGGATGTTAATGAAGGCCTGAAATAACCGCACGCTGAAAGGTATCTGCCTGCTGCTGCGCCTCTACTGACAGACTCATCACAAGCACATTTGTGCACTTTGTAAAGCTCACAGTCAAATGTCCTTGATGTGCGAGGACAAGGTGTTATTTGACCGATTCCTCGGACTCCTTTCGGATCTTAACCTCAAGCAGGAGACGCTTGAATGCAAATCACGGGGGCTGTCCAGTACCTGCACCACTCTCTCTGCATGGTCTAATACAGTGGGCGTCCATCACCGATGGACTGTGCCTGCTTTTCATGTGGCAGTCCACGGACGTAATGAGATTCATGTACCCCCCCCCCCCACACACACACATCCCCCCCGGTGTCTGGACCGAACAATTATCGCCCGCTTATGAGTGACTGCTGATATTTACGATCCGGAGATGTATTTGTGCCGCCGGCGACAGCCAGGCTGACCTTTGCGTATCGTCAGATAGAGGGACAGTGTTCAGTGCCTCACAGCAAGACGGTCCCCGGTTTGATGCCCAGCCCTCCTGTCTGTGTGGGTTCTCTCAACCGGTGCGCCCCTTCCCTCCTACAGTCCAAAAACATACATGTTTAGGTCTTACTGCCCTGAGAGACTGACTGGTATGTGTGTTGATGTGAAGGTACAAAGCGGGTGAGACGATGAATGAACGAACGCCGGTCCGTGCTGCATCTCAGCACCCCTCTCTGAATCAAAGCGATATCTATCTATCCAGAGAGTTAATTTTCTATCCTGCAAATGATCCGAGAGGCGCAGTCATTCTCCCAAAGCTCCAGAAATTGTCGGTCTTTATGCAGTGAGAGCACTTCACAGCGCCTCGCAGCTCTCGCATTACACCCAAGGCGTCGGGAGCCTAATGATCACAGCGTTTCAGCTCTGACTGAGTGCGTCAGGAAAGACTAACAGAGCCGGAGCCGGAGTCTGCCAGCTGCTCGCTCATTCTCCGCAGACGCCGCACAGGAAAGGGCTGCCGATGTGATGACTTCTCTTCACCCCGCGAGAGGGGTGGAATGGAGCCGAAGGAGGCATTGAGACTCTGAAAAAAAAACGAGACTCGTTCTGTAGGCATCTCGGCGGTGACGTCACCGGGGGCCGCGAGTGAAGTGCCACTGATTCATGAGATCCTGAAAAGCGGGTTCATTTTCTCCCGATTCCGCACAGCCACATCTGGTCCCCTCAGCCACAGCCCGGCACCAGGCACATTTCCAGCTGTTTGTTTACCTGAGCTGGGGAGAACAGCGCAGCCCTTCGTTGCACACATTACTCCATTAGGCCTCCATTTTCACAGATAATTTATTGTAATTTATTTACGATTTCGTTATTCCGCACGCGGGTGACATACGTGAAACCTGGGTAAGGTGCAGTCGAGTGGTTTTTGCAGAAAAATAGATGCCAAATGGCATCATTAAAATGTCATGAATGTACATGTGCACCTCACAAGTTTAAGCTTAAATGGAGTATTTATTTTATGTTGGCAACCACATGTTGGCTTCAAGCTGATTGCCTGTCTTGCCATTCATAAACAATGTAGCTTTGCAATGTTACTGCTGGAGCAACTGGATCAATACCCGGGAATAGACTTTATATAAGTCATTATTCAACAAAGCCGAGGTAGAAGTGTTTTTTTTTCATTGTAGGTCTGCTTTAAGCACCTGAGAAATGTTTTTCGACTTCCCTAGTAAAGCCTGTTCAAGGCAATGAAGAGAAAAGAGAAGAGAAAAGGGGCTCAGCAAAGATCAATCATGACCACACTGAAGTTGCAAACAAAACTTTAAAAAGACAAGTCCAGTTATAACCTGGAAACTGCTCAAGGATTTTCTGGCTCGATGCATAACCATCATGTGGACCTGGAACTTTAAACAGGCCTCCCTTTCAAGTTCTGCGTCTATTCTTCTGTGACTCTCAGGCTCCCAGCCTCAGTAATGTTGGGGATGATTTAAAATAGAAGCTGGCACGCTGACTAAAAGAGGTGCTCCTCAGAGGTCTACCAAGTAATGCTTATTGTCACCTTTCAGACTATTTTCCCTTATTTTGGATAAAGGGCTTTCGGGTACAACCGAGATGTGGCTGGCGAGGAAATCTGCCATCCAGGCCGATGTCCCCGCCAGTAACCAGTAACTCGTGTTGTTTATCCAACTTATTTATTCTTCCCCGGACTACAATTCAATTTCACATCGGGGGTGGATTCAACGATCCTTATCTTTGCTTTCATTACACGAGGATCTCATATTCTCAGAGCTGTCACTGTGGAGCCAACCTGCAGTCACCTCGGCTCCTGTGCCTTATGATGATTTCCTGTGGAGCAGCAGTGTTGTGGCTCGTGTTGCCTGTTATAGCTTCGTCCCCCAGCTGCATCCTGACTTCTGCATGCTTCTTTTTTGTTGTTGTTGTTTGTTTTCCTTTCCGAGCCCATTTTTCCTCCTACATCCCTGCTTGCCGTTTTCTCCCTCCGCTCCTGGTCACATCATTTTGCTTTCACAGGGTTGTTTGTTGTTCAATTGCCGTGAACTCTGCTGTCCATGCCCATGTAACGCCTGTAACTGCGTTTTTTTGGTAGCACCGCTCCTGTGTTTGCCTTTCCCCGGGCCATCATGGCTTCTGAAAATGTGTCTTTAATTGACTTTCTTTCTGTGTCTCTCTCTCTCCCTCTCTCTCTCTGGCAGTCCTTGGTTTCACATTGTGTGAGATGGACAAACGCACTATTTCACACAAGCCATTTGTACACACACACACACACACACAAACACACACACACACGCCCACACACACACAGACTCACATAAGTACTCAAAACGCCCCATCCAAACAGTGTGTTTGTACTAGGAGACAAACTGCATGTGTGCATTGGTGTCTGCCTGTTTGTGTGTGTGCGGTTGTCTATGTTTTTTTTGTGAAACACATAGTCTGAGTAGCGTTGGGTGGGCATAGAAGACCCAAAGTTTTTTTTAATCTTAAATCATGAAAGCTCTGCAATGTCTCAGCATTTGTGTGTGTGTGTGTGTGTGTGTGTGCACACACACATTGGTTGCTTTGTTCCTTAGAGCAGTGTTATCGGCACCTCTGCTGACAGTACAGTTGCTGGAGCTCAGCTTCACTAGCCAACACAGCGAAGGTAGTGCTGACACACACACACACACACACACACACACACCCTTCAACCCGCATCTTGAAGCAGACTGAGCGTGTCCAAAAAATCAAGGTGGCACAAGGTGAGCGTAATTCTCAAGAGTTGTACATCTGAACATAATGTCATCCTTACACATTAGAGGGCATGTTCGTTTTTCCATCAGTGCAAATGTCACTTAAGGCTTAACATTAAGTCGCCGTTTGTGTTAATGCACTCCGACTTGCCAGAAGCAGATAATCTAGAGCCTGCTGCTGCGAGGGCCCGTGGATGGACTTTCCCTGCCAGGCTGCCAGATTGAGTCCCGCAAACAGCAAAGCAGTAAAAACGGCGTAAATGGCAGGAAGTCACTCGCACTCGCATTTTGGTTGCTAGGCTGGGAGTGCGCGGCGCGGCACGGATGCACGGACACAGATGCACGGACAGAGCGAGGT
Source organism: Karalla daura (assembly GCA_029224185.1). NCBI lineage: Eukaryota > Metazoa > Chordata > Actinopteri > Chaetodontiformes > Leiognathidae > Karalla > Karalla daura. The sequence continues at coordinate 6,673,637 of CM055205.1, read as the reverse complement.
GGCGATCAGGTGGCAGAGAGATCCCTGGCTGGCAGCGAGAGAGGATTGTGGCCTGATCTGACTGCTGCACGTGCCTCACACACACATGACATCCTCCTGTCTGACACCTGTCCCCGGTGCGCCATTCACTTTTTGCAAACCCTCGCTCGCTCACGTCTGCGTCTGTGTATGTGCGTGCGCGTGCTCTCCACCGTGGCGGCTTATGCTCTGCAGCTTGTTTGTGTGTACTGCAACATTTGGTCTGTGTGAGTGTGTGTGTGTGTGTCTGTGCCTGTGCGCATGTAAGCCTGTGGGTCACACGGGTTTATGTGTCCACCCCCGAAGCTCACTCTGGTCTGATCTGATTTCCTCCCAGCTGCCTGATGTGGAACAGTAGCCCAGATGTTGCAGAGATTACAGCTCCCTGCAGTGTTTGAGGGGAAGCGCCGAGACCATTCAGGAAAATAAACACAAAGGGAGAATGTGTACCGCGCGGCATCCCATGTTCTCCATGCAGATCATTTGTGTTTAAAGGGTTGCAAATGAGGCCAGAGTCGTTGCCCTTGTAACAACTATGGCCTCCATTTGGACAAAAGAGTCAAATGAGTAAATTTAAAATGTAACATAGATAAAAAAACATTTAAAAATTCACATAAAATCTATCATTGTTGCATTATGATAAAAAATCTCAAGAAAAACAGAACCACATGAAACCGATGATGAGGAGTTTTAAAAGTACCACTTTCAGAGTCAAATAAAAAGTGGAGCAAAAAGAAACATTTGCGTCTCAGTCTCGGCCCATGCAGCAATTTTGCAGAGCACTTCCATAAAGTCTGAGGACTCACAAGAGATGAACTAATGAACTGGAGCAGCGGACACAGAAAACCCTTTACTCTGCGCCTCGTGTTAAGCTCTAAAATCACTGACCCTTCATTTCCCATGAAGCAAAGCAACAGTGCCCCTTTGTCTCCCGTCTCATTATTCCTAATGACAACTAGTCTGGTCTCCATCAGAAAGAATTACTATGGCGAGTATGAAATGACTTTAAATGGACTCACTCTGTTGGGTTCCCTCACATATTCAGAGCGGTGCGAATGAATGTTTTTGCGTCCTCCTCTGACATGGCTGACAAAGTGCGTGCATTCACATAGCATGAAGCGCGTCCCGTCTGTCATCCTCCGACACTGGACTGAAGCCACGCTCTCATAAATAAGGAGGTCATGAGTCAATCAGGCAATTAGGGTTTCTGTTAGGCTCTCTCCACGCAGCCAGCTGTGTATTTCTGGTGGAGAATTAAAATCTATCAAAGTGATTAACCTAGTTGTTCTCGTTAGCCAAAACCACCAGTCTGCCTTAAAAAATATTAAACAAACACAAATTTCTCCACCTAGGAATTCAGTTTCTATGCTTCGATCACAGTGGACTTAAACATGCCCATGAGCACATTTCCATTACAGTTTTAAACTATTCCCGCAACGTGTTTGAATGTCTTACAAACCACCTCATGTCCTAAACATGTTTCTGAGATATCTGAGAGGTTTTTCAAAATGAGGGTGTTTCCATTCCCACTTTCTTTATTGCAATATTTACATCTGCACATTTCAAGGGGTGATAAAAACCGACCACCATGCAGAAATCAACAAACGGGCTTCATTCATAGCTTTCCATTTTAATAGATCTCTATCATATACATTACATACAGTACAATATGCTCAAGACAGATTTTATGGCACATCCATTTTTGTTGTACATTTTGCAGTCGCTGGTATTGCTGTGAGGCTACAGTACAGTGACCATCTGAAACTGTTAACGCAGGTAGGTAGGTAGGCAGGTAGGTAGGTAGGTAGGTAGGTCAACAGGTAGGTAGGTAGGTAGGTAGGCAGGTAGGTAGGTAGAGCAAGTAGATCGACCTCAGTGGGTAAGAATAAGGTTGCTACAGCAAAACACATGCACTGTCAAGTTATATATTCCACGAGGGGTGGGTCACACATCCAGTTACACAGACCAATAATTGAGGGGGCGGTGTTACTATGTTACTATTCAAACCCCGTCGATGTTTTCGTCTTGGAATGCGCTACAACAGTGGCTACCGTGATCCTGGAAGGCTGCGGGATGCGCAGGGTTAAGGTTCCGCCCGGCTGACTTTGAACCCAAAGAGCTGCCATTGCGTGATGATCATTTTTACTCTCGGTGTCGGGGAGGGGGAGGTGGGGGGGGGGGGGGCAGCACGTGTCTGGCTCCGGGTTCGACCCGGACCTTGACCATCCCGCAGGCGTGAAGAGTAATGGTGCATAAGGATCTAATTTTCGGGTTTCTACTGCGATACAACTTCACCGTCAACACTACAGGTACCGAGTACTGCTAGGAGGTTATTCACATATGTACAGAGCTCTGCTGTGTAAACCGTGCAGAGGCTTCTTGACGAGTGGGTGTGCATTACCTTTTCCGGGTCCGCAGAGCACGTTCGAGATAGAAAAATAAAACAGTGATAGACTACAAAATACTGTGCGCCGCCATCTCGCCTAAGTGCTGCTGTTCATTTCCACCCTGCTATTTGTCCTCACTGGAACGAGAACAGAACATCGCTCTCTCAGTCGGAATAAAAAAAACACGCGCTATGATTGTCTCAAAATAATTTAAAAAGTAAGGATATTAAAAAAGACGGCATCAAACCACAGCAAAAACCAATATGTAACATGACACTACAACTCACCAGCCCGTTGGCTTTCCTTGGAGTAAGCTTATCAGACAGAGACATGAGTGTGTTTGTGTGGATGTGCACACAATGTGAACATACAGTACATTGAAGTGTTCAGGAGGAGGGATGTGAGCGACTCCTCTATCTATGCCTAATGTCCCTTAATCAAAAACACACCAGTGGGTTAAAATGTCCCCTTAATGTCCTGTTTAATCTGCTGAAAGTGCTTCACATACTTGGCATGGCACCCAGTCTCCTCCATGGAGACTTTTTGCATTGCTAAATGTGCAAGGATGGCATTTGGACTTTCTCCCAGTATCCACCACAAGTGTTAAATAATGGGAAAAGAGCATAAAAAGCAAGAGCGGAAAAAAAGAAAAAAAAAAAAGAAAAAGGAAAAACGTCAACTCATAAGCCAGGGATGCAACAAAAGCAAAGATGATAACGGATGGACTGAGGTGGGTGGTGGAGGAGTGCGGAGGAGCAGCAGCAGCAGTGCCTGCGGTGGGCGTCTAGATGACCTGGCAGCAGCTGTGGGGGGTGGGGGTGCAGAGCAGCCCCTCCTTGGGGCTCCGGTGGATGTTGACAGACAGAGTCTTGTCGCTCAGAGGCATCTGCAGCACGCGGTTCTTCATGTTCCTGTGGTTCTCCCGGGCCAGGTCCAGCTCCCCCAGCCTCAGCGTGGCCGTGCGGGGCCCCTCCAGCAGGGGGTCCGCCACTGCGTCCCCCAGCGGCGGCTGCGGCTGGTACAGGTTCCCCCTGGGCGACGGCCCCCCCAGGAGCGACACCTTGTCCAGGCTGCCGGTGGAGCCGCCCATGCACATCCTCCACACGGGCCGGTCCTGGGCCTCGCCCCCGACGACGCCGCCCCCGCCCCCGCCGCTTCCCCCTCCGCCCCCTCCTCCTCCTCCTCCTCCTCCGCCCGTCAGGGTGTGGAACTGCGAGCTGAGGCACAGGCTCATGAGCTTCAAGCTCTCCACCAGGCCGCTGGCCGCTCGGGCCGTCCCCTTGCCTTGGCCTGATCCCGGGCTGGCGCAGTGGGTGGGGCTGTCCTGCCCTGACCCCCTCTTCTCGCCATCCTCCCTCCTGCCTTCCCTCTCGTCCCCTGCTCCGCCCGCTCTTGCCGGGTCGGGTTTAGCGTGGCTTTCCGTCTCGTCGTCACTCGTCTCGGAGCTGGGGGTGAAAGCGGCGACCGGCGCGTGCTTAGGCGAGGAGGTGAGCGTGGACGGCGACGGCGTCCTGGAGTTTAGATTGAGGCTGAGGCTGGGTTTGGCCAGGCCAAGTCCGCGCAGCTCCCACCTCTCCTCCTCTTCCTCATCCTCTTTATCCTCCTCGTGGATCTGGTTGAGAATGGGGGCGCTCATGCGCGATGTCAGCCGGTTTCCGGAGGTGGACGCGGACGAAGACGAGGAGGAGGAGGAGGTTTTGCAGCGGAGCACCACCTGAGCTGGCAGCGCCGAGGGGGATGAACATCTGTCCTCCTCGCCCTCTTCTTCCTCATCCTCCTCCACGCTGAACAGACTGGGACTGCGAGGCTTGCAGGGGCCCGCTGAGGCCAGAGGGCCCAGCCTGAGGGGGTTGGAGTGGGGCTTCACCAGAGGCCGGAGCCCCCTCTCCGGGTTCTGCCGTGCAGGCGGCGCCTGCGGCTGCTGCAGGCCGGGCGCCGGGCCGTGGTTCTCCTGCCGCTGGCTCAGGTCCAGCAGAGCCGTCTTGGGCCTGGGGCCTTTGTGGAGGCTCTCGGCACTGCGGGCTGGGGACTGCGGCCCTCCCGGGTGGGAGATACCTGGGCCCCCCAGGCCGTCACTGACGTCCTGGTGAACGTCCACTCTGGTGGGCCAGGACTGCCTGTGAAGGGTTAAATGACGGGAGGGTCAGCGGGTTCAACGTAATAGGTTTTTTTTTCTGATTTCAATAAAAGCACATAATGGAAATAAGCAAATGGAAATATTGATAGCAGGAGGGTGCGGCCTAGCATTTATTGCAGAGTAGGAAACAGTATGCCTACTCCTGTCCACAGTTAAACACAACTCCACTACTCCTATTCACTAATGAACACATTGCTTTGCCAGGAAATACAACCCCAATTCCAGGAATGACACAGCATAAAGCATAATTAAAACCCAATGTGATACAGTTCTATTTTGGACATATAATTAACTGGAGACAGTAAACACACAATACAGATTGTTTTCAGTTTTACCTCATCAATTTTTCAATTTTGGTGAATCCATAATATCATCCTGACTCCTATGACCCTTAGCACACATAATTTAAGACTTCCCTCCCAAAATGCTGTATTAATCCCTAAACTGACAGTAACATTATCTTCTATCTTTAAACACATGCTGAGAATACGCTACAACAGGAATACTGAATGAGGACACTGTTAATATTTAATTCTGAGTCCGTGGTTTGATTTAAAGATCCATCTTTTCATCTTCTCATCCATCTACCAACATCTGACTAATGGCACACTGACGCCGTGTTTACGTATTCCCATCACGTCAAATCAGATACGTTAAAAAGGGAAATAAAAACATCTGCATGGGATACGTAACGGCTGAGACGTGGCTTGATCTAGCGTGTTGTGAACACACAGATGGTCCTGATGTATAAAATATGAATCAAATGAGAGGTGGCATGGTCCCTGCTACAGAGTACAGAGTAGATTTTTTTGTTAGCACACACTCTATGTGCTATTTTAGTTTCTGACGTGTGGCCAATTCTCCTTTTGAATGCTTTTCACACATGTTCGCTCAGGATAACCATGAATTCAAAGGCATTAAAACCCTCAAAGGCCGCGTGATTTTTTTTCCTTCCGAAAATTGTGAAGGCTTTGCTTCCTCGGTATCGAAAACAGAGACAGCTTTTCCTGCTTTGTCTCAAGACATTTGCGGTGCAGAATCCTTGACAACGATGCTGACCTCCACCCTTTCCTCTATTCTCAGTCTGTCCCTCTCTCCGCTGAAAAAGGGCTGCGTCCGTCCATCTCCTGTCAAACTCGTCTTCTGGAAACTGGCAGAACGCAGCAGTGCGGAGGCAGCAGCCTGTCCGTCTGCCTCCAGAAACTGTGCGTCTGTGTGTTTTTGTCAGACTCGCTGTCATGGGTCAGCCGGGGTCTGAACCAAATTTTGAGGGCTTGGCTTTAGGGTTAGAGTCTCTCCTTGTGGGTTTAGATATTTGTGTGTGACTATGTGCATGTGTGTGTGTGTGTGTGTGTGTACCTGAACTGGGCCTTGCTGGGGCTGGGCGACCGTGTCTGGCTGTGCTGCTCTTTCTCCTGCCTCTCTCTCAGCATCCTCTCAGCCAGCAGGAAGTACGTAGCTGTGATGTGGTTGTACTGATTCGACTCCAGAGCCCTGAGAATGTGGGGTGAAAGGCAAACTTGAATTCCCGCGCACACACACACACGCACACACACACACGCTCACAGACAGACACACAAACACATGGCCTCGCTCATATACGCACGCATATCAAACTGATCGACACCGAGCGCCAGTGATGGGGGTGCAGATTTAATCTGACATGGCAGCAGCTCAGGATTGACTGCCAGCTGCTTGTTAATGGCAATTAAACTGTTGACGACACTCAATTAAGCTTCCGTCGGCCTTGGGGGACCGTGGCGAATTTTTGGAGATTACACGGGGGGAAAAACATTTTTGCATATGTGAGATGTGCAGGATCTGATTTCACCACATAAATCGTGTGGCTGGATCTACTATGACAGTGTTTGTCCAGGATCCAGGTGCAGCCGATATGGTGAAAAAATAGCAAAAATATATTTTTTTGTTATTTTAGGCTAAAACTAGCTAATTACCAATCATCCTCTAATTCTTCATACATAATCTTCCTATGTAACTGACCCAACACAAGCTAAATAAGTTTAGTTTATCTTAGCGTAGCGTGCCAGGGAAAGCAAATCCTTATCTTAGCAGACTGAGGTCACATTAGCAAGTCCTGTAACATTTTCCACACTTAGGCTAGTTTAGCTTAGCTTAGTTTAGCTTAGCATAGCATGCCAGGGAAAGCAAATCCTTAGCTTGGCAGACTGAGGTCACATTGGCAAGTCTTCATTAAATATGCCCAGTAGAGGTGTGTTTTGCTGTGTTTGGTTATTTACTAAAACGACCCTGTGCTTGAGATTCACGGACACGTACTCGGTTATAGCGTCTCGGTCTGCGATGGCGCCCAGCACCATGCGCTGGATGATGGAGCCGTGCTCCTCCTCCGACAGGCTGCGGTGCGACACCAGCGGCGTGGACAGCTTGGTGGCCGGGGACGGGTCTACGCCTTGGAGCCATTCGTGGGCCTCGATCTCCTCTAGGGTGGCTCGCTTCTTGGGGTCCCGCTGCAGCATATGTGCTATGAGACTAGAGGGGATCACACGGGAAATAAATGGTCAGATTCATGTGACGCTCCCCTAGCATATCATGTCCAAATCAGAACAGAATTGTGTTGATGAGATGGAACATTATAAAACTGCTACTTCATATCAGTAAATGACAAAACTGGAGACATCGAGTTCCTTCTTAAAATCTGAAAGACGGCCTCGCTAAAAATAAGCCTGTGCCACGCGCACTGGGAGTCCTTCAGACATTTAGACAGGTTTTTTTAAAAACCGTCGAGTGGGCAAATTTTCCACAAGAGAAAATAGAAAACAAATAATCAATCACCCTGCACAACCTCACCATCACAGTTTACAAAGCAGCCTCAGTTTAACCTTTGACCTGCTGTAATTGCCATCGTTTGTGTAATGGCTTCCCTTTGAAACGGGGAACTTTTGCAACATTTTGAAATAGTCTTTTTCTGTTTTGCCTCCAAATAAGCATGTGATAGTGCTGAATTGGCTAAATTATCATCGTATTCAAACCTTTTTGACTGAAAGCGCATGTTTATCCTGCTGCATCACGACGTGTAATGCCCTTATTACTGATTTAGGCAGTGGCCACATATTGCCCCACCTCTGACGGTGCCATATGTCTGCATCTAAATGACTGGGTGTTAGAAATGAGCTGCTGGACGCACAGCTGATGACTGAGCTGGGGATTGTGAAGCATGCATATGGACCTTGTGTCAATAATCAGACCTAAAATGAGTCATTAACAAAACTAACGTCAGAGGCCGCATCAGTTGCACAAAATAGAAGTGCCACAGGCCACAAACAAGCACGGGTATCTGAAGTACTGTGTACAGATCAACATAAACTAATGACGTTGTGTCTGAAATCACTGTGTTTCCAAAGTCGGAGCTGTTTGAAATATAGCCAGCTTCTGTGTTGCCCTTGACTGTGGTGAAACCCTCGCAATGTTAAAAATAGAGGGCCGATTTTTGAAGGGTGCATTAGATACACTTAACGCAGCGCTGCATCTGTGGATGAGCGGCCGACTGCCGCAGCGAGCGAAAAGCAGGACAACGAAAAGGCAGCGGAGGAGAGGAGAGGAGAGGAGAGGAGAGGCCGCTCCTCCTTTCTTCACATATCTACAGATATGAAATATGCAGCAGCTGCAGAGTACTCCGTCCATCCGTGTGTCTCCGGGTGCGTGCGTGGTACTCACTCTCGGCATGCATGGGAGATGTGCGGAGGCACCGTGTATTTACAGTCCATGATCATAGTCAGCGTCTCGCTGTCGTTGGCCTCCTGGAAGGGAGGCTGCCCACACACCAGCATGAAGAGGATCACCCCCAGACTCCAGATATCTGCAGACACACACACGCGCACACACACACACATCTGTTCAGAGCCCAGTCATGCAGGTCTGACACGGGAGGCGGGGAGGTTTTAAAGCAGCACAGCCGCAGAAATTCAACAGAAATAAGACGGAGAGCTGCGAGGTGAAGCACGCGTGTCCTTCCTGCTCAGTGACCTACATATGCAAAAAGAAGAGCCCTCTCTCCGCCACAGTTCAAATGAAGCATGAATTATATTCGATCAGAGCCATTTCCATAAATATGTACTGGCTTAGGACACATCTGTCTGACCCGGGATGAGGCTCCGCACTGCTGCCTGCCGCCGGCGTCCTGCTCCACACACACACACACACACACACACACACACACACACACACACACACACACACACACACACACACACACCGATGTGCTCGCACAGGCCTGTGAAAGTGGGTTAACGTGTTCATCCCTCAAAGCTTCATACAAATGCTAATTTCATGGAACAGTTCTCTCGCTCCGATTATCCGTGGTAAAAGAGCAACTTTCTGCTCTGGGCGTTCGCCGCCACTCCGGTCATCAGGATGGTCCACTGACACACATTCGCCACGCGCGCGCGACGAGCTGGGGGGGGATGGGGGATGGTGACCGTGTCACACTTCAAGTCTCCTACCTGGGGTTTGACTGGACAAATGGTTTCGGACGACTCCTATTCTGGGATTTTTTTTTTGTTTCGTTATTGTCATTTTTACATTCATGAGTCATACTGTGGTGTGTCAGAGATCAAGGCTTGTGAAAGCCACATAACCTTGTGGTAGAGGCAAAGAAACGCTATTTGTGGCAGACTCAGTCAACAAAAGCAATGTGAAACCCCAGTGTGTGCCTGAGTGAGACGGTTGCCTTCATCTTAGTTTCCTTTCTGTGTTTAAACGAAAGGTTTGTTCATTCTTCCGTGTGATTACCACAGACTAATCAGTAGATGATGACAATAAATAATGAAATGGAATAATAACCTTTTAATCTGGGTACAATTTACAGCTCGAGAATGTTGGAGACGGAGCAAACAAGATTTAGCTCCGAAGCCACGGCTGAAGTAAAAAGAACTATTTATTACAGGGCTGTGAGCTTTGCTGGGCAGCTGTTTAACATTGTATGGTGTTTGTTGAAAGATGTGGGCGCATAAAACAGCACACGCATGTGCGAGAGGAAATCCTGGAGTACACGGGTAAAACCCGACACGGACACAATTTCCTAATCCCTGACCGGGGACGTGAACCTGGCACCTTCTTGCTGCGAGGTGCCCACAGCGCCAACCACTCACTGGCTCAGAAGGAGACACGTTCAAGGAGGGGACACAGTGCACATCAGCTCGTTACACTTAAGTCTTGAGCCTTTCCCTGAAAAAAAAAAGCGGAGAGGAAAAAGCGAGGCGCACTGGCGACAGTGGGCTTCCCCTCCCCTTCGGCCCCGCCGCCGCGTCCTCACGTCCCATCGTCTGCCAGGGGGGCGCTGGAGGTTTGGGTCTGGGGGGGGGCGAGACGTGCCGGTTTGCCGTGGGTGGCGGGTATCTATTGCCGTGCGGCTGTGAAGGAGCGTCTCATGCTGCCGGCGGGAGAGGGGAGCGGATGCTGCTGCTGCAGTCCCCGCGTTACCCCCTCGCCAGGCGTATCCTAGCAACCGTGACCCTGCTCCCTCATCACTTGCGTCAGCGGGCCGCCAAACTTCCTTCCCCGATAACTTTATTTATAAACCAGATGGCGGACGCGTCTCTGGATGGAGCTGCCCGCGTCACCGCGCATTAGTTTCACACGAGCGAAACGACGCTGGTTACTCACTGGTGACAGCTGGGAGTGTAAACATCCTCTTTTTTTCCCCCTTTTTTTTCTTTTGCCGTCCCCGTGTCGCATTTTCACACCAATTGCTTCCCTGTGATAGGCGAGCACCCCTCCCCCGGGCCCTGACACCGCTAACCTCGAGGCCGAGCGGGCCGAGCGCCGCATCCTGTCCTGCTGATCGTTACGCAACGTTTTCGAAGAAAAAAAGAAAAGAAAAGAAAAAAGAAAAAAAAAGGGACAGAAAGAAAACTCCCACTTCTGTGTTTTCATTACACACAGATATGCTCTGAATAATGCATCACGCCCAGGATATGTTCTTTGTAATTGCTATTAGGTAAGTTCACATTTCTTTTTTCCGCCGAAATGCAGCGTGTGCTCGTTGGAGAGGAAGCAGAAATCTATATTTAAATTTCCATTTAGCGGAGACAAAAAGGAACGCGCCCACGCGCTGCATTACATCGAGGCACACATGTCTTTTCATAGCACTTATTAGTCCGTCATCTGTTCCCCAAAGTGAGCGCACATGCTCGCACTTTCTTGTCACTCCCTTCGAATTTGCTGCATGGAATACAATTTCACACACTTCTGTGCGATGACTCCATCCTCCGACCACTTCCCGTGCACGCCGTTAACTATTCACTCCCCTCCCACTGGAGGAGCTGAGGTCGAGGCTGACACAAAGCCGTAGCTGGGGGACTATTAGCTGGAAGAACGTCAGCATTTTCCTCTTTTCTTGTCCCATGTTACATTAGATAGTGGATAGATAAAACAACACTGAAAATCTTTGTCCTCTGCAGGCCCCGGTGGCCTGATGCTCTGGCACGTGACAGAATGCAGATTCCTCTTCTGGTAAAAGCATTTGATTCACAAATGTAGCCTTTTCTCTGCCTTTCTCGCAGCTTGCTAATTGGCTCCCTCCAAACCGCCCGTTCTACCGCCGCCCCCCCCTCTATTTTCCCCCCTTCTTTTCATCTCAAATTATTTTCAGCACTCTCTCGAAAGGGCAGGCAAACAACTCCAAACAGGCCCGGCCTGCGAGAGCCGAGCCGGCACGGCCTCTTTATCTATGGCAGCGGAGTGGGCCCGGATCCACGGGGCAGGGCGCCAGCAGGCCTCAGCGCCCCGCAGACTGTCAGCAGGTAGCCTGGCACCGGCCACAACCCCGGGACAGGCTCCCTCCAAGCCCGCCACGTCGGGGGCTGCCGATGGGGGGCGGCTAATCCGCACGGCCGAGGCGGCGTCCTCGTCACATTTTGGGAGCGTCCGCAGACGGACGAGCAAACACCGAAAACGCTCGGACGCAGCAGCCTCGGAGTACCGGAGGAGCCACAACGTCTCCCTAACCCATCACGCTTCATTTCCCTGCACGCCCCTCTGTTTCATCTCTTTTCCCGTCGCATTTTAATTCGAGATGGGGCCCCGGCGAGGACCGACGGGCGGCGCGGGAGGAGAGAGAGCGCCGAGGAGTCTGAGGAAAAGCAATTTCAGCCCCGGCCGGGTATCAGATTTTATTAGACACAGAGAGGCCGGGATTGTCGATGAGCCGCGCACGCAAATAAATTGCAGGTGTAAGATTGCAGTTCCGCGGATTAGGATGCGGTCTAATTTCCGAACTTGCCGGCCGCGATCAAACCGTGTGAACTCTGAGCCGCTCCTCTCCCTCTATCAGCCGGACGATAAGGCCGCCACTGTGTCAAGTTGTCCGCGCCGCCCCGGCCAAAGTGCTGTAGGTTACGCGGTGTGGTCAAAGTGCGTGCGGCGCTGTCATATCAGCTGATAGGGCGTGTGAATGTGAGACAGCAGGCAACCCGGGCCGACATATATATGCGGCAGAGGACAGCTTGTTCTGCTATTGGGAGCACGCAGTGGACTTTGGACCGGCCCAGCCCATCCCAGCTCAGGTAACCCCCCCACCCCCACCACGTCCAAGCTACCCTCCTTTCATAAACCAAAGAAGTGGACATCGGCCCACTGCACAAGCCGGAGCTGTGAGCTGCGTCTCCTCTCTGGACTCACCCACGGCCGGCGCGTCATACTCGTCTCCCAGCAGGATCTCGGGAGCGGAGTAGGCCAGCGAGCCGCAGGAGGTGTTGAGCTTCTTCCCGGGCTGAAAGCGGTTGCTGAAGCCAAAGTCAGTGAGCTTGACGACGCCCTGCTTCTCAAAGAACACCACGTTCTCGGGCTTCAGGTCCCTGTGCACCACGTGCAGCCGGTGGCAGTAGGAGATGGCGTGGACTATTTGGGCAAAGTAGCACTTGGCCACCTTGGAGAGGGGAAGCAGAAATGGCGGTGCAGAATTAGGCCTTGTGAGAGTTTGCAGGAGGCCAAGTTGTTCATTTATGCTGGAAGGAAAACGAATCTGTCCAGCAAAACGACAACATCACGTTTATGACACACAACAACATGCAAAAGAGCACACAGAATCTTCACAGTAAACAATGAAGACTAAAAACAGCATAGAATCAGTAAATTGGTCTAAAATATATATATATGTATATAATATAAGCATATAATAAGAGCAATGATAATAGTAATACTATAAATAATAGAAAATTGGAGAGAGAGAAATGTGATGCTAAGCTATGGCACACTGGTTTTAGTGTGTGTCTGTGTCCACACATATCTGGTGCCCTTTCATGCCTATCTGGCAACCTGGTATGTAAGCTTTACGCCGACTGGCCTGCCGCTCACATGAGTTGGTCGCGTGACTTGACGTTCCTTGCTAGACAGACGACGGAGCATGCTTTTCCTGAGCTAAGTGGTAACCGGGGTGATAAAGCATAAACTTCCCCAAACTACTGCCTCACAGTCGCGTGACTTCATCTAATCGTGTACGTTTAAGCGCGTCAGACGTTGACATTTACACACGAACGAGGTGGGTAAGGCCCCATCTATCCTCAGGTACAGCCTGTGGATATTCAGCAGAGCCGGGGCGAAGTGGCCTCTCACCGTACGTGTCCTTTAAGACTGGAGCTTGACAAGAAACAAAGACACCTCTTCTCCTGCAGTGAGCCGAAACAGAGGCACCGCTTTCATGTCTGGCCATTTTAAGAGGTAACAAGCTAAAACTGTCCCACACTACCACTTCATAGCGTGAGAACACTGTGTTCTCCCTCACTGCCTCATTTTCAAAGTTGCACAGTTCCCGTTGCCTTGAAAGAATCTGTATGCGCGGCGCAACGGTGAGTGTCTGACTACCTTTGAACCGTCTCCCACTTGAGACGGGTCTCAGCTCGAATCAAAAAGAGCGAAATCCACACGATGGCCCGTACGGGCGTACGTGTCAGCGATTCTTCGGAACAGAAGGGGGAGTTCCAGAGACAGCTGACAGATCGCCTTCCTGACCAGGTCTTAAGCCGAGGCTTTCGAAAAGGCTGAGCCTTCATCCCGCGGGCCGCAGCAGCCCCACTCACCTCCTCGGCCAGGCCGCCGTCGTGCTTCATGATGCAGTCGTACATGTCCCCTCCGTCTCCCAGCTCCAGGATGAGGTAGAGCTTGGTGGCCGTGTCGATGACCTCGTAGAGGCGCACCACGTTGGGGTGCTGCACCATCTTCATGCATCGCACCTCCTGGAAAAGGTGGCCCCTCGCCACCGGGTCGAGCTTGGTCTTATCGATCACCTTCACCGCAACCTGGAAAAGCCCCACCGGTGATGATTAGAGATCCCCCCCGATCCACAACAATCAGCCGCTGCTTTTGCATGCTGCAGAAGACGCTCAAAGCAAAGCAGATTACTGCCGATGTCGGTAGTGATACGAGAGATAATGTGACGCTTATCAACTAAAAACATTGCGACCATTTTGGGTTTAGTCTTATCAGGCCTTCAGAGAAATCACGTGACGGATATAAAACATTTATCCATAGTCAGAGCAAATGGCTCCACTGTTCATCTGGCTTTAACTCACATCTCTAAGGCTGTTACAACTCATCCCCTTTCTGTGTGTCTGACTCTACCGGGGAGGCTGAATCCATCCACAGCGAGCAGATATGAGTGAATTCAGAAAGATTTGCAGATTTAGACGTTGGCTACCTTTTCCCCCGTGAATACGTGCCGGGCCAGCTTGACCACAGCGAAGTGTCCCCGGCCCAGCGTCTTGTCCAGGTCGTACAACCCGGCGATCTTTCCATCGTGATGGCGTTTGAGCCCCGCCATGGCGGCGGCTGCGGGCGGCGGGACGGGGGGAGCGAGCGGCTGCTTTCTGTGGCCTGCTGGTCGGCGCTCACTCCTCCATCCTCCCTCCGGGTGAGAAGAAGTTAGGCCGGGCCCGTGGCAGTGGTGCGGCCAGTCAGAGACCAGCTGCCGGTCACTCCGGGACGCTTGAGAGAGAGGTGGCGGTAAGACTCCCTGCTGCTTTGGCGACTGAAATATTCACAAGGCTACGTTTGCTCCGTTCAGCTCAGTCCCATCTTCTCCTGATCTGAGGGTGAAAATGGTGCAGAGAGAGAGAGAGAGAGAGAGAGAGAGAGAAAGGAAATTCACCCTTTTGTACTGACAACATGACACCTGAATGGAAATGAAATTGCTGCGCTAGAAGCGATCCCCACACCGGCTCTGTATGTTACGGCAGACCTTAAGTGGTTGAATTGGGTAGTTATCCCTGGTGCAAACATAGAAGCTATGGAACATCGGTTTCATCAGAAATGTCTCAAAGGCCATTCTACAAACCTCTTTGCAGGCCTATTTTTGCTGTGGGAATATCACGGCCTGCTTCCGCACATATCTGATGCCCTTTTTAGGCTTATCTGGCAACCGCACAAAAGCTGTGCATCAACTGGCTGTCCTGCCTGTCACTCACATGAATGATTACATAACTTTACTTTCCTTGCTAAACAACAGTGCTTAGCGACTCTTTCCTGAACTACGTGCTAACTGGAGCGATAGAGCTGTGGAGCAGGTACACGTCCAGCTTTATATATTTAGGACAGTCACAGGATAAATCAGATACTTTGGGAGAACCATGAATGCATTCACTGCTCTTTCACCAGAAACTTCACCAAACTACTGCCTAACAGACCTCTCAGTGTCTGAATATGAAAGAATAAGGACAGGTTGACTTTAACAACTGTATCTCTGAGAGGAGAAACAAAGTGTCTCATTTCTTCACTTGCGACTAAAAACAGAAACCAAACCAAACACGAGACGTTTGCCCCCATGTGCAGGTCCATCTGACAGGTTGTGTCCTGCGGCGCTTTAAGCAAAAAGCCAGCACAATGACACGATTCACAATTCCTCCAACAGCTGCTGATATATTTGTGTTTCAGTCCAAATCAGTGTGACTCAAAGCTTAGTATCATCCAACAAGTTAACATGTCGCGTCATCCTCCAAAAATGATCTCTGGGGCGACAGAACCACAGCCACTCTTGGCCAATTCCTCTCAAACACCAGCCTGCTCACGCGTCTGACCCTGTGCTCCGCAACTGTCGTCATTCCCAGGGTTGCTTCACTGAGAAACAGAGCCTCCAGGGGCGGCATGCCTTTCCTCTTCCAGGAATCTACCTGCATGCCAAGAACTCAGGATGGCAAAGAAAAAACACACACAAAAAAAACAAAAACACAATGTAGGAACATTCCTGGGAGGTGATCCTGGGTTAGGCGTGCTCACCTGGATTCACAGAGACAACAGGAAACCATAATAAGTGTTGCCAGGGAGCACGCCCAGCACTGTAAACCAGACGCACTCTGGATGAGTAGGAGTACGGCGATGACAGCGATGAGCACGCCGACTCTAACAAAGCAGCGGCCTGCGGTTGCTGAAACCACTTCTGAGAGACCCCCCCTCCCCCCAACAAAAAACAAAAAACAAAAAAAGCTCTTTGGGGTTGTTTTTCTGTGATCCTCACTCAGAGGGGATTGTACCTGTGAGAGAGGAGTGAGTCATTTCTCCTACAATAGCGAGGTGACATCTCAATCTGTCTCCGCTCCGTCTCCACACGAAAGCAATCTCAACGTTTCCCAGCACTTTGCCTGACGCCGACAACATGCAAGGTGTTGATGTTTGGAAAATCAGAGAGCAGAGA
Organism: Karalla daura; assembly: GCA_029224185.1. NCBI lineage: Eukaryota > Metazoa > Chordata > Actinopteri > Chaetodontiformes > Leiognathidae > Karalla > Karalla daura. Next base: position 6,657,436 of record CM055205.1, on the reverse strand, counting down.
CACACACACTATTCACATACACACACACACACACACATACACACACACGTGCCGACAAACACACGCAGACGGCTTAGGCTGACGAGGCAGGTGAGGCGAGTTCAAACCAGGATCTGCTTAAATCTGGACATCTTATTTACCTGTGTGCGTGTGCGTGTGTGCGTGCGCGTGTGAGTAATCACTTGATTGCTATGAACGAGGTGACGGCTGAAATTAGTGGCTGAGAATGCGTGTCACGATAAAGCCATCGGTATGTTAATTGCGATACCAGTCGGCCCTGTTGCCTGGCTGACATGCAACACACAAGGCAGTTGTGTAGGAGTCACGCATGCCTCCAGTTTGGTTACATAAGTGTTCGAGGCGCTGCCGTTGTATTGATTTACAACATAGTGGCGTTCCCTTGTTGTGCACACAGACACACACACAGACACACACATATGAGGTCAAGGACCTGATATAATGGCCACATTCATGGCCCGGGTCACAGGAAATTTAGCTTCCTGGTACACTGGGTTGAGATGCAGAGTGTCCCAGAAAGGCACAAGTTAGTTCACGAGGTTCAGACACAAGTCGCAGCTGGCACATTTAGACACTGTTTTCCGAAGATATGATATTACGTCTGAGGAAAAACTGAGAAATGAGACACTTTTGTTTTGTTTTGTTTTGTTTTCTTCAGATTGATAGACGATGTATGTGATACCAACAAAGTTTTGGCAGCAACTTAAGTGACTTATCCTTGTAGGATTAAACAACCATATTTAAACACACACAGCAAGAGACCTCTCACAGCAAGAGGGTCACTGGTTTGTGTCCCTGACCAAAGGCTTTTCTGTGTGGAGATTGTCTGCTCTTCCTCTGTCTGTATGGGTTTTCTCTACAGTCTAGTCTATAGTGTCTTCCAGCAGTGCAAAAGCATGCACGTCTAGGTCAACTGGAGACTCTAACTTGCGCCTAGGTGCGAATGTGAGAGCAAATGGTGTATGTCATGTAATGGACAGACAACTGAACTGTCCAGGGTGCATCCCCTGCCTTCACTCTGTGTGCGCTGGAGATAGGCACCAACAGACCCCTACGACACCATTAGGTACAAGGCGGGCGAGATAATGGATGGAGCTAGACACAGTGCACATTGTGCTCCGGGAACACAATTGCATTTATTCAGCATTCGAGCACTGTACACACTGTAAAGGCTGCCATAAAGAAGTCACTCTGAACTCGGTGCACAACACCACAGAAACACTTAACATCTCTAGATGAATGTGTGCTGGCCTGGGATAGGCCCCAGCAGACCCCTGGGACTCCATTAAGATACAAAGTGGATAAGATAATGGACGGATGGATGGATTATTGATAAGGCATCATTATGTATCTTCCCCTGCACTGTCATTGAAGCCGGGCAGACTGTTGTACACTGTTTATCCATTCCATAGAGCTGCGGCTGCTCTCATGGAACACACACGCGCGCGCACACGCACGCACGCACACACATCGCTGCGCTGTCAACATGCTTGCCGGCTGCATCCACAATAACATGACAGCGCGGTGCAGTCTGCGCCAACCGCGCACCTACTTCAAGGATGCGCAAGAAAAGAGGGGATAAAGCCAGCCAACTTGACACACATTACTACACGGGCCCACGGCAGCAGCCTGCAGACTTACCACTGAGGAACGTGAAGCGGCCCCGGCCTGTCCGGTCTGTGCCCTCTGAACGAGTCTGCGGATCCTCTTCGACTGCCCCCCCTGACAACGACCCGTCCCGGGATTAATCCACTGAGTCCCGGTGTGGAGTCTGTCACACTGTCAACTCAGCCTCCCTCTCCCTCTCCCTCTCGCTGTCCCCGCACCCCCCTCTGCTCCGTCAGCACGGTCAAGCCGGCGCAGGCAGCAGACGCACGGCGAGACCGTCCTTTCAAAATAAAAGCCTTAAAAGAATAATAATAATAATAAAAGAATTATATCGTATACATGTCATAACCTCATCACAACATCATGATTATACGCAGAAATGTAGACATGTGCAAACTAAAGAAATTATTCATAATCACCCTGCAGTGCATTCATTATCTCACCTACTATACTAATACCAATTGGTGTCTCATTCAAACCTAATGGCAATTTAGAGTGTCCAGTCAATCATAAGGCTTGTTTTGATAATTTATCACTTATTTACCTGGCAATGTAGAATAACAGCAGCCATGTGACCACTTTATGAATTGCTATCAGTATGAGTTTTGAATAGAGCGTCAGACAAAAGGCCGTTCCACCATGATTTAGATTTTGGTGTTACCTGTTACCTCACAGGAGTCTGGTGACAGACAGGTCCAACACACGCTGGCCCAGCACACAGGCAGTAATGAAACATCCTGTGGACAGATCGCCATTCCATTGAAGGGCACACACGTACCATTAACTCTCAAACATAAGGCCAATTAGAGTCTGCAGTTAACATTAATACATGTTTCTGGACTGGTGAAGGAAATTGCAGCACTTTCAGAAAACCTTTGCAAACACAGAGAACATGCAAACAGAAACGGATGGTATGCAAACCAATGACACTCCCACTGAGGCCGTTGCATAACTGCTTGGCACTTGTCTGTGACAATGCAGAAAGAAGGTAGAACTTGTGTCTTTTTATTGAAAAGAGGGGGGAAATGACCAGCAAAATTATAAGAAAGATCGACGTAAGCCCTCGTATTTCCTGACAGGATCCTTGACATGCAGCCGTCGTACTCCTTGCCCTACCAAACGCAACCGGCTTTCTGGGCTGTGCTTTTATTGTGAAGGGAGCGTGCCTAGTGTTTCCTGCAGCGTTCTTCGTGAATGACGAGCTCCGTCACCACTGCGCCTCGGTGCCTGCTCTCTGACGTCGGAGCTACGCTGACAGAGCAGCGTGTTTATCGGGCCCCATGATGGGAACACACTGTGTGCTTTCTCTGCGGCTGCCGCTCAGCCAGAAACTCATGTCCAGCGCGAGACCCCAAACACTCCACTGCCGTTTACGTAATAGTGCGCTTTTATACGTAAAGTGTACGTAAAGTGTCAATCAAAGCCAGGAGCGAGTGGTCCCACCCCCAGGCCTCATTAACCAATCTGGTTCTAAACATATACCCACAGTACTAAAACAATGAATATAATTCTGTTCTATTCTGACCCTGCTGCTATTACACAATATATGAGTTCAACGCAGTGGTGTATTCGAGGGACGAAGTGCAAGTTTGACGCTTCCCTTTGCACACTATGGCCGCAAACACTTTAACACCCCTGTGTGTTCACTACAGAGGGCTTGGGACGTGTAAAATTGAGCTGTGGGCATGTCGAAACCCTTTCATTTGATTTTCTGCTTCTTCCCAGTTAAAAATAAAAGACAAAGGGAGCGAGGGGAACTGTAGTACAACAGTGCCCCCCAGCGGGTGAAATAGTTGTTGAACCTAAACAAAGGGATCTTTTTATATTGAAATTCGTTGCTTTAAGGGTTGCATATCAAACCCACATGTGCAGTTAACATGCTGCCATGGGATGAAAGGAATCCTACTAAAAAATACTTACAAATCCTAAAGCAACTCAACCAGTATCACCAATGTCTGTGGAATTAATCTCTGTAGGGGCTCTATTATATTGCACTGAACTAATTTTAAATCAGCACATTCGAGGTGTGTTAAATGAAGGAAAACGGCTCTCATTTCATGCCAAACCTGAGCTAATGGGACCAGTCATACTGGAAATCATTTGTATAGCAGACCAATCATACAGCTCATCCAGAGTATTCAATATGATTTATAATACAATACTGTTTATGGAGTTACTGATTGTGGTATGTGTAAGACAGATGCTCTCACATGGTTAAAATATTGTCAAGCAACCTCCATGTGAACAACCGTCCAAGAAATGTGCCACAGTTAAGTTTGGCTGTTAGTGGTCTGTAGAACGACACTTGTAAAAATTCAAAGACACTACATGGTTTACCAGGTAGACAAAAAAGCAGAGACAGGTGAACAACTGAACAGGAGATTTATTTGATGAAAACTGTTCACTTCTTTGCTGCTTCCTTCTGGAGCTTCTTCACCTCGTGCCTGATGATCTTGTTTCTCTGTAAATGTCAAAAAAGAAGGACATTAGGCATACTCATTTAAGATATGCTCAGACCGTAGTGTGATCAGCACTTGACTTTTAGAGTTAAGGGGTGTTGAGGAAACTAGAGCTGGAAGGTACATCAGTGGACCAACCAGTGAGCACACAGATGTTACACAAATGCCATTGACATTTTGTTTGCAGCCACTGTCTGAGAAAGCTTTGGCCATTTTCAGCTCAGTTACCCCAGTACAAACAGAATTACGCCTCACGGAGCAAACTGAACAGTCAGGGTATGTTTAATAGATCATTATAGCGAGCAAATCAAGGCCACCCATCCAAGAAACAGACAATTTATGACTGGGACTGTGGTCAACATTGACAGTCATACTAAAATGAACGCCACCATAGAAAATGATAGGTGCCCAATTAAACAGTCCCAGTAGATAGTTATGTGGACAGCAATACCTGAATCTGACAGATTTTAGTAATAGCAACAGTAAAATGGTGGAGTCAACGTGGCACAATTAACACTAACTTGTTTAAGGTCAGATTGTCTCATATGTTTGTACTGTCAGAATGGAGCATGCTTATACGTTCCCTGGTCTTGCAGTAATGAAACCAGTGCTGACATTTCTTAGCAAGTCTCTGTCGTACTCACCATCCTCTTGGCCTTCATCACCTTGTAGCGGTCAAAGTCGGTCATCTTGGCCCTCTGCAACGATGATAAAAGATTTGTTTGAGGATACAGCACAGTAGTTGGGCTGTCTCTCTACACCTCTGTACTCTGGAGCCCAACACTGACTCTAGGTTCAGGATGAGTCAAGCTCAGCAGTTCCAACCTCACACACATTTGCATCGTGATTATGAAGTGTGTGGAGAATAAGATGACTGCAAAATCAAATAAAACTAGAATTAAACTGTTTAACATTGAGCTATAAGAACAGCTTTTCCATATGATGGGAGTAGAGGTAACTCCGTATGCGATGACAAATAGGTGATACTGTTAGCAGGTTTTACACTGAATAAAACCGTCATGTGAAGATTACTTTAGACTCATCCACAAACAGCCGCCTAATCACAGTAGTACAAGTGAATCAATGGTGGTTCATATAAAAATCGTTTCCAAATACCCTACTTAACATGTTACGAATAAGGTTTACACATGGCTGAGTACCAGAATATGCTTAGAAGTTTAACAAGTCCAACAATAGAACTGTGAAACAGTGCATCTTGTAAGCCATCATTAGCTTTGTTGTGTTGACAGCAAACAGAAACATATGGCCTTACCTTTTGTCTTGCCTCGATCTTCTTGGCCCAGTTGCTTTGTTCCCACTTCTCGTTGACTCCGGCCTTCTCCCAGGCTTTCCTCACAAACTTCTGGCGGGCACTGTAAACCATCAATAACCACAATAAGTCTTCAGAACCAAAGAAGACATCGTGTTCATGTTGGCACTAAAACCATGGTGACACTTCTGGAGTAACGAGTTATAAAAGACATTCTCATAGTAAATCCCTGAACAGCACTGCTTCTCACCTGTGAGGTACTTTGATGACGTAGTCTGTGAGCTGCATGCACTTGAAGGGCATGGCTTGCCTCTTCACGCCCGTGCATGGACCATCAACAAGAGCCTGCAAAGCAGACGGGGACAGGAACCTGTCAACATCCAATAGTCCAAAGTGGGGACCAGAGAGACAAATCCAGTGCTGTGCTGCACACTCACCCTGTTTTGGTCAATGACATCTACGATGGCCACCAGCTTGCCTGCATGGGGTCCGAAAGAGACGTAGGCCACGCGGCCAATCTCAACGAAGCGCTTGAACACCTGAGAATGACAAAATGGTAAACAGACGAGTTCAGTGACTCCATCCCAGCCCGTTGGAGCCTGCATGGTTGAAGCATCCTTGGTTAAGATGCCAAACCTCAAAAACGTTTGAACTGTAAAACATCTGGTGAACCCTAAGGTAGCCTCTGTCACCAGTGGGTGAACATGCCTTAAAAGTGACTTACAGTGGCTATAAATGAAATTGGAGTGGTAATGAAAACTAGGAAGGTACTACATAAGCTCCCAGTTAATCAGGTTAGTCTTCAGGACCACGTAAAGCACACTGACACAGTGATAACAGAGCATCACGGGTAGTTTGGGCTCCAGTACCTTACCCAAAGACATATTACGGCTAAGACCGAACCACATCTGGACCACAGTTATGCCCAGGTGACTATAACTGAACTCGAAACCCCACTTATGGGTCCATTAATGTGTAGACAGAGGTTAATGTTCCCTTCCAGCCTGCAGCCAAACACTGTAGCAACAGCTGAGCCTCGGCTCGCTAGCATTAGCCTGCTAGCCAATGCCTCCACTGTGGACTTAAGACATACACAACCTAGCATTACACAGCTGCAATTATACTCGCCCATGTGTAAAGCGATATCAAGATAGAAGTCTTAACCCCGTGGCCAAAGCAACAAGACGGTGTTTAGCTCAGCCGTGTTGCTCCGGGCCTACCGAGCCACCGCGACCACGTTGTAGCACCGCCGACTGCCATTTTACATACATAGCCTTGAAAAAACACACATAAGCCAAGCCTTTTCATATCGATCGCTTCACAGACCCACACAAGAGTGTGTTAACAACACTTTCGACTCGTACGATGGCAGAATAATGAGTTAAATATGGATAAATTCGACTTTAAGACAGGGAAAGTCTCACGGCGGACTCACCATGATGGCAGTCAGGGAGGAGAAAGGACGTCACCACGTCCGCCCGGCGCACAAACGCCTTCCGCTCACCCACCACGCATGCGCATAGTGTCTACACTAGTTTGTGCGCCATTGTGTTGACTGTGTGTGCGTCATTTTATTTATTAGATTTATTTAGTATATATGAGTACATGTGAATGAGTTCTTTTAATACATCCTTGCTCCGTCTGTCTGTTTTTTTCTTTTGCGTGTACTTAGACAACTTATCATAAGTAACAAACGTGACCTTTTCTATTGCTAGAGCACCGGGAGGTGTCACAAGTCCTCAGAACAGAACTTCCTGGTTGCCAAAACCTTTGGTCTCAAAACAACTGAATTATATTTTAATTTATATATTTTTTAACTCGCTTTAAGATTATCAGGCTCTTATATTGTGGTCCTTGGTTGTGTGTGTTTTAGTTTGTATGTTTTGTAGTGCTTTCTTACCTCTAATCTTGTGAATTATTATTATTATTATTAGTAGTAGTAGTAGTATTACAGTTACCTATTAAGCTACATGTTTCTGTTTTTCTTTAGGTAGTCACAGTCGTGAAACCAGAAAACAGACTGACTATAGAGACCACAGGAAAGACTACGGGGGACCAAGTTAGGACCATGGTCAGGACCAGTGTGCTTAGCAACCCTAGTGTTAGGGGCATTTTCGTTTTAAGGGACTGGGAAGAGTGTGGCAGAATCGGGGACTGTCTCGGACAGTCTGGTCACGGTCACCCCATACTTATATCGAACTTATGAGATGCTGAATCGAATTTATGAGGTACTTATGTCAAAATTATGTGATAGTATGAGACACTAAAGTCAAAGTTATGAGATACGAAGTCGAAAATATGAGATACTTAAATCTAAATTATGAGATATTCATAGTTAGAGAAGTGCCTTGAATGGAGAAGTACGGATATGTAGAAAAATAAGCTCGCTGGGAGTGACTAGAGTCGACGCTGATGACGAATGTGAAAGTACTGGGTGGATGGAAATGTACTGAGAGGAGGTGCAGCTGCACGTAACTGCGCAAGCTTCATTCGCCTCAAGACTCTCAAGTCTGTGGTCCACGCCAGCCCTGGTAACTACTCTCTTTTTCTAATTACGACGATCTGTTCCTGTGTCGTGTTTTCAAATGTTAAATTCTCAATGTTGACGATAATACAACGTAATGCCGATGATTGTGGGAAATGGAGAGCTGAGGTCGACTGAAAGCTTGTTGTTCGAAACCGAGTACTGTTGACGCACGCGCACTGTCGGTCTCAGCGGTTAGTCAACAGCCTGTGCTCGATGATAAGACTTTCGGGACGTTACGCCCTGCGCTGTTAGTTTCCCTTCGGCGAAAACGAATCTTAGGCTTTGAAGGTCACAGTTTTTTTTGTTCCTTTTTTTCAAAAGGTAACAATTATTACTAAATACTGAGACCTGTTTTATTCTATTTTAAACATTGAGTCTTATTTCCTTTTAAATACAATTGTAATTATAGTCTATTTTCACTCTATTTTCACACTTCTCTGTGTATCTGATCACAGGTTACAGACCTCGACAACAGCTCAATAAATGACTACGTGTCCAAGCAACCCTAAGGTAAGTCGCTTCCACTGTGTCTGTCGCTTTGTAAGCTGTTTGATTTCACGTTGTCCCGGCAATTTTTTTCAACGCAACACTTAAATGTGGTCTATTCTGTTCGATGTCATAATATCAATGTAATCCCTACATTTAAAATATATATAAAAAAAACTTTATACATTACTGGTATTTTTCTTTTATCTGCTTGTTGACACATAATGGAGAGAGACAAAAACGGGAAGGACATGACTTCTAAAAATGCTGTAACTTGCAATGTAATTGGTGAGACAAATTCTACAATGCAGTCCATGTATTCCTATTCAAATCTACAAGTTACACTTTATTTAGTTTTTATGTTAAATGTTTTCTTTTGATTGCCATTACATATATATATATATATATATATTTACTAATTTCCCTTTTTTTGTGACAGAGGGCCAGAATGGAGAAAAGTCCAACAAATGATACTTGGTAAGAACCAGTTGTCTCTCTACTGCTCAGTACCACGCCTGTGTTCGGGTTAGGGTTATTTTACATAGAAATCACCAATAGATTAGGTACCAGAAAGATGATCTAATAAGTGTGTTTCAATACCCTGTCTCCCCTTCCAGGTCATCGGGCCAGCTGTTAAACACATCTTGTCTCCCTCAGAGCAACGGAAAAAGAGGTAGGTCACCAACATTTTGTGCCTGTTACATTATAAATCCTGCATAATGCGAGAGTTTTAAAACTCCTCCTGTGTGACCTTGGTTTTAGGTCCAGATTATGTGAAGTGGGTGTTAGAGCTAGTGTCCCAATACAGACACAGGACTTGCCAGTTGAAGAGTCCAGCTGGTGCCACATGGCGGATAGGAGACCTGAGGGACACCATGTATAATGAGGAGGACGACAAGGAGGAGGTGGATGGCTGGGGAAAGTGCTACCTTCCTCAGACAGTGCAGATGCAAGTCATAGGCGTAGTGGAGGGAACCACATGCCCGTGCGACGAGCTTGTTCTCATGACGTGTGAGGACAGAAAAGTGTATGCCTATGATGGAGATGACTTGCACGAGGTGGCTCCAAATCTGAAGCACATGTACGAGGAGGGAATCGAGTACCCTGCCTCCAAGATCTATTACGATGGCGACGGCTTCCAACATATGGTTAGTGGTTTTTAGTGAAGTTGCTGGGAAACCAGTAGAGCTTTAAGGCTTGTTTGCCTGTGAGCACTAGTGACATTTTCTCATGAATACTATTTGTTGTTGCCAGACCCAGGAGGACTGGGATGAGGTGAGCAGAAGCGAGGAGGGCCGGAGGTTGGACAAAGAGCATCACGACCTTGTGCTGTCCAAGAAGACCAGTTTCCTGCACAACCTAAGAACCGTCAGACACCAAACAGGTTGGTACATTCATGACGCCGCACAGTGCAGAGTGAGAACCAAAATAGAGTTCTGTGCCTGTGGAAGTCTGTTGCCAATGCCTACAAGCTTTAATCAAGTTCAGACGTGTAAGGTTGAGAACTCGTTCTAGTGGTATGACGGTGACTCACCACCACTGTTGGGAAATAGTAAGCCTACTAATAATGGCTTTCAGGACGCACGGGCGTGCCTCATAAAAACCAGTTCAGCTTACGTAGGCTCAAGGCATTTACAAGCTCACGCATGTGGGAGAGGTCCACGCATGTATAATTCCACAGGCAAGAAATGAACTGTCAGTAGGGTCTGTGCTGTTACATTGATATATGTACTGTATTGTTTGGTATAATTAGTCTTTCTGTTTGTGTCCCCTTCCAGGAATCTGCTGACGGGAACCACTGAATGAGCTGATCAGATGACAGTGGTTCAAAATGAGACATGCACACGGTGCCTAGGAGCACGCCCTAGCCTAGAGCGAGCTTGATGCAAAAGGGCCGGGAGAGAGTTAGGTTACAGTCGGTGCAGAGGTCTGACCAGAGTGGTAGGTCATGTGCTGAGCAGACCAGCGCGTGCTTGTGGGTCTTAGCCGCTCCTCTGTATCAGAGGGCTTTTCAGAAGCAGACATGTTAGACATGTTGCAGCGTGAGCACGATTCAGTTTCTTTCTTAGTGTCTGCTTTGGAAGTTTCTGTTTTGCTGAAGCGCTTCTTGCACCACACCCACAACGGAATTCACACATTCACACGCACACACAAACACACATGCGCAAGCGCATGTGTATTTGTGTGTGTGTGCATATATAAATTAAAAAAAAGAAGAAATAGAAATATTAAAAAAAAAATCTAAATGTAGCACAAATAACGACAAAGTATTAGGGCCATATAAAGAAAAAAAAGATTGATTTTGAGAATAAAGTAGTTAACTACAAGAATAAAGTCGTAAATTATGAGAATACAGTTGTACTTGACACGGAAGTAGGTCAAAACAAGAAAAGGTCTACATCAAATTTACCTGCTCAAACTAGGACTTTATTCTCATAATTTACGACTTTACTCTCGTAATAGTATAACTTTAGTCCCGTAATTAACGACTTTTTGAAATTATTTGTTTTTCTCAATGTGGCCCTAAAATTCTGTCGTAAGAAATAAATAAATCGAAAAATATATACATCCACGAGTACATTTTAAAAACTGAAGAAGAACCACAAAAAAGGTATTATTTTTTCTTTCACTCCTCAACAGAGGTGGAAGAAAGTCTTCTGCATATCAATGTGATGTTTTCATTCTTACTGTTCATGTGTAAGTTGTAATTAAATGAAACATGTCTGATATGAATACAGTGCAGAGGGTGTGTGTCTACCTGTATACGATGAGATGCCAACAGCTTATGTCCCCACTGTGGAGTGACTGTGGATATGTTCTACTTGTTCTTACAGCAGCCCTCACAGCTTTGCATACGGCCAGACAGAGCCCAGGATAACTTTACATCTTTATCAGTGGTGCTTTGCATGCCATCAGAGTGTGCCTAATTGGTGACCTAAAATATTTCAAAGGGCAATTGTTGCCCAGCTGCAGAGACAAAATAAATACCCCCCCCCCCAAAAAAACCTCAAATTGGATGAAAATTTTTTTTGGACAAATCCATAAAAGACAAAAAACATAAAATAAAGTATGATTTTATCATCCATTTGTACCTTGTTTTTCACTGCACTTTACAGTTTCTGTTCATATTTCAAAATGTTTCAAAGGGCAATTGTTGCCCAGCTGCAGAGACGAAATAAATATAAAAAGAAAAAAAATGATTACAAAAAAAATTGGACAAATCCATAAAAGACAAAAAACATAAAATAAAATATGATTTAATCATCCATTTGTGTCTTGTTTTTCACTGCACAGCTTCTGTACATGTATCCCAACAGTACACAATATAGTGTTTGATTCATCACAAATATCACTGTAGTGCACTTAGTTATACATACAGCCTATACACAGTCTATACACTCAGGACACTTTACTGCCTCTAGATATGTGTGTGTGTGTGTGTGTGCGCCTGCGTGTGTACAAGCATGCATGCCTGTGTGTGTATGAACATGCTCTCATCATTTACAATGCTATAGGCTCCAGCAGATCTCACTGACACTGATATTCATAGAGCTGGTTGTACTGAATGCTACTTGATCTTTCTTTGCATTAAAGTACGATGATGTTTCTCGCTAATGCCACCACTGAGCAGTAAGAAGAGGCATTTATTCATTGCGTAGATCGAAGTGGATGTTGCCACAATATACAAAACATATCAGTGAAAGATCTTGGATTTCATTCCGCACTGAAATCTGTGGCTAATAGGGCTGCCTGATGACCTAATATAACTTCTGCTGTTGAAAGCTAATGCTTCCTCCAGGAATATATTTGTGAAAAATAAATCACAACTTTGTAATTTCCTCATGTCCTGATCACTTACAACCACAGTTTCAACCGAAAACATTTTTAGTCTGTTAATTCAAGCATGTGCTTGAACGTGTCGGAAAACAGGAGAACAGATCAGAGTTTCTGTCCTCCAGTTATGAGTCACTGTGCTGTGAAGTCACTGTAAAACACTGTTTAACACCACACCCACAGATCAGCTTACTTACTTCCTGTGTGGATATATCGCAATAGTTTCCACGTATGCAAATGTTCTCTGAAACAAACTTTCTGTTCCTGATGGTGGCAGCTTTACATGGACTGGAGCAAAGCAGAACAGCCCTTTATTTGTTCCATAACATTATAGCATTGTGGCCTCTAAAATCTGTCTGAGATATGAATATGCTGTAACTCCTTGGTGTATCTGGGGGCGTGATTCATCAAGGGCTATGATGAAGTCTCAGGCCGAGACGCAGAATCAGGCGTGAATAGCCCTGCCCCTTCAGGGGCAGGGCTGTATTTACCTCTTTTAGTTTCATTTCTGGGTAACTTACAATTGCATGAAAAGGAAGTTGATTCGAGAGCATTTGTATTTGGTGGAACATAAAATGGTGAGTAAAGCTGCTATGAAGTGCTTTTATTCATAAGTGCTTTATTTCATTGTGATGTACGTGGTTTTTCGGTGTTTTGTAATGTGTCTTGTGTCAACTTCCATGACATCAGGCTGAGATGCAGGGAGCGACAAGGTGAGACAATCGTTTTACTGGGCTGTTGGTCGCTAGTGCCTTGCTCTGTTTGATCACTGTGTTTTTTTCATGTTAGAGAGGTGCAACGTAAAAAGGTCGACGTTTTCAGAGACAACGCTCTCCTTATCATCGAGGCAATGGTGGCATTGTGTCCTCAACATCCATCGAGGCTTGTGGATGAGGTACGTCTGATCAGGACTGAAGATGTTGTTATGTGGACCCAGACACAGAGAACCTGCCGTTTGGCAACAGCTGACCCTGATTTTGAAAGTTCCCGACTGTGGGATGACTACAGACATATTGTGATGGCAGTCTACACAGCGTTACATACAGGCAGGCAGAGCTCAGGTTAACATAAGATATTTGTCTGATACTTTGCAAGCAGTCAGAGCGTGGCTAAGCGTGGCCTTCCGTCATGATTGTGCTGACTAGACACTGCTCCAGAGTACCATACTTGCCATATTCCCTCTCACAACAGAAAATGACATAACCTTTTCTGTATTTGACATTCCAGATTCTGCACAGCATCTTCTTTTTTGGGCGGTTTAACACACCACCCTGTACCCCAAAAGACATTGTCAGTGATGATGAAATGTTAACAACGTTGGAAGAGTTCTACCCTGGGCCTTTCAAATACTACTCCTCACAGGTACCCAGGCGAAGTCCCATGTCATGTGTGCTAGAATTGGTAAGATCACAGTTTGTTTGTTTTTTTTCAATTTCATTCATTGAAACACAATCAATTTTTAAGTTGAATATGTAGCATTATCCACACACACATCTATATATATATATATATATATATATATATATATATATCATACCAATTCACAAACATAAAGCATTTGTGGCATCTACAGCACTTCACTGATGTAGTATGTGTTTGCTTACAGATTGTCTGCCAGACTGGACAGAACCAGGAAGAGGAGATAATAGGCAGATGCAAGGGCTCAGCCAACAACTAAAGCAGCCTAAAAAAAAAAAGTGCCTCCATTCCTTTGCCATCTGTGTCTCGCAGAAAAATGCTGACTCCGATTCAGTCAGGTATTATGGAGTCTCCATGTCCACCTCTGGAGCTCTTCAGGGGCAAATCATGATCGCTGCATCCTGCCTTAGCAGCTGGGATCGTGGCGTAGCTGATGCAGTGATGACTTACTATCCAGACAAATTCAAGAAGGCGCTGTTTGATGGAACTTTCACTCTGCCAACGGAGGTCAGATGTCAGGCTTTCAATATAAGTACATGGAGAGAAATGCCCCCATGTGGATCATGTGGGAATCTGTTTGGTTTGAATACACAAGAAACTGGGATCAACGATTATGGCAACTGTGCTGAAGCTGAAAGTCTGAGCAACTTGCTGAAGAATGAGCCGGATGTCAGAGAACATACAAACCTCACCACACCGGATCTCTACACAGATAACGGAAGGCAGGTGGCCAAAGAGCTTGTCTATAATAAGTTGGTAGACTGTCTGCGCAAAGTGCCATTCACCTGGGATGGAACATTTTACACACCGCAAGAGGTTGAAAGGGAAAACACCATTCAATAAATTCATTACAAAGTAATTTATGGTACAAAACAAAAATATTTTATTATTCTTTTTGTGGAATGTGTGTTTTTTTTACCTACACAAATGTAATGTAATGTCAAAATGTAAGATGAATGCATCTTATTTCAATAAATTCCAATACATTCCAGTGACATAACCTCTGCTTCTTTATTTGATTCAATTTGTCTCACCTCACTTATGGAAGTGACACTCAAGTCACTGAATGGGTAATAGATTTCACATCATCAGCATCATAGGCACAGGACTCTGTCGGAGGAGGCATCAGAGAGCAAATGATCGACGTTACCAAGAAGTTTCTGTGTGTGTGTGTGTGTGTGTGTGTGTGTGTGTGTGTGTATGTGTGTGTGTTTTTGTCAGGGGTGGATGAATTCTCAACTCACCTGGCAGGAATACTGCATTCAATCGCGTTGAGATGTCCACTGCACCACTAGGTGGCAGCTCATCCACGTTGATTTGAAATCTGCTGCAGGATCCAAACTCAAAGTCATAACTTCAACAAAGTCTGTCAGCTGAGGGCTTCGGGCCTCAGTCCACAGCGATGTCAGAACACAACATGCTGCACTGGCTAGGATCTGGACTCACAGGGGAGGATCTAAGAATAACAGACTTAACCTATTTAGCATGTCACAGCAGACAGCACAAAGTGCTGCACAGCAAAGAAATTAACACTGGGAAGTCCATCTGCCCATACATTATCTTACCCACTTTACAGCTATAGAAATCAATCTAAATGAGATGAGAAGGAGACTCATTTGATAATAACAGCGAAAATAACTTTCAGCATTCGTCAAAGTTATTTTGTAGAAGTACTGGGGAAGTGAGGACTGTGTCCCACTCTTGCATGGTTTTTCACCAGCTTATTGTTAGTCTTAGAGTATGAGCATCAGGAATTCTTCTTTATTTGGGTTCAAACCAGCTGGGGGAGATGCTCACTTGGAGAGATCTATCCAGATGTATTTCTGGAACTCAGTGGAGGAGCCTCAGTAAACTGGGATTGCAGCACAATGTCGTGTCTACACTGTGAGGCCCGCTTAGTTCTGCCCTCACATCTCCTCTTGGTGGGGTCTTCTCCCAGTGTCGCCTCTGACAGGGCTGACTGCCTCTTTCGAACCAAACAAAGACAGGAAGCACATTGCGGCCCGCAGAATCACCTCCTATGTTTTTAACGGGAAGACGGGAATCAGAGTGTAACAGGAAGAGCGGCATGTACCGTGATTCAAACTCATCTGTCATCAGGCGTTGACCTCGCCAGGATAAAGCTAAGTAAATAATCTGGATACATGTCAGGTTTCCCTTAAACACTGACAAAAACCCTGCACAGTTAGGATAAGACTTCAATGTTTATGCCGGTCGGACTGATGGAGTTTGAGTCTATTTGTGCATGGATATTATCTGCATACTTTCTTTCCCACTTTCCAAAAATATGCACATATAGGGGTTGTTTGGATGCCTCTAGGTGTGACTGTGACCAAATGGTGTGTGTCCTATGATGGACTGGTGACCTGTCCTGACTGCGATCCCTGCCTTTGCCCTGTGTGTGTTGCTTTGTTTAGGTCTGAAGGAAGTATGATAATGAATGAACTGATGGTTATGGAGATGGATAAATGTAGACAGGAAGGAAATTCAATCAGGACAAATTTGTTTTCTATTTCTATTCCACCGCCGCTTCGTTACAGCCAAATGTGGGCAAACTACCCTGTCTTTACGCAGGCCTGTCTGTGGTTGTGTGTTGGTATTTACCAAGAAGGTCATTTTGTGAATAAGAGGCCTTGAGACCCAAACCAAATGCCATTCTTCTGGTGATGGCGAAGGAGATTTATTTCCAGCTGCTACGTCACAGATGCTTTGTCTGGCTTTTCCTGTGACCCTCTCGCCAATAACAAGTTTGTTTTCACGTCTTTATTTGTGTTGCCAACTGCTACCGTCGGGGGAAATCCTGTCTGACCTCTCGGCCCGCTCTGATGCAAACGCTGGCACCTGGTGACGTCGGCGACACAGAATGTTAATTTTCCTTCCAACCTTATGTAATTCGTAGCTCTAATCTCGGTTTGAGCAGGCAACCAACCCTATGTGCCTCACGGAGATACAAGAACCGAGTGTGCAAGCTGCCTTGGCAGCACTCCGTATACAAGTATTCCTTACTGATGAACGCTACGCCACACTTGCACGCACACACACATGCAGATGGTTGCAGTTAGACCGTAATATTTTCACTGAAGTTTCCCCTCAGTGTTTCATGTCTGGAAAATCTGAGTCATGCTTGTTTGACAAATCATCTCTGATTTAATTGTGCGCTTTCCCCCTCGAACGCATTAAAGCATGTTTGTAAGTGAAACAGATGCTCAGGTTATTCACACACACACACACACACACACACACACACACACACACATTTCTACACACGTGTGAGGGTGCAGCTACAGTATCGTTCACCATCCACTATCCTTTCATTGTTCCAGAGACTGCGGGTTAGGTATTTATTTATTAGCTGCAAATGTGCTGAGAGAGAGAGAAAACACCAGGGTGAGGATGTGACAAAGTGATCAACTTTTGGCAGAGATCACGCGGAATGTATCTCGATGGCTAGATAAGAAGGCCATAAGGATGAACTGTTTATTCTCGTGTCTTACAAATAAAAGGCAAGTGTGTGTTTAACAAAGCAAGCAATCTATAATCATGCATCGTGAGATGTCTCTACCAGAAAGTAAAATCTAACTTTGGAACGTGTATTCCAAAGTTTGCATAATGTTTTGCATAGACCCGCAGAGGAAGGAAGCTGTCACTTCAGAAATGTTCACTATGTGGGTCAGTACAGACTAAACAGTCTGCTGCTCTGCATGTGCTGTACCTGTTGTAACTCTAATGCTCTAAGCTCCTCCTGGTATGTATCAATCCCTCCAACCACCCAATCAACAGTATGTTTGCTCTTGTTTGTTTCAGCTTTGTTTGGGTGTAAACACAGAGAACCAGTGTTATGAGTGTGGATGTGTGTGTGTGTGTGTGTGTGTGTGCTGGACAGAAATAGTATCAACGTAAGTTATTTGTTGTTTGGACATACTGAAACAGGCCAGTGCTTGGCACAAACACGCGGCCCAGTTGCTTAACAATAGTTTTTGTGAATGAATGCTGGTTTATGTGTGTGACTGAGTGTTTGTTTGTATAGGTGTGATTTAGGCTACGTTTGGGGACAAATTTCAGACTTCTGCTATGTGAGACCAGGGAATGAAAGAAGTCATGTTCCCAGCTGGATCTGGGTCAGTGGCTGAGAGCAAGACAAGAAACAGTTAAGTCTCCAGGGAACGGTCCAGAGCCTATGTATATTCCCTTAAAAGTGGCCTGACTGGCCTTCACTTTTTGCATCTGTCTGAAACTGCCGATGCACTCCCTAGCCAGGCAGCAGGAGGTCTGAGAGCTTTGCTGAGGCTACATGCCATTAGACCAGCACTTCCCATCATGCTCCTCTGTAAAAGCCAATTCTGAGCAGGTGACTCAGCAAGTATCTGAGAGACATTTTCATGTCTCTGCTCGATGACAAGGAAAGTAAAGGCACAGTAACATACTGTTCTGTGTGTGTGTGTGTGTGCGCGTGTGTGTATGTGTGTGTGTGTGTTAGAGAATATGCCCGGCCTTCCCCACCAATCACAGCTGTTGATTTTACGACCTTTCAGCTCTGAATGCGTGTCGTACATGCGCTTGATGGTGTGTTTGGCTGGTGTGTGTGCCACTTTCATTCTCATTCACTTTAACGTTACCGATCCTTTTTTTCATCTTCCTTCCTCATTTTCTCCCTCATTTGGCGACAGACTCCATTTTTGTCACCGGGACGAACGCAAAAATAAATGCGATGCGTCTGCATGGGTGTACGAGGATCTTCTCCTCTCTCTTATATGAAACCGAAGATGAAATGATTGAATACAGGCAAATGCAGGAAAGCCAACCAGCAGTCACTGCAGGTCTTATATAACAGGCCGTATACAGAGCAAGTTGGCCCCAGCGCTAGTGAAGCTGTCATCTGCCGGGGTTGTAAAACAATGGGAGTGAAGGGTGAGAGATAACAGAGCACCACCCCTGCTGTGATAATAACACTGTGCAATGGCTATATTTAGGGGCTCACTTTGACAAAATTGCTTGGTGTGTGAGTGTGCGAGCGTGTGTGTGTGCTAGCGTGTACATGTAAGTGGCAGCATGCACTTGGCCGCTCAGAGCTGTGCAGCATCGCCACAGCTTTACCAGTAAAGTCACTTTCGAACGCAACAGTGTGCGTAGTTCTGCGACAGTGACACAAGCCGTCTAATAAAAGGATAGAGAGGAGATCTTGTATCACAGCATGGATTCAGTTTTGCATGTGTGTTCCCCTCAAACCCATTCTTATGTACCATATAATATAATGTTCCCTCGTAACGGATCGGGTCACGCAGAGGGTGAGTGCCGCTGTGTCGGGGTCTGCCTGTGTTCACCTATCAAGCACACACGTGCGCTGACCTTTTCCCACAGGGACATTGTGGCCTTTTCTCTACATTCTCAGGCTGAAGCGCAGCGCTCATTAAACCGGCACCGGAGCTCGCTACCAAGCCCTCACCTCCAATAAAAGCAGCTCAGGCCTGGACAGCGGAGTAATGACTTTTTGCTGGATTTTTACTCAGGTCGAGGCCAGCTGATGCGTTTACAGGAGGGCGCAGTGAGGCTCCCCTGCTTGCCGTGCCCTGAAGAAATGAACAGAGCCAACAATTGGTCTGATTTCTATCATTTAAAGCTTTTCACATTTTGTTTTGAAGCATGGGTCTATTGTAGCTAACAAAATGGTTCATTGATGCCTGGAATAAATAAACAACATTTGTGATGGATGACGGATATCATATGTCATTAGCTACAGCACTGGGCTACAAAAAAGGAGGATCAATGATATCAAATGGCCTTTACCTGTGGTGCACTCTCACAGAAGGAGAGTTTTAGGCTGATTTGATTTCAGGAAGTCTAGAGTGGTCACCAGTCCACCACAGGGCACACACACCAGTCACTATTTAGAGTCAGATATTGTTAGATATTGTTATATATACTCTTATTTCAGTTCAGGTCTTATATCAGCACCTCACCAGCCAAGTGATATCTACCTATGGAGCATATGAACGAGTCTCGATTTGCTCTCAGACGAATAGCTGTGGTTAGACTACCAGCATAGCTATTGTTTAAAACCTGCATCACTGAATTTTCGGTTGCTAGGTGCGAGTACAACACACAGTGAACACAAACCTAGCATCTGATCACTGGGTGTGGAAGCTCTTTTGTGTTGTCTTTGTTGTGTTTAACTTTTCAGCAGTGTAAGTATTGTTAGCTGTTCCTGATGTACATGATTTTGATTGCATTTATCTGTAAAACAATAGTATTCATCATTCTATCCTGAGCAAAAAAAACCTGGTCATAATGTACTCATCATTCTGATTTCCTAAGTAGGGAAATACCTTCTGTTTTGGCCTATGGACAGCAGGAATGACTGTAAATGACAAACAAAAGGACTCATGGTCTCACACTAGAAATCGCTCACATATGGACAAAACAGCCACATCGGCTCTGCATTTCTGCATCAGTATAATCAAGTCAAATTTCAAGCTCATTGTAGGTAAAGTCAAGTCCTTTTACATGCTGTATGATTGCTTGTTTTGTTTATCTCCAAGAACCTGTTTCATTTCAACGCCTGTTTCTTTCTCCCTGTTTCTATTTTCAGTCTAAATCGCATGTTTCTCACCTTTGTAAACACACTGAGACTGTGATTTGCCAGATTGTGATCTGTCCTGCTGAAATACAATCACCTGATTGCAGGGAATGGATCGTGATGACGGTGGTGAGCTTATTTATAAAAGGACAAAAAGTGAGGCTGCAAAACCATCGCTTTCCTGTCCCTATAATCGAATAATTGAGATCCATTTGTTACACTGCTCAGGTGACAGAGGCTTTGGCTGTGTTTTCACTTGGTGTGTCTACTACTACTACTACTGGCCGACATAAAAGCATCTGAAATAAAGGTTTCACTGTGACACAGTGGTACCTTGAAATGATACGTTTGGCAGGGACTTGCTGAGAGGCCATATCGACTGTGCAGTAACTGAGACCTCAAGATGTGACGCTCCTTACGGGTTCAGTCCTTTCCTGTGTCTCAGCACAACATGTTTCCCTGTCATTGATCGGGGCAGAGTGTTCCACACCCTGTTTCTTTTGGCTGGCAGCCAGCGTTTTTGGAGCCATCACCAAGAGATAAACCAATCAGAGTTGCCGGGGCAACGTCAGGGTTATCAGTGCTACTGTTTGCTTAACCCTGTGCACCACAAATGCTCAGCACGTGTGGATGCGTGTGCGTGTCAGTGGTTCCAGCTCCGGCTCCGGCTCCAGCATGCAGCACACTGTCTCGTTGTTCTTGTGTGAAAGCGACCATCTCAGGAGGAGAGGAATCACAGAGCGTCCCTGGCTGTTGGACGTGCACTCATTCATCTAGACACCTCAACAGACACCCACGCACACACATAAACACATACACTTACACACAGAGCCCTCGCACATGGTTACGTTGCCCACACTCCCCCTCCTCCCTGTCTCTTTTTGTCTTCAGATTCTGGACAGATGTGTCAGGGTTTGGGCGGGTGCCAGTTCCACAGATACTAGACTTTCAGACTCAGCCCAGCAGAGCAGCCTCTATATCTTACACATGCACGCACACCAACACACACACATTCAAGGTTATATTTCCATCACTTTTGGGGACATTACAGATACTTTCATCAACTGTCTAGGGACTAAATGCAGTCCCAATCACATCTTGCCCAACCCTAACCATAACCCTGACTCAACCACCCTCAACTCTATCTTTACCACAAAATGAAACAATATGTAAAATGTATTTATGAGCACTTGTATTTTGTCATCATAGGAAAAAAGGAGCCGATTTTATGTCCCCACAACGCTAGAAATGCATGTGCACAGACACACAGACCTCCTCTCTGCCCCCCTTCCCCTCCCCCTGTTGGATTTTGTTCCTGCTGTTCTGAGAAAAATGAGGCTTGACTTTAAAAAGGGAATGTTCTGGACTTTGTCAGCGGGGTTTGGTACCGGTCATCCAGTCACGGTCGGAGGGGACAAACCTCGCAGTCTCGCACGTTACATCATGTTCTCCGGGTCTGCTCCTGTTTGACCTTTACCTGCCACCTTAAATGGAAAGTCCTGCTGGGCTCAGACAAAGTAATAATCTGGACCTGTATGAAATGACTCTGTTGCAAAATCAAAGAGCTGACTGTTTCGCTGCCCCACAAAGGTTGGAGTTGCGGTCGTTACTACTTTCCTCCTGTTGAGATGCTTTGCCAAATCTGTCCTGCCCAGTTTGTTCCACACACAAAACCTCAGGGCAGAGAAACAGCGGCTCCTTCAATACTTCAGCAAAGTAACAGTCGTCCAGACTGACTCAACTTTGACTGCCGAAATAGCTAAAGTTGAAAATTCATTACACACAAGATCACGTTAATTTGCTTATCTGCGCACTAGGTGTCACTGTTTTACACAGTGGCACTCTTTCTGTGCATTGCCCCACTAGCTATTAATAGTCCTGTAGCTTATTGTAACAACTCAGCATAAATACAGTCGGCTTGAGCACTATATCAAACATGCGCACTTAAACTTTACGTTGTGAAGCTACAGAACTGTAACTTACAGTAACCCTAGAACATAATGACAAATCTCTCTGATCTGAAGGGGTTGTTGGAGATTAAATGGCTCAAAAAGCTTTTGGCTTCTTGGTCTCAGAGATGATTTTGGTGCTGTGAGGCAACCCTCGCTCCAGCTTGGCTAGTGTTCAGCAGCAAGTCTCCGCGCTCCTGGCTGACGCACGTACAGTACCCTAACCGCCACCAACTTGAAATGATTGACCTCCTCGATCGACTTTTTCCATCTGAGGCGGTTCAAACACGAGAGGTCTTGTTTAGTTTATCACACATTCCTCTTCTTCGCGCTGCCAGGGCCGGTCGGGTTTGTCTGCATTGTTTAATGGATGGCGAGCTCTGCCTCGACTTAAACAAATGTGGTTTCGATTCTGCTAGTGTTGCTATTAATATCCAGTCAGCCTTTTGGCAGCAGATAGCTGATACTTAGAGAGGGAGACAGGGCATGATGGGAGGGAACTGCCCGCCTGGTGCACAGGGAAAAGTCTTTGCATAACCTTGGAATACTTAGTTTTAATCGGTTTGTTTCACACTCAGTATCTTCATATATCAGGGCTCTGTAATGAGCAACAGCGTTCCCACTGGTGTGCACACTTTGGCTGCAGATGGGATCTATAAAACTGACTGGCTTCATGGTATGGATCACGTTAAGTCAACTGCTGATTCGTCAGTTTTTATTCATTATTATTGATTATTTTGTGGTTGTGGTTGAGACATAAACGTGGCATGTGTTGTCATAGCGAAAAATGATCCAAGAATGTGAGCGCTCGATGCCAAGCTGGAAGAAAAACACCTGTAGTTTATCACTCCTAAAATCTCATTTACACGTCTCACAGAGTGTTTGTTGTTGTATTTCTTTTTCGCTTGACAAGATTGATTATTCATGTCAGGCTCGCTCGCAGGATTCATTTGCCCCGTTCATAATGAAAATCCCTGGTGCACGGACAGACTCTGTTTCTGAAGTGCAATGCAAACATTCCAAGTGATTTAGCCAAGGCAAAAATTAAATTCCTCCAATGATTATTGCTCAAGTCTTTCTTTTTTTTTTTTCCTCTGGTGTGCTCATAAAAGAAAAGACTTGCAGGTGCAGGAACGACATTCCTCTATCATGCTTTCACTATTGAAAGGGGAGTTGTGTTCCCTGCTTTCTCAGTACTCTATTCCTGTAGTCCACGGAGCCCAAGCCAGATGGAAGGGTGGCGTTCCACCACACCGCGATCCAACCCAAACATCTGCCTGGCAACGGCTGAGGCCTTTCGCTGAGACAAAACACAGAGCAGCTCTGTGCGATACCATTACAAATGATTTCTCTGTTTGATGGGGAATCGCTGCTGCGCTCTGCTTCCGGCAGGTTGGAAATATCCGAGTCCAAAAGTCAGTGAAGTAGGAGCGGGTGTTTGGCCTCGCCCGGTCTCCAGTCGTATCATTCAGTCAGTTATTCAGCCAATTATTCTAATTACTGTAGACATGTCTGCATCTTCACAGGTCTGTATAAACATGTGAAGACATACTATAAACATGGTATGAGAAGGGTTCGGTGTCAATTTGTGGCCAGTTTGTAGAATTCGTTCTCTGCATCTACATTTATTCCCGGTCTGGCCCAGGCTGGTTTACTGGTGTGACCACTGACTACTCTGATACACTTGCTGCTAACAATTAAATCCTTCTAAGCCAAAGCTGAAACACTCTGAGATTGCTTTGGACAGGACAAAATAAGGACGTCCAACTAGACCATGGCTGCATGACTGAACGTCCTCTGAGTGTTTATAGAGGTTTACTATCTGCCAACATGGAGGGGAGACTTTGCTAGAACAGAGCTGCAAAGAAATCAAAGGCAATACCTCAGACCTTCACATTTGGATTTGATTCAAAAAATACACGTGATCGTGTCATAAGAGTAACATGAATCAGATAACTGTGCCTAAATAGGCCAGACAAAGTGATTTATCCATCTGTCCCCTAGCACATCTCTGCAGCACCCACCAGTACCACGGACAACATTCATTTTTCAGATATATGCTTTCAGTTTGGATTTATCTGTAAATGATAAATACAAACCTTTTGAATCATTATGATGACTTGTTTAGACGTTAAGCTACCTAAATTGGGACTTGGGACAGTGTGAAATGCATTTGAATCACTGTAGAGAAACTAGTTAAAACCATTTTCATTCCATCTAAACATTCTTTTGTTTGTTTGTTTTTTTTTTGTTTGGTTTTTATTTTCATGCTTGCCTCCGGTACAAATTGTAGGCTCTTGACAGCCGAAATATCGATTGACTTTAAAGAACTTGTGTGCTTTTTGAGATGGGATTGTTTTTTTCTGCTGCCTACAAGAGCAAAGTGTTTCTAAGCCTCAGCATGTTTGCCCTGGCCCCTTCCACGACTTTCACGGCAGACAAAAAAAAAAGTAAAATCCAGAAGCAGTTAAATGATTAGGTAGAACATTCACCCATGTGCTGTTATATTTGCCAGGTCATTGAAGCAGAGAAATGCATATTAATAAAAGGGGGGGCGGCCATTGTTTCTGCACATCCACCTCCTTTTTCAAGTGTGATGATCAGTCCCCACTGTGTGGGTGAAGTATTTTGTAGCTGTGGTTCAATTTACCTCTCCGGAGATCGGGCTTGACGTCCATGTTGGTGTGACTGCAGAGGCTCAGTGGCACTGACGTACCAGGCAGCCAGAGTGAAAAGAATGTTCTGTTATTAGTGGAAAAGCTCTTGTTATGTGGATTAATCTACAGCTTCGACTTTGATCTCCTGACTCACTCTAAGCGACTTTGGAGGGGAGTTGGAGCCAGTGCACATTTCAGAAGCTCGCACACCCTGGGTGAACATGCTGCAAATAATGTCCATCATAAGTCACATAATCTAGGTTGAAAACATGATTAAGTCTTTCAAAACAGACCAAAATAATCCAGCAAATGTCTACGCGTTTAGTTAATTTAGTTAATTATCCAAAATGTTGAATAATCTACTGAGGTCTCTGGACACTGACACCTCTTGCCACGAATGCCACAGAAAACTATTGTGTAAGCAAATACAATCCCCTTTGAACTGTCTTTTGAACATTTTGAACAATCAAAATTAAGTGTGGCTTTACTGTAAATAACAAGCAATTAAATTGTACTTGCCTGGATGTGTGTGTGTGTGTGTGTGTGTGTGTGTGCGTGTGTGCGTGTGTGTGTATGCATGTAATTCAGGGCTAATCATGACCAAAAGAACCAAAAATCTCTGAATCTCCACACAGTGTCCCAAGCTCTTAATACGATTTAAGTTTGTAATGTAGATGCCTAATTATATCCCAATCCCATGTGGAGGCAAAAGACAGAAAAAAATTATTTTGTTACTAATTTGGATTTAATGATTACCAAGGTGTTAAGGGATTAATGATGCCTGAGAACAGCAACCGCTGCAACCATAGTTCAGAGCCACCAGTAAAGTGCAGAGCACTCTGTTCAGATGTGTTGTGGGGAAACAATGAATCACATGCTGTTTGCACTTACAGAAAAACTAAATACTCGTCATTAGTATCCATGTACAGTATTCTGTATGGGGACAGGTGACCGGTTCATCACACGTCATACACACACTCTTTATTCCCACATAATGCATATTTCTGGACTGTAGAAGGACACTGGAATACCCCTCACACATGCAGGCAGAACATACACAAAGGTCCCTGTCTGGGATTCGAACTGGTGACCTTATAGCTCCAACATAACGGTGTTTTCCACCAAACCACCCAAGGTGAGTTAAACACACACTCATTAGAATGTGTTGTGTGCTCTTTTAGCATAGCATGTCTTGAAATAGCAAAAAAACTGAGTGGATGTTTAACCAACCAGTGTATAGTGAAATATACCTATGACTGTTTATTACATGCCATTAATTCGTCAAACCACACGTGCAGACAGAGTAGAGCAAGAGTCCAGATGGACCAAAAATCTTTGGTGAATTCATGATCGTCCCTGGTCTTTGTGTTTTATACTTCAAAATGAAGGTCTAATGTGCTTAATGCTCTTTTCATATAAATTTAGAAGTTTAATATTTTTGTAATTTTTTTTGTAATTTTGTAAAAAACAGTGTAAATTAGGACAGTCAGTGACATTTGCCCTGCGGGGAACATGAATGTCCATAGAAAATTTCCTAGAAATCTCCATAGCTGTGGAGATATTTCAGTCTGGGCTTCAGCGGTGGACTGAGTAATGGACTAGTCATGTTACTTCATGCAGGTTTTTGCTCTATCACCCACTTCTTCCATCTGTCTGCGCCAAACCCCACCTCTGTACGATATTATGCTTGGAGAAGAAGCAGCATTCCAACTTGGACATGAACATCAATAAAAAACAGTAGGTTGTCAACAACAGCACTCAGACCACCCAACCACAGACACTTTGTCCACATAGACACACCCACAAAGACAGACACATACAATGAATCACCAACAACATATGCGCGAGTGCGCACACACAGACACACACACGCACACACACACAGACACACGATCTGATTCCAACAAGTAAATGTTGTCCCTGGACAGACGACTAGCTTGTTTGTCCAGGATCAACATCATAACCAACCAATCGGCAAAACTTTTGGGTGTGCACATAAATGCCAATATTCCAACATTTTCTTGGATGTTGGGTACATCCATTTAGAATAAAATAGACACTTGATTGATCCCTTGGGCATGTTCCCTTGGTGCAGATGCGTGGAAAAATTGGTGCTACATTAGCTCATTAGTTAAACTAAATTGCTGCTTTATCTGCCAAGCTATAAAGAGGTAGTCCACTAAGCTAAGTGACTAAAAGGCAGAGTTCTCTATGAACGGGTTTTGGATTTTCTCAAATGAAATGTATTTTGCCTCTGCTTGATCTACTTAATAGGTTAGAAATATCTTAATATGAATATCTGAATTTAAAAAAAAGAGAAAAAGAAACGTTTAATGGTGAAAATCTGCATTTCTGGGCTGGTGTGTGGAAAATACAGAAGTAACCAACCCATACCAAGATATCAACACAAATCAGTAAATCTGTTGTGTCATTCAGTGATGTTGATGATCACATCCTGGCAGCATTTGACTGGCGTGGTGCCAGCAGGTTCACGGCTTCCCCTGACACTGTCCAGACCAATCACTGGGGAGCAGCCCTGTGACAATAGCCTCACCTGATTGGTTAATCATTCTCTTTTTTTTTTTTCCACCAAGGGAGGCCAACTCAGCTCGGCCTCCTCACAGATGACAGAGTGCGGTATCGTGTTTCCAATGCTCATTCGCCACGAAACATACAGAAGGGGCGCCGTTTTAAGTTTTACACGTCACAGAACGCTCGATAATTCATGAAGAGAGACAAGCAGGAGATGACGAGACACAACGCGAAAGGATTACGTGGACGGTTAAAGAGGTGTTTTTAGTAGGTGGCGCTTATAATCTGAATGAAGTGAGGAAGCCTGGCTTCCCTTGGCAGGTGATTGGTTGGTAGTGAAGTTACTCCTGGACAAACAAGTTAGTGCTCGAACCAGTGAGATTTGACATCAAATCATGAACACACACACACACACACACACACACACACACAAACACACACGCACGCACACACATCTGCACAGACACAATGTCAGGATGACCCAGTTCCATTGGCGGGACTCAGTTCTGTTTACTCTGTTGGCCTTACAGAAGTTTCAAAGCAGCCAACACACTGAATTTGTGACCCGACCATTTACAGCATTTTTATCATGTCACACGTCAGAGCTCACACACACTCGGACAGGATAGCGCTTTGATGTCACTCTAGAAGTCTGTTACACAACCCGTGTAAGCATACTGTATTTACAACTGGAGACAATTTAGCCCGTGGAGGTGGTGTGAGAAGTGGTGTGATGGGTGTGTGTGTGTGTGTGTGTGTGTGTCTGAGTTGACCTCCCAAGGTCTTGAGAGACTCAGATTCCAGCACATCTGGGATGTCTGACTATTTCCCAACCGGGGTCAGAGGAATTTTTATGTAACAGCCACGCTTCTCTTGTGTTTTCAAAACACTGCGCTGGTCCATGTGTTTGCGGGGCTGACCCATTTCAGTGGGAAGCATCAGGCTGGTTTCTGTTGTCGATTGCGTAACTGTATTACACTTAACCTATGAATGCAAACAAACAGAGCAGTGGGACTCACCGGCCATCAGACTGAGCCAGGCCCAAGCCTTTAAAGTTTGTTGGCTTTCCTCGAAGGCACTGTGCTTTGAAGTGCTGGAGGCTCTCATCTCTTTAAAGCTTGCGCTCCGCTGTCTACCTGCACTCTGGGTTTAATGTTGGAAATCCGCGAGCCACATTCCAAGGTGAGACCTGAGATATTCTTAAAATCTGCTTCAACAGAGACTTATTGTCAGCATTTCATCTTGTTTTTTCTTTTTTCGGAAAAAGTGGGAAAACCTGCCATTTGGAGCCAAATGCTGTCAATTGCTTCCAAACCCACACGGCTTGTTTGAAAAATGTTGAATGAAGGGACAATTTCCTGGATCAGCTGCTTTCATTCTTTTGTAGTACAGACTTTCAAGGTTTTTTAGACGTGTCTTGAAACAGGTGACTTGCATAGAAAGCATTCCTGCTGCATAATTTACTGCTCCACTGTCAGACCGTACTTTCAGTGTGTTCCAAACACTTGAAATGTGGCCAAAAGTGGGATAAATGCACAAGTTGTGTGCCATGCTCTTGCCGCCCTTCAAGCTCAGCTCAACATAGGCTATTCAGTGATGCAGGGAGACAAAGAGGTCTTGTTGGAAAAGTAAACAATGTCCATATTATCCCCCAGGTTCTGAGGTGGCAACCATGCCGCCCTTAAAGATGATAGACACATGCTCTGGAATTTCTGGTGAGTTTTGAACCAATTTTAATTAAAAACCGGTGTTTCTATTGCAATTTCTGACATTGCTGCACTGGAGTGAAGAGTGTAGGCGCACCCCTCACTTTCATGGAGGAGACACTTAGAAGTGGTGAAGCAGCTGAAACAATGGGGGAGTCAACATTGGTGTGTACAGAGAGGGTCCGCAGACCAAAAGGTGCATCAAAAGGACATTTATTCTCTACCACCATCCACTTACTTTACCTGGACTGGGCTTTGGATGATGTTTTTTGCTGTCCTCCATTTATTCCAAACTCTCGGCCTCAACCGCTGCAAACATCAGGCTGTGCTCCAACCAGAACCCGGCTTCACAATCTGATTGAAATAATCTATCTGATAAGCAATCTGATACGTGAGCCCAAATGCACCAGACGTGCTACAGATGTCGACGAAGCCCGGCCAAGTCCCGTCACTGAGTATAAACAGCGGCATGTGATGGTTGGAGGGCTTTAACACGGCGTCTGTTTTTCTGCTGTCCCTCCTGGTGTTGGTTTTGTAAACAAAGGCCCGCATGCAGTGCGGATTCTGGAAATAGCCTACACCTTTGACCGATTTACGGAGAAGAGTTTTATCCAGAAAAAAAAAAAAGCTGCCGAAGCCTCACAGACGCGTGGCTTTGGACCGATGAAAGGTGCAGGCTCCTGTCTGATCCAGTGTGGCAGGCTGTGTCCAGGCTGGCTGTCGCAGGCAGGCAGGCAGGCAGGAGGGACGTCCCAGGGAGCGAGGGCAGAGCAGCTGCTGAGACACTGCTGCATCTGGGCTGTGACCGCTTGGCCAGCCTGTCAGAGAAAATGCTGCCTTTTACATGAATTAAATAAATGATCGAAACGTCCCAGCCCCCTCCCTTGGCTGCGGTCTGCTCCGACGTGTTCACATGTTGCAGGCCTGAAAGCAGATAAGGTGAGGGGTTGAGTTGACCTGTGAACGGGTGAAACCCGAGTTTGTGAATGACCCCTGGATGATGGATAGGTGAAAGGGGAGGAGGTGCCAAGGATTATCTAACACAGCACAGACAATTTATGTCCTGTGAAGGGGTTTGACCTGTATCACAGCCAGTTTGTGTACAGATCTGTGCAGATCAATTCACAATTCACACTCTGCGGTTTGGACAAAAAAGAACACCGACGAGGAAGTAAATGTCCAGAGTGTATCTTTATAAGAGGACAGACACCCGAAACTTTCAAACACCCCAGTGGCACTTGATATTCAGACATCTTTGTATTCACACCTGATGTATGTCATGCTTTGGTGAATGGCTGAGATCGAAAAAAATGTTATAAACTTTCCAAAACAAAAAAAAAATGACTGGCTGCAATTTTGTTGAATAATATCTTATTGTCTTTTTGTGGGGCTGGGGGGTGGGGGTGATTTAGCTGTGACAATGTCATTAACACTAAGTTTTGACCTGATGGGCTCATCAACACAGATTCTCCAGTGGACCTCCAGTGGATGATTGTTCCCTTGTTCCATTCATATACTTAGTTGTTAATATTTGCAACTTTTCACTTTAAATCCATCTATTCATCCATCCATTATCCATTGTACCCAGTGATGTCACATCTGCTGCTGCTTTCTGCAGCGCATATAGGAACATATACATAAACTGCATGGGGAGAGCAATTAAATGTCCTCAAACGACATTAAGGCTGTGTGTGGGGTCGGGGGGGGGGGGGGGGGGGTGCAATTAAGACATTTTCATACAATTTATAATGCAAATAAGAATCAGAATACGGGATTCAAAGTTTATTTTTGGTGTAGAATGGAAGTATGTCAAAAGATCCTGGCTACAGCACTGCTTATAACATGTTTGCGGTCCCAGAACACTGGGGTTGGGGGGGTGGGGGGTGGTTGGGTTGGGGGTTGGGAGGGAGGTGGGGGGGGCACATTCCAAATGTACTTAGCTTGTGGTTTTGGTAGCTTTAGAGTGATTTTTCTTTTTGATTAACTGGCTCTTTTAACCTCTGGGCTAAAGGCTTCCTCTCATGGTTTTAGAAGAGAAATCCAGTTTTGCCCTCACATTCTGTTTATGCTCCTCAGTGGTACATCATGCTTTATTTTTAACTCCTCTGGCATGGCCGCTCTGTGCCTCCAGGAACTCGGGAGTTTGCTTGTTTTTCAAGGCTGCTAGTGTAAATGTGTGATTCGGTTTGACATGGAGGACATGTGCTGCAGGCTACAGTGTCCGTACATAGCGTACACCTGCAGTAGTGACACCAGATGGATGGATGACACTAATGACTGTGTCACTTTGGCTCACAGAGGAGAGGCCTCCCTCAACTTGAAGGGTTAAAGTCAGGTCTTGGGCACACTGTAAAAAATGTCCACCCTCAGTTTTATTCTCAGCCTTTTCTCCTCGGAATAAAATAACAATGACACCTGCAGGGAAGCAACGGGACCGGTTTGCACGCAATGAAATACTTTCTTCGTGTTTTACAAGTCTTGTCATGTGTGGCTTGGCCACCGGCTCGTTAAAAAAAAAGAGTCTTTTTTTGCAGTGTGCTGCTGTGAGCAGGGCGGAGCGGAGAGGAGGTTTCCTTGAGGGAGAGGAGAGAGTGTGTGCATGTGTGTGTGCGTGCGTATATATGCGTGTGTGTGCGTGTGTGTGTGAGAGAGGAGAAGAGTCAGCTGGTCGGAAAAGTGCAGGCTGAGAGCTGTGCATGCATGCATGCATGCGTGTGTGTGTGTGTGTGTGCGCGAGTGTTTGTGTGTGTGTGCGTGTGTGCGTGTGTATGAAGCGTGTGTTCGTGCGTGAGGAGAGCTCTTCTCGGGGGGCTGGTGGGACAAGGTGAAGACAACAGGACAGGGTATTTCTCTTTTGGGTGGGTGGGTGGGGAGGTGGAGGCAGTCGCTGTGGAGATCCGGACGTGGACAGTCGGACCTCGGCTGCTGCTGCTCCGCGCTGCGCCCTGGACTCGCTGCTTCTGCTACGTCCTGCCCTCTGATCACCGTAAGCACTTTGTCCGTTTGTTTGGAAACTCGCATTTCACTCAGGCCGGGATGCTGTTAAAGTTACCCCACCTGCACGCTGCACAGTGTGTCTCCAGGAGCAGCCCATGTTAAGAGATGGGATGATATTTGAAGAGGACGGGGTCGTTGCAGTCCTTGTTGTTGTTGTTGTTGTTGACATGAGGGAGATCACCAGCTGAAGTTCATTCCCGACGCTACATGACAGCACTGCTGACACTGTGCGCGCGCGCGCGCAGGGAGGGCGCATGCATGACTTGTTCATGGCAACAGACAGAACTTCTGTCTCAGTGCACCATCAGTCTCTGTAGATGCTCTTCCATCTCCTCTGTGACTGTGCTTTAGGTTTTTTCCTGCTGCTATGTACCATGTAAGAGAGATTCCTGCACCCCCCGGCACATAGGCTGGTAGATGGGTATGCTCTGTCATAACGCTCCATTAGCTGTGACTTAATGTGGGCTTATCTGTGTACAGTGTTTAACTGTCCCCTCCCTTCCTTCCTTTGCATAAAGAAGACGGCAGGGCCCTGTAGGATCAGGTAACATTAAAGCCTACAGGAGCTCAGACTGCTAGTGCTGTGCGTGAGATACAGGTGCAGAGCAGCAGTAGAAACTGTCACTGCTGAGTTTGAGTTTGATGGCAAAGCGAGGCCATAATCACTAAAAAGGGCAGCTCAACGTCAGCATCTGAGCTCATTTGTACTTGGAATCGTGTAGGAGTTGGGTGTGTGAGTGTGGGTCTACACGCACGCACGCGCACTAGCACTCACACGTGTGGCATTATTAAGTTGCTCCCTGCACCATTTAATTCTCTAGATCTCCCCGTATGACCAGTAAAGCTGAATTACTCCCTTTCTCCGCAGGAGGAACCACAAATGTCAGCAAATGTCAAGCAGTTGGAGCTTTGGCTTTGCTTATTAGCCTCACATATAATCAGCCGCGCTTGCCCTTTTGGCCAGCAGCTTGATTGTTGTAAACACAGGCATACGCTTATGCAAGGACGTGTGAGATATAAAACTGGTGGCAGTAAAAAGAAAAAAAAGAAGTGTGAGTGTTCATTTAGACACAGATCCTCAGTCAGCAGAGCAACCTAAGTATAGCAGAGCCCCAGTGGAAACAGTAATTAGTGGGGTGAAAAGAGACGGAGAGGGAGAAGAGCGGAGGAGGAGGTGGAGGAGGAGGAGGAGGAAGAGATATTGTTTGAACCATCTGATATCTGTTATATAATGACCTGTACAATGGAGACATGCTGGGAGAGAGCGTGAAGAGAAACCAGCAGTCAAAGAGTGAGAGGAGCTATTTAGTGAGAGAGTTGTGTGTGAGAGTGTGTGTGTATATTCAGGTTGTCGACCCTTTGTTGGAAGCAGAACCGGTTGCAGCACTTCCCTGAAATTTGTCTGTGGGCTTCAGAAATATCCATCTCAACAAGTCATTTCCTCCTGTGCGGAGTGTTTGTATTTTTCCGGAATTGAGAGCAAAATCTGCACATTTCGAAAAATGTTATTGCAGCTTTCCATGAAACTGGGTGGGCAGATACGAGCTGTTGAAAGGAACAGTCGATTGGATTTTGATGGTGATCTGGGATTTCCACCAAGAGCCGAGGATAGGATTTTCTGGCCAAAACAATGAAACGAGTGGAGATAGAAATCTGATTCCAACGCGACATCATGCAGGCCAGAGGAACCAGTTTATGGGATGAATTTTGGGGTGTAACTGCATGTTGGACCGTTCCTGAATGCAACAATGAGGCCAGAAAAAAAAAGTCGCTTTGCATTGTCATCCAGTAGTTTCTATGCTCCAAGCAACAGATGTTTATTACACTGTGCGTGTATCCTCTTTCCAAACACAGACACACACATACCTACACACACACACACACACACACACACACACACACACACACACACACACACATACAACTTCCCTCCACTTACTCCCAGCAGATAATGCTGCACAATGCAGTGGCAATAGCTGACTCCTATTTCAAGTTCCTGCAGAAAGCTTCTCCCCCTTTTCCCCACTTTGCCTTCCCTAGCAGTCTGCAGGTGGTGAGTGGTCATGTGTTGCGAGCCCAGAGAGGGTTTCTTATTTAGTCTTAAGCCCCAGGCTTTGTTTGGGAACTGACTTTTGTGTGTGTGTGTGTGTGTGTGTGTGTGTGTGTGTGTGTGTGTGTGTGTGTGTGTGTGTGTCGTCCACAATGGCTGTGTTTACATTGGGTTCGGTGTGCACATGTTCGTCCATGCATGCACATTCATTCACACATGCAGGCTTTGTTTTCTCTCGAGCAGAGTGAGGGGTGTTGGGTCCTTGTCTTTGCCAAGCAGATGCCGGTTTCATTGGCATCTACTCGGAGGCTGCGAGCTGTTTCGTGAAATTGTGCCCCCCCCCCCCCCCCCCCCCCCCCCATACTCATTGTAGGTGTTGATGGTTTCTCTTTCCCGTTGTTCAACCAGTGTGTTTTCTGTGCCGTGTCCTTCCCTCACCTGCAGGGTGCTGGTGAGATCAGATGGTGTCAGCCTCTACATAGGGATCACTGAAGGCGCACCATGGCCTTAGCGGGATGTCCTGACTACTTCCTACGTCACTCGAACTACCAGGTAAATATCTTGCGTGCGTCGCATGTGTCCTAGCGAGTAGGAGCACCTCCAGTGATGCCATTTTCATCAAGCAGTTGCGCTTGTTGTTGCATTTTGGATATTGTGCTTTTTTGTGAAAGCATGGAAAGCACAGTTGTAATTTATCATGTACACGAGCACTCAGTGGCAAGCTTTGTCACAAGCTGTGAGCCGGTACCAGTGCTCCATTAGTGCCAGAACCTGTTGTGCCTGAGTTTGACAACTCATTAAGTCTCCTGATTGATGCCTAGTCTCCACATTGCCAGGTGCTCAGGATACCTTCTTCAATGCATTTTGTCTTTTCGCATGCACACGACTTGAGTTTCGGGTCACTGAAAACCAAATATTTTGAAAAAAAAGTCATTCATATGTTAGTTTTGCATAACTTCACTTTACATAACTTTACAAACCTTCACATTGTCCACAAAGCAGCTATGGTTTACATTACAGGAGTCAGCAGTCAGGCAATTTTTTTGCTAGTTCCCTATGTAATTTGGAAGCTAAGATAGCTGCTAGCTGGTGGCTCGTGACAGCTCTGCTGTTGCTTACACCCTCCACATCTGAAATTAGTGTGTAAAAGGTTATTACAACTGATATAAGTCATGGAAATATAAAAAACAAAAACAGACCTAAGCTGATGGAATAAAAAATCTGAAAAAGCATGAGCTGCTACCTGTGTTTTGAGTATCTACATCCACTCTTACATCCAATATTGTCTGTGTTTTAGCTCTGTTTTACCCACCTCCACCTCCAGCTCCTGTTCCTCTGCATTCACAAACAGTAACCAATTTCCCTTTGGGCTCTTTGTGTATAGTGAGTTGAATATAATCAGATTGTTTTGCAAGGAAAAACATTGACACTGTTTATTTTTTTTTTATGTGACGGGCTATTGTTGGTATAAAAGTATTTGTTCTGTGCAGCTTGGAATTACTTTTTAGGATGTAGATGTGGGTTTGGAATGAGGGAGAACTTGCAGGAAAGTCCTATCAAGCACAGTCATAGAAACCTGTCTTGTGTGCCAACGTGAGCACAGTGGCACTGGGAGCCGACGTGATTCATGGTGAATGACTCCCGGCCGAGTTGGGTGAACTATAGCGTCCCTGCCACACAACGGACCCACTTCCACTGTCCAACTCCTGCAGAATGAGCCCTTTGTTTCAGGGCTTGGATTTTCTCCTCTCCAACCCTGCAGCAACCTAAAGAATTTGGCTGAAGAGCAATGTGGAGGTCTATAAATAGAGTGCTAAACAAACAACAATAACAAACCGCGGCCTTTGTTGTGTGACGGGCCTGAAAAGCACGGGACTGATGGTGTGACGTCTTACTGGGGCCGATGGGACGATGGCGGTGACGTAGCCTCAGCTGTCTCATGCCTCTTAAGTGGAGGCCCGTAAGTGCAGCTCCCTGCGAACCCAGAGTGTGGGACTGCTGAGCCCCCGTGGAGCTGACATGAAGTTGGATTGGTTCACGTTAGCTTCCAGGAAAGGGTTTTGCACCAGTAAGACCTGCAGTGAATAGTGAATTGAATCCCCATAGAAAACAACATTCCTACACCCTGCATCTAGCGGAGAAAAAACAGAGTTTGATAGTTGGAGGGAGAGAAGTGGGTTATAGCATTGGTGTGTGTGTGTGTGTGTGTGTGTGTGTGTGTGTGTGTGTGTTGTGTGTGTGTGTTATGTAAAGCCTGGCAGTTGACATGACACACTCACACACATACACACTCGCATACACCCCATGGAGCCTCTGTAGGCAGTGACTGGAGGTTTAGTGTATAGATAAGGTGAAAATGAGCCCTCTTTTCTGCATACTTACATAACGCTATACATAACGCTGGGCATGTTTGGGAATCTAGCCAGCGTTCCAGGCCTGTCTCCTGTGTATGTGTGTGTGCGTTTGTGTGCATGTGCATGTGTGTGTGTGCGTGTGTGTGCGTGTGTGTGTGTGTATGTGTATATATGTATGATATATATGTGTGTGTGTGTGTGCTCTCGTCTGTCTATCTCAGTGAGAACTTGGAGCCGTGCCAGAGATGTCTAAGAGAAAGCAGCCAGCAGCTCTCACTTTCTTTCTCCCTTTCCCCCCCTCTCCCTCTCCCCGTGTGCGAGCCAGTATTTTTTCATGCGAATTACGCTAAAAAACTGCACAGCTCTAAGAAACCACAGTCCACAGACTCCTCAGCTCAGCTGAGTTACGACTTTAACCAGTCAGAGGAGTGGAATGAATGAAGCGTTTAACAGCCCCCCCCCAGCACACACACACACACACACACACACACACACACACGCACACACACGCACACACACGCACACACACGCACACACACACACCTCAGTGTCTGTGCAGGCGGTCGTGAACATGTCCTCTCAGTTTGAGAACATGGACTACAGCCTTTTCAGTTCTTCAAGTTCTGAGCTCACACGTCAGGGGCTACAGCAGCATCAGTGAGAGCACTTGTGCTTTTAAGGGAGGCCTTGGATGTTTAGGGGAGTAAGTATGTTGTAAGTAGTAATGCTCAGATGTTGATTCCTAGACCTGGAGCTGGACAAAAGAGACATTTCCTCTTAAAGAAAGAGATGCAACTCAATGAATGGTTCGGTGAAGATACAAAACCGCACACAGTGTTCCCATACCTGTTATAGTTTCATGGAACAAAGGTTCAGCCTCAGTGTTCTTGTTATCTTTTTAGGTTTTTCGATGGTGGCAGAGGATTAGCAAAGTAGGAATCTGTTTTGCTCTGCACATGACAGTAAACCCCTTGGATCTTGTGTTGTTTGGAGTCAGTCAACAGTTTGTTCCAGGCTGAAAATACCTCAACAATTATTGAATGAAATGAAAAAAACACTTTGGACCAATGTAGCCTGATATGTTTCTCTAGCGTGGCGAAATGCCATGATGTCACCGAAAAGAACAACAACACTGTACCAATTGGAAGGCCGCATATACATTCATGTTGAAAAGGGAGTTTCATCCTCTGTGAAACCATTTCCATCTGATGTTTTAATGAATTATGGAAGAGAACATTTATAAGCCTTGACACTGAGGTGTGTGTCGACATCGCTCCACCCAACAGTGACACCTCTAAGGAAACTGAAAAAAGCCCTTGATATCTTCCACCCCTTGCAGTGTGGAAGTGAAATATACGTTGTGAGTCATTTGCTTTGAATATTGCATTTTTTTAGACTTTTTTCAGACTTTTTTTGGAGGGTTAGAAGCAGATGTGTTAGGTCACACCTGAGACATTCCCGTGGTTTTGAACTAATGCTCACCGTTGTTGGCATGTTGCATTTGTCACACATGCTGAGTAAGATGTTCTCTATATTAGAAGGCACTTAATGGACAGGCTGTTTTAGCTATAGCCGGTCGGCTCTAGCTTTAGCCTGCAGACTTTCTTTGTCAGCCCACAGGCCCTGCAGCCAAGTTGCCTTCCTTGGAAAGCTCTTGGCTGCTTCTTCTCAGAGCTATAAATCTTACTCTGGGCATTTATGGATGTTTTCGAAGCACTGAGGAGAGCTGCGAGTGTGTGTGTATGTGCATACATGCACAACAGGACCCCTGGCCACTAGCAGTTCCTGGAAGCAATGCTTCCGCGTTCTTCTTTTTCCTAGAAAAGGGAAGACTGAAAATTTCTTTGGCTCCTTTCCCTGCCTTTCTCCTCTGCAGCTTTCTTGCCTGGAGGCTGCGTCAAATTAGACAATGTGTGAGGAACTTGGCAGTGTGTACGTTCATCTCCAGACGTGTGAGGCTCTATATGTGTGCCCGGGCTTCTCGGTTTTCAGCTCTTAAAATGATTGATCTGTTTTTTTGTTTTGATTCCACTGACTTCAAATCAGCACCTGGTGGCAGTTTCACCAGCAAAACTTTGAACTGAGAGTGTGAGTGTGCTCGTTGTTGTGTATCTGTGTAAGAGATATAGTCAAATGGTCAAAGTGTCACTTGAGCATTTGAACTTGAACTTGAGGCTGGATGTTCCTCGAGAGCAGAGGCTTGACCCCACCCTTTGTCTGACCCTTTGAACTTTGAAAATAAACTGTTGTCTTACCCGGCACTTATATATCTTAACTCTGAAACCCATTGCATGGCTTTTTAAGGTATGATCTTCGTAGGTTTTTTTTAAGTTCCATCTGTTCTCTGCTTTTTTTTTCACAGGAAAGCATGGACCGCACTTCCTCTCGCAGGCCCGAGGAGCTGATTGTTCCAGGCTTTCAGCGCCCGGTCAATCCAAATTTGCCACATCACCATGGTAACCTTCCTCATCCAACCTATGTCAGATGCATTGGAGGATTTAACTAAGAAACTGTGGTCTCTATTCCCAGATATTTACCTACTCTCACTGTAAAGGATGAACCACAGAGGTCAACCCATCTGTCACACATTTACCTTTTTACATACCTTTCCTTATGCGATCCCTTGACTTCCAGAACGTATATGCCAACCTACTGAAAGCGCTTCCTGTCTTCCTAGAAATCCCTCCTTTCTTTATTATCTCCATCTCCATCTAGGACATTTTCTTCCTTCATCACTGCAGGCTCTGTGCTCCAGATGGAGAGGTTATAGACAAGTGTTAAAGCCCTCCAACCCTGCCCCCCATCTTTTCTTTAGTCCTGCTCAGCACTTTTCCACAGACCTCTCACCCCCACCCTGACACACACACGCACGCTTGCATGCACACACACACACACACACACACACACACACACACACACACACACACACACACACACACACACACACACACATGCATAAGCCTGCTCTCAGTATATTCCCAGAAATCCCTTCAGCCAATTGTGGAAAATCTTGGGTATCCTTTTGGAAAGCAGCCAAGTTGAGGAGAGGAGAGGTTGTAAATTCTCCCTCCCTGGCCTCCACCCCCCCCCCCCCCCCCCCCCCTTTCACTCTTTAGTTGGTGGTTTACTTGTCTGCCCTGCTGATGTGTGGTGGTCATGCTTGTGTGACAGTATTAAATATGGGCTCACGTGAAGGGGGTGAGTGGATGGGGTGTTTATATAGGCCTGTAGGTCACCCAGTGCCAGGCAGACTTAAGTTTATAGTAAGTGGGCCATAGGTCTGTGGAGTAAGGGTGGAGGAGGTATGCAGGTTCATGCTCGAGTCTCGAGGCAGCAACACCAAAGACGATCCGAGAATGAGTGGAGGAGGTTTTCTACAGTCACGCAGCTCCATTTAGACCAAATAAATCACCTTGTCTTTTAAATTCCACTTGTGGTTGGTGCTGTACGGCCCTTTTTCTTATTCTGAGAGATAATTATCACAGCTCGATAATAGAACGTCACATTGTGTAA
This sequence comes from Karalla daura, assembly GCA_029224185.1. Lineage (NCBI taxonomy): Eukaryota > Metazoa > Chordata > Actinopteri > Chaetodontiformes > Leiognathidae > Karalla > Karalla daura. Next base: position 6,617,483 of record CM055205.1, on the reverse strand, counting down.
CAGCCGCTCTAGGAGCCACTGGAGTCTCCTGGCAAGACAAAGTGTTGGTGAAGTAAATCTGGTCTGGGTGGTCAGTCCATCAAGACATTTTTAAAGCCCTACCTGCCATGTAACAGTGTTAAGTGTTCATAACCAGACCCTCTTTGATTCATAAATGTACAGTGCTTGTGAGAAACTGCAAAGCGCAGGCTAAAGTGGAAGCGGATGAGTCAGCCCCAGAGAAAAGGGAAAAGTAAATTACAACCCCTTATCATAAATAACTTAGAGATGGCACCGCATGAAGCCAAAGGCTGGTGGTGCTAACAGCAAAAGAGCAGCTTAGAGCTTGTTGCCTTAAAGTCACAGACACCCAGGTTTTGTTGCCAGACTCTAGGTTTGAGGGCAGCTGTGCAAATATTTCACTATGCTGATAAGATGCATCGGTGAGGGCTTGACCCTCTCTGCATTAGTCAACTAAGTATCTCTCGCTCATATTCAGACTGATTCTGTTCTACAGAGGCGTCGCCTCGCCCTCACTGACGGCCGTGCAGTATATTTAGATCCTGCCCGGCTCGGGTTTCATGCCCTTCATTTATGCTTGCCTGTCTTTTTGATGATCTGATGACATGCGTCTGAATGCATACCATGGTGTTGAGTGCATGTAAGCCAGACGCTACTGCTGCACCAGACTGGATATTTCACTTATAGTCTTGATTATAGGTTTAACTTGAGTGTTTTCCCCGTTTTCTGTTGCTACAAGTTTCATGTTGGGAATCGTTGCATTGCAAATATGGAATAGAGTGACCCCAGCTCCGGCCTTTCAGCACTGTACACACTGATCGTGCGTGTCAAGCAATGTAGCAAAGAGGATACTAGTGCAAACTGTACCAAAGTTCAATTTATGTCACATCTAACTCACCAAGAACCTCAAGTGCACTTTGCCCTTGAAAACCTGAACGTCCAGCCCCCTTTCTGACCTCTAGACTGCCGTCAGAGATCGATGATTGCAGGTTGCCGTTTCCAGGGACAGAGAGCACTCATTCAGTGTATTCTGGGAGCTCGCAGGAATGAATTGGCCATGGTTGTATGGTGGGTTTTTGTTGTCAGACACTAGTCAGAGTGGTGCAGTTTTTCATCTGCACTCAAAGTTGCAGTTAGTAGAAGACGGGGAGGAGAGGGCATTTTCATTCTATATGTCCGTTGGCTTCGCTGACTGAAGCCAGCAGTGTAGCGTGGGCCAAGACAGCAATGGGAGGAGGGAGAGGAATGCCAATGATACCATCATTATCCTCTTAAAGCTGCACTAGGCTACATTTTCATGTAAAACCCCGGCCGGCTTATCAGCCTTAATCACAAAGTGGCAACAGAGAGAAGCTGCAGAGAGAAAACCTTTCAATTCTCAAAATTAAAGAGGAGATTTTTAGCTTTATTGTCCATTGGCTTTAACTACAACCATTTGAAGGAAATCTCTTTTCTGCAAAGAAGGTAGCAGTCCGGTCGAAACAGGGAATGTGTAGCCAGTCCTGAGAAATCTACACTCGCTAATACTCCCGAACAGATTATTTTCGCTGCCTCAGTTTTTCGTCTTTCAAGTTTGTTTGCTCTTGGCCAAATCACGTTGAGAACTCCGACAAGTTGAGACCTCTGTGAATTTTTGTCCCCAGGTTGGTTTATTAACACAGAGAGAAGAAACGAAGTCAAAGCAATGTTCACTGACTGCTCACTTTGTATCAGAGTAAGAAAAGAATCGCATGAAGAAGGTCTTGAAGGTGTTTCCAATGCAATGTGCTCAACGCATTATATCCAAAATAGGTTTTGCTTTTGAATTCATTCAGCTCCTCACCCTCACGACAACCTGCAGGCGTCCAAGCCTTGTAGTTACGTCTGATCAGTGGATAAATGAAAAAGGAATATTCATCATTGCTTTGCCTGTCTCCAGGTCACGTATGGCAAAAGGCAGACAGAATAAATGGTTTTAACCAAACTACATGGGTAAACTGATAAACAAACTTTAACTAAAGCCACAGTGCTAACGTCTCAAAGCGTGGCCCTTCTTTTTGTCAAAAAAGGGATTTCAGTGTTATTTGGAGGGTTGCTGTTCCTACTTGACAAATAGAGCTTATGTTAATGCCTCTTTGAAGCCGTACTTTGGTCCAGGAGGATTTTGGGCTATTAGCATGCTAATATGCAATGTCATTGTTATCGTGCTACTTTTCATCTTGGTACCTAAGTTAAGTGCTTAGACTTAGATGCACTTAAGGCTGAGGGCATGGTCATTTGTTTTGCAAGTATTTGGCCTTGAATAAATAGTATGACAAATGAAAAACTTGACCTAAAGATGGTGACAGATGAAGATTCAAAGGATTACTAAGTTAAGTGAGTTCATCCTGAACTGAACTGGGGCACATTTCTTGACAATCAATTCTACATTTGCTATATATTTGTTTATATTTCGCTCAAAACAACCAGCCCCATAAATGCCACACTGCAAATTCCTGTGTGTCGAACCCCTGCAAAGCTATTGCCCCTCCATCAGTGACCACGCCGAGGAAAGCGAAGGTGTAAACGCTGACCTGCATCCGTCTCGGTGTCACGCTCGGCTCACGACTTGCAGAGACGCCTGAATAGAACTGCGAGCCGCAGCTGATGTGATTGATGACGCCTGTGCGTCTCCCACTAGACTGTGACAAGTCCGAGAATCCGCTGTGGAAAAGATCACAGCGTGATGCGGCTTTACATAAGAGGCATCTCCGCCTGTCCTCATGCGCTCTCTTGTTCCTTTTCAACTGTGACCCCCGGTCCGGCTCATGAATCGCAACACATCACATGAGCCCGCGCCCCCAGACTGTCCCTTATGCGTGTGATTGTGCATGCGTGGTGCATACCTCTTTGTGGTCTCAGATCAGACGGGCCGACTCCAGCACAATGTGCTTTTTTCTTTTTAATTTCTCCTGTGTAATCGCACACACATGCTCATCAGCGATGCAGCAGTGTACATGGTGTCCCAGACTCCTCAGTGTGTGTGTGTGTGTGTGTGTGTGTGTGTGTGTGTGTGTGTGTGTGTGTGTTTTGATGCCCTACTTTGTCCTGATCATTTGGCCACCATATGCCCCGAACAGGCTGGTGAACGTTCCCAGAGTGCTGTAATTTCTTCCTACAGGAATGTCAGGAATTCTGTGTGTGGTGTTGGGGTGGGACACACATAGGACTAAAGGGCTTTGGACACACACACACACACACACATGCACATGCATGCGCACATGCACAGAAACACATGGACACATACCACTTTTGTACTTCAACTAACCAAAATGTGCTTTCAACTCCTAACTGGTTTCATCACATGGACTTGCGGCCCACTGGTAGTGCACATGGCGCATACATATTAGCTTGCTAGATGGGTAGATATAGACATTTTATATATTCATCTCCTGGCCGAATGTTGAACAGCAGATTGTCAAACTGAGCTCTACTCACACCAGACCTCGGAAATCCTGGACTTACTTTGTCCAGTTCATCACAGCTTAGTTTAGAGCACAGGCACCGAGTGTCCAACAAACCCCTCAGGACCTCTCTCTCTTCCCGGTCAGGCTGTGGGTGACTGTCTGCTCCAAGTCCCAGTGCTTGATGGACAACTCAGCCCCATGAATGACAGGTTTCACGTAACCTGACCAATGGCAGGCCAGTCAGTCAGTGTACTACACAGCCATTGGAAGAAATCCAAGCCAAAGTGAAATCCAACACGAGGAGGAGTGAAAACTTCAAAACAAGGCTACGCTCTCTCTCTCTCTCTCTCTCTCTCTCTCTCTCTCTCTCTCTCTCTCTCTCTCTCTCTCTCTCTCTCCCTGCTCTAATGCTCAATGTTCAGGGCCACGATGTACTTCTGGCAGTTTTTCACTGTTGACCATGTTAAATTACAACTAATTAAAGCTTTTCAGTCTCAGTACGTACACTGGGAGCAGGACAAAAGGTCAAAAAGCCGAGCTGAGTGTTCAAAGCAAAGTGCGATGTCTGAGCACCCTTTTTGGACTATATAAAGGAAACAGGACTCCTTCCAGAAACCCTTTTGACAAATAGGCCTCCATAGTATTCATTCTGTCTGTGTTCACACAGAAATAGAACTGAAATATTTGGAGTCTGTGCTCATGCTGTTATGCTGTGAATTGTGTTTCTCTTAGCTTTGAAATGTTTCTTAATGCTGTACTATCTACTGTTTGTAGCATCATAGACAATATCATCCATCCATTTTTTTTATCTTTAGCCACTTCATACCCACAGGTGTAATAGGGGTCTATGGGTGCCCATCTCCAGGTCACAAGTCCATCATGAAGCATCATACCATGTAGCATGTAATACCACTGTTGTGTGCATCTATTAGGGCACAGCAAATCTGATGTCAGTCTAAACAATCAGTAACTTGAATCAGTGTTTTGTTCATCTGTAAGAATGAAGGATGCACTTATGTTTGATATAAGACTTAAACATTATTAGTCCACATAAATAAATAGTTATTTAGTTTGTGGTTTTAAAGCTAGCCATCTGCTGAGGCGACACCTTGTGGATCTCTATTGTACCTGCAACATTCCCTGTTATGCACACTTCCCTTCCTTGACCGTTCTCACCTGTTCGCCTGCTCCCACAGACGATGATGTGGACCTGGAGCAGCTGGTGAACGACATGAACTCCTCCATGGAGAGTGTGTACTCCACGCAGGCAGACACGGCGCTGCTCCTGAACAACGGCCATGTGCACGCCCCGCACCACCACCACCACCACCATCACCACCACCAGATGCACGCTGCCTTCGCAGGGCACGGCCAGGCCCACTGTCGTCGCACCCCACCCCTGCCCACCTCCTCGCCCTCCAGGGAGAGGCTGCGGCACTCTCAGCCCATGCACATCCAGGCCGTCAGGTAGGGACACACAGCTGACCGGCCCTCTGCGCTGCCCTGGTTTGATAGATGGATAGATGGCCAGATAGGTAGAGAGTTTCATGTGAAGACTAAGGTGACCTTGAGCGAGCAAAATAACAAAAACAAGACATAAGTTGCTTCCAGTTGACGGCCTTAATTTGTAACCTGTAAGCTGGTTTAGGTTTAAATCAGTCTCCAAGAAACTCTTGTACACCTACCTTTTCTGAATCTCTATCTAATTCATCTTGGAGAAGGAGAAACTTGCCTTAAACGGTCAGAAACCTGGGGCAGAACTGGGCTTAGGGAGTGCTTTGTGGGGTTGGTAGAGGAATATATGTAATGATAACAGAAGCAGCAGTAGTAGTAGTAGGTGTCAGACAGGGCCATGCAAACAATCCTAAATCTAAATTTCCTCTCCTAACTTTCACCTGCCTAACACTGCTCTTATTCTTCCCTCTACTTTCCCCTTCTCCTGCTTAGATCTCCTCTTAACTAGAGTATAAACTGCACTTGTACTAGTACTTACATTACTGCACTCTTATCCCCTGGCACTGTTGTCTGAAGAATGTAGAGCAGTATTTATTGTGACACTAGGTCTCTATTTTCCCCCTATGCATGTTGTTTTGGATAAAAACATCTGCTGCAGATTGCCCTCAATACTAAATCGAGTTTGAAAATGTCAGTGTGAACAAGATCAATCAATGTTTTACAGTTGTACAAAGCTTTCAGTGTCCTAAATCACCCTCTCAAGTGTGTCATCATTATATTAACCACACTATGAAATTCCCTTTAGTCTTCCTTTTATCTATGCAATTAAATCAATTATTCTTGTTATTTATGTAAGTGTCCATTGTTTTATTGTATATTTCTATGTAAATAGTCAGCATCTTTTTCTATTTATTCTTCTTTTTCATATTCCTATTAACTATTGTACATACATGCAGCAGCAGCTCAGTCTGAATTGAATAATTCTCACACCACCCTATTTACCGTGACTTAAACCTTCACAAGTTTTGGTCAAGTCTTAAGAAGCTTGATGTGAAGTCAGTGTTCTCCACCTTTTCCATATTGTTTGAGAGCAGAGTAGTGAGTTTCACTGGTTGGCCAGGACTGCTACTGGAGTGCGTGTGTCTCCCTCTGCAGGTGTCTGCAGGAAGAGCACCAGCTGCGTCCGGCCTCCCTGCCGGCCATCCCCAACCCCTTCCCGGAGCTGTGCAGCCCGGCTGGCTCCCCGGTTCTCAGCCCCATACAGAACTCTGACAACCACGTAAGTGCACCAGCAGCACCACCTCTCCCACAGTAATATACATACACTGACCGACAGGCACCGACCGGTCTTGGAAACTTTTGTTAAGTTCACATGCACGTGCATATAGACTGACATGCACTGTGGTCATCTCAGATTTTGGACTTGGACTGCATTTGTGGATCCTTACCATTATCACAAGTGTGTGTGTGTGGGTGTGTGTTTTCAAACCAGCTGACTGGCCTGTTATGTTCAGGTCAGAGCAGCATGTGTTGATTTTGGCTGTGGACAGTCTTTCCTTCCATTACACAACAGCTCACCCTGGGTTATCTGACAGTGTCTGTGTGTGTGTGTGTGTGTGTGTGTATGTGTGTTTTTGTGGAAGCATCATTATCAGTCACAAGTACACATACACACACACAGAGTCAGCAGAACAGACGTGTTTTGCTGTGGAAGGCGGTGAGCGGTGTCTCCAGGATGCTGCAGACAGAATGCAGACTTCCGTAGCAGAGCTGGGAATACGGCTGGGAACGTCTGCAGGTCGGATCTCTCTGAACCTCCTGAATCCGTCTGTCGGCCCTGGCAAGACAAGCGCCCATTTCCGGTTCACACGCTTCATCCCTGGCTCTCCGCGTCACTGTGTGTGTGTGTGTTGTGTGAGTCAGTGGGTGTGTGCGTGCGTGTGTGTGTGTGTGTGTCATAGCCTTGCCTTTCCTTCCCCCAGTTGAGCCTCCTGTCCCAGGAATGTTCCACCAAGATGTTTTCAGGATGCCCACCCTGAACAATACAAGTTATTTTGGATGCTCACTTCTTGCACTCTTGCACCCCCCCACTCCCCATACACACACACACACTCACACGCACACACACATGCATGCACGCACAAGCGCATGTGATAAGGCAAAGCATTATTTTTGCATTTCGTTGACATCATCTCACATGGTCTGGAGACAGAGGAAGTTTGCACTTTGCACAAAGGATCTTTTGTATGTGTTCGAGTCTGTGAGAGCAACTGGATGTTATATTGTGTCTCTTTCCCAGAACATCTTTATTTTGTCTAGTATATTTAAAGTTTGCATATGTATATAAAGAGTTGAAAAATCACTCAGTACCTGTGAATACCTTTTCTATCACAGCTTTACCTGCAGTTTAAGTTTTAATGTTGGATGTTTCTTCCTTGTTTGTGCCATTAACAGCTCATTTCTGCTTGCATTTTTTAACGGGCGGTAAGAGGTTATTTTTCTGCCTCTTTGCTGCACTTTTTTCTAATGCCATGTCGCCAGGTTTCAGTAGGCAGGAAATTCTTCAAGACTGCTTAATGGCACAAAAACAGGAAGATGGTAGTATCCCTCCAACGTGAACAGCGATAAAGCTCGAGCTGGAGCGAGGGCGAAATGCACATGGAAAAATCGCTTCCAACATTCCATCTTGTTTATCGTCGTCAGCAGAATGAGAAGAGCCCTTTGGCTGTAGGAGCAGAGGAGGTGGCTGGGAGGCTAACAAATGTGTGACTGGAGGTGATGGGGATCATGGGAAAAGAGAACCACCAGTGTAGCAAGACATCCCCGTAGCACAGTACATATAATCAGGACTTGTTTTAATGTTAGCTTTGTCTGCTAAGGTCAATTGTTGCTCGTCCTCCAGGGATGGAGCAACAAGCTAAGAGACATCTTCCATTAAGAGCGGTTGTATGTTGTTGGCCTGTTGAGTCTATTTACTGGATAATGAGCCTGTGTGGCTATCAGCACATGAGAAGTGTTGTAGATTAATTGACTGTCAAGACGCACATTTACTTTATAAAATCAGACCGTATGACTAATATTCATGCTATTGTAACACATTAAGATAAGCTGATGAACATAATAATACTGCCTGCTCAACTTACATTGAATTAAGTTAAACTTAACTTATATAATTAGCATGCTGAAGCTAGCATGTTACTCATCGCATCACTGTTACTCAGCTGGTTTAGCTCACTAGCAGCCTTCAGTTTTACCACAGTTTAACATCTTGCTCAGTTCTGGTCCTTAATAAGAGCGAGGAATAATCTTTGGCTGATCAAGTGAAATCTTCACTTGATCGTATCACTGGAGTCCAGTATGACCAGGAGCAGCCTTGACCAAGACATGGCCTTTATCTCCAGACGTCAGCGCTTCGGCTGGCATGCGATGTTGCATAACGTCATATGGAAGCAAGAAGAAAAAAAAAGAGGGCTGAGAAGTTAGCCAAGCTTGCAGAGAGATGGTTTGTGTGCATGGATGTGTGCAGGCCAATTTAGTCATCACGTCTGAAGAGCGCCGAGGTGAGGACGTCTTGCACAACAAGGCAGACGAAACGCTCAGACGTGCCGTGCGTTGGTCCACAGACATAGTTGTGCCGTATTTGCATTGGCATGGTTTTATCATTGGATCTATCTCCCTGCAGCTGGGGAGTTGGAATCTGAGCATTCTTCCCTAAGCCTCAGTCTTTCTCAGAGGGATACACAGCTTTATATTATGAGCTAGTAAAACGTATGTGTGTGCGTGACATGACAGGTTTATGGCCTGTGTTGCCTTTGATAAGATAAATGGATTTGGCCTCCAGGCATCATGAATGGACTACCATGAATAGATAACGTCGTGCTGCGTGTGTGCAAGCTGCAAGTGCGGGGCGGGGAAGGCCACGTCATGTTGCGTCCGATTTAACCCCTTGCGAAGGTTTGAAGCCTTGCACGGCTACAGCTCCTTCAGTTTTGTGCCTGGGGTTCACGCTGGACCTTTGTTACAGCCTTTTCCCACGCAAGCCGTGGCAGCGTTGCGCCACACGGCTCGCTCATGTCACCCCGGATTTCACAAGGGTTTGCCGTCAGGTCCTGTCTGTCACCACAGGGTGGATGGGTTTGCTTTGGCATCGCGGCCGCGGCTTTAATGCAACTTCTGCTTTTATTTGCGTCCAGAGATGTGGCGTTGCTCACTTCAGGGACAGCGGCCAGTCGCAGAGGGTCTGTCAAGCGAAAGGTTAGCGTTCAAACCCCCTGTGTTGGCAGGCGCGCAGGCTGAAGGGGCTTTGAGCAAGACGCTGAACTGCTTCCAGTCTGCGGTTCACTTGCTGCGTAAATGACCTTGGTCACTGACCTCCCTGTGGAGGGCAGAGGGGGGGTTGGGATTAAAACAGTCAGTAATATTCTCATGTTATTCACTGTTTGATGACTTGTATTTCGTGCTTGCAATGTTTAAAACAGGCAAAGAGGGCTCTTACCCAAGAAGACTTACTTTTTTACTTTTTTACTGTGGAAGGAATGATTGGTCAACGTTCCATTTTTGGTCTCATCGACCACTGGACTGCCGTGACCTTTTGTGCATTTACAGTCCCCACAGGACTCATCATGGCCTCATTTTTGATCTTGCCTCTTCCTCTAAAACTGACATGAGGTTCACATTTTAGATTTTTAATAAAATGTCAATTACTCACGGACAGATTGCCATAAATATGTCATTGCACACACACTAATGGTGAACAGAGGATACGGCTAATAAGATTTGTGATCCCCTGACTTTTCGACTAATGCCATAATCAGATCAGAATTTGAGTTTGTCAAATTTTTTTTATGACAGAATTAGTGACATTTCGATCAGCTTCAGCTGAACTTGATCATCATTATAGTGGCTAAAAATAAGTACGTTAAGATTATGCTTGTAAGCAGCTTTGCATACTGAAGTTGGCATTTAGCTCACCTATCTGCGAAGCACAGAATAGCGAGCACAGCTGCAAACACAATCATCCCTCCCCTTCTCACCATTCACCGCCTCTGCTCGGCTTTCTCGATAAAATAGCACGACCGAAGTCCTGGAGTAACTTCAAAATCGATCCCCTAACGGCCCGGTTTATTGATACTGCATTTCACTGTGTCATATACTTTTAATGCGTGTCACTTATGAGCAGGGGAAAGTTGTAATAGTGTGATCTACGGCTGCAAACGCTGCAGCAGTGTCATAAAACAAACTGAAGACCAAAGCTCTCACACACTCCTACCTCCCCCTCTGTCTGTGGTCAGCTGATGCACTTCTGCACGCAATGGTCTGCTGACCCACTGCAAACAGATCAGGTGCGTACTGTGTGTGTGTGTACTTGCGTGCGTGCGCGCGCGTGCGTGTGTGTGTGTGTGTGTGTAGATGGCAGTGAAAGTCTGCTCAGCGGAGTAAGTAGATCAGGATGATTTATGTTAATTTGACTGTAACCACTTAGGGACTGTTCATTATTTATCAGGAGGGGGCGGAGGTGGGGTTAGACTTCTTTTTTTCTTTTTTCATCTCGAGCCTCCCACGGCGCCTTGGAGAAAAAGCGTGACCCTCCCTCCGACAGGACAAAAACAGATTTGTTTTATCTCGAGGCCCGCCTTCGGGAGCGTGAACGCGGTGACACTGAGCGATGGAATCAGAATATTTAAATTGCGAGAGGCCAAGGACGTCCTCGCCTCGTCTGAGGACGGGGGCGTCTCCCGTGTCGCCTCGCAGGAAGCGGCACCACGCAGGACCGGAGCGGCTGGGAAAGAGGAGCGCTCAGCACACGAAATGTGAACAAACTGTTGGAGGGGTGAAGCACGGGCGAGGAGAAAAGGAGCTGATGAGAGGAGGCCAGCGCATGGGAGCACTGGGATGGGATACTGAGTGATCCATCCGAAGCGGTTAAACGTGTATTTTGAGAAGGAAACATAACGTGAATGGAAATGAAAATAGAATCATTCGAAGCGTCCTTTCCTGCAGCCAAAATAAAAAACAGAAGTCCCTCTGCAGTGCTTAAAAAATAGTTCAGCCCCTTACCCGAGCAGAAATTTATAGATGTAACCCAGAGTAAATGTTTTAACAGCACTTTTGATTCTCTGCCAAGCAGTAAATGTTTTACATGCCATGTCGATGTGATGACGCAACTGTAATTTCTCAGGGAACGTATGCTTCCTTGACACACGCGTGTACACACGCTCGAATGTGCTGTCTGAGGATTACATGGGTCATTACTGTCAAGCTGCGACTCCGTTTCCCCATAAAAACCAAATACAAGATGCGAATGAAGTGGGAGTTGACGTGCAGGGTTAGTGGGCTAGTGCATATATAGAGTTCCTCTGGTCTGCGCGACCGTTTGAAGCCCTTTCAGCAGCTCAGGCCACACTCGCACACATTCAGATGGTCGTGACAGAGGCTGCCATGCCGGCTCCATCTGCTCAGCCCGGAGACGTAAGCTTCCACACACTGATAACAAGGCGTCGGGGGCAGGTTGAGGTCCAGTGAACGATTGCACCACTGCCCGGAGCGCTCTCTTGTGACTGCATCAAATAAAATGCAAAAGCATTACTTGTCGCGTTTCCTCCTCCAACCAATCGCGTTAAACATGATGGATGTGCTGGTGGGATCATAATCAAAATGCAGAATCCAGCTTGTTTTTTTATCCCCCCCCCCCCGTTTTCAATTCAGTTCTTGTCAGGACAACATTTGATTCATGCCATGTTTTATTGAATCAACTTAAACGGCGGCCGCGTGACTTCTTTTCAGAATAACCCTCGGATGATCCCTACACGTGTAGGGTTTCCTAGAACTGACTGCTAGACTGGTCCTCCTGTGTGCCTTATGTGTGTGTGTGTGTGTGTGTGTGTGTGTGTGTGTGTGTGTGCATTTGAGACAGTGTCGTGTCAGTGTGGGGCCGTGGGGCGGCGGGGAGGTGAGCCACTCAGTAAGGCTTTGTGGTGGCGCTCCACTGAGGTGAAATTAAGTTTGGCCTGTCTGCAGAGCTAATCAGCTCTGTCTGGCCCCGAAACCCGACCACTCACAGACATGAAAGACAACTGATGCCGTAATAGAGCGGCCCTGGGAAGTCACCACTGAGCAGTATTCAAATGCTGACATTAGTGATGGGCGTGCTAGTCTAGAGTGGAAGTCTCGACCAGACAGCACCGGCATTATGCCTTTAACCTGTTCCCCTCTCCCAAGAGAACATGCATTACGTAATCATTAAGATTTTGTCCATTTTTCTGGAAGTCAAAGGTGCACTCATAAAGAGTTGACAAAAGCACATACATAAAGTTTTTTTTTTTTGTACATTTCAAATCCACGTACTTTCCGTTCATTTTGCAGAGGCTCAACAAAATCTCGCTTGAGCTGGTTTTCCATTGCATCATCTCGCCAAACCGAAGCGTTGCCGCTTACACAACTTTCTGGATGCATTTTTTACACCACCGGGACACTTCACACTATGTCTCCCTCTGTATGGAAGTTGCCAGCGTAACCTGCAAATTTCCTTTTAAAACAAACAAACAAAAAAAACAGTGTTTTATCTTTGCACCGGTCACATGGATCGTTTCTACATTCGTAGAGAAGATAGCGGCTGTTGCCCCCCCACCCCCTCACGGCTCCAGCCTGTCACGGTAAATCAAGATTGCTTTTACACTTCCAGCGAGTCGTGATACTGTAGAGCGGAGCTGCTCTAGGTTTAAAACCACCAGATCACTCGTGTGAGTGTGTGCCCATGTAAGCTTGTGTATGTACTGTAATTGTTGGGTGGGTTTACATATAGCCTGATAGGTTTAGGGGCCCATAAACCTCTTGGTCAAGTGGGGCTGACCCTGGCACAGATTACTGTGTTTGACATCTGACCCCTGCATGCACTGTGTGTGTGTCTATATGTGTGTGTTTGTTTATGGGCATGAAGGTGCCTGTCCATGACCTCTCAATCCAATATGCCGCTACTCCAAGCCTACTTAATGTGTGTATGTGTGTGTGTGTGTGTGTGTGTGTGTGCTGTGTTGCTATAAGCGGCATTGGAGACCAATAACCCTGTACATTTCCACCCCTCACCCTCCTCCGGTGGAGAGGAAAAGGAGGAAGTGGGGGAGGGGAAAATGGCGGGGTTAGGAACGAGCCAGGTGAGGTGCGTTTCACATCATGTGAGGACGAAAGTCAGTGACAAGAGCAATGGCCGAGCTGTTTAAGGCCGGCGCTGGTTCGAAACAATTGCCGGAAAAGTTGAAAGGAAAAGGAGGCTGAACAGGGAAAGACCGGTGCCCAAGGTGAGCTCGTCATCTGGGCCTCTGCCCTCCCACCCCGGTGTTCATGTGTGCGTGTCACACACATGGACGTGCATGACATGCTCTGTCCTCCTCGCACCTCTTGAGTTGCCCCTGCGGACTAACAAAGTGATCACACACACACACGCACACTCACACACACACGTATTAAGTCGCTGCGTTGTTCTGCTCTCCTTTGGCTCCAGAAGTGCTGCGTGAGACCGAGAGGAAAAAGTCAAGAAAAAGCTGGAGCTGTTTGTCGTAGTTTACATTTTGTCTTCCTCTGTTGTGTGTGTGTGTGTGCGTGTGTGCGTGTGTGCATGTGTGCGCGTGTGTATGTGTAGCTCACAGTTCTCATGCACACTGTATTAGGGGCCAGCTCGCTTGGCCTGTGCTCTACACATGAGCCTGATTATGACTCAGTATTGCATTACTGACATTCCTCCATAGCTCTCCCTCTTTTCTCTTTCTCTATTCTTCTCTCTTTTATCCCCCTCCCTTCGCTCTGGCTACTTCTGGGCAGATTTGCTGAGCAACCCCCCCCCCCCACACACACACACCCACACCACCACCCTCCCTCCCTCCGTGCCCCTCCCCAAACGTCCCACACGTGATCTGCACAGCTTCAGATCAAATCACCTCACCGCTTTCTTTCAACTGCCGTCTTCGCAAACCCCAAAGCCGTCAGTGTGCGTTACACATGTTGCTCTGGTCCTGACACTCCGGCATAGTATTTCACATACAGCTGAGGAGGGGGAGGAGGAGGAGGAGGAGGAAGGGGAAGAGGAGGATAAAAGGGAGGGAGGGGGGGGTAGAAATTAAAACCGTCAGGCAGCTCAAACAAAATGTCACTGGATGCAGAAGAATAAAGGATGTGTGTGTTCAGTTATTGGCTTAGTAGTTGGAGCTTGATCCCTCTATCCTTGTGCCTGTGTGTGTGTGTGTGTGTGTGTGTGTGTGTGTGTGTGTGTGTGATGGGGAGGGGGGGGGCGTTGTGGGCGTGTTTTGGGGAGAAAGATTTTGCGTGGCACCATCTGTATATTCAGCCTGTGGAGGGGGGGTTGATATTTAGGGAATCGAACGTAGCCCTGAAGATAAGAGCGTAGAGTACGTGACAGGTAGCAGCTCACTGTTTAAAAATCCCACACTGGGTTAATCCAGTGTGAGGAGGAGGAGGAGGAGGAGGGGGGTGCGGAGTGGAGGAGAGGAGCGGCGGCTCATACCACTCCTCGCAGCTCAGCCTTTATGCTGCCCAGCACGAGAAGAAGAAGGGGCAGGCTGTCTCTCTTTCTCTCTCTATCTCTCTCTCCCTCTGTCTCTCTTTCCCTCTCGTCCTTCCTCTGTCACTTCCTCCTCCTCCTCCTCCTCCTCCTCCTCCACCCCCTCTTCCCTCTTACCTCTGTTTCATTCTCCTTGCCTATCTGTCCCTCCCTCTCTCTCTTCCTGACTTCCTTCCCTCCCTCTCTCCTCTCCTCCTCCCCTCCCTCTCCCTCTCCCTCTCCCTCTCTCTCTCTCTCTCTCTCCCTCTCTCCCTGTGTCACTGGAGAGCGTCTCAGTGTGAAAATGCCATCCTGCTCTCCAGACTGTTGCCTGTTTCAGGCTGTGGAGGTAAGGGACTTGTGTCTGCGTTCTTCCCCTCTTTTCTGGATGTCCGTCGTGAGCCGTGTGTGCGTGTGCGTATGTGTGTGTGTGTGTGCGTGTGTGCGCCTGTGCATGCGCCCGTGCATGTGTCTGCGTGTGTGCCTCACTGGGTCAGTTTGCAGGGATGAGGTCTGTTGCATTTTACCTCCCGCCTGCCCGCCACCCCCCACCCCCCACACCCCCCGCCACCAATCCCTGGATGTTTCTAAAAGTTTTCTCAAACAAAAACTCATGCGTCATGAAGTGTCTTTTCTCCCTCTCGGGGGTGGGGGGCGTGTGGGAAGAGAGGAGGAAGTCTCCAGGCTCTGCAGGGCCAGGGAACGCTGTGACGCTGCCTGCGTTTGCATTCAGAGCCTCTGTCTTTTTGCGTCGCCGTGCCGGTGCTCCCGGTTGTGTCATTTCTAGGCCACCGTCGCTGAGGCTTTTTAAAAAATTATTTTTATTTTTATTTACATTTTTTTGGGGGGAGCTGCCGCCTCATCGTTCAACTAAATTCCCTCCCCCCCCACGACTCCTTCCCCCGTCGCCCGCTTTGTGTCCCGTCGTTTCGTGTAATTTTCAACAGTTGTTCCCTGGTGGCTCTGCGTGAAGACACAAGGCAGGCAGCAGAGTCCCCGCTGTGGACAGGGGTGTGTGAGGATACACACAAACACACACACACACACACACACGCACGCACACACGCAGCTCTCTCTCTGACACACAGCAGCCTGAGTCGGTTTTGTGATTCGCTGGCACTTTCCAAGACTCCTTTGCTCATCCCTCTGTGCGTGTGTGCGTTTGCGTGTAACATTGCACATGAGAGCCAGCTCCCTTTGGTGTGTGTGTGCGCGTGTGTGTGTGTGAATCTGCTCATACAGTGGTGTGAAGCAGCTGGTCTGTGGTTATCTGTGCAGCAACACACTGGGAGAAGGCAGAATTAGACCGGGTTTAAATGTCGCTTTGGGCTCTTGGCCGGACTGGTTCAAAATGGCGCGACAATGGGAGGCACTCCCGCAACCAAACTGAACCGGGCTGCCGCTCCAAGTGGGTGACATTTTCAAGAAGGACGAACAAAACGCAACACGTCCGAATCTAAATATGCAGTAACCCCCCCACACCCCCACACCCCCCCCCCCCCCACCTGCGTGTTTTCTCGCTTGTGACAGAAAACGTGTCATTGTGGTTTGTGTGCGAGCAGGTTTACGTGCGTTCTCCGGGATGTGCGTGTGAGGAAGTTTGGTTGAGCTGTGGACAAAAGGGTTGAACCGAGAGCGCGTGGGCCGGCCGACCTTTCCTGGACGTCATTCTTCTTCTTCTTCTTCTCCTTCTTCTTCTTCTCCTTCTTCTTTTTTTCTGAATCAAATCTCGTGCTGGCGTGAATGAATAATGTGAACAGGACTTTTTTTTTCAGAGTGGATTTGACAGAGCACCTGGCCATGGAGGTAAACAAAGCCTCTGATCTGTGAACGTTGCGCCTTTTTGTCCGCGGCTTTGAATTCCCGAAAATGGAGTCGGGAAAGGGGGAGATGAGTCACGCCGCCTGACTGTTATCAGACTTTCTCCAGCCTGCGAAAACGCCACCTTTTTAAACGCTTTTACGAACGTGCTCTCACCATGGCACCCCTCCTGTGTTTTTTTTTTAGATAGTGAAGGTGTGGAGTGAGGATGGGGCCGGTAAAGTGGTGGAGATCCCGGCGGACATGACGGCCAGAGACGTCTGCCAGCTCCTGGTCTACAAGAGCCACTGTCTGGACGACAATGCCTGGACACTGGTGGAGCACCACCCCATCCTGGGCCTTGGTAAGGATCTGTTCATATGCATATCTGAATGTGTGTGTGTGTGTGTGTGTGTGTGTGCCCGCTCACTCTGGCTCGGGTGACACCCATATCCAAGCCCCTCTTTTTGTGCCGAAAACGAACACTTCTTCTACTTTTGTGCGGCCCTTGTCTTTGCATTTTCAAGATGCAGCGATGTAGCAGTTACGTAAAAGGTGGTTAAACCAAAACAGGAACCGAAATCTTTTACATGCGTCAGTCGACCGTTTTTATTTTTTGTTTTGTTTTTTTACTGTCAAAAACCATGTCTCTCTGTAGCGAACCTGATTTTTACAGCGATGACTGCACCACATACCAGGAAAATATGTCATGGACATTTCTGTCAGCCTTAGAGGAAGTGTATGAAAGCCAGTCTGCAAGTGGAGGGAAGAGCGCCATGAGTTATGGAGGGTTTACTTTCCAACTCTGCCTGTGTATGCTCATCTGTAATGGGCTTGGAGGCGTAAATGTCTGTTGCATGCGTGTGTCTGTACTTCTGTTGTGTGTGTGTGTGTGTGTGTGTGTCTCGACATGGGTGGGTACACCCTCATGTCTGTACCCTCGGTGTGTGTGTGTGTGTGTGTTCACTTGGGCATGGCACGGGTGCTTGTTTGCCCTCTATAAAGCTCAGGGAGGGAGGTGTGGTGGTCGCAGGATTAAGTATTTTCCATGTTCAGCTCACATGCCTGTTCCCTCCCAATAATTCACCCAGTAGAAAGGAGCGATGGTGGGGGGGGGGGGGGGGGGGGGGGGGGGGTTAAGGAAGGAAGGTGGGGAAAAAAAGAGCAACACCAGACTCATGCTCCACTTTTGCTGCCTCTCTGTTTGAAGCTTCATTCATGTCTTAATTTTTTTTTCTTCTCTCTCTGGGTCGGTCTTTGTCCTCGGTGAGGCTTTCCTATTCCCGAGTCGTATTTTTAGAGTGAAAGGATCGCTTTGTGCTTTGCTGCTTGATCTGCGTTTCTGGAAATAAGTGCACTGGAGAGATGGAATGTGAGGTGAGGAGAGGGAGGGAGGGAAAAAGAAAGAGAGAGAGAGAGAGAGAGAGAGAGAGAGGGAGAGAGAGAGATGAAGGGAGAGACAGAAGAGGGGGTGGGGGAGGAAGGGCGGAGAGGCCAGGACTAAAGCGTCATACCAGAGTTGTGAGGAACCAATAGCAGTTCTCCATCGGACGAGCCCCTAGCCTTGGTAGCCAATCAATCTTTCCTCAACCTTCCACAGGAAATTCCCCTGCTTGCAGCCAGTGCTTGTACACACACACACACACACACACACACACACACACACACACACACACACACACACACACACACACACACACACACACACTCAAAAAGAAGTCAGACATTTCCACCCTGAAGCTGTAGCCAGAATACATTTTTAGCCAGTAAAGTGACCACAGTTCCACCAAAATATACTAAGTGTGTGTTTGTCCCCTACATGTGTGTCTGTGTGTATACGTGTGTGTGCTTGTGTGTGTGCTTGTTTTGTATTAATAAAACTAGACTTCGAGAGTTAATCTGCAAGGGAGAATTAGTGCTAAATCCTCATTGCCATCATCGTGTGTGTGTGTGTGTTAGTGTGTGTGCGTGCGTGCGCATGCATCCATACAGAACTGGAACATCCCGTCACTATCAATTTCTAATCGGCCTCGCTCTGATATCATATGGCCTCAACTTCAAGAAAGGCAATGTGTACACACACACACACGTGCACACACACACACGCACACACACACACACACACACAAAGTAATTGGGCCTCTGTGGTGCACAGAGAGCAGGTTAGGCCTATGTGAGCTCTTAATGTGCGGTTGTGTGTTTGTCTGTGGCTTGTACATTGCTTATGGCTTCGCCGCTCTAAGCAATCAGCCTAAATACATGACATCATCTTCCTGCAATGCCCCCCTCCTCCACCACCTCCTCCTCCTTTCCCCCGCTCCATCTCACAGCGCTGCTCCTCTCCACCTTCACCTCCTCCCTCCCTGCCTCACAGTGCTTCTTCTTTTCACAGCCCCTCCTCATTTAACCTCTTACTCCCTCGCCCGTCTCTTAGTAACAGGCGATTTGTTCTTGCTGTGTCATTGTATGCAATAGTACAACTGGTCGATGTAGCGGTAAATAAAAGAGGAGGGCTAACGGAGACCTCCTCGGCTTGTGATGATTCTTTCGGAGAGAGCCAGGATAACAGGAAACGACTCAGTTCTGCTCGCAGTAAAGCTAGTTTTTGGTGCTTCGCTTCAATGTTCATGCTGTATATGTTGTGTATCACTGAGATTCCTGCAGCTTACCAGCACTAGTTCTTTGCCATTTGCACCGATTTTCACAGAAAAATGCACAAAACAGAACATGGAAAACCAACTTACATTGAGGTCTTCTAGTGTCAAGGGCATTGCAGGATTGGTTTACATTAGTAAGAAGAGTAGAGAAAACAAAGAGAGAGACAGGTAAAGGAAATGCATGCGAAAGAGCTGATTATGACTGTATGCAGAGCATAGAGACGTCCGTTCTTGCTGAAACGCTTATGTCTGTTTTACACTCAATTTTAACCACATTTTCAAATCCAGAGCAGCCTGTGCTGTCTCCCACTGAGTCCCGGAGGACGACCCAAAGCTAAGTGGTTAACGGCGTGTGTCTGCGTGCTCCCACAGAGAGATGTCTGGAGGACCACGAGCTGGTGGTGCAGGTCCAGGCCTCCATGAGCAGCGACAGTAAATTCCTCTTCAGGAAGAACTATGCCAAATATGAATTCTTCAGGAACCCCCTGGTGAGTCTCTTAAAAAGTCCTCTCTGTGACTGCTCCCAGCGTAGCACGCAGCCTCGCGCACAAACGCACACACACACTCACACGTGAGGCTCAGCTGATTTTTCAACCTCGATATTTTTGGATTTATTTGCTGAAATTTCACGCCGACATTCAAACCCTCCATGCTCGATTGTCTCTAGCCCCCAAAAAATGAATCGCGAGCACTCAGTTCTTCCGTCGGAGTCTTGTTTTTTTTTGAGGTGTGGCGGCGAACTTGTCAACGTGACAAAGAGTCCTCAGGCGTCCCCGCAGCCCTTTGAGGCTCCGTTTGGCACAATGCTCCATTGAGCTGCTGGGAACGTCCAACATCGAGCACATTTTTTTTCTTTTTTTCGAACTCACAAGCCACTCATTGTGTCACGATGGTGCCGTAGCATGTGTCGTTATCCTCCGGCTGCAGCTGGGCGCACGCATGTGGACGGCTCAGACATGGAGCGGTTTTGAGGACACTGTCGAGCGCTGCGCGTCTTCTGCTGATGTGGCCCTCGGCGTGGGGCCCCCGCCGCCGCACGCCCGGGCCAGAGTGTACGGTGACATTATTGCCGCGGTGATTTAGGTGTGTGTCAGAGCCAGCAGGTGACCTCAGCTCTGTGGTAATGAGCACAGTAAAACACCAGAGTGCTGGCCGCGGCCTGTCAATCAGGCTAAGAGTAGCGCTGCTGGCTAAAGGGGATTACATCAGCGGGTGAGATCATACTGCATCTACTCCCAGGCTGGAGTGCCCTCTCTCTCTCTCTCTCTCTCTGTGTGTCTACCTCTCTCGCCCCCACCACTTTGTCTTGGAGTCCTTGTGCTCATCACACACACACACACACACACACACACACACACACACACACACACACACACACACACACACACACGCAGGAGGGGAGAGATGTATTCTGCATAGAGAAACACTACCCCACTCTGAGCTTGCACATGCACTAAGTGGTTTCTAGTGCCCCCCTCCCCTCTCTTTCTCTCTTTCTTTCCCTCTCACTCATTGTCAGTGTCTCTCCCTCTGTGTGTTTTTCCATCCAGAACTTTTTTCCAGAGCAGATGGTGGCTTGGTGTCAGGAGTCTGATGGCTCAATCCCCCAGTCGCAGCTCTTGCAGGTGAGGATGACTCAGTGGAGGGGCGTATGCATGCTGGATGGCGCACATGGCAGGTCTCGATTCTTAAATTAAACACTGATTTAATCCTAAATCCCAGCTCCAAAGTAGCCTCCCTGAACAAATGGTGACAGCAGGAAATGTTGTCACTGTGGGGGATTGTTTTTTCATCTTTCTGAGGACATCTGGCCGTCCAAAAATATGCACGCACACACACACTTGCTTCCTGAAATTTGCTAATGACATTCACCTAATGTTGTTACCGCCATCTCTGGACATGGTGGTCTTTGAAAAGAAAGATTTTTACAACACCTCGGAGCGTGCAGCTGCCCAGTGTCAAGCAGCAGCAGTGTTCATCATAGATGCTGTTTGTGTGCAGAACTTCCTGAACTCCAGCAGCTGTCCAGAGATCCAGGGCTATTTGTACTTGAAGGAGCCTGGACGCAAGTCCTGGAAAAAACTCTACATGTTCCTGCGACGCTCCGGGCTCTACTACTCTACTAAAGGAACATCCAAGGTGATCAATCCCTGTCCTCACTCTGACTGCAATGAATTGACATGACAATTTCGTCCCTCAGTCAACCGTGCTCATGACTTTGAGCTTTTTACGTAAACAAGCACCTCGTCCCATTTTTCTTTCTCCGTGAACTCAACAGGAGCCGCGACACTTGCAGCTGCTGTCGGATCTGGAGGACAGCAGCATCTTCACCATCATCACAGGCAGAAAACTGCACAACGCTCCCACAGACTACCAGTTCTGCATCAAGGTAATGCAAATCGCTGCAACCCAGGTGACCCAGTTTCTCTGCAAATGTGGTTCTTTGCTTTAATTTACTGCCCCGTGATTCCTGCAAAATCCAGTAAGAGACCATTAACTGTCTCATGAAGACTGTGGACAACTGGCTGTTTTGTGAGCTTTTATAGGACTGCATTATGAGAGATGCACCTGCTTCCCACTTACATCTTTTGTGTGTGTGTGTGTGTGTCAGAGGACACATGGGTTAAGCCCACCCAGCGGGGGTTCAAACACACACTCAGCACTGTGTGTCCCACTCCAGGAGTTATCTGTGGTGGGTCACCTGCTGATCTGGGATAAACCCAGTGGGATAAGCCAGGATGGTACAGAATCTGGCCGGCGTAACCCCCTCACCTTTCTCTCACACACATACACATGCGTGCACGCACACACACACACACACACACACTCACACACTGAGGAACGGCGTGTCAGATGCTGTCAGCGGGGGTGACAGTGCAGGATTTGGTAAGGGATTTTTCTTGGCAGCTGGGGGTGGCTGGATTGTTGCTATGGCGACGTGAATGAATTCATCGGTGGGGGTTGCATCTCAGGAGCAGTGTGCCTAACGTCCTTGTTACTGACGGAGGGGAAAAGGAGAGTCTGTGCTGTGATTCTGGTTCAGCCTCGAGTGGCAGACCTGCGCTATGTTGCTTAAAATATAGCATAAGCTGCCATTTATCGGCTGCCGCGGGTCTCATCTGGTACCGGGGGAGAACGCCGAGAGTCTCATGAGTAATGTCTAAAAAACTGTCAGGCCGTGTCACTCGAGGACCTCTCTTCCCGCGAATGCTCTCCTGCTTTCTCAGAAACATTGTGAGTGTGAATCACAGTGAGGCCTGTGTTGTCCCTTGCGCCATATCCCAGCTGCCTCTGTTGTTAAAACACCTGGGTGAGCATTAGTGAGTGCAGTGGGGACTGATTGGTGTATTTGGTGCACTCATGTGAAAGCTTTCAGCACCTCACCGACTCTTTGGGAGTGAGACTGTGCAGCACTTTGAAAGTATCCCTTCTTTCCTCTGAAATGTCGAGCTGCACCTTTTGTTCAGTTCGTTCTCTGATCTTTCACTTGTTGTAGATTATAGCAATAACACCCCTGCTGTGTTATCCCTCACACACGCATCTTTATTACTGTGCTATTCCACGTGTTCCAACTGGCAGCAGGTTGGAAAAATGCCTGTTAAACAGATTATAAATATGTAGTATAGGCTATATTTTGGAGGTTGAAACTCAAGTCCCCATTGTTTGAGCTGGGTTGAAGTCATTAAAGAAGTTTTGGTGGAGTCCATGTCAAAATGACTTTCACCTCACCTTTTTAAATATTTACTGATTAAAAGCCAAAATGAACAGATGCATGTCCTGCAAAATACACTGATAGCTGTGAAGACATGTTTCATGACGAGTCACGAAAAATTATTTTTTTAAGATGCGTTATTGTAAAATGGAGACTTGAATGCTGACTAGCATGTTACACTACAAAAACCTTTGGAAATGGCACCCACTGTTTAGTATAAAAGCTTCTTGAAGTTGTGCCTGGAACATGAGCATGCAGCTCTCTCTGGGCTCATCCAGCCATTAACAAAGTGTTTCTCTGTGTGGCTGACAGCCCAGTAAGGTGAGAAGCGACTGTAAGGAGCTGAAGATGCTGTGTGCTGAGGACGAGCAGAGCAGGACCTGCTGGATGACGGCCTTCAGACTCCTCAAAGTATGTCCTCTTCCTCTCACATGCTGTAAGCACCAGTCCTCCTGTCGGAGTTTGGAAGCTGGAGTTGATGTCCCCTCTTTCCTCTGGTATCCCTGCAGTATGGCATCGTCCTGTATCAAAGCTACAATGTGCCCCAGCAGAGGAAGTCCAACCTTTCACCTTTCACAGCGCCTGTGGTGAGGATCTGCTCTGTGACATCACCCTCTTAGAACGTGGCTCTAATGCCCCCACTCAGCCGAGACCAATCCAGATTGATCCATTAATTAGCTGATGGCGAACTGGAAACCAGTTCACTCTGTGGCCACATTGTGCCTCGCTCCCCCTAGGAGGAGACATGTGCCCATGTGCGCAATCGTTTTTCCATTTGGCATCAGAAGGATTTGTAAAATGCTGAAATGAATTTCTATTCAATCATTGCTGCCCAAGATAATTGTTAATGAGGTGAAAGTGGAGCTCTGTAGAGAATGGCTGATGGCCCGGATCCAGATCACTGCTCATTTAAACAAACAGCAGTTGTTTAAGTGAGGACATACAACATCTGATTTAGTAGAGGGAACATGTACATAATGTTCCATAACCTGGGCCTTTCATGCATTTATATTGCATTAGACTAAGACTTATCCTCACATCGGGCGATGTCTCGATACAGTTTAATCCTGTGAAAAGTGATTCCCAGGAATTACCCTCCACACCATTTTCCATTTACTTAGAAATGATAACGAGAAGTATTTTTCACACTGATGAAACGATGTCTTTATCAAGAAGATCTTAAACTCTGTGGATACTTGCAAACATTTGCTGCAACATTTTACCAGTTATGTAGATTATTTGTCCTTTTAGTAGTGCCTGAGGTGTAACATGTGTTTTCATTGTAGCGGCATTTACACCTTCAAGACATATCATACTTGGCAAGGTACCAGGTGAAGGAGAATTGTGATTTGTTCTGATAAAATAGGAGTCAAGTGTGTGTTTAAATACTTGAGATAATGTGTACAAACATGATATAAAAGGATCCAAATAATTATGTAAAGGAAATATAACGCTTCAGATATTTTCTGTAATACACTTCATTTATGAGGCCAGATTTGTGAAAGCCCAAAATAAAAGCCCCACAACTTACCCCATCAATATCTAGTAGTTAGATGGCTGATGTTATTTTGGAATGAAGGAGTGAGTGAATCCGAGCAGGAGTGCTGGCGAGCCAGGAGAGCCTGGTGCTGTTCCTCAGAGGGGCATTTGTGAGCTTAAGTGGGTCTCTGTGCAGACAGGATTTGTCATGCCCCAGTGACTGTGTCTGGCTTGTTTGACCTCTGACCCTTGTCTACCCCACTCCCACCCCCTCCCTCCACCCTCACCATCCTTGTATAACCCCCAACCCCCCCCACCCCACCCCACCCTGCCACGTCTCCTCACAGCGGAGTGTATCTGAGAACTCCCTGGTCGCCATGGACTTCTCCGGACGCACCGGCCGCGTCATCGACAACCCTGTCGAGGCCCAGAGCGCCGCCCTGGAGGAGGGTCAGACCTGGAGGGTAAGACAGGGGGCTGACGATCTGAATCCAAACACAAAAAGATCGAATTTCTCTTCATTTGATGAGTTAACCACAAAAGGTGTGATGGTGTGTGAAAATACAATGTTATCATTGTCCCGCCTTTGGTTTTGGTTTAAAGTGGCACCACCATTAAACCGTACGCACAGTTCCAAAGTGTTTGAGATCACAGCTTGGTACTCTGCTAACATCTTTGACCAGTATCAAAGTCATCTTTTAGTAATTTCCCTCATGGAAACATTTGCAGAACACTTGCTCCATGCAGACTAATTTATCTCTCCCCTGCATCGCTTTTCTCGGTAAACGCAACTGTGTGAGCAACTCTACTTATCTGTTGCTGAGATCATTGCTCTGACGAGGCCAAAGCAGGAAGGCTGTGCTCTCTCTCCCCATGTTTTTGGTTGTGGGTGACTGCTGTGAATTACAATCTTTGTTTCCTGTGCTGAAAAGAGCCAAAGTTCAACAGGGTCCCAGGAAGGTGACTGGAAGTTGCCTCAGTCAAAGGGACAAGGGTCATGGCTTGCAGCTGGGCAGCTGATTTAAAGGAAATTTGTTTTTCTTTCCTGTAGAAACGGAGCCAGCGTATGAATGTCCTGGGTAGCCCCAGCCCTCTGCACCCATCCTCTCTGAGCACAGGTACTCGTACCCTGATCAGCGACAGATCCAACATTATTCAATGATTAATCGCTGGTCGCCACAAGGAAGGTGCTGAATCGACGATGTGTGTGTGTCTTTCAGTGATCCACAGGACACAGGTTTGGTTTCATGGTCGCATCATGAGAGAGGAGGCCCACAAAATGATCATCCAACAAGGCCAAGTAGACGGGTAAACAACGATCCTCAAATTTTCTGGCGTGTGGTAAATGTGCGCCTAGTTCAGGGAAGATTATTTTGTAGATGAAAAGAAAATGGGAGACGTCACTGCTGCCAAGTAAGCTCAGATCTTTTAAATGTCACTGTCTAAAAATGGCCTTTTTGGCCCAACAGCCTTCATCTAGTGCACTAATGAAGTTCAACTCTTGCTGCAGCACATCACCGGGCACTATGCTAGAAAAATTGGGGCAAGACAGCGCTGAATATTCCCCCAAATGGTTTTAATGATGTCTCTCTTGATGTTCTGTGTGTCAGGTTATTCCTGTTGCGGGACAGTCAGAGCAATCCCAAGGCATTCGTCCTCACCTTGTGCCACCACCAGAAGATCAAACACTTCCAGATCCTTCCGGTTAGTCACGCTTTACAGAAAAATGTCATGGTACATTTCTAGAATGTGTCCGAATGAGGCACAATCGCTGCTTATATTCTGAGAAATGTGGCCCAGTTACCAAACTGTGCAGCTTATAGGTTGACAGAGAAGTCTTTTCGAAATGGTCGGAGCTGCAGCTTAATCTCAGAATAAAACCTACAAGTTTCATCTGGCCTGCTGCACTCGCCAAATGTCACTACCAACTATTTTCCAAAGCATGCCATTTCTTCGTTTCTACATTTTTCCTTCCTCCCAGGCAGCCATCTGTTTTCATTTATTTTGCTACAGTACAGAAATCAACTCGAAGAGGCTTAGAGGGCCTGTCTACCCAAATTACAACAGAGACACAGTTTCACTTGCTGCTGGAGGTATTTAGCCATGCAGAGTGTTCTGGCTTTATTTGCTGAGGTACTGCAAAAATTGGGATGCACCATAAAGAGGGATGAGCTAACATTGCTGCAAAAGCTGGAAAGAAATGTCAGGAAATGGTGCATAATGGTGTGAATGAAGAATAAATTCTAGTCACAATTAAAGATGGCTACCAGAGACTGAGTCATAGTCTGCAGCTGTGCCAGCAGCATCGTGCAGAAATAGTAAGATAAAGTGGAACTGTTAGCCAGATGCTACCACTGGCCAGTTAACAAATGCTAACAGTTTATTATTTCTGCATGACATAGGGTATGGATTGGAAAGTTATAAGAGTGCATTGCTATGAACTACCCAGTCAAGAGAGCCTCGAGGAGCTGCTATATCTATGTCTATGTCTCCATTTTTTGTTTACACCTCTACCTCCAGTAGGAAGTTAGCATTCATCAACAGGTGGTTGCATGCCACATAAACGTGACCTAACAACATCAGTGCAGCTTTAGTTGCTGTGATGTCATTATCTTTGAGCAGATATATCAGTAAAAACCATATGCTGCTCTCCTTTAGTGCTAAGAGTTCCTAACCTGATGTGGGGGCTGTAGAATTCCCCAGAAATTATGTTTTAAGAGCTACTTAGTTCTACGAATTCCTCCTGCGCCAGTACAGAAAAAGTGGGAACTTCTCTTGAAGGTTCTAGGAACTGAGAAACTCCTATCGATGCAAAAGTGCCTGTTCATAATGCTTACCTTTGTTGTGAATCGACCGATGTGTTAAGCTTTGCCAGATTTCCCAGCTATTTGCTCCGCTCTCATCTGTGATCGCCTTGATAAAAACGCACATGCCCTGTCCTCTGACGCTAATGTGGCCTCTCCCCCCTTCTGGCGGCGCTCTGCAGTGTGAGGAGGACGGCCAGGTCTTCTTCAGCCTGGACGACGGTGGCACCAAGTTCACCGACCTGATCCACCTGGTGGAGTTCTACCAGCTCAACAGAGGAGTGCTGCCCTGCAAGCTGAAACACCCCTGCACCGCCGTGGCCTTGTGACACTCCACCCCGCCCAACCCGACACCTCCACTCCCCCTCTTTGCACACCTCTCACCTTGAGATCCCCGCCCTCACCCCCATCTGCCCCTCCCTCACCAGCGCAATGAGGTTGAGGCGATAGAGAAAAGTGAAGTCAAGTTGTTGGGGATGTGAACACGGCAGCAGCAGCAGCAGCAGCAGCGTGTCTGTGCGTTTCCTTGCCGGGTCGCCGTCTGGATGTCCGGAGAGACGCACACCGTGGACCACCTGGCTCCTGTCGCACGGCCGTGGAGTCTCAGTTGTTTTGTCCTTGCTGTTTGACCCCAGAGGGAGACCACATGTTGTGTGACAGCTAAGGTTGCCCTCCCTCAGAGCCCCCACCCCGCCCCCACTTTGCCCCTCACCCTTGAGCGCCCGACCTTCC
Source organism: Karalla daura (assembly GCA_029224185.1). Classification (NCBI taxonomy): domain Eukaryota; kingdom Metazoa; phylum Chordata; class Actinopteri; order Chaetodontiformes; family Leiognathidae; genus Karalla; species Karalla daura. The sequence continues at coordinate 6,589,869 of CM055205.1, read as the reverse complement.
CTCACCCTCCAGGCCTGATAAGCTGTGGTGCCCGCCCCACCCTTGCTCCCTCGCTGCCGAGGTGGGCGGGGAAGCGCCACCCCTCTGACTTCCTCATCGATCATCAGGGATGGACGGGAACCTCTCCGGGTCTTATCAAACTCGATCCAGGAGATATTCCTCAACCTGTGCAGTCCAGTCTGGATAAGCTGACAAACCTGCCCACCACCCACCCACCACAACCGCCCGAATGGACTCGATGTGGCCTCTCTGCTGTGTCCTGTCTCACAATCCCCTGGTGTGACCCCCTCCCAACCCCACCCACCCACCCATCCGCCCCATCCTCTACAAACAGCTCAGAGAAAAGTAGGGAGAGAAAAGAGAAGTAGCTGAAGGCAAGATAAGAGCAGCGGCGCTGTGCTGAAAGGACAGAGGAATGTTTAACAGGAAGGCTGCAACAAGCCTCTCTTGTAGAGTTGATTACTTGATGTCATTTAAATGCTGTTTTATTACTGTTGATTCAATGCAGAACTAGTTTTGCACTCCCGGGCGGACAGACGACAGCTGTTCTCTCTAGCTAAATGAAGCTGACTGCTCTCTGTTCGTCCTCCTCCTCCTCCTCCTCCTCCTCCACCCTCCTCCCCCCTCCCTCTGAAAAGCATGCATGTGAATTTCCACCAGTTCTGATTGGATTACAGTGGCGTGGGAGCAAAAGAGTCACGGCTGATTATGCAGTGCCTTTCAGACAGGTTTGGGAACATCTTGGACCTCTGTGCGGCTTGAACCAACACCACCATGCTCTGGTTAAAACAACGAATGTGCTCTCGAAGCGCCAGCAGTGAAACAAGACCCCAAGGAAGAGGAGGAAGACTTTTAAATAGACTCCTGAAAAATGTGTCCATCCCCGAGCTTCTACCATTTAGACTTTTTTTTTTTTTTTTAATAATCGAAAGGGTTAAATCTGTCAGTGAATTTGTGTTTGAATGTCATTTTCTTTTCCTAAGTCTGTTCCGAGCTCATTGCTTGCACATGTTAATCAGCTTGATTTGGTATTAATGGGTTGGAGCTGTCACATTCGGATTCTGACCACTGTTCCCGCACTCCAGAAAAGACAAATCAGCAAACGCACTCCCATTTTCTTTTTATCCCCAGCCCTTCCTTTGTTTTGAACAAATAACTTGAAATGTGAACTCAGTTGACAGTGTATCAGTACACAGTCGAAAGGAGATTCACTCGCCTTAAGTGACAAGTGTGAGCCTTGAGTGTGAAATCTAAGCTATGTAAAAATGCACATACAGTGACATGTTTCCGATTTGGAGAGGATGGATTGACATCAAGATTGATGACATCATTGAATGGTTTAACACTTTCATGCCATGAGTTCAGTGAGAACATCGACTCCACTTCCATGTCTCGACCATTAATACTGAAGCTTGACAGCTCAGCATAAAGACTGAAAGCATGGAAACCTTGATCTGGCTTTGTCTGAAGGTAATAAAATCTGCATACCCATGCCATACAGATTTACAGGGCAGAGCACGCTGGCTTTTTCTTGACTGGCCACAGTAACTTCCCAAGCAGAGTCGAGATAAGATGAGATAAGGCAATATAAGTTGATATTTTCAGTACAGACCACCACTGTGTCCAATCAATCAAAGGACGACCGTGGTCTCAACCTTCTCATCTGTCTCTTGGCAGGAAAGCGAGTATGAATAATTCCCAAAGTGTTTAAACTATTTCTTTTAGTTCACATCCACTTGAACGTGCTTCAGAAAACAGTTACTGGTGATGTAAATTTGCATACCTGGGCCTGGTTCTTCCTTGAATGCTGGTATTAATCTTATTTGTGCCGATATCTGGTAAAAAAAAAGAAAAAGAAAAAGAAAATGACATCATGGCCAGATATTTTCAGCAGATAAACTGTATGGGGATTTGCTAGCATCGACATTATCAAGCCGTTAGGACGTCTTTCTTTTTGTAACAATCACAAAGAAGTAGAGTAGAGAGAGCCATTTCCACACCAGCAGCAGCTGCTGTAGATCAGAGAGCCTTGCAGCTGTCAAGCGTGTGGCCAGTAGCATTGATATGACTGTTCATCACAACATGTCAGAGCTGAAATGATTAGTTGACCGATCGAGACAATTACTTCGTAAATATTTACACGTAGTGGTCCCTGCAGCCCACATTCCAAAAACGTTGTGACACAGTGTAAAACAGTGCAATTAAAGTCCTTTTTGGTGTATTGAAAACGGTTTAACAATTGTAAGATAGTACGTCTTTTGTCAGTGTACCTTAAAAGATTTTTGAGAGGGGCAATAAGAGACGGAGAAAGTTCTGGAAGGTTTATTTTAAGAAGTGGCTGTTCAGAACATTCCCAAGTTCAGGTGCTATACACATTAAAAATACATATTAAAAATAGAATATATTACGGATATTATCATATAACACGACATGGGCTTGAATGTCTGTTTTGAAAATGATTGTTGTACATGTTTTACACAATGTCCAAACTTTGGAATCAGGGTTGTAAACTCTATTTGGGTGTTGGTCAGACACAAAGAGCCGCCTGGTTATCAAGGAAACTGATGCATATTTTGTCACAACTTTCTGACATTTTATAGACCAAATGATTCATGAATGATCCAAGAAAACTACAGCGACAGATATAGCATTGTTTGTCATTTCTGCAGCTGCAATTTCACTGTCGTATCTATTACTGGTGGTTGTTGAAAAGCATTCTGGGACATAAAGCGAATAGGACATGAGGCAGGTGTACTTGGGAAGGTTTGCCCACCAAAAAAAGTTGGATATGATTATTCACGGTAAACAAACTACATCTTACGTCATAATGTGCAGGACTTGGAAAAATGTCCTGCTCTGGCACCCTCTAGCGGTTATATTGTGAACATACATACAAATGGCACACAGTTGGTTTTAAAATAACATAACAGCATCTTAATCCAAGCCCCTTCCTTCCTGTCCTCACTGGAAATGAAAGCAAGGGCCATCGCCGTGGGAGCACTCCACAGGAAAGGAGATTAGATGGGGTCTTTTTCGTCCTGTGCTAAGTCCTTTTGTCTTTCCTGGTCCTCTCCTGCTGTCGTGTGAGCGGCGAAAGAAAAGCTGTGAGTGACATAACACCTGCTTAGCCCGGCCCTCACCTGCGCCGCCCTGGAGCAGGGTTAGCACGAGGCCAGCAGACTCCCTGCCAGGCTCACTGAACTCTCTCCTAGCGCCGCCGTTCACTCGCAGGCCACTGCCACCGGTCCACCAATCACCTGACTTGACTGACTCACCAGCTCTGCGCTCCACCAATCAGGCCTTTCTAGTCAGCCAGGGCAGGCTCTCTCCAGGGATTGGATAATGCTTGAACCCCCCGCCCCCGTTTCCCACCTGTGTCCAGCCTGTAAGCTATGACCCTGTGGTGAATATGCGTGTGTGTGTGTATTTGCTTGTGCGTGTGTGTATGTGTGAGGATGGCCAGACTGTTATATTCACTATTCAGGATTGCTAAAGTCTGCTGGTTATCATAACTTGCCTTTTATATAGACAGCAAGAGGAAGGTCGCTTTGTCGGTTGGGTGAAGCGGAAGCTAACTGCAGATTTCAGAGGAGACAGGAGTTCTAGGCTGGAGGTATCCCAGCATTCCCAGTCCTGAGCTGAGGTTCTTCCCTGTCTGTTGAAGAGGGACACCAAGCCACACAGCTGCGGGTCAGTGGGGACAAACCACCGTCCTCTCCTCCTCCCTCCATTTTTAATCACTGTGCTACAATGCAATCTTATACACAAGCCCAAGTATATGAATATACCAGTACACAGTATCAGTTGTTTTCTAAGTATGTGAAGCTATGGAGAAGACGTAGATCTAACACTGTACCTAGGTCACAGATCACTATGTAAGGGGCGTTGTGCTTTTGCTCATAACTCCGTGTAAAATGAAGAATGACTTATTTTGTCCTTTTTTTCCATTATTTGATTGTGTGTATATTGACATTATTGTGTATTTTCTTTGGTTTGCCACAAAATGACCTTTTATATATAAATATATATATATATAAATATATAAAAAGAATATACCACAGTATATACAGTATTAAATTAAGCTGTTTTTTTTATTTTAAGAGATCAAACTGGATTTTTGGCACGTGTCAAATTTCTGAACATCAGTTGTGTGTATAAGCTGACAGGCGAGAGTCTTCAATCCTGACGCCATCTTGTTTTAAACCCAGACCCCCCCCCTATAACCCCCCCCCCTCTGTTCAGTCCGAGGCCATGCTTTTGCTTGGAGCTTCAAGAAAGTAAACGTTTGGATTTTAATCCCACACTCAAACACCAATGTTTTTTCACAGAGAGCACACACACACGCACGCACAAACACACGCGCGCCCTTGGGGATAGATATACTTAGCAGCTTTTCTACACTCTTCATCACAAGTAGTGCAACTTAACGCTGTAGCTGGCTGCATATTTCGTTGAGGTCCACTGACTCTTGATTTCAAGGTTTGTTCGTTGTTTTTTCTAAACCAAGTGTGATCTCGCAGCAGGTGCCTCTTGTTTGTGACCAGTATCGAGTCCTTAATTGCCATCCGTCCACCCACTGCGTTCGCTTGCCGTTAGCTACGGCTGTGAGACGTAATCCTACTGGAACTGAATCCTAGCATCAGGTCAAAACGTCGCATCCAAGTCCCGTCGACTTCTGCGATTCAGTGTGAGTGCGAGCGACACTAACTCCACGCTGGCTGTGTTTTATTCTTGGGTTGAAGTCATCATAAGCTGAAGTCAAATAAACATTTCAGGGAAAGATTTTAAAAAGAGAGCAAATGAACCGTGATCATTTTTTTTTCTCCCCCAGATAACCCCACTGTGCTTTGTTTCTTTCTGTCTGTACGGCTCCTGGATCTACATTGTATCCTCTTCAGGTATTTTTGTACAAATAAGGGACTGATATATTCTCTGTTTATTGGAAATTAGAATAAAAGACAACATTGCTATAAACCAAAACTGTCTGGCCTGCTTCCTGTGTTATTTTTATCTCTTTACACATTCTCAACATCTTCCTCATCTCTCAGGTCTAAGAAGCCCATTACATTTTGGATGTAGACTAAAGTGAGAATAAAGATTAAAGCCAACCTGTAGCACATCAAAGTAGTAGTCTGTGTGTGTTCATACATGTAAAATATTCCATCTTTCTTGAAATAGTGGCAATTCACATCTGTGCAAGGTTTGAACATTTGCGATCAATGATGATCTGTAAGCACTACAGTTGGGCCGTAACCTCAGCACGAAAACTGGAGATTACTTAGTACATAGTAGAAGTTAAATTAGCACCATCTAAAGCCAACATCTGGAACATGGCTCATTTTGTCACTGTGTACCGTGCAAAATAAATCACATGCACACTGATTACTCTTTGGATTCATCTGTTAGTTGTTTCACAAAATCATGCAAATACTAAGAAAATGCTAAATGTCTGTTTCACAGAGATGCCTTTTTCTGTCCTCACCTCAACAACATTCAATTTTCTGTGGCAGAGATTAATGAAACCAAAAAACATTCACATTTAAGAAGCTTTACTTTTCTTAAAATCCTCCTAGATTTATTTAAATGCTTAAAGCAGCTAAATGGTTACTGAAATAGTTGTTGTATTATGTTCACACTCAATTAGTAGTCCATTAGTTGATTAGTTGTTGCAGCTCTAAGTAAAAGCCCTGTAACACCAAAGGTTACACATGGCTGGTAATACGAAGACTACCTAATATTAAAACTCTCCATTATTTTATTAAATACCAACGGGTGCAATGGTAGAGATAAACTTAAAAGTTTTCACACTGACTGTGGGTGCATTTGCGCTGCAGAACTTGACCATGATACACTGCTCGTCAGATTTGTAAGATTGAGCCAGATGATGATAGTGGTTTTCTGAGGGCCCCTCTTCCAGAGATAGCACTGACAGCTTTCAGTCTTGAGGCTCAGTTCCACTTTCTTTACCTCTTCTTTTATTCCAGTTACGGAGTTGGCCTTCCTCTTTGAAACTTGATCCAGAGCTTCGCTATCAAACTAGCCACAACGTCTCTCTAGCCATCGTTAACTTTCCCTCTTCACGTTTTCACCCATGGATGCATTGTTATAGGAACTGGATGATGGCCAATTCTTTCCTATGGGAGTTGATCGCCATTTAAATCCAACCACGGTTGGCCAATTCACCCCACGCTCTCTGACAAGTTCACACGCCTTCTCCCGGACTCCTGAAGCCCTAACCAATCAGTGAGCAGCTGATCGGCCTCGTATACAATCTCTGGATTCTGATTGGATAACATAACAACGGTAACCCTTTCATTACTGACGCAAACTTAACAGGAGGCTCACCTGGTTAACCCGCGTGTGAGCTTGTTTTTTTTTATACTCTAACCATCACTCTGAGACGTGGAAAGTTGCTCCAAAGGGTTAACTAATCAAACTGGGGAGAACGAGAGATGCAGGAAGCCTTCAAAAGCTTAAGGCGACGTATGGCAACTTTTTCTTTTTGTTGCCTTGGAAACAGATTCATTCTCATGAAGATCATGCTCCTGCCCACAGTCTCCATTTTAGGCCTTTTTCTAAGCTGAAACATAAACGTCCAACGCTTTGTGAACTTGTATGATTCCAATGGTCGTACTGTGAACGGTGAGCCACTTGAGGGCAGTGAAGAACCTGCTCATTTGCCTTTTCATGCTTTTTCGTTTTCGTGGCCTTCATTTTAGATAGGACTACAGACATTTCAGAATTTACACCTGATTCTGATTGCTTGTGCATTCGCTGACGTTCATGTTTTGAAGGTCGCAACAAGTCACGGAGCGTGACCCCGGCCGAGCAGCTGCAGAGCATTACAGGCTCTGAACGCTTCAGTGATGTGCATCACATGCTGAGTGATGTGTTGGGGGGGGGGGGGGGGGGGGGCACCACAGGCCACTGCAGCAGAGCTCAGACACCTGGAGCCGAGACCTGACAGGCCAGCCCAGCAGATCAGCGTGTAGTGGTTTATAAAACCGAAAGCGTCTCCAGTGGCATGTCACTTACCGGTATGCACACGTTCAGTTACAGGCCAACACTGAGATCGTCAGCCTGGTGATCATACAGGCCTGGCTGCTCCTGTTGTTTAGGCTCACCCGAGTTAGACACCACTCACCTCTCACTGTGTGCCGTGCCGATCGCTGTGTGTCTGAAGTCAGGTGCAGAGAGGAGATAGATAGTTTGCTTATCTACAGAATGCGTGAGCCGCACCTGGAGTGGATGTTGGGAGATGAAGTTTAACATGTTTCGGTATATGATGTGAACGCGGATGTGTTGGATGAACTATACTGGTAGGTGTTGAGAGCTTTACTTCATAAGCAAACGGGTGATTTGCTTGCCTGGATATGCCAAGATACAGGACCGCTGAGTACTCTGGGCTAAGATTTAAGGCTCGACAGATGAGTCAGATCAGCTGGTTGCAGTCTTCACCGGGGGAAAAGGTGCACGAGTATAAGTGCATGAATACGTTTCAAAGCGCACATGTTAACAGTCTCACACCTCAAAACACAATTTAGAGTTGACAACACAGCTACACCTCTCCCTGTTAACGGAGTGGAAGCAAAGCACAGTACACACGTTAAGGCTGAAAACAGACGTTTGAACAACAGATTCTCGGTTCATAACTTGTATAGCTAGGAATTAGTTTCACCAACTCTTCAACCAAACTTTCCTAAAAGTCTAAATAGATTCTATATTCCTGTTAGTGTCTGTAAAAAAAATAAATAAATATGTGTAGAAGGAAATTACCCCAAAACAATAGAAACATGTAAAACTGGGTCCACGTGTTCTTTGTGTTTAATTCTCAATAAATGATGACAAAATGAGTATTTACAAGAGAAACTATGAATGATCTGTACAAAGAAATATACATGCAAAGATAAAAAAAAAACGTAAAAACAAATAAACATGAAACAAATGAAACACGACGAGACAAACAATGGAGAAAAAAAAAAACCAACGACGACGACGACGACGACAAAAACTTAAACTGAGGCATCCAGTCCAAGTTTCCTCGTGTCCAACCGGCCTGTGCGCGCCTTTGAATAAATTAAAAAGGTGACGGGGGGGCTGTGATTTCTGTAAAGTTAGACCAGCGCTGAGAGAAAGGATGTCGAGAAGCCTCGCGCTGTCCTTCACTGGCGTGAACAGTCAGGTCACATGCTCGCAGGCCACCTACCTCCAGCGAAACGTGATGGCGACAAAAGCGGCCGTCTTTCTTCTCGCGGCGGCGCCATAAAGCGGCGGCGGCTGTGGCGTACCGACACTGCAGAGGCATACAGTACCAAACGTGTCGGGCAGGGTTTCCATCGGGCCGGGAAGCCCGAGCGCTCCCGAGATCCCACAAGACACAAAGAACTACCAGCAGTGCTCGCAGTACCAAGTACATGCTTTTTCTCTAGATTTATTACAGATACAACAGATGTCTTCATAAATAGTTGCATAAAATGTTAAAGCTGCAACATTGCACATGATAATCAAACATAACATACAATGAGTGCATTTACAGTAATTTCTCCCCCCTCCCCTCCCCCTCCCCCTGCCCCTCCCCCCTCCGCCTCCGCCCTCCACATTCAGGAGGGGCGGGAGTCTCTCTATATACAAGGTAAGGCTTAAACATCTCATATCTGCGCACACACAAAGAGTTCCGTTTTTGTTCTAGGAAAAGCGAGGGACGACGGACGCCCAGGCGCGTGTCCCTCCTGGGACGGGGGCGGCGCAGCACCCGCCACGCGCTCGTCACGGGGTCTTCGGGTCGGGCACGTTGCACAAGCGCAGCCGTCACGGACGAACGGAGAGGAGGGCGGCGCGCCCGGAGCGGACGTGGAGACGTCTCCAAGTCCGGGACCTCCGTCTCCAGAGGCGTCTAACGCCGGGTTGAGCTGATGAGCGTCTCCTGCCGACTCATTATCATCATGGTCGTGGTTATTATTGTTGTTATTGTTGTTGTTGTGATTAACGTTATCGTGATCCTGGGAGACACAGAGACAGCACGGTTTGTTCCTATAAGAAAGGGCGGGCCGCTTCTCAAAAGTGTTTTTGTTCTCGTTTTCGTTTGTTTTGAGTTACAGTTTTAGTGTAAAAGAGCAAAAAAAAAAACAAAAAAAAGGGAAAAAAAAGCACAATGTCCGTATCCCTGGAGCGAGGCGGGGGCGGGTGGGGGGGGGGTGGGGGGGGGGCAGGGGGCGGGGGCGGGGGGCTTTGCTCTGGGCGCTGTCACTAGCTTGGCGGGCGTCAGCGTCTGTGCAGTGGTGTCGAGGCTCGATCGACCGGCTCCTCTGATCAGCTTGAACTCTCGCAAAAAGGAAAATAAATTACTTCAGGATGTTTGTTTTTTTCTCTCTGACTTTGTAGATTCATTTATCACGTTTTTTTTGTTTTTGTTTTTGTTTTTTTGTTTGTTTTTTTTTTTGGTTTTTGTTCGCTTAACTACAAAATCTGTTTGAGTTGAAACCAGCAAGCAGCAGTAGACGAGGGCATCCATTCATTTAGGGCGGTTGGCGAGAACCGGGGTTCTCCAGGGCTCTGATTGGCCTGAGAGCCCCACGGCTCTCTGGTTCTAAAGGACTACAGGACTTGAATGAGAGGATAAGATCAGCATCCGTTACTTCTCCTTCCTGTCACATCTGGACCAGGGGGGGAGCCGAGGGCCAGAGGAGCCTGCAGCCCCGGACCAAACCTCAGACCCTCGGAGGAGGGGGTGGAGGTGCGGGGGTGGGGGGCGTCTAGACCCGGGGCTGGAGGCGGCTCTGGATGAAGCTCCGGACTCCCCCGATGGCGCGGACGTCGGTCTGATGCTTCCGGCGGTCTACGAAGGAGACGAGGCGGGAGGTGTCCAGGCAGCCCTCGGCCCGGGTGCGGCCCTCGGCCCCCGGCGCGGGCTGCAGCCAGGCCTCCTGCAGGCAGAGCCCGGCCGGGGGCCTCTTGCCGGGGTCGCTCCTCAGCAGCAGGCAGATGAAGTCCCGGGCCGCCTGGCTCACGCCCTGGAAGTAGTCCCGGGGGAAGCTGAAGTCCAGCCGGCAGATGTTGAGGCAGGTCTCCTCGGCGCTCTCGTCCAGGAAGGGCGAGGCGCCGCTCAGCAGCACGTAGGTCACCACGCCCAGGCTCCACAGGTCCGACGTCAGCGCCACCGGCTCGCCCAGCACCAGCTCCGGGGAGGCGAACTCGGGGCTGCCCAGGAGAGGGTGACAGTAGTGGGCGCTGTTGAGCTGGACGGCATCGCCGAAGTCTATGAGCTTGACCCTGGGCTGGTGGTTGTAGCTGGACACCAGCAGGTTCTCAGGCTGCCGAGAGAGAGAGAGAGAGAGAGAGAGAGAGGAGCGTCAGGCTAGAGCCCGGGGCAAGGTTCACAAAGCAGTGAGGAGGGTCCGATGGAAAAACACTGGAAATTCTGTGATCCCTTTGAGCACCTTCTCCCAGGCGACATCCAGCCCAGTGCGTGTGTGAATTACTCTCAGCACGAAACCCTTGGCCGTATTAAATCAAGGAAAGAGACGCTGCTGATTTCTAAGAGTAGGTCCTAAATCAGCAAGTAAGGAAATACTTTTAACCCCAAGACGCTTTGTGAGTATGGGCAGTTTTTAGAGACCTGGACGCATTTGTGGATCAGCTCTATATATGAGGAAACACATGAGCCGTATCGTCTGTGAGGTGAATCACAGGCTGGACATAGAAGCTGGGAACAGCGCTCAGTAATCATCATGCTATCTCTTGGATGTCGTGTGAGTGATACACATACGAGTGTGGCACGGATTTCCACTGAAGCACACGATTGTGTGTTTTTTTTTTTGCCTCTGGTGGGCCATGTCCCCCCTCCGTGCTTACTTTTATGTCCAAATGCACGATTCTGCAGTTGTGCAGGTAGTGTAAAGCTTCTAAAACGTCCCGGAGGTAGCAGGCCACGTTCTCCTCGGTCAGATTCCCACAGCTCACGATGTAGTCCAGCAGGCGACCCAGGTCCGCCCTGCAACGCCACAGTGACACAAACGGTTACGCATGGGGGGAGGGGAGGGGGGCCCGCAGGCGGAGCAGAGCAGCTTTTTTCGTTTGCACTCCTGAGCTCACATCTCCATGACGAGGGCGTAGCTGCTGGGGGTCTCGTACGTCTCGATCAGGTCCACGATGTGCGGGTGCCGGAGCCGGGTGTGCAGGTTGAGCTCCTGGGTCACCCGGTCCCGCCTCATCAGCTTCTTGTTGACGTGTTTGACCGCCAGCGTGCGCTTGGTGCCCCGCAGGTCGTAGCATTTGACGACGGAGAAGCGGCCCCTGAGTGCGGGGGAGAGGAGGAGGGGGTCAGGTGGCCACGCTCCGAGAGTGAGACGGTAAAACCCTTGACCCGAGTACTTATGATTGTTCTCGGGTCCTGGTGTAGGAGATATGGAGCGCTGGTTTCATCAGAAGTGCCTGAGATGCTCTTTTGCAATCCCGTGTGGAATCACTACCCGTCTCCTTGTCCTCCCCACCCTGTCATGCTCATCTTGTCTAAACATCGCCAAGCAACCTAGCAGCTTTCCATTCCAACTCCCCCTCTAACTCGGGTGACATGTTGGGCCACGAGGACAGGCTCCACCCACCTGCCCAGCTCGACCACCTCGCTGTAGTCGGACTCAAAGTTGTCCTTCCAGATCACCCTGATCCCGTCCGTGGACACGGCTGCGGACACAAGGAGACACAACGCGCTCAGCCGGCTCCTCGGCCCGTCCCCTCACCTCCCTCCCCCTCTCCGCCTCCGCCTCCTCCGCCTCCTTACCCAACACCCTGAGGCTGGCCGAGGACGTGGCGCTGCCCAGCTCGTTGGTGGCCACGCAGGTGTAGACGCCGTCGTCCTCGGAGGCCACGCCGCTGATCCTCAGCGTCGCCTCGCCCGTGTCGCTGCAGCACGCACGCACACACACACGCACGCACACACACACACACACACACAGTCAGTTCAGCGCTCAGGCCCGGGTCGATCTGCAGCTGGGTCGGCGTCTCGGCGGGGCGGAGCCTTGCCTGTAGGCGATGCTGAAGTGTCCGTTGTTGGCCAGGCTGCTCTGGTTGGGGCCCTTCCAGGTGACGGTGGCGCGGGGCCGGCCGCACACCTTGCACCTCAGGGCGACGCTCTCGCCGCTGTCGCACGTCACGTCGCTCAGGGGCACGAAGAACTCGGGGGCCACTGGCGGTCAGGGGAGGGGAGGAGGTGAAGGGGGGTTAGGAGCGTCGGCCGTCAGGGGACGTTACGCTAATGACCGAGGTGTTGATCTCCGGACGGGACTTACTGTCGTAGATGTAGTTTGGGTTTAGAAGCTGGAGGGACAGAAAGCAAAGCGTGTCAGTCGCTCCTCTGCCCCGCGCCGCTCCGCTCCGCTCCCAGCCGGCAGAGTTGGCGCGCTCACCTTTACAGAAACCTTGTTGGCCGGGCCATCTCTGGACTTCCTGTAACCGTTCTCCAGCTTGGTCTCCTTCTTCGCCTCCTTCTCCTTCTTCTCAGACTTCTTCCGGATGCGCAGGGACGTGTGCCAGGACGAGGACTTCCTGCTGGGGCGGCAAGACGAGCGCGGCCCGATCAGACGGCAGGCAGGCCAGCCAAAGAGGCGAGCTCGGCGAGCCGAGGCGAGCGAGTGACTCTCTGGCGTGGAAGCTCTTACTTGATGGAGGCCTCGGGGCAGTCGGCGGCGACGGCCGAGGTGTGTCCCAGCACGAAGCCGGGGATCCAGCCCTCGGCGGCAGGGCCCTGCTCGGTGGCCGCCCTGAACACCAGGAACATGTTCTGCTGGTTGCTGGCCAAGATCTGGACCACCTCGCCCTGGGCCACGCTGATCTCATCCTCCTTCACGGCCATGTAGTCCTGGGTCACCAACATGGTGGATACGCTACTGCTGCTGCTGCTTTCACTCTGCAGCACAGGGACGACACAGGAGGCGTGAGGACGACCCCTCACACGCACACACGCACGCTCACGTGGTTCAGTTTGACACAATTACGCACACTGTGATCGGAGGTTTTAACACAGGGATGCGATTTTTGTTTTTTTGTGGTGAGGAAAAGGCTGAAGCAGAGGACAAACACTGGACACAGATGGCTGGCAAACTGTCCGCTCGACTAGGTCTCCATAAGGATTAGAGTGAAGTATAAGAAAGAATGGGGGAAAAAAACATATTTCCACCTGGAAGGGGGGGAAAAAAGCTGGATGAAGAAAGGCAGGAATAAGATGAAGTTTCCCATTTGACCCGTCTTTGCTCTGCAGCTCCAGGCAAAGACGAGGAGACGGACTGAGGAGGTTAGACTACATGGACGGACGGACTCTCTGTCGGGTACGTTTGCGGGGCGAGCCGCAAACGTCAGAGGTTAGTTGCGGGAAAAGTACATTTCAGTGGCACACCATGTGGACAGCGGGAGGCGGAGGACGGCCAGGAGGAAGTCAGGTGTTAGTAGAAGCCGTGTCAGAGTTAAGAAAGCCAGAGGCAGCCTCGGGAGGAAAAAAGGGAGCCACTGGAGAGATGACTGAGCTCCGCCACGACGGCGGAGAGCCGAGGAGAGCTAGAGACGGCCCTCAGGAGCGGTCTGAGGAGGCCAGAGAAGATGGTGCCGGAGAGCGGTGGAGGTAGTCAGAGATGTGGAGCAGCGGACAGATTAGTAGCGCTGGCTGCAGCGGGACAGGAGACAGCAGGCAGACGGGACAGGCCGGGCCTCCCTCCCTCCCTCCCGGGCCGTGTTAGTGGCTGCGGCTGGGAGCCTTACCCCGTTGCTCTGCGTGGACTGGATGGACTGCTCGCTGGCCGACGAGCACGTGCTCATGCGGTCGGCGTCCTTGCTATGCGTGGAGTGTCTGTGGGTCTGGCCGCCAGGCCCAGATCCCGAGCCGGTCTGGACCTGGTTCGAGTTCGGACGCGCCGGAGGCTCTCCCGCCTCCCCCGGGAAGGTGAAGGAGCCGGGCCGGCTGGCCGGAGAGCCCGGCATGGAGCTCCAGAACCCGGATCCGGACTTGTGGCCCGGGCTGGGAGGGGGAGGCGGCAGGGCGTCCTTGCCAAAGGCAGGGGTGGCGGCGGGCGGCGCCATGGGGGACACGGCTCCGGGCCGCGGTTTGGAAGTAGGCGTGGAGGGCAGGGGCCCGACGGTGGCGCGGGGGATGGGGGGAACGGCGCTGGCAGGTGTTGGGGTCTGAGCTTGGTCCTCGGGGGTCTGGACGGGGCGCTTGCCCTGAGGGCTACCCACTGGAGGGGGCAGGGGCGCAAGCGTTACGAGCAAGGCAAATCTCACAGCTCAGTCACAACCTCGTCATCACCCTGTCACAGTCGAGCACGGTCACCGGCCAATCTCAAGCCGCTCCAGCGCCTCGCAGCCGAGACACGCTACGCAATCACACAACCATGAACACTATTCGCTGAGGGCTTTGCAGCGGGGGGAGAAATGATACTTTTTAGCTCTTAAAAAAAAAAAACGAGGTAATAAGCATCCCCGGGCGACCAGGTGGAGGCTGCAGCGTACCTGACATCTTGTTGGGGCCGTCGGCGTCGGCCCCGGGGTGGTGGCGCAGGGGCTGGGGCAGACGGGACGGCTGGGGGATCCTGGAGGGCCGGCGGGAGCCGCCCTGGCCCCCCGCAGGGACGGCGCTGACCTGGGCGCTCCCTCCTCCCACCCCGGGGGCCGCCGCGGAGCCGCCGCCGCCCCCGGCCTGGGCCCCCGCGCTGGGCGCGCACGGCCCGCCGCTCGCCCCCACGTGGTTCCTCTGATACTCTATTGGTGAGGTCAGAGCTGCAATGAGGTACAGCACAGGCACGTGTGGCCATGAAGCCCACAGTCCCTCCGAACAAGACCGCACCTCTGCGTGCCTGCCTGCGTGCGTGCTGGGGGGCACATGAGAGAGCTTACCATTGAGGAAGTTGCGCTGGCTCTCCAGGATCTGGCCGATCTGCAGGGTCCAGACCTCGCGCACCCCGGGGTGGGAAGAGTGAAGCACGAAGGACTCTAGGGCGCTGTTGGCCGACCGAGAGGTCAGGGTGAACTTGCAGGGGTCGCCCTCCACGCTCTCCTCCAGACCCAGACAGCTCACCTGCACGGTCCCAGCCAGAGGAGACGGACACCATGTCAGTTCGAGGAAAACACCCAACTGGAAATACACATATTTTCCCATATTCTGCTTATGTTACCAGAGTATACGCGTAAGAGCAACAGGGTAGAGCGCTTCAATCAGTTACAGAGAACTCCTACATATGCAGGTCTTACACTCAGACAAGGACCTGCAATGTGCCATTCCTCCACTAGAGGGGGCTGCAGGCCGTGCATTACCGCATCCTGCCATCCCTTGCAGTGCACATCGATCTGTTTGCGACTCCCACCTTGATGCTGTTCTTGTAGAGGAAGCCTGGCAGAGAGAAGCCTTTCTTCTTGTCCAGGGGCTCGCTGAAGATGACCAGCTGCTCGAACAGGAACACCCTCCTCTCCTTCATGCGGCCCAGCAGGCTGCCCTCGGGGTCGGACACCATGAACGTGTCCTGCAGCAGGAGGCGGCCCTGGGCCACGATCTTCCCCTGCAGCGGCACACGGGCGAGTGGGCGATCACGTCTCATGTTACTGCATTAAAGAGGCGGAGCGTGGCAAGCACGTGCCGCAGCCTTACGTCAAATCCCTGCAGCCGGCCCACATTCATCATGTCATTGCATCTCTTTGGCACGATGCACATGACCTCCACTGCTTTCTGCAAGAGTCACAAATGAGCAGAAAGTGGGTGGAATGAGACTCAAATGGATTCTTAGAGAGCTTTCAGGGGCTTTGTCTCGTTATCCTACCTCCAGCTCCATCGACTCCAGCCCAGCCTTCTTAGAGTGTTTCAAGAAGTCCTACAAGAGGGAAACGCGTCAATACTGTAACTCTCAGCTCAGACAGAGCGTCCTGGCGCCCTCTGCTGTACTGTGACACACCAACCTTGAGCAGCAGATGGTACTTCATGATCCTGCTGACCGGCCTGATCAGCAGGTCTGAGATCTGTAGCCTGTGTCCCAGACGCTGCTTCAGGTCCTGCACAATCAAGAGGTCGGGGGTTACTCTGGAAACGCCGTCAGACTCGGGGGAGGAGAGACCCCCCCCGAAATGAATAAACGAATGTCTCGCACCTCGAAGTACGTGTCGATGTACTCGGAGACGACGTGCTCCGACTTGGGCTTGTTTTGGCAGTACACCACATACATGTTCAGCCTCCGTTCCTGCACGGCAAAGGGGACACGGTTACAAAATGATCCGCAGAGCAGAGGCGACGCGGGCTCTGCCAGTTCACCAGTGGACCGACCTGCTTGAGAAAGAGCGGCCCCAGTCTGTCGGGATCCTCCAGGCACTTCTCCAGCTCCCCGAGGAAGAAGCTGAAAACGACGGAGGCAGAAAGCAGAGGGGGATGAGTTGCTGCACGCGGGGAAAGCGCCCGTGTTCCGTGTGCGCGTGTGCATGCAGCTCGTACTCCTTGTGCCAGTCGTAGATCTGGTGGATGTTGCCGAACACAATCTTGTCCTTGCCCTTCATGTCGTCGGGGATCCCCTCCTCCTTCATCCGGCTCATGTAGCCCTTTGATGGGGACGCATAAACCAAAAGCTCCACAAAGCAATCCTGACATGCCGCGGGCCGCGTGGACGCGCTAATAACCTGAACCCTCGAGGTTTTCGGGCCCGCCAGACGATCTCTGGAGGCCGCGTCCGACTCACCTCCACCACCAGGCCGAGGTCTCTCACATAATCTCTCTCGGTGTCCACCAGCTCCAGCAGAGTGTGGCTACAATGAGAGACAGAGACACGCTTAGCTCGGGAAAGCCCATTCCCCAAGCACAAGAAACGCCGCGCGTTCGGCAGAGAGGCCGGCCGGGGACGTACTGCCTCTTCTTCAGCACGCCGGCCCGCCGCTCGTCCACCTCCTCGATGGGGGAGGAGGAGGAGAGGAGGGAGTTGTCCGAGGGGTTGAAGGAGGGGGAGCTGCTGTCGCCTTGCTCCACTGACAGGGAGCTGGGCCTGTCCTCCAAGGCCTGCGGCGGGAACAAGGCAGAGTGAGAGAGCGGCATTTCACAAGTGAGATGGCACTGATCGAGCCTGAGCAGCTCGTGTTGCACTCAGCGAGCCAGCTGCTTTGTCAGGCTTGGAGCCTTCTCCTCCTCCTCCGCCTCCTCCTCCGCCTCCTCCTCACACCTACCATTTTGCTTTTGACCAGCTCCTCAATGGCGCTGACCAGCTCAGCAGCGCTGGGCGTCTCTGAACTGGACGGCCGGACCGACAGACGAGAAGAGGTCTGGGTAAAGACGACAGGCGAGATGGAGGAAGGACAGGGGAGCATTAGAACATGGTCATTTGTGCGAGCACAATCTAATGCCTGTTCTCCTAAACTGCAACCAGGCTACAAACTGTTTAGCGAGCTCTGAGGATGGCTGTTCAAAAGGTTCAAGGCTGACTGAATCCATGGATAGCGAATTAGACATCTTCTTGTTTTTGCTTGGAATCATTCAAAGATTAGCTTCGGTTTCATCTATGTCTCGATGTATTATACTCTGAGTGAACACTTGAAGTTCTTTGGGTGAACAATGACTTTGTGGAAATGTTTGTTAAAATGTTCGATGCCGCTATCTGGAGAGATTCAAAAACATGTGTCCACCTGCCGTAGCCCGGCACCTGAGGCTTTACTCTGAAGGCTCAAAGAGAGTGAGAGGGAAACTACGGGGAAATTTAGAATCAAACTGAATGATAAGGTCCGAAAGAAAACCAAAATGTGGGCCTGAAAGTGAGGTGGGCCAAATGAAGATGTGGAAAAAAGTGAAAAATGTGTGAAAATGGCGATGGGAAGAAAGAAGTCGAGGGGGGGGGGGGGTAAGAAAAAGTGGTGTTTGAATGGGAAGATGTGTGTGTGGCCTGGGGCGGGGGTGGTGATGGAGAGCTCTTGAAATAAAGAGAGGATGCTAACAGAGCGAGAATGGCAGAAGGTATGTGCATGTGTGTAGATATAGTTGAGGAAACTCTCACCCTTGCTGTGCTGTGCTTCAAGACTTTCCCCCAATTAGGTTTTCTGGGTGAGGCTGCGTGCCCTTCTGGCCTCGCCAGCATTTAGAGATGCCAATTACTCGCATGGGTAATGAGGTTAACGCACAGAGGGTAAAAGGGGAGATGAGGACGAGCGGGCGGGGGGGGGGCGGGTGAGGGAGGGGGGGTGGGAGGGGGCGGGGGATGATGGGCAACAGGAGGGGCTTTTGAATTTTCACCTCAGTGTGGGGGTCATACTTGGGTCACTGTCCGGGGTTGGGGGGGGGGGTTAGTCGTACTGTATGACTCTGCTTTGTCGTTGGATTCATACCGACGCATCACCACCGACCCCCCCCCCCCCAAACTGAGCGGTCAGCATGCAGGGGAGCGTGCCCGCCTCGAGACGAGACGCTGCAAAGTCCTACAAGGTCCTCGTTATAGAAGCTATCATCGGGTACCATGAGGTGGGCCCAGTGCGGGCCGAAAACCGCGCATGTCCTGTCTTTATCTACACGCTTGCCTGGCCCCCTCACCCATCTGCCAGGCCACCGTGCGTGGTGTGCCGCAGAACCAGGGCGGAGAGCCCCGAGTCAGTATGAGCGAGACTAAGCGAGAGGAGGAGGAGGAGGAAGAGAAAAGAAAAGGTGGAAGGGAAGAAAAACAAAATCCGCGCCAAAGAAACCCGGGAGCGTTCGAGAGTTCAGAGACGTACAAAAGTCGGGAAAAGTGTCGCTTTAGGGGCAGGGAGAGGCGTCCCTGCAGGACTACAACTACGAGGAGCCGAGCGGCGCCCCCCGTCAATCTACGAGCTGCTGCAGACACCAAAGCAAAAGGCGGTAGAGCGGGGTAGCGCTTAGAGCTTGAAGAGTGGGGGGGGGTGGGGGTTAAGAAAAACAAAAAAGAGAGATCTGAAGAATTGACTGAGGTCAGAAACAGAGGGGGGAGAGCGGGGCATTTCAGATGGAGAGGTATGGAAACTGAGACAAAGCAAAGACAGGACATAAATCAAGGTAATGCTACAGCATGGCAAACAGCAAACGATACAACCAGGAAACAAAACGAAAAAGAGAAACAGAAATTAGTGTCAGAGGAGCCTCCGCTCAAGCTGAAGAGGAGACTTGGAAGTGCCTGAAAGTGTTCATTGCTTTCTGCTTCGGGAGAGAGGGGAGAATATGATGCAACATGCCAAGATAAAATGTTATGCATAACAGAAACGGAGGAGTCACTCAAAACCGTGTCGAGAAATGCCCTTTTCGGAGAGAAAGAGGGAGACTTGAGATGAGCGGAAATGTAACCTACGGGAGCTAAAAATCATAAGTGCAATGAGGAAAAAGGAGATTCCGGACAGGGAGTATCCCAATCCAATCCAATTCAATCCATCTCGGTCACCTACGTGTCGCGTACCACACGGTATACAGCCTGACATACATCGACCTTGGATCGAAGCGAATTAGCACAGATTCTTACTCGTTAGAGGGTATTGTACTGTAAGGATGTGGGATCATACAGACCACACACGCCTCCCTCAGGTCGATCTGCAGTAAGACTGGGCAGCGCTGGCTTAATGACCAGTAACTACAGCAGTATGATAGAGGTTATTACCAGTGCTGTCATTACCTCCAGGCGCTTTGTCACCACACGCACGTATCTAATGTGTGACGTTGAGCAGGTAGAGGTGGTGAGCCGCTAACGGCTAAAGCTACGTCGCTACACTCAGATCAACAGAGATCCCACCTGCACCCCCCCCTCCCTCCCCCTCCCCCTCCCCGTGCCTGCATGGTGTCTCCCTGGCTCCCTCCCTGCTTTCCTCTGGGGCGCCCCTCTCTCTCCCTGCGGCCTCTCCTCACCTTGTCGTCCTGGGAGTCGGGCTGCAGCAGGCTGTGCTGCTGGATGGCCATGGGCGGGGGCAGCGGCACCGCGTCGGCGCCCTCCTCCCCCTCCTCCTCGCCGCAGCTCTGCATGCCCGACGAGCTGGACTTGGACAGCGTGCCGCTGGACAGGCCCTCGTTACGGACCCTCTGCGAGAGAGAGAGACAGAGACGGACAGACGGCTAGAGGCACTGGGAGCCACAGGCTGGGCGTGGAGGGGGGGGGGCCCCCGGGCGTTCCACCCACCTCCTCCACCGTCTCGTCCTGGGGCGTGGCGGCGCTGTCGTCCGAGTCCTTCTGGGAGCCCATGGTCATCTCGCCGCTCTTCCTCACCTCGCGGCTCTTCTTGTGCTTGTGGGCCAGCTTCTTGACGTGGCCGTCGGCCTTGCCGCTGCTGAGCCGGCGCACCGGGCTGGTGAGCCACTTCCTCAGCGTGTTGCCTGCGGGGGCGGAGGAAGACACGTTCAGCCCCGGCGCTCGGCGGCGAGACGCGGGGCCTGCGTTTGGCGGGCGGGCGGGCGGGCGGCTCACCGGGACGCTTGGGGCCCGGCGAGGTGTGGGAGCTCATGCCGTGGCCCGGCTGCAGCGTGGCGGAGGACCCGGGCATGATGGAGTCGTTGCTGCACACCGACAGGGTGTCTGCCGCGGACACAGCGACACGTTCACATCGGCATCACAGGCCCGCGGCGAGGAGAGCGGCCGGCGCCTGGCGCCCTCTCCCACCCCCTCCCCCTCCCCCTCCCAGCCTACCTTTGTGGTTGAAGATGCCCTCCATCTCCATGGAGGACCTGGAGTGGGCGATGCAGAGCATGGAGCAGGGCACCAGGCCCTCCAGGGCGGGCGAGCGGTCGGTGGTGCGGACCAGGCACCAGTCGGGCCGCTCGTGGCAGCGCTCCAGCACCTCCACCGTCTGGCCGCGCCGCACCGTCAGCTCGTTGCTGTTGCTGGCCATGAAGTCGTGGATCACCACCGTCAGCTCGCAGCCGCCCGACAGCTGGAGCCGGGGACACGCCGTCAGTACCAGCGGCTAGCGCCGTGTGTGTGTGTGTGTGTGTGAGCGTGTGTGCGGGTCCCACCTTGTCGCTATCCAGTGTGTTCTGAGAGGTGCGGGAGGCCAGGGAGATGGTGTCTGGCTGGCTGCTGCCTTCACCCTGACTGTCCAGGTCCTCTCCATCCCTGACAGAGCACACAGGGCTTGAACTTGTGTGTGTGTGTGTGTGTTGCTGATTTCATGAAAACAGAGCATAAAGGAGCACATCTGGGAGCGTGTGTACCTTCGGCCCTTGTGGTGCTTGGCCGTGGTGGCCTTGGGGATGTGGATGGGCTCCTTGAGCGCCCCCCTCAGGTGGATGGTGCGCTCCTGGATCACCTCCCTGATGTGCTTGATCCAGTCCTGCTTGTTCTCGATGCTGGACGCCTGTCGAGGGGGCGGAGGGGGTCGAGAGAGGCGGGGGGGGGGGGGGGGGTCAAGCGTCGAACGGAGCACCCGTTGGAATTCTTGTTTCACTCTGCGCGACTCCCACAAGTCTGAGTCGACCCCGCGCCACCTCTTATCGACTGAAATCCTTCCTCTGATCGGTCCTATTGTATGCGTAACCCTCCGTAGCAGTGGACCCCCCCGGCACAGTGGTTCCCAACCCTTGGGCCCCAAATGTGTCCATCTGAACTGATCGTAGACCAGGGAGTGACGGGATATTCAGTTTAGTTTCGCTTCAGGCAGAACGTGGACGTCTCAGCCATGAATGACTTTAAACTGTCTTCTATCCATTCTTTCTGTCTAACCCAATAGTTGGGGGCTCTATATTTGTTTGTTTCTTAAAGGAATTCAATATGCTCCATAACATAAAGAGCTGTGGGAGCACAACCAGTTGGGAATCACTGTCTTTGTGCCTCAGTCGTTTAGCTCCATCCATGGGTCTGGATCCATGTGGATTTTGGCTCTGATCGAATGTTGCCTGTGTGTGTGTGTGTGTGTGTGTGTGTGTGTGTGCGTGTGGGTGCTCTAAAGTCGGATAACAGGTGCGAGGAGCCTCAGACTTGCGAGAAGTGGCTGAGGGCTGTGTCGTGGAATAGTTTGTACTCACCATGGCTCCGTGTTTGGATCCCTGACTTAGCTTTGAATTTGAAATATAAAATAGAGAATTTCACTGGTTTGGTTGCAGACGGTGTACATGGCATTGCTCAGAGCTGACAAAAACGACTCGAAGTGAGAGAGAGAGAGAGAGAAAAAGAACGCACAACACCGACAATGCGCCTCGACAGCGGGCTGTGGGCCAATTATATACATTACAGATTGCAATGGATGGTGCGTGTGTGTGCGTGTGAGTGTGTGTGCGTGTGTGTGGAGTAGTTAGTAATGATACATATATCACGTGGCTGCTGCTCAGCGGTTAGTTTGGTAGTCAACACGTATCGCAGAGTTGGAACGTTCAGGATTAAATGTGACGGGGGGGGGTGGGGGTGGGGGGGGTGTGTGTGTGTGTGGGGGGGGGGGGGGGGGGGGGTTGGCCTCATGCTGCTCCAACAGCTGACACCCATTCTAATCCATCTGTGACCATATTCAACAGGACGACACAGCGGACATGTTTGAAAACAGGGGGCGGGGGGGGGGGGGGGGGGGGGGGGGGATCGAATTGATTGGAGATCACACCTTCTCCGATAGCGTCTGAACCGCGAGAGAGCTTTTTGGTTTTTTGTTTTTTCCCCCGGTCGAGAGAGACGGCCGCTCGCCAGCTTGGGCGAGGTGGCTCGGAGCCGGGATGGGAGGCCTGTGGGCGTCGAGGGGTTGAGTCGGTGTCAGCGGCGTTGGCGGAAGCACGTCAGCCCACACAGAAGAGAGTCGGAGATGCAAACATCCAGAGAAGAACACAGCCCCGGACACACACACGTCCCCGTGTTTGGTGACAGATGGAGCCGAGCGGGATCTAACCAGAGGACGGGAGCCGAGACGGAGATGGAGAGGGGAGAGGGGAGAGGAATCGAGAGGACGGGAGAGGAGCCACCTCGAAGCTGCTCATGCGATCGGCGGGACAGACGGCGGGGGGGGGGGGGGGGGGGACGAGGAGGACGGGGGAGCGCCGGGACCAGGTCGGACCGATGTGAAGACCCTCCAACACGTCTGACAACCTCCACCGCTGATTCCCCCCCCCCAAGCCTGACACGGCCCCCATCCCACAGAGGAATACGGGAGTTTGACTGATTGGTTATTGAATGTGCATCAGAGCCACAGCTGGAGAGGACAGGACAGGCCCGGCTGAGCTCGTGGGGGTGATGAAAGTGTTCGAGCTTCTGGCTTTTGCGTCTAAGTCGTAGGCTTTTCGGCGAGCCGCTCTCGAAAACTCACATCGGTCGGACCCCTGTTGGCGGCTTCGCGGCAGGCAGGAGGGGGCGGGGTGAGCGCGTTTTACCTTGAGCACGATCTTGTTGTCGGAGGTCGGGGTGCGTCCCACCCACAGGGCAAACTTGCAGGGGTCCCCCTCCACGTGCTCCGTCACCCCCAGCTCGGACGTCTGGGGAGGAGGGGGGGGGGGGGAATCAGAGACTTCACAGACGTCTACACTGCAGCTGGAGGACGGGCTTCAGAAGCACGAGTGGCAGAAACACTCACAAAGAGTTTGCTCTTGTAGATGTACTTGCTCCTGCCGTTGGAGTCCTTGACCTCCTTGCTGAAGACCAGAGACATCTCAAAGAGGAAGAGGTGGCGCTCTCGGCCCTTGCGGATCAGAGTCTTTGGATCCCACACCTGGAAGGACTCCTGGAGGATGAGCTCGCCCTGCGACTCGATGTTCTCATCGAACCCTGGGAGAGACGGGGGCGGGGGGAAAGGGGGCGTCAGGAACGCGGGGTGGTTTTTGAGCGCGGCTCCTTTTGGGATCTGAGGCCTCACCTTCCAGCATGGAGAGGTGCATGGCGTCGTTGGCCTTCTTGGGAACGCTGAGCATCACCTCCAGGCCGTCCTTGATCTCCCCTTTGCCCTCTTCGCAGCAAGTCAGCAGCTCCTGCACACGCACACACACACACACACACACACACACACACACACACACACACACACACACACACACACACACACACAGAGAAACCATGACAGCGAGAAGGGAGAAAGCGGGGCCACGGCGGCAGCCAGACCCGTCCGGGTGCGTCACCTTCAACAGGAGCTGGTACTTGGTGATTCTCTGCACGGGCTTGATCAGGTAGGAGGAGATGGAGTTGGCCAGCCGGTGCCTCTGCTGGATCTCCTGCATAGAAGAAGAAGAAGAGGAGAGGGCGGGCGTGACGGGACTGAGCCGACAGCTTCCCCAGCGAGTTCCCGTCCCGTCCCGACGGCCCGAGGGGCGAGCACTCACGTCGAAGTAGTTCCCGGCGTGCTCCAGGATGAGCTGGGTGGAGTCCGGCTTGTTCTTGCAGTAGTTCACGTACATCTGGAACTTGTCGGCCTGGGAAAAAAACGGCAATGTTGACAATGTTGACAAAGACAATGTCGCGTGGACGCATGATCCTGTCCGCTTTCAGATTCATTAAAGGCTGAGGCGTACCCATGTGACGAAGCAGTGGCCGACGTCCTCCGGCAGCTGCTCGTACTTCTCCAGCTCTTTGAGGAAGATGCTGGAAAGAAGCGGGGAGACAAAGAAAAAGAAAAAGAAAGAAAGGAAAGGAGGGCTTTAAGTCGTGAGAAATGGCTGCAGAGGGGCATTGTGCGGATGAGCGTCGAGGCTCTCCCTACTTGTGGTGGAACTCGTAGAGGTCCTGCATGTTCCCGAAGATGATGTGCTCCTTGTTGATGATCCCTGGGGGAATCTCCTCAACTCCGCTGGTCATCTCCCACAGGTAGGTCTGCACCGGGACCACAACCAGATGAAAACAGAACAACAACAACAACAAAAAACAAGCGCCTCTTCCGCTGGGCTCTGATACATTTCCTCTCATGGTGCTTTCGAGCTCCGGGACTTACATCCATGCACTCTCGCAGGTCTCTCACGTAGGCCTTTTCTGTCTGAATCAGCTCTGCCATGATGAACCTGGACACGCACACACACGCACACACACACAGGAAATTAGCAATTGGCGACCCTCTCCTGACAGGCTAGATGAGGACGCGTTTGGCTGGTTCTGCTGAGCATCCGAGGCACCGGGCCAGGCCGTTCATTACGTCACCCGTAGGGCCACCGAAGGGGAGGGGGGGCGCCGGGTAAAAGCTGACTGGCTGCTACCCTGCCAGTCTGCAGGCGCGGCACGTAATGTTGGGAAGTGCTGCCCTGGACTCGGCTGACCGCAGGCTCCGGCAGCCCGAGTCGCAGGCAGACCTCTTCATCTGCTAAACGACTCCGAAACGCCAGCGCCACAACTTTTCATCTGCCCTTTACAAAAAGCGGCCGTCTGTGAAGCCGCTCCGGGCCATCTCTTTTTTTCCTCTGACATCCGAGGAGGAGGGAGGAGGAGGGAGGGGGAGGAGGAGGGGGACGTACTCCTTCCTGCGCGCCGACTTGCGTTTCTCCTCGTTGAGCTCGTGCGCGGCGTCCCGCAGCTTGACCTCCGACCCCGGGGCGGTGGCCGGGATGATGTCCAGCTGGAGGTCTTTGCTCTGAGACGGGGGGAAAAAGAAGAGCGTTAAGAACGGAGGCGAACCGTCAACCCCTCCGCCCTCCCGGGCAGCATGCGTGCGGGCCGTGGGCTCACCGCCTTGTTGGAGTCGGAGGAGATGCCCAGAGCCTTCTCCAGGCTGCAGCGGTACTTGTCCATGCGCAGCGAGAAGTCCCGGTAGCGCTTGTCCACCGCCGTCACCCACTTCTTGATCTCGCCGGCGTGGCTGTGGCCCTTCTCGCAGAAGCCGTCGGCCAGCTGGATCAGCAGCTTCACGCGCTCCTTGGTTTGCTGCGGGAGGGAGGGAGGGGACGGACAGAGAGGGTCAGGGACGGGAACGCTCTCCACCCCGGGAGGGAGAGGGGGCGCAGGCGTGTCCGCCCGAGCAGCCACCTTGGCCGTGATGTGGAAGTCCTCGTGCTCCTTGAGCAGCTCCTGCGTGTGGTGGATGCTGGAGCCGGTGGAGGTGTGCGTGGAGAGGTAGAACTCCCCGGTGTCGTGGATCCACTCCAGAGCCTGCGGACAGCGGCGGGACAGCCGTCACACCCAGGGCCGGGGCTGGGGCCGGAGCGTGGCGGCGTGCGGGGGCCCGCGGGCGCCTTACCTGCTTGGCGCTGCGCTCGAACACCACGTACTGCTGACACTGGTCCAGCCGCCGCTTCCTCATGGTCCAGAAGTGGAGGACACGGTTCTCTCGCTGCAGCAGCTCGTTGAGGATGTCTGACAGAGGCATGAATTCATGTTGCTATGACAACGATAATTTGAACACTATCACATAGTTTGTTTTCTATGATGAAACAGCGTTCAGTTAGAAGGAACTTAACATCCTCTGTGATCTAGTGACTTATCCAGCACCACCCAAGATGCTCCAGAGCTTGTAATCTGAATCTATTTTGACCTCAAAAATATTCATATACTTCAGTAGCTCAACAACTGCTGCATTCATGTTGTCATTAAAGTGGTCTGTCGCCACTGAAAGTGCCTGGACATACATCCTATTCTATTCCTAACCTCTCGGCTTTCATACCAAGCACTTTCCACACAACCACTGTGCAGTGGGTGGTACTGGCACTGGCTGGTACTCACTTTTGACCTGCTGCTCCGGTGCTTTGACGTGGCTCAGCATCCCGGGCATGTTGACGCTGTTGCGGTGCATGTACTTGAGGAAGACGTCGGCGTTTCGTCTGGCCAGGGTGCAGGCCTGAGGGCAGACAACGAGATCAGGGGTCGGATCACGGGGGTGGCAGCTGCGACCCGACATCGCCGCAAAGGCTTCCGTTTAGCTGCGACGGCGCGTCCCACCTTGAGGAAGGCCTCCTTCTGCTCCAGGTGCTTGCTGATCATGGGCGTGACATGATCCGTTTCACAGTTGGGTCCCAGTTTGTCGGCTCCTCCGCACCAGTCCTCCTCCCTCTTGTACTCCTGCTCCAGGCTCTCCAGCACACTGCAGACCTGCGCAGGCGGCCACAGCCGTCGTGGGCAGCAAACGCTGAATGTTGAGTGTGCGGGATCATGGGGACAAAAGGAGACGAGAGTGCCGGGGCCTGGGTGGGCGACCCCTACCTGTTCAGAGGTCTTGTAGAAGGCTACCGAGGCGTTGACCAGCTTGAGCCTGTCCTCCATTTTCAGCATGAGCTGCTGCCAGTGGGAGGCCACGCTCTCGGCGCAGTCCCTGATCAGGTCCATGTCGTAGTGGTTGGCCTGGAGCAGAGCCTCCGCCTTCTGCTGGACCTGCAGGGCACTCTGGTGCGTTTTCTGGAAGCACGAGAAAAGCACGCGGTTAAAATGAGCCCAAAACGACGTGCAATCGACGAGGTGAAATGCAGCCCCCGGGCTGCGCCATCGGAAGGGAAGAGAGGGGAGGGAGAGCGGAGCGGGCCCACCTCGATGGCGTGCTGGAACTGCTCGTGCTCTCTCTGCAGCTGCTCGGCTTCCTGCAGGGAGCTGGCGGTTATGAGGCCGGCGTTGAGCATGGACTCGCCATTACGGATCCAACCCAGGACCTAAAGCAAGAAACATTCGCAATCACCAACCCAGCCTGCAGGTGACCCCCCCCCCCCCCCCCCCCCTCCTCACCCGCCTCCCGCCCCCCCACCTCTCCCCCGGGGCGCCGGCCCTACCTGCTTGACCTCGGCCTGCAGGTGTCT
This sequence comes from Karalla daura, assembly GCA_029224185.1. NCBI lineage: Eukaryota > Metazoa > Chordata > Actinopteri > Chaetodontiformes > Leiognathidae > Karalla > Karalla daura. The sequence goes on along the minus strand of CM055205.1, from coordinate 6,562,280 downwards.
GAGCTGCACGCACTGCTCCAGGTGCCGGCGGTGCTGCTCGGCCGCCAGGTCCAGCTCCTGCTGCTTCTCGTGGAGGAACTCCAGCAGGTCCTGGACCCGCGTGGCCATGTCCACGTCCCTGTCGCACAGCAGCTCCACGCCTTCGTAGGGCGGGAGGGGGCCACGCACACACGCACACACACGCACACACACACAGCTCCATCAGCCTCGGACTACCCATCTCAGGCCGCGTTAATCATCCCATCTGCACGGGCCTGGCGTCCGCCTGCGGTCGAGCGAGGGATCCGTCCCGCTGCACGCGGCGTGACATAACCACCATTAGCTGCGGCGGATCACAGGTGAGTTATTATGGTCGGCGAGTGGGCGCCTCTCATCACCGAGCGCCGAGCCAACGCGGGGCTGACCCGGGGCCGCCCACGCGCCGTCAACATCAAGCTAGTGCTGAGGCCAGCGCGGGGATGCGAGGCGGCCGCGCGCCTGGACCGGGTCTGCATCCACTCTGCATTTCAGGCGCGACAGTGATGGAGGAGTGCCTGCGGACGTCGAGGGCGAGGGGGGCAAGGGAAAAGCTATCGACGTGTGTTTTCGGGCTCTCTTGGGAGGGGGAAAGGCGGGCGCGCTCACCGGAGGCCTGGACCTCGTTGACGTACTGCAGCAGCTCCTGGCCCTGGTGGATGACGTCGAAGGTGAGGTTGTTCATGGTCAGGGCCTTGTCGGCGTGGTGCTGCAGCCTCTGCTCGGCCAGCGTCAGGTCCTCCGTGTCGAAGTCGTTCATCTGGCCCGTCAGCTCCTCGTTCCACGACTCCAGGTCGGAGATGATCTGCCGGGGGGGGAGGGGGAGGGGAGAGAGACGTTACGAAGCGCCCGGGTCTTTGGAACGTCAGCGCCCCGTCTGTCCGTGTGTGTGTGTGTGCGTGTGCTCGGGCCTCACGTCTATGGCGTCCCTCTCGAAGATGCGGAGCTGCAGGAAGAGCTCCAGCTTGATCTTCCTCTCCTGGAAGAGCTCCTCCATCTGGGCCTGGGCCTCGTCCAGCTGCTGCAGAACGCTCTCGATGTGGTTGATGGAGCTGTTGTGCGGGGTCTTGTTGCTGGAAATGGCCGAGTCCCTGAAGAGGAGGAAGAAAAAAATAAAGAAAATAAGAAAAGAAAAAGGAGGAGGGCGCAATTAGGCGACGGGTGTGAGGCAGCCGGCCCTGGCTGGTGCAGCAGTGATGGAGCTAAGCGTTTTCAGAGAGGACAGATGGGATTCTTCTGTGTGTGGACGAAGCCCCTTTCAGTTTGAAGACATCGAGGCGTCTTGATTTCAATGCAAATGCATTACACAAATGCTTCCAGCACGTACCTCGGTGGATTCTTTTGATATTAAACTGTGATTTTTCCATCCTCTTCTATAAACGAAACGGATGACAGACTCGGAAGAGATCGAATGAACGTCACAGTAAAGCATGTTACTCAGATTGTGATTCATCGGTCTGAGGGATGCAAACATGCATGAACACACACACACACATGCACACACGCACACACACGCACGCACGCACGCACGCACACACACACACACACACACACAGCACCCGGTTATCAGGAGGCACAACATGAGTAAGCGGAGTGAACAGACGGTAAACGGTAGACAGATTCTGATTGGCCGGGGGGGGGTTGATTTGTCACAGCGATGCGGCCACGTGTGCTCAGACACACAAAAGTGAAAGGTGTGTGTGTGCGCGTGCGTGTGTGCGCGTGCGTGCTAGAAGTTGCAGCTGCCTCCCGGGGAGGCTGCCTTTAAAAGCACATGTCTAATTGTGTGGCGGACTTATGTAACAATTCACCGCGGAGCCAAATACACCGGGGAGGGAGTGATGGAGAGAAGGAGAGAAACGCAGAGGGAGGAGAGAACAAAGGGGGGTGGATGAAGAGGAGGAAACAGAGGGACTGGAACATCCTCCGGACAAAAACAGTTGGCGACTGAGGGTCGACTGCCGCCACCTCGTTCGTTGTTTGGCCGTGTGTGTTTGTTGTGTTTCCCCCCCCCCCGTGTCGCACAGACAGACCTGCGCGTGGCATGCATCGACACATTCGAACGGATTCCGTGATTCCCTGCCCGCCGGCGCTCTATTAATAAGACTGGAGGGGAGTGACGCGTTACGCAACGGCGCTCTCACGCTTCTATTGTCACCGCTGACGGCCCGGTCCGTTCAGCGCGGGGGGGGGGGGGGGGGGGGGACCCCGGCGAAACTGGCTGCTAGCGCGAGACCGAGGCCCCCGTGCCCGGTTTCACATCGCCCTCCGCCTCCAGCCTCGTCTCGTTTCTCACATCTGCCACCTGGAGTTCCCAGTTTGAAGGGCGTGCGCGGCCGAGAGAGAGAGAGAGGGCACCTGAGCTGCTGGATGAGGTCCTCCCCCTCCTTGATGACGTTGACGGTGACCTGCAGCGTGGTCTGCTGCTGCTGGCCGAAGCGCTTGATCAGATCCTGGACGGCCTCCACCGACTCGGCGTAGACGTCGTCCAGCAGCTCCTTCTGCAGGTCCTCCAGCCACGTCCACAGCTGCGGACCACACGCACACTCGCTCAGACCAAGCTCCGCTTCACCTCAACACCCGCTCCGGCTGGACCCTCATCGCAATCCCCAGCCCTTCCCGAGACTCTCCTTGCTAATAAGGTGAGGATTAAAAACGGCCATAAAGCAACGCGCACACACACGCTCACGCACGCACTCCATGTAGCAACGACCCGCTCCTCGCTCAGAGAGCCCTGCACAAAGCTCTCCACCACACACACACACACACACACACACGCACACAGCCCCCCGGCGGCCTGGCTGCCTACCTCCTTGACGTGCGTGTGGAAGGCCACGGACATGTCCAGCAGGACCTTGCGCTGCTCCACGCGCCGGACGAAGTCCTGGATGCGGTCCTCCAGCTGGTGGGCGGCCTGGTAGATCTCCTCCGGGTCGCACTCTCCCGTCTGGGCCAGCTGCTCGGCCGCCTCCAGCAGCTTGTCCGCATTGGTGTACGTGTTCTAGCCGCGAGGGCGGAGGAGGAGGAGGAGGAGGTGGAGGAGGAGGAGAGGGGCGGATTGAGGCCCGTGCGATGCACAGATATGCGTTTCGGAGAGGGGCAGGTAGGACAGGGCGAAGCAGAGGAAGGAGAAAAAAAAAAAAGAATGCAGGACATGCAGGAGACGCATGCAGTGCTCAGAGTCGGTGGTGAAGGAGGCGCGCAGAGTGAGAGGAAATGGAGACTGAGAGTGGGTGAGTGTGATGTTAAGAGGAAGAGAAAGGCGCTAGACACAAATGGCTACACCAAGTTGGGATATCAGAAGGTTGACTACTTTCTATTCAGAGCTGGAAATGATGAAATCCTGTCACGAGTGCCACATGACGCTGGACGCTTTTTAGTCATTAGACAATGCAGCAGAAGTCCACGGCTACAAGTCCTGCATTAAATATGTCACTATACATGCAAGCATTCTTTTAATGTTCTGAATTTAGACGGTGAATGCAGCTGTTAACTCTTAACACTTGTGCCTTCAGGCTGAACTCTAAGATGTGCCTTTAAAACGATGCATACATTGCTATTAACATGTTCAGACCGGAATGCGAAGATAAAACCGACATCTCGGATTGATATTTAGGGGCAAACCAGAGGAGACAGCTGCACTGAGCCTCAGAGTGAGACGACATGCAATTCCCCGAGCCACCTGAATAACATGCGACGACCAGGTTTTGTTCCTAAAACCTGCAGGGATATTAATATATGGGACTCATACTTTTACTCATGCGTTTGCAGGGTGAGGACTTGACGAAATGAAGATTTCAAAGAGCAAACTCAACGAACAAACGTCTACTAATGACACTCCTGAATCGAACGTGCGTCGCGTGCGATGGAGGGGGCGGGGGCGTGAGCAGCGGAGTGAGACGGGGGGGGGGGGAGCCGGGCTACCTGCGCCACTTCCTCAAAGTCCTCGTGCCGCTTCTGCAGAGCGCGGGCCCGGTGCAGGGACTTCCCCACACCCGTGTGCTTGCTGAGGAAGGCCTCGCCGTGGTTCTCGATCCAGTCCAGCACCTGCACACACACACACGGGGGGGTGAGACACTGCGGGGAGGGAGGGGGTGAAACACAGGAAGCGGTGCGGCCACCAGGGGGCCCTCCAGGGCGGCGGATGAGCGCGGAGGGAGCGCGGGGCAACAGAGGAGGAATGAGAGACGCCAAGATCCGGTCGATGGCAGAGGCGGAGCGGGCCGGCCTCCTCCTCTCACCCTCGCCTCTCCTCGCCTCGCCTCGCCGCGGCACGTCCTCCGCAGTGCTAACGGGCGGACGGCATCTGCACGGACGCGTGACCCAGATCGGTTGCCGCGGCAACAGTTGCCATGCCAACGCGGTCAGGAATGCCCGTGATTTTGTTGTTTTTTTGGGAGGGGGGGGGGGCGGACAGAACGCGAGAGCGTACCATCCTAACCGGACCGTCTGATGGCGGCGTGCTCGTCCCTAGGTGTTTTCGGGGCGCATTCAGGCCTCGGGCTGGGGGCCCGCGCTCCCTCAAGGACGTCTGGAGGGGAGACGCGGCCTCTCGCCGGGATCCAAACCCTCCATTAAGAGCCGGCTCCCTCTAACCGGCGGGCCACCCCGTTATTTTCACATTACCGTCTAACCCTCTCCCGCTATACTGAAAAAAACGGACAATTAACTTTCGAACCACGTACTCCAACAAACTCGCACAGGCTTGTGGACAAACACCACATGTTTAGCATGCACGTGTGTGCGTGTGTGCGTGTACCTGCTGGACGTCCTGCTGGAAGACGCAGAGCTGCAGGCGCTGGTGCAGCCGCACCTTGCGGTGCTGCCAGATGTTCTCCAGCTGCCGCTGGTGGTGCAGCACCTCGTGGATGATGTCCAGGACGTGGTGCACCGCCTTGGAGTAGTTGGCCGACGCCGTCAGCGAGTCGGCGGCGCCCGGCGTCAGGGGCCGCTGCAGCTTGTCCAGCAGGGCCTTGCCGTCCTGGCTGACCTGCCGGGGGGAGAGCGGGGCGGGCTCACACGGAGGACGTGCATGCGGACGTGCGTGCGGGCCGGGGCGCCGCGCTTACCTCGGAGTACGCGGCGGTGATGTGCTCGTACAGGCCCTGGTGGTGGTGGATGGCGTCCTCCAGGTCCTGCAGCTCGGAGGGCAGGTCCACCTCGCCGCACGCCTTGCACCACGAGTCCACGTTGCTCATGTACTGCGAGCGGAGGGAGGGAGGGAGGGAGGGAGGGAGGGAGGGGGAGGGGGGGGGGCACAGTTACGCACACTGCCACAGACCCTAACCCGCAGTGGTCTGTACGTCCTAGCCGAGGCGGACGCGGGTCGCCCCGGGCAGGCGCGTTCTCTCTACCGTTACCGGACATGCAGAGATGTCCCGTCGTATGGCTACGAGGTCTCTAAGGACTCATTTCTCTTCCTATTTCTTGTGAGGGGGAGTCATCCATGGCCTGCGGAGACTTCCTGGAACCTCCTCTTGCCCCCCGCGTGGAAGGGGCGGGGGAAACGAGCCGGCCTGCGAGGCGGCGAGGGCTGAGGTGAGGAGGACGATCGGAGGGCTGAGGTGATTTCATTACTGCTGATGGGAGGAATGAGATACGCGGGCCGATTTCAAACGAGCCTCACAGGATGTTCTGGGGGGGGGGGGGTGAAACCTCTGGAGGGGGGCGGGAAAGAGCTGTTTCTATTTCAGCTGGCAAACATGAAAGGCCGGCCTGATGACGGCGGTGTTCCAGGTCGGAAAAAGCGGCGCCGCCCGACGTTCCCCGTCGGGGATTCTGCCTCTGTGCTTTTTCAGGCCCTGGCTGATTCCACGCTGGCCCGGCTAATGAGCGCAGACAGGGATAACGGCACACAACAGATACGCTACTGACGTTGCGCATCGTGCATGTAAATGCATGCATCGGTCGGTCTTGGCTGATTTAATGAAGCCAGGCGGGTATTTTTACGAGCTCAATCCTCGGCAACCGGGCCCGGGGTGGCGAGGGCCAACGCCTCGGCTGCCTCCAGAGCTACATCTTAAACAAACAGGTGATATCATGCGTTGACTAATGAGCTGCGGACGCACTGGAAGGGCAGTGCTGGGGTTGGAACAGCGGGCTCCGGCTTGACCGCACTGACACGGACAGCGGCATCAGTCTTCTCAACTAACTATACTAAGCGTCGAATCACAACGAGGGCATGAGAGACGCATGGCTTCACCGGCCTCTGGAATGAAGTAAAAACCAAAGCCTTCCAGCGCCAGAACGGCAGAACCGGAACGAAACCATCCTCTAATGCGACTGGCGTCCGTCAGACGGGAGGAGGAGGCGCGCGTGGCACTGACCTGGTCACACTTCTGGTGGAAGCTGGCCGACATCTCCAGCAGCGTGCTGCGCTCGTCCAGCGCGGCGGCGAAGGCCTTCCACTCCTTCTCCAGCTGGCCCGAGATCTGCTTGATCTGCTGCGAGGCGTAGTGGCCCGACTCCAGCAGCCGGTTGCCCACCGACATGATGCGGTTGATGTTGACGTACACGTTCTGCGCGGCGGGGCCCGGGGAGAGAGGGAGAGAGACGGCTGAGAGGGGCGGGGGGCGACGGGAAACGGGAAGACGGGGAATTCGGAGGAGGGAGAACCCGAGACGACCGGATGGCAAACGAAGCAAGGAAGGAGTAAAAGGAGGAGAGCGGAAGCTGGGGGGGGGGCGTGTGAACGGACGGCGCTGGGATCGATTCCTCGTCTCCACAGTTTCATAATAGTTACATAAGTGCCACCGTGGACGAGGAATGATCATTCAGTATCTTCGTGTGCTTTTGCTGCGAACGCGGAGGGAGGCTGCAGCCGCGCATGAGCGCAGCATGCACCGGGAGGAGGAGGAGGAGGAGGAGGAGGAGGAGGAGGAGGAGGACGCCGAGTGCAATAACTACATGATTATAGAGTCCGGGCCGCGGACTCGATAGTGCAGAGGTGGGTGGAGGAGCAGCACCTCGCGCCGCTGATGGGCCGGCCCCGTCTTACCATGCAGTTCATGGCGAAGTGGTTGTGCTGGGTCTGCAGCTCCACGGCGTGGGGGTGGTTGTTGCCGATCTCCGTGTAGCCGGCCAGGAACAGGCCCTTGTTGTGCATGATCCAGTCAAACATCTGAGGCCACGCACGCACACGCGCGCACACACACACACGCACACGCATACAGGAAAAAGAAAATGAAAAAACATCGGTCAGGCCGGCAGAAGGGAAACGGCGCGTCTCGCTGCTGGGGAGCGGGAGCAGGTGAGAGCAAACAGCTGGCACGCGGCCGCCTCAGGGCAGCCCCCCCCCCCTTCCTTCCCCCCTCCCCCGGGCTATTTGTGTACCGCTGCGCCATCTTTCCAGGCCGGAATATGGAGAAACGGACTGCCTCCATCAAGAGTGGCCTCTCAGGCTCTCCAAGAGAACAACTCCTGGCCTGTGGTGTCCTAGCAACAAGCTCCTACTGCTGCAGTGCATCCGAGACCGCAGCTCGCTCGCTCTCTCCCTCTCTCTCTCTCTCTCTCTATCCCTCTCTCTCTCTCTGTCTCTGCCGCTGCAACCTGCTACTCTATTCTCCTCACTCAGACCGGAGAATCTCAGAACGTCTCTGCCCGTCTCCCGTCTATTTTGCGCTGCGGCTGTCAGCGCCGGAGCCGTCACTCTGGCAGCTGGAGGAGGAGGAGGAGGAGGAAGGAGGGGGAAGGAGGCTTTGCACCTGTGTGAGTGTGTGAGTGTGTGAGTGAGTGAGTGAGTGAGTGAGTGAGCGAGTGAGTCTCCTTCCTCTCTGGATTGTGCCGGAGAGGTTCGATAAATCCCTCTTCTTTTTTCCCCCCTTTTAGATCACGCTGTCAAACGGCGTCCGCGAGGCCGGGACGCGCAGCGTGCAATCGACGCGTCCGTGTGGGTGTAATTAAGTTTGTGTTTGTATTGGCAGCGCTCTGCCCTACAGTGGTCACCAACTGTGCTTATAGATTACCGCTACGTCCCCGCTCGTGCAGGGCGCGCACGCGCACACACACGCACACACATGCACACGCACGCCGACCTTCTCTGCGTCCTGCTCGAACAGGCGCAGCTGGAAGCACTGGTCCAGCTGCAGCTTGCGGACGTGCCAGGCCTGGTGGAGGTGCTGGCGGGTGGAGTGCAGCTTCTCCAGCAGCTGGCTGATCCGTGGCACCAGGCCCTGGGTGTCGGCGTTACACACCCCGCCGCCGCCGCCGCCGCCGCTCCCGCCGCCGCCGCCTCCTCCTCCCACTCCTCCCCCGCCGCCTCCGCCGCCTCCACCGTTCCGGCTGGAGAAGGACTCGCTGCTCTGGATCCGCTGGAGCAACCTGCGGGGTTGGATTGCACACGCTTACTGCCGAGTTGGGGAGAGTTTCGAGGCAGAGGGTCACGGGCATGCCGTTCAACATGGTGGACAATGGGGTAGAACGTGGAGACCGTGCATCTAGCAGATCTCGATCCAAGGCTCTGGACAGCGGCTCCGCGCGTCCAGATCTCGAAAAGCAATCACAAACAGGACGCTGGGAGCTGCGCATGCACGTGTTTTTAACGTGACCCCAAAACAGTGGAGCGCGTGATTGACCCGGCAGGGCTGCGGGGGCCTGGGAAGCGATTTTTTGATACGGGCGAGCAGATGCGAAAACACTTGGGAGAAGCCCCTGTGCGCTGACCTCTGTCCCTCGGTGTCCAGCTCCTCGATCGGCGCCTTGATGACTTTCTTCTTCAGGGCGGCGTGCTCCTCGATCATGCGCCGGGCTCCCTCCAGGTCCTGCGGGAAGTCTTTCCTCGACACGGTCTCCTGCATCTCCTCCAGGCGGGACAGCATCTGGGTGGCGTGGCCCGAGAACTCCTCGAACGCCACGCGTACCTGCGGGGAGAGGGAGAGAGAGAGAGAGAGAGAGAGGCCGCGGCGTGTGAGCGACTCAGCGAGGGTCGAAGGGATTCCCGGGCGGACGTGTCTGTCGGGCTGCCGGGCCTGAAGGACAGGTTGGGCGGCGCCGGCCTCACCTCTATCCACTCCTCGTGGTTGTAGTCCAGGCTGCCGTCGAAGTCCGCCGTCAGCTGAGAGGGGTCCACCACCTTCGTCAGGCCCTCGAGCGACACCATGGTGGTCTGGGGAGAAGCGGAAGGGTGAGGGGGGGCAGGGTTATCCAGGGGTCGGGAGTTGGGGGAAGAGGGTTTGTTTTGGCCACGCCACTAATGACTGAAGACGTCGCCAAGCCCCGCTAGATCTCCATCCTCCTCAGGGTTGAGACGTTGCGACGCAGCAGCTGCGTATCGCGACATCGATTTCGGAGCCGGGAGATGCTGCGAGGAAGCGTCTCCCCCGGCGCTCCGGCGCCTGCGTTGCTGCCGAGCCGCCTCCGCACAAACCTCCCCCACACACATGGCCGGGCACGGATGGAGACGGCACAAGAGCTCCAGAGCTTTGTGTCGGGCAAACAATGCCGAGACGCGCCGCTGTCCTTGGGCAAAAAGGGAGAAAAAACGACTGGGGGGCCGGAGGGGGGGGGGATACTGATGCCGCTGCATCCGCCATTGTTGTACAAGCGAATCGATTTGTACTGGACGGTGCGAGGTGTGTGTGTGTGTGTGTGTGTGTGTGTGTGTGTGTGTGGGGGGGGGGGGGGGGGGGGGGGGTCCACGCTGGGGGAAAGCTGCAGTCCAGTGGGGGAAAGCTGCTTTTATGGAATTATACCGTACATCCTGAACCCATCCAGTCCCTCCAGTACCTCTCAGTGGATGCCGTGCCATCGGGACCAGCGCTGGGACGGCCGAGTGAGGCAATCAGAGGCATTTCCACGCGCACGCGCACACGCACACGCGTGTTAACAGTCGGACAGGCCCAGGGGAAGGCATCAGAGACGCAGCGTGCGGAATAGCCCATCGTTACGATCGTTCCGCAACGGCAGCTCAGACGGCAGGCGGGGGAGCCGTTAGCCGGCGCTCATTAGAGGGAGCCCGCCGAACGGGCTTGGGACGGGAGGACGGCGTCTCCAGAACTTCAAAAGCCCCGCGCGGATGGGGCTGCGCTCCGCTCCCTCGTGTTTGGTCTATTCGTTTTGTCGGCGTTGCCACCTACCGAAGCAGGCGCGCATCCCGCCGTGGCTTCGTGACTGCAGAGCAGCAAATCAGGGGGAAAACGGCTTTCATCCACTCTCAGGACTCATGGCTGTGGACGCGGCGCGGGCGGGATTGAGACACTTCATTCAAAACTCATTAAAAATGTAGTCGAGTCCCTCCTTGACTGGGCGATTACATAAGAGAGGGGACAGCTTCGCGGCAGCGGCGATCCTCCCGGGGGCTTTTTTTGGGCAGTTCTGGATTGGCGTCGGCCGCAAACACGCTCTCGTTTTCACCTTCTTCGACGGAGGCGGCTAATTAGGCAGGCAGGCAGCCGCTGGGGCCGGCGGCGATGGCCTGGAAATGGTCTCACCTCGAATTCGAACTTGGAGCTGCCAAAGTTGGTGCGCTGCTTCTGCCAGAAGTTGTCCGGTTTGATGATGAGGGCGACGTGGATGCAGGACGGGAAGGACTCCTGCAGGATCTTCAGCAGGGGCTTGATGCTGTCCCACTTGGAGCCGCGCATGTCGACGATGACTGTGAAGCCATGTTTACACACCTCCTCGCTGGGATGGATGGAGGTCGGCGGGAGTGGGAGGAATTAGAACGAGGAGAGCGAGCGGGGAGGACGTGAGAGAGGGAGGGAGGGAGGGGCGGTGAGAGATTGGAGAGTATAATCCACAGAGGGGGGGGGGGTGGTGGATGACAGGCGTGGGAAAGGATGAGAGAGGGATGGAGAGGAGAGAGAAAGGCAAGAGGAGAGGAGGGAGATGGAGATTGAAAATGAAAAAAGGAGAGGTGAAAAAAATCAAAACAAACAGTGAGATGACGCATTTTGTGCGCTGGGAGAAGCCTACGCAGCAAATAACACATCCCACGCACGCACCCCCCTCAACCCCTCACCCACCCACCCTCCCACCCACACACACACACACAGACTGCTACGCCCACACAGAAGCCTCCGAAGCCCACCAGTGTGCGCGTACGTACTTAAAAAAAAACACAATTCAGCACATCTGTGCATCTGCACCCTGGTCCGACCATCACATAACCACACACACAAACACATCTGCTCCAACCGCTTCAGCTCTTGGGGGCATATGCACGCGTTTGTCGTCATAACCCGAGGAGCGATACGATCGCACAGCTTAACCGCGCACCGTTAGTCCCCTCGTTCCCACTTATTAAGCCGGCGTTGCCATTAGACAGTTCCCACGGCTGTCAGAGCTCCAGACCCCTCCGTCCTCTCCCGGAGCTCCCTGCCTCCGCGACGGGCTGTCAGCCCGCACGCAGCCGGCGTGCCGCCGCGCAGATGTTGGCTTCCCCGAAATAGCACACCTTCACTCGCCCAAAATGACAGGGGCGAGGGAGACGGAGCGAGACGCGCCGGGCGACGGAGGCACGGCCCGGGGACGTCAAGATCCAAAAGAGAAAAAGAAAGTACGAGCGAACGTCTGCCAGCGGCCGACGGATCGCCTGCTGGACTTGGACGGAGACGGACGGACGGACGGAGACAGATGGAGGGAGGAGGCGAGCGGCAGATTAAAAGGTAAAAAAAAACAGAGACAGGCGCGGAGAGGAGTAAACACGGGGGCCGGGGATGCTTTACCTTGCGAGGCGAGGGGCTCCCCGGTCCACAGTGACTAGTGCGGCTGCTGCTGCTGGCTGCTGCTGCACTGCCCAGCTACTGCGACACTTGTTTTGCTTTCACACACACACACACACACGCACGCACTTGCTCACTCTCGCTCGCTCGCTCGCCCCGCCCGCCCCGCTCGCACACACACCTCCTCACACATGCGCTCTCCATCTCTGTCAGAGTTAATCCCTCCTCCTCCTCCTCCATCCCTCCCTCCCTCCCTCCTTCCCTCTCTCCGCTGGTCCCTCCCCTCCTTCCATCATCTGTCGTCCGTTATACATCCCCTCTCCTCTCCTCTCCTCTCCTCCCGGCTCTCAGGCTTTCCCCCTCTCTCAACCTCAGCATCTCCGACCACGGTCTTTTTTCTTCTTCTTCTTCTTTTTCTTTTGGCAGCCGGCGAGCTGCGTCAAGCTTATACCGGTCCTGAATTATTCCTCTCACCACCACCACCACCACCTCCCCTCCCTCCTCACATGCCCGTCTCACGTGCTTCCCTCTCGGAGCCACATCCACGCGAGCGAGCGCGTTTTCAGACGTCGCCTCCTCCTCGCCTCTTTAAATAAACCACACACACACACACACACACACACACACGCACGCGCACACACGTATGCACGCCTGGGAGCAAGCGCGACGGTCGTGCAACCTGGGGATGCCGGCGAGGTAGGCGATCAGTCTCCTCAGGTCGTCGGTTCGTATTCTGTCGTGGTTGCTGCGTGACGGGAAACGTTAAGACCGGGCCGCCGCGTCTGTCTCGGCCACCTGAGGAGACAAGACACACACACACACACGCACACACGCACACACACACACACACACACACACACACACACACACACACACACACACACACACACAGGGTCAGATCGGTGCCTTCATCGGTCACATGCAATCACACGAAGCAGAGAACGAGGATAAAACAAAGATGTAAAAAAAAAAAGGGACAAAAAAAAAAGACAGGGTGGATGTTTTGATCCTTCGCGATGAGAAAAGGAGAGAAAAGCGTGATCGAGATCTCGCTCCATCCACGGGGGGGGGGGGGTCGCGGAACACCGCTCCAAATTAGACTCGCACGAGTGTCAACAAATCATTAAGACAAAAACTCTGGCTGCAAAATAATTAGCATCACGGTAACCCAAGTGACAAATTGGCTTATCCAGTAGACAAGTGTGAGATGCCGGTCGACGATCTTAGCAACAGATCTGGAGTCATTTGAATCACTGTTTGCAAAAATAAAAGACCCGAAGCTACCAGCGCAGTGTGGACACTGGGATATTCCCGTTTCCACATCATCTTGTCATTATAATTGCTAGTTGAGTGGCGTTTGCCGTGCAGCGGCGAGACTACGGCATTAGCGATATTTTGCATCCATTTCCTGCCTTGGAAAGCTGCTCCAGTCACATGGGAGCTTGTAAACCCGGGCTGACTGCAGTCGGTCCGCAAATTAGTGAGTTCAGGCGGGCCGCTGTGCGCCTGTGGGCTCGACCCGGCTGCTCAGAGGAGAAAAATCAAACGCTCACGTGGCAAGCGGGCAAAACATGAGTGAGCACGAACGTGGCCGATTTATTAAGGGGCCAGATTCGGGATAATAGGCTTAGCTCATTTACCCTCCTTTTCACCAGCGGTGCCTCCTCCACCACCCTCCCTCCCTCCCTCCCTCATTTCAAAGCCAGTTACTACTATGGGATGCAGCAGCTGAGAGTAAGTCATCTCCATGGCAACGGCGCCCCGTCTCTGCCTCTCTTTTCGATTCCGGTGCTTTGTCTGAGTCACCGTCACCGCCGCTTCTGCCCGTGACCTTCGTGACACACAAACACGGGGGGAGCGCGCGCCGACGCACGCGCCCGCCGCCATCGTCACAGATCTCACTCTGGCTGCAGCATGTTTTTGTGCGTTTCTGTGCAAACAATCCTGCTGGATGTTCCTGGCATTCCTTATCTCCAGCTCTACCCCCTGTGAGTCTTCCCTGGCCCGACCCGAGAGAGTGAAAGCCAGTGAGTGAGCGAGCGTGCGTGCGTGTCTGTCCATCAGCATGTGTGTTTGCCAGACATGGCTGAGCGTCCCTAAGAGGGGAGCAAACACGCAGCTCTCTTTGCAGTCGTGCTGCCGATACTGCCTAAACAACAGATGTGTGTGAGTGTGAGTGTGTGTGTGTGTGTCGGTGCGTGGATCATGTCTAGTCTGTATGTGCATGCGTGTGTGAGAAGAGGGTTAAGTCGCTCTGACCCCATCGTTTTTTCAGGAGGGGCTCATGGCTCATTATTATGCCAGTGTGTGTGTGTGTGTGTGTGTGTGTGTGTGTGTTTGAGGGGAGGGAGAGAGAGAGGGGGGAGAGAGAGACGGGGGGGGGGGGAGAGAGAGAGAGAGAGAGAGAGAGAGAGAGAGAGAGAGAGAGAGAGAGAGATGCAAACTAAGGAGTCGACTTTCATTAGCCTGGCCTATCGTGATAACAGATGAGGCTGAGACTAAACAAACATACACACACACGCAGGCTTACCTGACAAAAAGGCAACTTTTTCTTTGAGGATGGGGAGTACCTCCATTGCTCTCATCTCCTCATTTCTCCTGAAACCTGGGAAGAGAGACAGCGCAGACAGTGATGACTGAAGCGGGTAGTAAAACAAAGTTTCGCATACATTTATTAAAGTCCCCCCCCCACATCATCTGACGTGACCGTTTTCTTCCTGACGACGAGTTATTTGGGACAGAGCGGATTCTGTCTCACGTCTGTGAAACGGCGGGGATTGACTCCAATTTCAGATTGCTTGCATCATGAGGAAAAAGTCAGAAAGACTCAGTCACACACACACTCACACACACACACACACACACACACACACACACACACACACACACACACACACACACACACACACACACACACACACACACGGGGAGGAAGCAGAGAGGCTGTGGTTGGAGAAACAGTAGTGGTGAGACAAAGTGAGGCCAAACTAAGGGGAAGTTCAGGAGGAACAAAGAGCTGTTGTAACTCATGCTATAAGGAGAGGTGAAACGGGGTGAATCAGTGCTAGATGCCTCCTGACACTTTTATCCCAATCAGGTACAGTCAAACCATTTCACTGTTAAACATGAGTGGCTGCTGAATTTTCACACATACCCACGAGTGTTCAATCGGGCAAAAAAATGACCCACTAACATATGTTGAAAATGACCTCTTAACATGCTCATGTTGAGGATTAGTCATATTAACCTCATTTGGATGCCTACAGCAAACCATCGCAAAATTGAAGCCATTAGTCATGAACATAAATAAGGTAAACTTTGATACAAAGGTTATCTATCTACCTACCTACCTACCTAACTATCAAACTAGCAGGATAGCAAGTTAGCTATTAACAAGTTAGCTAGCTATTCTTGAAAAGGCAGCAAAGTTAGCTGGCAAGCTAGCTACCTAACAAGTTTGCTAGCAAACTAGCTATCTAACAAGTTAGCCAGCTAGCTATCTCTAGCAAGTTAGCTATTCTTGAAAAGGCTGCAAAGTTAGCTAGCAAGCTAGCTATATCACAAGTTAGCTAGTCTTGAAAAGGCTGCAAAGTTAGCTAGCAAGCTATCTCTAGCAAGTGAGCTATTCTTGAAGAGGCTGCACCAAATTTTCTCATAGTACTAGGGGCATTTCACACACCCCCACACCCACAACCCTTGTGGTGGGACAGGAGGAAATGTCAGAAGATCAGCAAAGTCATTTGGACTCATCCGCTTGGAGCCCTGGGTGTCTGCACACAGGGTGCAGCAGTTGTGGAGACATGTCAGTCCAGACCAGAGCCAACCAACCAAGCAGCCTCTCGACAGACCCACACTGCTGCCGTCCGCGGAGCCTTGACTAAAAGTTATTACCCCAATTACCCCATTTAACAATTTTTATAAACCTTGTAAATTCTGGGCATCAACTGAGTGCGTGCATTCAATTTGAAAATTGAGACCTCTCGGCTTTCAAAATTTCCCTCCACCTACGGTACAAACCGCAGTCAGGAGATTTTCTAAATGGCACCATTAGAGGAGGCCAACAAGCTGTCAGCTGAAAAAAATTAATATAAATATAGTTACAATCCACACTTCAACTCTTGTTGCCTTCTCCTAGACTACTAATCTCTGACATTTTCCTATAAATAAATGTCTTTGACTATTTGCTCGTAGCCAGTGATGAAACGCACTGCAGTCGCTCAACCTTTGGTCAGCTTCATAAAAGCTTCAACGCTGGCTCTCGGATACATGTGGCTCTTTCTGAGGAAGAAAAATCATCCGGCACGGCACGTCACACGTGGACTGATGGGTTTCACATACCAGTCTGCCTGGAATGGATGGAGGAACTGGATTGGTTGGCGTGCGAGAAAGAGCTGCGGCAATAATGCGAACAATAAATTGACACTCGATAAATGTCAGACTGGATCTCCTGGGCGTGATGGAGCCACGGATGCTCAGCGAGAGGTGTGTGGATGACTGTCAGGAGGGATTCAATGAGTGAAACCCTGTTCAAATATAGACACACCAGTCTCCGAGGTGATTAAACTAATATTTTGACACCAACAACTGCACGCACGCACGCACGCACGCAGGTGGACAGAACGGCCCCAGATTTTGTCCTTCAAATGTGCCGTTTTTGTGACGGATGACCCAGACGCGCCACATTTCCCATTACGAGGGTCATTACACGCGCCTTTGTCTCTCTCCCGCTCTGTCTGCTACAGACGTCTCACACCCTCCCGGCCTAATCGTCTTTTCCGTTCTCGACCTCGCAGGCCTGGACCTCCTTTACCACGTTTGACGCACGTATGCGTGCATCCATCGCGTCAGAGCGCACTCACGGGGAAGTGGACGTACAGGCTTTAAAACACCGTGTATACATAGTGTCAATACATGCTCATAAACATGTCCCCGGTGTCTCGCGGTGCGATGATGTAAGACACACAAACTGTTACCACGTATTACGTAATGAGGAGCAGCGTAACGGAGGGGGTGATCTCTCTGTGGGCCTTCTACTACCGTTCTGATGGAAACGCTCATGCGCAGGCGCACGCAGACACCTCCTCCCAGGCACTCGTAGTGAATTGTACTCCAGTCTCTGCTCTCAGCACGCCGTCGTATTTATGATTGTATGCAAATGAGATGCTAATTCTTTTTTTTTTTTCTTTTCCCACCACCGGAGGAGATGGATGAGAATCAGGACTTGTCTCTATTTTTACACCTCTCCTCTCCTCTCATTCGTCTCCCGACTTCCCTCAGGGTGCCGCCGAAAACAAATCGTCGTGATCAACTACATTTCCCGCTGCGCTCTCGCAAAAAGAGAGAGAGAGAGAGAGAGAGAGAGAGAGAGAGAGAGAGAGAGAGAGAGAGAGAGAGAGAGAGAGAGAGAGAGAGAGAGAGAGAGAGAGAGAGAGAGAGTGAGAGAGAGTGTGAGAGAGAGAGAGATAGAGAGAGAGTGAGAGAGAGAGAGAGAGTGAGAGAGAGAGAGAGAGAGAGAGAGAGAGAGAGCCTGTAGCTCTCTCGCGTGAGTGGAGGATAATGTATGCAAACGAGTCCTGGGCCTGCCTCCGGTTCCAGGTGTAACGCTGCGACCAGATTTCACTCTCCATTGAAAGGAGACATGTTGACGACCAGTGAAGAATATCCTTCCTTATGGACAACTTTTCTTTTTTGCTAAAAACTGAAACCACAGTATCAAACTGGCCAACAATTTCAAGTCTAAAGCTACAATTGGAACTGGAAGTCCATGTTTTTTTTAACAAATGCACCCATTCTCTCGTCCACTTTGTAAGAGCGGAGAATACACTCTGGACTCACACACAAACACACACACACACACACACACACACACACACAAATATCAATTTAGGAGTAATTTAAAGTCTCTAATAGACCCAGGAGAGAACATGCAAAAACACTCGGTCCAAGCAGGATTTGAACCAAGGACAAAACAACTGGGTGGCCGTCACAAAATAATCAAAACTTTACAGCTTACAGTGTTTTCCTTCTCAACACAGACTCCCTAATTCATCAACCAGGGGGTTGCGACGGCTCCAAACAGGTTGCACGGTGGCCTGTGTGGAAAAGCAAAGCGCGCACATAGATCACGGATCGTTCATGGCCAGCACGTGGCGTCGGGCGCTCCGACTCGTAAAGCGGACGCGATCTTTGAAGCGTGCCACAAACTCGCCGAGTGATTGGCCGGCTGCCATCGAGCAGCAGGATCATCAAAGGTCAATGAAGAACCTCATGTTGACGAGACGACAGGCAGGAAGCCGGGGTGTTAGAGAGGCGGGAGGAGGCGCACACAGAGAGGGCTTTGTAGCTCCGTGTGAATCCGCCACTGTACGGTCAAAATTTAACGGACACTGGTCACACTCCCAAACCTCCCCAGTAAACGCAGCGAAACACACTCTCGCACGCAACCCAAAATACCGCTCCCTTCTTCCAAATCCCTTTCCCTCTCTATACGTTGACAGAGACTAAATATTTTGTGCCCACCCAAACAATGGCATGACATCCTCAATGCATTTGGGGAATTCCAGCGACTACGTCTCTCCTTGTCGCTGTCAGACCTTCACTTGTGCTTCACTGAACCATTTTGAATCAGATCCAAAAGCGTAAAAGAGAGGAGATTCATCCAGATAAACCCATTCAATTGTAGAACTGCCACATGGTGGGTAGGATGATGGATGGATCTATTCCATTTCATTGTTAGTTGAGTATTCTTGGCCATCAGACTGAGCTTTTCAATGATGCTGACGACTACTTGAGGGACTGTATCCCTTTCATCAGAGCAAATGCTGACCCAGAAAAAGGGGCAGACCCTGAGTGACATCTGAAAATAAATCGGCAAATTCCTGCCTCTAGAAGCTGTCGCATCTGAACACGGCTTGCAATGGATCTCCTGAATGTGGGTTCAGCCCGCCTGTGGACTGTTCATTATTGACCGACTGTTGCTGAACTACATCCGGGGCGGACTGTCTCTCCCACCAAACACAAAAGGTGCGTCTACCCGCACAGACACTTTGCCTCCCCGTGCTCCGAGATCGGAGAAAGTGGCACAGCAGCTAAATATAGCGTGGCCAGGTCTCTCTCTCACAGACAGTGGTGAGGGAGGGTTTCTGGATGAGTGATGAGGGGAAAAAAAAAAAACAAGACGTGGACTGAGGAGAGAGTATGAATATGAGCTAATGAGAAGAATCATCATGGGCTGAAAAGACTGGGGGGGAGGAGAGGGGTGACAGGTGGGCAGACAGACAGGAGGAGGCAGGGCAAGGATGCTGAGGGTTCTTACAGCTCAAGCATTCAGCCGCTATCGAATACACACTCATTTCCATCTTGTCTTGTTTACTCTGTTTGCTGTTCTTCTCCCTGGCAGCTTTCTTTTCCCCTCACCCTCAGCCCAGCTTCGCAGCTACGCGACGGAAGACAGCGGGCCCACTTTCCGCCAGGGCGACTGAGGGATGAGGGAGGAGAGAGAGAGGGAGGGAGGGAGGGAGGACGACCCCTGCCCCTCACTCTGCCAGCACACGAGGCACTGTACCTGTCAGCTGGATGAGGGCGGAGCCGGTCTGGGCGTACCGCCACTTGTGATTGGGCGACCAGCACGTCATGCTCGCCGGTCTCCCGCAGCAGGTCGTAGAAAATATCCATAAACGGGCCGCCGCTCCGGCTTCGCCCGCTGGCTGGGGAAAGGCAATCCGCTGCCACCGTCGGCTAATGATAGACTGACGGGCCCGACGCGCTGAAGGAATCCCAATCCACTGCGGGCACGGTCGCAGCAGCTGAGGCTAATCCTGGGATTCCTGAGGGGAGATATTCCAATCCAGCAGACGACCAAAACCGCCCATTTCGGTGTCGTCTACGCGTCCACACGGAAAAGCTGCTGCAAACATTTCCGAGCGGAGACGTGGTGGTGTGCGCGCACGCGGCCCCACCGCTGCGTGGATGCGCAGAGTCCCCCCCCCCCCCGCGCCTCCTGGCATTAGGTGAGCGGCTAATCTGCCCGTCTTTTGGAAAGCCAGGTTCCTGGTGGTAATCCTCAATGTGTAGGAGGGGCAATAATTATAATATGCCTGCACTGCATTTAGGCACCTTTGACAAGCTGCTTAAGCTTCAGGGGAGGGAGACTTGAGACGGATGGGGGAGGGGGGGGGGGGGGGACCCTTACAGAGCGGGAGGGCCTGGGGATACAACATCACATGCGCATCACGATCTCACTTTCCCTGGAGCCGCTCCAGTGGAGCATTAGGCTGTGGTTGTACTAGTCAGCCTGAGCATTTTTACACGTCTGCTTGAGGCTCCACCATGAAGGCTGCGGAGAGCGATGGGAGCGGTGAACGCGCGGCTTCACCCCAGCCGTGAACCTGTTCGGCTGCCGACGCCCGGGTATAATGAAAGCCCAGAGCAGCGGTAGTTGCAGGTAATATTTCAGCTCATTATCCAGGGGTCACAACTTTATTAACTTAGTATCTTC
This sequence comes from Karalla daura, assembly GCA_029224185.1. Taxonomy (NCBI): domain Eukaryota; kingdom Metazoa; phylum Chordata; class Actinopteri; order Chaetodontiformes; family Leiognathidae; genus Karalla; species Karalla daura. Next base: position 6,542,108 of record CM055205.1, on the reverse strand, counting down.
TAGAGATTTGATGATCTCATTACTATGAGTTAATACATAGTTGGTGGAGCGGAGCGTTGTTTTTTTTAAACGGCTATGATCCCGAGAGGACCATTTAAATATCTCCATTAACAGAATTTATGCTTTCCGTCATTACCTTTTCCTGCCCACGCAGGTTAATGATCAGCCCAGTTGATATCAATCATGAAATTAGGAACTGAACGTAAATGTGTAGATCACGCACCCAAAACACGTTTTATTTTGAAGGCAAACTCAACTATGCTTAACTATGCTGCATATGTTGTCATGGTAACGTGTCCTTTACTCCATATCAAAATAAAAGCCTGCCTTTAAACACGAGGGAATAGGCCAACCAGAGGCCTCGTATCCAAAACAAGAAAACATTCAAGATAAAATAAAATGAGAAAATGTTCCACCAAACATCAAAATAGTGGCCTGCTCCAGATTTTCATTCCCAGAGCCAATATTCCAGCCAATCCTCACTTGTACAAGCCGCAGCTAATCAAAATCATTCAACTGACTGCTATTAATAAAGAGATGATTACTTTAGAGCGGAACTGAGTTCAGCTCATTGGTCGGGCTCTCCAAAACAGACTGGGGCCCCTGAATGTGGCCCCTTGGGAAAATGAATTTCCCACCCCTGATTCAGAGAGTTGCCTGGCATGCAGCGAACCCCCTCGGTGATGAAGCACAATGACAAACAGCATATGTAATGTCATAACTATCAGTGAATTTACAATCAATACGGCATCATCCATACTTGACAAGGTTTTTACCTTGGAGATGTCTTAATTCAGGGA